>OY744603.1:41126162-41476162 GCA_963556255.1 Allolobophora icterica | reverse complement strand
GATTTGACAAAAGAACCGCTAAATGCCACAGCATTGAACCGTTGGACAGTCACCGACAGTTGTTGGAACAGGAAACTGGTCTCTCGGGCTTCGCCTGTGATCTGTGTAAGGTGGCGGCCAATGTCTGCGATGAGAGCAAGGCCTCTGTTGTTGATAGGGCCTAGCGTTTCCATGGCCAGCGGAACGAAGACATGAGTATGAAGGAGCGCGTTGTATTTTGCGTTCTTTCTGCTGTCAGCTAGCTCGGCAGCCGCTCCGGCTTGAATGGCTGTAGCGGGTAATTAAGATGCCGCGAGCGTGTCTACAACCGTGGCGTCCCACACCAGACTCCGACCCGCCCTCCATGTTATTATTATTATTATTATTATTATTATTATTATTATTATTATTATTATTATTATTATTATTATTATTATTATTATTATTATTATTATTGATATTATTATTATTATTATTATTTTTTTTTTCTTTTTTTTCCTTTTATTATTATAATTATTATTATTATTATTTTTTTTTTACCCGAGGTATCAAGGATCCCTCAGGATTTGGAAAAATTATTGTTATTTAGGAGCAGAGATTATTATTATTATTATTATTATTATTATTATTATTATTATTATTATTATTATTATTATTTTTTTTTTTGCCCTGAGGTACTTCATTCCCTCAGGGACTTAGAAATTATTAGTGTAATTATTCTGGAACGGCTACCCCTCTTCAGTGTCGGACACAGCCTTATTATTATTATTATTATTATTATTATTATTATTATTATTATTATTATTATTATTATTATTATTATACAAACTATGTTATGCTATACTCTAAAACGCTATGCTGTACTATAGTGTGCTATACTATCCTATGCCATATGATTTTTACTATAGGCCTACTATACTATACTATGCTATGCTATACTATGCTATACTATACTATACTATACTATACTATACTATACTATACTATACTATACTATACTATACTATACTATACTATACTATACTATACTATACTATACTATACTATACTATACTATGCTATAGGGGCCTACTATACGATGCTATGCTATGCTATACTATACGGAACTATACTATACTGTACAGAACTATACTATACGGAACTATGCTATACTTTTCTATGTTATGCCATGCTATATATTTTATTTTATTACAATATTAGAGTAGGCCTAGTTGCCCGTTAACACATGACAGGAATTAAGGAGTAGCCTAATGGAGGATGTCAAGGATGGAGGAACTTCTATATACATTAGTCCACATTACCCGTACTCGGATAATCCAAATTTCACGTAACTAAGTGTATACAGCACATGCACAGAGTAGAGTATAATTATACTGCCTTATGGACACAAAGATCTGTGGACAAAACATATGTATACAATCTGTGTCCAATGTCCATGTGTCAATACGTGCGTGTGTGCGCCCACACGTCCAGCCGCCCAGCGTCGCTCGGCGTCGGGCGTGCGAACTTCGCTCGCCCGCGTGATATGCCGGTGTCACGAAATAGAGTATCCCCATACAAGCATATATCCCATTAGCAGAATGGAGTATCCGGGCGGATGAATGTGAACGGGAGGGACCATCCCCCTCATGCAAAGTATGCCCCATGAGTCGTACGAAATTACCCCCCCCCCCCCCGTCAAAAAGTATCCCCCTGCAACATAGGTACAAATTGAGCGATATAAGTCAGTTTAGAACTACATCAGTCGTGATCATAGGCAAAGCCATATGCCACTTATTGTTGGCATGCGTGGGCGAAGAATTCAGTGAAGTCAGTGATCCTCTCATTACTCTCTTTCTCTACTCTATACTCTATTTACTCTTAGGCAAGTCATGACATTGATATCGGTCGATTCGTTTCAATCGGTACACCAGCAAAACGAGGAAGACAAAATATCAGCAGTCACAAACGACAGTGTCATGAAAAGGAACTAAGGTCACTAGTTAGGTGAATTGGTAGCTCGCGCTTGATATCGGTCGATTCGTATCAATAGGTACACCAGCAAAGCCAGTGAAGCCAGTTGAGGCAATGCACCAACTTCAATGACTCTTGTATTCTTTGTGGTGTTGTAATCTCACGCAAATTAAACAATGTCCATTCGCATTATTAATTGCGTGGAGGTCTTGTTGCGATGGATATGTGTAAAACAAGAGTAAAACCGTAGTTTACGTTGCTTAATCATGCCCCTACTGCGTATGAAAATTGCTTCATAGAAAAACACAAACTAGAAGTTGAATTACTGATGAAGATATTACTGAAACTAGAATGCTGGATGATTGATGAACATGTTGCATAATAAAAGTCAACTAGAAGTTGGAATTGCGATGAAAATATATCGTTTAGTGCCGAAATTATCGCCGTTGATGACTGATGAAAGCATTTCATACTTAAACAGAAACTAGAAGATTGATGAGCGATGAAAATATAGCTCAGACTAGAAGCTGGATGATCGATGAACAAACATATTACTGAAACTAGAAGTTGGATGGACGATGATTATTATTTTTTGTATAATAAAGTTTCAATGCAGGTGCATAATTTAGCAACGTAACGATGACAAGGCACCTAACCACATCGGGGAACCTACATGTTAAAGTCCTCTGCCAGCAGCAAATGGACTTCTCTTCGCGTGGGATGTACCCAGCTGCCTATCCCTTTGAGATTGCTTCCGGTTCTGCCACGCTGGATGTTGACTTCGGTGAGCCTTCAGAAGTGCGAAAATATCTTGAGAAATGCTTCAACGACAAGTAATGTTGTCTTTCCATAAAATCCCTCTGCGAGAAGGGGAAGAAAGCCAGTTCCGCGTGTGGTTATCCTTCCTACTGTAACTTCGGTTTGAATTGCACTGAACACTGCTTAGAACACGTAGAGTCACTTGCTTGTGGATTTTGATTACAGCATGGATTTATCAGTAATACGCATTTTTCAATAATACCTAATACCTGTGAATTTTTTGCCCCCCCCCCGGGGATGATTTTAGACGATGGGGATAGAAATGGTTAATCCCCCCGGATACTCTATACCGGTAGATTCCATCCGGGGGTTAAATCTATTCAACCCCCGGATATTTTAAGACGGATGAGCGCTGCTAACCAGGCAGGTCATGTCTGGGCACAGATGTTCCCAGCTGTTCCAAAGCTGCCATGTCCTGGTGGAAGGGGGTGGCTGCAAACCATCGAAGGAGGCTGGGAAGTGAAGTGGACAACACTTGCCAAAGCTTTTCGATAGAACTGCTCAGATGTGGCTGCGAGAAGGACTGTATACGGCATAGCGCAAATGTGTGACAGCTGCTCGACAGTGTGCTGGTCTCTGTCTGTGTATAGGCCTATGTGACCGTGAATGACGTGAACAATGCTATATTACTTATTTGTGGTCGGCCATTTTGGAAAATGGCTGCCAGCAAGGCCAGAGGGCAAATCTGCGAAGGCCCTGTAGCTACAAAATTTCCTTTGGCCATGTTCATACAATATACCACATTTCATGGTTCTATCAATTAATGAGCAATTGGTTCATATATTGCACCGGACTGCCCCTTTGAGGTCACCTTAACTTCAAGATGGCTACCACAAGTAGCTTTTCTATTATAGTTAAGTGATTGCAATTAGTTCTATTGGAAACCTTGCCCCTAAATATGTATGTTTAGACACCAAGATTACGATTCTAAGTGAACTAGAAGCTGAGATATTGAAAAACCTCTATTTTCGGTCGGCCATCTTGGAAAATGGCTGCCAATGAGGCCAGAAGGCAAATCTGCGGTGGCCCTATAGCTAAAATGTTTCTTCATCGTATGTTGTTACCATGTGCCAAATTTCATGCTTCTGTGGCGGAATTTTAAATCGTCCTGCGCACGTTGATACGCCGATGATGTGCGTGTCAGCAGCAGTATCCAACCGTCGTATAGGTACGTGAATCTTCTTCTTTATCTTACCAGGATGCCCAGACCCACGACCAAGTGCTCCACAACAAAACTAACTAGGGATCGCCTCTCCGGTCTGGAGAGGAAGAAGATACATGATGTTCCACAAATATTCTTTATTATCCTCACAACACAACGCAACGTCAAGATATAAATGCCTTCCGTAGGCTGACAAACTAAGAACTTGTGTAATCCAGAAGAGCTTATCTAATCGCCTTAACTCCGAACTGCGTACTAGTTAAAGTTCGTATAATATAAACGACTAAACTCCGCATATATCTAACTTCAAAACTACCGCAACAACACAACCACAATCCACGCTACGATAGTCGATAACGTCAGAGTTCCAACGGTCTAACTCCACCGTATACTAAACTCAACTCTCATCTAACCTCTACACAAAGGCTATACTTCCTCTGCACTACTGCACTTCTACTCTATCTCTCTTACTATTACGCTCTCTATTGCACTCAGCTCCTCTTTATATAGGGTTCGTCAGGGTTCCTGGTCCCTTGTTCCTAGTCCCTAGTCCCTGGTTCCTTGTTCCTGGTTCCTAGCTCCTTGTTCCTGGTCCCTTGTTCCTAGTCCCTGGTTCCTGGTTCCTAGCTCCTGGTTCCTGGTTCCTAGCTCCTTGTTCCTGGTCCCTTGTTCCTAGTCCCTGGTTCCTGGTTCCTAGCTCCTGTTCCTGGTTCCTGGTTCCTTGTTCCTGGTCCCTTGTTCCTGGTTCCTGGTTCCTAGCTCCTTGTTCCTAGTCCCTGGTTCCTGGTTCCTAGCTCCTAGTCCCTTGCTCATTAATATGCGTCAACGTCACAGTATTATCGTCTGTCTATTTATAGATCGATACAAGCATATCATGAACAGACTATACGACTTCGACAGTTGCTAAACATAACAAGTAACCCTTAGAATATCGTTACATTTTCCACCCACAAGAATTTCAAAAGTCCTCTTTTGTTTCACTAACTTATTATCTAGCGTACAATTGTTTAAAATCTAATTCTTTCAAACATCGAAGAAATTATCCTGTAAAACTCACAAACTCCCCAATCGTCAACGTCTGAAAATAACCATAAACAATTAAAAGTCGAAGAAATAATCCTGTAAAACTCACAAACTCCTCGATCGTCAACGTCTGAAGATAACCATAAACAATTCAAACATCGAAGAAATAATCCTTCATAACTCATCGTTCGTAACCCCATGTTTCTTATTGGCAACGCACTGGCCTTTTAACCGTACGAAGAGGTTGTTCTCGTCGAGACATCGTCGATCCAAGGAATCCTATGGGATGCGAGGTGTCATTAATCCGATTATCAACATCCGCTAACGTCTCAACTCCGGATTGTGGAGGTGAAAGTTCTTCGGATACCACAGCGCGCGCAGGTTTCGCCGCCATTCGCTGGTTTCGTGTCGATGATATCGGAGAATCACTTCTTATTTCCGCTTCTTCCCATTTTCCGGGTGTACGACTATAACACATTTTGAGTTTGTCCACGTGTACAATGAACGGTTTCGTCTTTGCCGATTTCTGCAGCTGGAAATTCACTTCTCCACAGCGTCGCACAACCATTAAAACATTCTGCTTGTTTTCGAAATAGCCAGCCCACAATAATGCTGTAACAACAAGCATTACTAACGCAATGTCTTTTAAAGCGTTTCTTTCTCTGCCTCGATTTCTTTTCTTATTGACCATATTCGTTTGATCGGTATCGGCGTTATTGTCACGAATCACTGTTGGACTCGATTTCCCGTATGTTGTAGGAGATTCATCTTCCTTTTCGGCCAACACTACATTCACAATCCCTTTTCTGGCGACTGGTTCTATCACTTCAACTGCCAACATTTCCTCAATTTTTCCGTCTATCCTGTCACGATAAGCGGGAGGTTGTCTCCGTAATGGCCGTCGTATCGGAGGCGTGTTACCAATATCTATGCGATGTTCACATATTTTCTTTCTACCCAATGTTAAATCGGACGTAGAGAATATGTCTCCATAATCATTTAAGAGACCTTTCGACCTTTCCTTTGCCTCTAGCGGAACCTCATTCGGAAGATCAACCATCAATTGTTCCATTGTGATAGCATCTAATTCTACCTTCTCCTCTTCCGCTATCACCTTATATTCAGCTATTTGCACTGGGTATAGCTCACCAATGACGAGATCTTTCTCTAATGTCTTTGGGTTATCTCTTAAATTTACCATCCTCACAGTAGTCATCGCAGTTCCTTCATCCACTACTACTCGTCTACACCAAGTAGAACCGTTGCCTTTAACTAAAGGGATGCGATTTCTTCCTACAAACAAAGCTCCCGTTCCAAATCCAAGTCTGCAGCGATGCATTCGCAGCCAACTCATGCCGAGCAGAGGTTCAAAGATCTGGTCTGACACGAGAAATGGAGTATTAATTTCTAATCCTCTCCATATACGAAGTGGAACCGTCACTTCGCCTTTCACAGTTATTGCCGTGCCATTAGCAGCCAGCAAAACCCGTGTACTGGGTTGTAATTCTATTCCCTCTACATCAGACGAAGGCACTACGCTTACCTCTGATCCTGTGTCAATCAAGCAGAGGCGTGACCGACGGTTGATAGTGGCTCGGATGTAGATCGCGTTGTTCGTCGTTACCGATGGCTGTTCCCGGGTTGTATGGTTAACAACCACTGGTTCATTATCTTCCTCTTCCCGAGTTGTGGTTCCCGTTCGATTCGTGTTGGCGTTTCGTCCTCCATGTCGACGAGACTGTCGGCATTGGCGTGCCATGTGACCGGCTTGACCGCAGTTGTAAAACGTTACATTCGAACGTACATCTCCTTGATTTTCCGTAGGACTTGTATTCTCATTATTCACCTCAGGAGTGGATCTCAATTCCCGCAACTGCTGAAATATCTTCTTTTCCAATTCTTGTTGCCACTTCAGTTGCGTCGTACAGAAACCATCCAACTGTCTCTGTAGGTTCAAAGTAAAATCGACCTCCTGCGTTCCACGTACTCGATTCGGTCTGCGATGATCATCAGCATTCGACATCGTCTGATACGCTGACAGACGTAGAGCTATACGATATGCTTCATCGATGTTCCTTGGTTCCCTCTCACGTATCTTCAAGGACAGTTCCCGATCTCTAATTGCTTCCAGGAACGCATCTTTTGCCACGATTTCCGTCGTTTCGTTCAACGGAACCGGATATGCCAGAACGACCAAACGTCTCACGTCGTGGAGTAGATCGCTCAATGACTCGTCACTCCGTTGTCGTCGATAGTATAGTTGGGCCCTGAATGTCTCAGCTTGCCCTTCCGCTCCATAACGTTGTCTCAGCCGTTCAACCAATTGTTCATATGAGATGTCTTCTCTTGAGCCAAAATCCCACAGTAATTGCGTCGCAGCTTTATCCAGCGCGCATCTCAGAAAATCCACTTTGTCGAGATCATCCCACCGGTTGTGTCTGGCGCAAACCTCGAACTGCGCAAGGAAGGATTCGAGTGAACCAGTCCCATCGAACTTTCCGAGTTTCATTGGCGTCGATCGATGACTGTTCATCGTGCGCAGATATGCCAACGTCGCTGCATCTGGTAACGCTTCACTCGCCATAGGCATCCTTCTGGTTTCGCTGCGGCTTCTTTCCGGCGTCCTCGGGTCGTACAGTTAGTCCATCATTCGATCAGACCTCTCACGACTCGCATCTCTCACAGCGGGTGTCGAATGAATTCTTCTCTCCGGCGTAATCTCTGCTACATCCAGTAGTTGATATGCGATAGTCTTCTCGGCGTCTCCTGTAGCCATTAGTTCGTTCTGTGTTGAAGTTCTTTCTTTCTTGTATCTTCTTTACCCAACGCTTCTGGTACCAATTGTGGCGGAATTTTAAATCGTCCTGCGCACGTTGATACGCCGATGATGTGCGTGTCAGCAGCAGTATCCAACCGTCGTATAGGTACGTGAATCTTCTTCTTTATCTTACCAGGATGCCCAGACCCACGACCAAGTGCTCCACAACAAAACTAACTAGGGATCGCCTCTCCGGTCTGGAGAGGAAGAAGATACATGATGTTCCACAAATATTCTTTATTATCCTCACAACACAACGCAACGTCAAGATATAAATGCCTTCCGTAGGCTGACAAACTAAGAACTTGTGTAATCCAGAAGAGCTTATCTAATCGCCTTAACTCCGAACTGCGTACTAGTTAAAGTTCGTATAATATAAACGACTAAACTCCGCATATATCTAACTTCAAAACTACCGCAACAACACAACCACAATCCACGCTACGATAGTCGATAACGTCAGAGTTCCAACGGTCTAACTCCACCGTATACTAAACTCAACTCTCATCTAACCTCTACACAAAGGCTATACTTCCTCTGCACTACTGCACTTCTACTCTATCTCTCTTACTATTACGCTCTCTATTGCACTCAGCTCCTCTTTATATAGGGTTCGTCAGGGTTCCTGGTCCCTTGTTCCTAGTCCCTAGTCCCTGGTTCCTTGTTCCTGGTTCCTAGCTCCTTGTTCCTGGTCCCTTGTTCCTAGTTCCTGGTTCCTGGTTCCTAGCTCCTGGTTCCTGGTTCCTAGCTCCTTGTTCCTGGTCCCTTGTTCCTAGTCCCTGGTTCCTGGTTCCTAGCTCCTGTTCCTGGTTCCTGGTTCCTGGTTCCTTGTTCCTGGTCCCTTGTTCCTGGTCCCTTGTTCCTGGTTCCTGGTTCCTAGCTCCTTGTTCCTAGTCCCTGGTTCCTGGTTCCTAGCTCCTAGTCCCTTGCTCATTAATATGCGTCAACGTCACAGTATTATCGTCTGTCTATTTATAGATCGATACAAGCATATCACGAACAGACTATACGACTTCGACAGTTGCTAAACATAACAAGTAACCCTTAGAATATCGTTACACTTCCAACATCAAGTGAGCAATTTTTACACCAAGCTGACTGACTAATTGGCAGATTTTAAGGTGGGGATATGACGTCATGCTAAAACGTCCGCTAGGGGGCGTAAACCATGAAAGAAAAATTGGCAACAGTATTTTTCTGCTTTAGAACTATCATATCATTACTTTAGACATCATTGCCAAGATTCTACCCAAAATTTTTCTTTCCCTTCTTTTTGTGACATAAGCCAACTGGACTATATGCTTTAGTCTTTGTGTTACATGTCTTGAGGGATGAGCTTCATTCAGTCGTCTTGACCTTCAACTTCAACTAAGAGAAACAGCAGTGACGTTACAGACAAGAAAGATAGAGGGCGACAAAGAAGGAGCAGTGACTTAACAAACAGAAAAGATAAAGGACTACATAGATTTGATACAGCAGTGACGTCACAAAGAAGAAAGATAGAGGGGGAGGGAGCAGTGACGTCACACACCATGGAGGGCGACACAGAGAGATACAGCAGTGACGTAACAAACACGAAAGATAGAGGGCGGCAAACAGATGTAGAGCAGTTCAGTTCAGTCCGTTTTTTATAAAGTACAACAACCAAAAAAATTTCAAACATACATTGCAATCAATTAGGTTACCAGGTTGAGTATCGTAAAGGGTGACCCCAAAGGGACAGGTCCCGCTATCCAGGGCACCCGAGAGATGATCACTGGCTGAATGGACAAATTGTATAGAAAGATATTAATTCGTATAATCTTAACTACCGTCTAATCCAAGTTCAATTTAACAAAATAATACAAGACTTAAGTAATATTAAATACTTATTCAAGTAGTCTATTTGGATAACCCATGGTTTATGATGTAAGACCTTAGCAAATTTTTAGAGCAGCTTATAGACAATGCCGATATTAATTCTACAGGTAAACGATTCCACAGCATAGGGCCCTGACATTAAATTTTGACAGAAAACCTTTTGGCATTGGTCCGAGCATATTCAGGACGATATTTATGAGCATTACGTGTCTGATGACTGTGAATCGATACTCCCATCTTGAAGTAGCACTTAAGTAACGGAGACAGCAAATTGTTATGATACCGATACATAAATAGGCCAATTTGAAACTGATTTATTTGGTCAATTGTGTTTATCCTTAAAAGTCTGCCTGGGCTAACGCTCCAATGAATATGAAACACAGTACGTAGACCTATAGCTGTTTTTGTTGCAATACAATTAGGGGGTGTAAAACAGCCTTGTAATTTGCCCTCCATATGATGTTACAGTATGAAATGTACGGAAAAATAAGTGTATAATACGGGCTTAATAGGATATTTGGAGGTAGGCAGTGTCTGACTTTTTTAATATTCCTACATTTTTTTGCTATTTTTTATATCTGCAAAGTATGTTGCTTCCAATTAAGGTGGGAATCAATAATAATTAAGATATATAGAAACCTATAGTTGACGTTACCTGGTCAATAGGAGAGTTATCGATAAGAATAGATAAGTTAGTGGGAGGGAGGGAGGGTTTTTCGTTTATAGTAGAAAACTATGAAGTTTGTTTTCTTAAGATTTAAAGAGAGCTTATTTGCTCTAAATCATGTAGCTATTAAATCCAGTTCACAATTTGCTCTAGCTAGGGAATAAGTTGGTAATAGAATTATCATTAAGGAATACATTGGTGTCATCAGCAGAGTACAAATTTGAAAATGGTAGAGGAGAAGGAAAGATTGTTGACATATATTAGGAAGAGTAGAGGACCCAGTATTGAACAGCAGTGAAGTTGAATACAGGAAAGATACAGAGCGACACAGAAAGATACAGCAGTGACGTAACAAAGTGGAAAGACAGAGGGCGACACAGTGAGATACAACAGTGAAGTAACGTACAGAAAATATAGAGGGCGACACAGAGAGATACAGCAGTGACGTCACGGAAAGGAAAGATAGAAGGCGACAGGAGAGCGAGAGCAGTGACGTCACAGACATGAGCGATAGAGGGCTAGGCAGAGATAGAGCATTGATGTCACAAACAGGAAAGATTGAGGACGACAGAGAGATAAATAGAGCAGTGACGTAACAAGCAGGAAGATAAACGGCGAAACAGAGAGATACAGCGGTGACGTAAGAAACAGGAAAGGTAGACAGAGAAACAAAGATACAACAGTGGCGTAACAAACAGGAAGATAGAGGGCGACACAGTCACACACAGCACTGTCTTAACATACACGAAAGATAGAGGGTGACTGAAAGAGCTAGAGCAGTGACGTTGCATACACGAAAGATAGAGGGTGACTGAAAGAGCTAGAGCAGTGACGTTGCATACACGAAAGATAGAGGGTGACTGAAAGAGCTAGAGCAGTGACGTTGCATACACGAAAGATAGAGGGTGACTGAAAGAGCTAGAGCAGTGACGTTGCATACACGAAAGATAGAGGGTGACTGAAAGAGCTAGAGCAGTGACGTTGCATACACGAAAGATAGAGGGTGACTGAAAGAGCTAGAGCAGTGACGTTGCATACACGAAAGATAGAGGGTGACTGAAAGAGATAGAGCAGTGACGTTGCATACACGAAAGATAGAGGGCGACACAGAGATACAACAGGAACGCCACAAACAAAAAGATAATGTGCGACACAGAGAGATATAGCAGTGACGTCACAAGCAAGCGAGAAAGAAGGCGACAGAGAGAGATAGAGCAGTGACATCGCACACAGGAAAGATAGTGTGCGACACAGAGAAACAACAGTGACTTCAGAAAGAGGAAAGATAGAAGGCGACCGAGACATATATGGCAGTGACGTCACAAACAGAAGCGATAGTGAGCGAACGGCAGTGACGTCATAAAATGGAAAGATAGAGGGCAACGCAGAGAGATAGAGCAGTGACGTTACAAACAGGACAGATTGAGAGCGCAACTGAGAGACACAGCGGCGACGTCACAATCAAGATAGGCAGAGGGCGAGAGAAAGCAGAAACGTCAAGAACGGTAGAGGGCGACACAGAGAGGTACAGCAGCGACGTAACAAACAGGAAAGATAGTGGGTGACAGACAGATGTAAAATAGTGACGTCACATACAGGAGAGATAGAGGGCGACACAGAAAGATGTAGAAGTAACGTAACAAAGAGGCAAAACAGAGTGCGACACAGTGATATACAGCAGTAATGTAACAAACTGGAAAGAAGAAGCGTGACACAGTGAGATAGAGCAGTGACTGCACAAACAGGAAAGACAGAGGGCGAAAGAGAAGAAAAAGTAGTGACGTCACAAACAGGGAGCGTTAGGGGGCGACAAACAGCAATGCAGGCGCCCATCTATACTACTGCTCATTTTACAATCGCCACCTAGGGAATGGAAGCTGAGCTAAGCTTGTGGGGCTAGCGGCTATCGAACCCGGCTCCTTCTGATCTTCGTGCCAGATTGTTACCGTTCAGCCTCACAGATAGAGCAGCGAGGTAACAGAGAACAGATAGAGGGCGACACATAGAGATACAACTGTTACGTAACAAACAGGAAAGGTAGAGGAAGACACATAGAGGAAGAGGAAGACAAATAGAGATACAGCAGAGATACAGCTGTATGTATGTATGGTCCAATCTACAATGTTGTCAATCCATGATATTCTTGGTCTACAGCGGTTGCGAAACCATTCTACGAGACCCGTCATCAGGCTGCCTTCGAAATTGTCCTTCGGCTGCCTCATGATGTGTCCGAAGTACCTTAGCTTGAGGGTTCGGACGTGGTTCAGCAGTTCGCTTTTGGTTCTCGCCAGCGTGTACACTTTGGTGGTCATCCATTTTGTCCAAGGGATTCTTAACAACTTTCTGATGCACTTGTTCTCGAACGGTTGGATGCGTTTCTCTTCTTTCCTTAACGCCCAGCCTCACATCCATGTGTTGCTGTCGGCCATATCAACGCCTTCATCATCCGTAATTTGGTGTCATTATGTATTGACTTGTTCTTCCAAATTTTCGTCAGTTTAACCATGGATTACTGCCATCCCCATGGCCAGCCTTGATTTGACATCGTCCTTGCAGTCCGCCTCTACAGTTACTTTGCTCCCCAAGTACACAAAGGATTTTACTTGCTCCAGTCCTCCGGTGTCTACTTTTATCTCGAGTGTTTCTTCTACTTCGTCATTACCTTCGTTTTTGTTGCGTTGATCAACATTCCATATCCTTTTACTGCATTTTCGACTCGACACACAATTTTTTTGTAATTCTTTTGACGATGTGGCCAGTAACACGATGTCATCTGCGTACCTGAGATTGTTGATGGTCTTTCCACCAATCCTGAATCTCCCTGATAGTGCCTTTCGCATCAACTGCTCTGCTAGTATATTAACCAGGCATAGCGAGAAGTTGGATCCTTGTCGGACTCCTTTTTTTACTCTGAACCATGCTGAAGTGCGACTGTCTGTCCTGACATTGGCGTGTTGTTGTTTGTACAGACTTCGTAATAATTGTATTAATTGGGGCGGAAACCTCATTGCATGCATGGCCAACCATAGTTGATTATGTCGGATCATATCGAAGGCCTCTGTAAAGGCAATAAAGCAAAGGTGCACCGGTTGATTTCTCTCTCTTGCTTTTTCTAGTATAATTCTCAGATTCACAATCTGGTCTTGTGTGCTTCTTTTTGGTCTGAACCCAGCTTGTTCCTGTGCAATCTTTTCTTCTAGTTTGAGCCGCATTCTTTCTAAGATCACGCGTAGTAGTATCTTGTTAGCATGCGAGACCAAAGCGATCATTCTGTAGCTGCTGCATTGGAGTGGGTCTCCCGCCTTGGGGAGTGGGATAAATGTTGATTTTGTCCATTCTTCTGGCCAGACTCCGGTCTTCCATGTTGCTACACGAATCTCGTGGAGTTGTCATTCCCATCTTCGTCATTGTATTGTTCTTCGCAGTATTCTTTCCATCTCTGGTTTACTTTCTCCGGTTCGACTAATTTCTTCCGGTGTTGTCTTTAATAGCCGCGGTGCGGGGGCGAAATAATCCAGTCAGTTGCCTTACCGTCTGAAAAACAATTCTGCTGTTTCCTCTTCTTGCGTTTTCCTGAAGCTCATTGCATAATGTGTCCAACTCCTTCTGTTTGTCCTTTCGCAATCGTTTATGTACCTCGGTTCGTAGCTGCTATAGTAGTTCCATTCAGGCTATTCCAGGTACACCTGTGCCTGTTGTGCAGTCGGGAAAGCGTGTTGGCGATAACCAGTTTGTGTTCAGCACAGAAATTCACCAGTATCTGCCATCTATCGTTTCTCTCCCGTGTCCATACTTCCCAAGAACATCAGACTGTGTTGCGTTTTCTACTACTCGGGCATTGAAATGGCCTGTGATTAAGAGTACATTTCGTCTGGGAACTTGCGTGATCGCGTGCTCTAGATCGTGGTAGAACTGCTCATTCTCTGCGTCTGGTTTATCAGCTGTTGGTGCATAACCCTGGATTATCGTCACGTTTCTTGGTTTCGATGCGAACGTGGCCGATATGACTCTATTGCTTAGTGGGTTGTACGACATCAAGCATGAGGAGACATTCTTCCCTATCCAGATGGCTACTCCATGGTGTTCACGTTGCTATCTGCCTGAGTAAATCACCGTATGTCCATTCGGCGTTTTAAAGTGACTGGAACCTGACCATTTGGTTTCCGATAATCCACATATCTTGATATCCAGTCTTTCCATTTCCTTCCCAAGTATCGACAGCTTACCTATGAATTGAGCCCTCTCACATTCTATTGCCCTATTCTGGTACGGTGTCTGCCGATTAAATGGTTTCTTATTTGTCCTGCCACCTCTGTCTCTGTTGGCGAAGTTAACGATGGTGGTGGTGTTGACCAATGACGTCGCCTAACATACATGAAAGATAGAGGGCGACACAAAGAGATACAGCAGTGACGTAACAAACAGGAAAGATAGAGGGCGGCCCAGAGATATACAGCAATGACGTCACAAACAGGAGAGATAGAGGGCGACACAGAGAAAGAACAGTGACGTCACAAAAAAGAAAGATAAAGTGCGACACAAAGAGATAGAGCAGTGACGTTTCAAACAGGAAAGATAGAGTGCGACACAAAGAGATACAGCAGCGACGTCACATACAGGGAAGACAAAGGACAACATAAAAAGATACAGCAGTGACGTCACAAACATTAAAGAGAGCGCGCGCCACTGACGGTGGTGGGCCCTCTAACCTGGAATAGCCTTCCCCTAGCGCTCCGCTTGCTCCCCATAACCTTTGCTCCCACGTTCTTTCCTCGCCTTATGCCCACTCTATTCAGCCGTGCTGGAGTCGAGACCACCTCTGAGTAGTTCTCCAGAAAGAGGCGCTATGTAAATGTCCGATATGCATATCTCGATTTCCATTCTTCAGCATCGGCCTAATTGCAATTTAATCCAGAATCACTGCATCCTAAAAGCGAGAATGGCTTCAATATAACAAAAGTAAGCAGTCCTACACGAATCCATTTACAACAGAAACAATGGAGTTTGCCGAACTCTCATTATCGACGGCGCTTGCGCCGACGGTCTTGTCGGCCACATCCATAAATTGCGTGTCTAACTAGAAGGCAATGGTCTGAGCCTATTATAAAATGTATGCAGAACGAACAAATGATACACTGCTGCACATTAGGCTGAAGTGCTATCGACTCTCAGACTATCTCTGCCGTAGCTTACAACTGATTAAACGGGAGTTGACAACAAAGGCTGTTTCAATTTATCAGTCATAGAAATGGGAATATAGGTAGGCCTAATGACTGTAATAATGCGCAGATCGAAGGTATTAATGGGCAGCATTTGCATTCATTGTCACAGGAGAGCTGCTCGAGACGTACGTCACCTTAGGCTGATTTTATGAGCCTGTTCGACAGAAGCACCGTCACTGTAAAACAGATCACATTAGGTTGTAGAATATTTGTCGAGTGAAAATGGCAAGCTTTCCGTTTCTCGTGACATTCTGTTTTGCTGTTGGAATGTCTAGCGTTTCTTACGCCATAGTAGTGGAAGTACGTAAGTTCCAAGTGGCAGAAGTTCCGCCTGGAGAAGAGCTATGCGCTCTCGATGAACCTTCCGATTCGCTGTCCATGAACTCCGCTCTGGACTGTGCTCTCGAGTGTCAACGATTCTCCTACTGCGAGAACTTCAACTACGACAATGTGAACAAAACATGCGACATCTTCTTCAACCGACCAAAATGCTATGGTCCTTCTCCACCGTGCGTCCATTATCAGGTAACAGAACTATGCTCCACACATTTTTTCTAGAAAAATTAACGACTATTATTTACACACCAAAATATTAAGCTCACTACCTAATTAACATGGACAAATTGACGAAGGAAATGATTAATGAATAAATGATCCAATGAGTCAGTTAATGAGTAAATTACTTGCTGTTTTTAGATAGGCCCATATCTGTTTCTGGCTAACTGCTTCGTAATTTCAACGTTAATGAAATATTTCCTTTTGCAGGCTCAACCAGATCAACCTTACACGGGTAAGCGTCAATTTTGTATCTCCAAATTTCACTCTTGATGCTAATTAGACGATTAGACTAGAATTGTATCACACTAGATAACATCACATCACTTAATTAAGACTTCGACACATTAGGTGTTCAAATTACAATGTTCAAATACTCATACGTCAATGTTATGCATAGGAATTCCTGCCGAGAACTGTTCTTTGCCGTTCACCTATGGTGGTCGTCTATACAACGGTTGTGTCGATAACCTAATTGGCGATGGATGCAATGCTTGTCTGGTTGAAAATCGAGCTGTAGCCCTCTGCATGAGAAAGTCATCAGGTGAATTACTTTATATATGACAAACTGTGAAGGGAAAGCATTTGGGGGATAACACAGTGTGCAATTTTAGGGTTTAAACTCCCCACAATAAAGAAACTTAATTGTATTTTTAAAATTGTAATTGTAACCGAACATTTTTTATAGCGCCACTCTAATCAGCGGCGCTCTCGACCCGCATCAATGCCAGAATCGGCAAAGTAAAGGTTTCAAGCGTCTACGGAACTGAAGAGGAGAGAGGGAAAGAAGCTCTTGACGGAGGAACTGGGAGAAGACTGATCCAGGCTGAAGGACCCACATAGCCAGAGCTCCTGGATTGGGCCTTGGAAGAGTGCATACGCGGGACAACCATAAGGCCACGGGCCGAGGATCGCAAGCAGACCCCCTCAGGCAAGGAAGAAACCGGGGTGCAGAAATTCATTAGGTACGACGGAAGAGGAGCAGACCCATCGAGGCAGTTGCGCATGAGGGTGAGGGTTTCGAACTGTTTGGCAGGAAGCCAGTGGAGGGTGTCACGAATAAATGCAGAGATGTGGGCAAACTTAGGAATATCACATATTAGCCGAAAAGCAGCATTAAGAATAGACTGAAGTATGTGCCTATTGGAGGAGGAAAGGCAAATGTACACAGCATTGCCAAAGTCAACCCGAACGCAGATCAAAGAGTGGACCAGTGTAGTGACAGCATGGACCGAAAGACACCTGCGGATGGATTGAAGCTGGTGTAGATGATAAAAGCAAGATCGGGATATAAGGTCAACTTGATCAGTGAAGGAAAGTGTAGGATCAATGGGATTCAAGGAATATCCCCAAGGCACGAACAGAGGAGGAGAAGTGAATGAGGGAAACCTGAGATAAAGAGATTCCAAATCAATCTTGCTGAATTGGAGGCGACCACCAAGCCAGATAAACTGAGTCTTGTGAGGGTTCAGCCGCAAGCGATTAGAGGAGAGCCAAACATCCAGAGCAGCTCGAGGAGGCTGCTAAGGTGCCGTCAACCATTTGGACAGCAGAGGCGGCCGGACTATGCAGAAGAGATTGGGTGTCGTCCGCATACTGGTGGGACGAAACCCCCAAACGGCTGTAAAATCCCCCCGGGGTCCGAAGCATATTAAGTATGAAGAGCAGAGGAGCCAGAACGGAGCCTTGCGGGAGATTGTAGGAAATAGTGACCCAAGGAGTGCGATGTGTTCCAAACTGCCAAATGGTTGCAATAACTATATTCAGTAACATCGGTTGATCAAACTTACGTAGCACTTAATAGTACCACCTCTCTTTAAATCCCACCGTATTATTTTCATTATACACTTGTATTACAATATTTGCCAGATAACTTTCAGGTGAGGTGGGTATCGGTGAACGTAACAATTCCGAACATCAGCAAAGCTTCTCTATTGATGTCCATCAACAACTGGATCGTGATTCAGCAGAGGATAGACGGTAGTTTATCCTTCGACAAACTTTGGGCAGCTTATAAAGCAGGATTCGGCAACATCAGCAAAAACTTCTGGCTCAGTCTTGAGAAGATGCACCAGCTGACAATCAACGCCCCCTACCGTCTACGCATCGAGATACAATCCGTGGATCAGGACAATTGGTTTTCAGCTGAATACGATTCGTTCCGCATAAGATCCGAGTCACTTGGTTACGCGTTGATAGTGTCTGGTTACGTGGGAGATGCAGGAGACGCCCTCAACAGAATGATCGATAATGGAGACTTCTATCCGAACGGAATGAAATTTTCTACCAAAGACAAGGACAATGACATGGCTACTAATGGCAATTGCGCTGTTACATATCCCGGCGGGTTTTGGTTCAAACGGTGTTTTAGCACATGTCTTAATTGCAAGTACAACACTGAACACAGTGAACAGTTCAGGTGGGGCACTCTGACTGACTTTGGGCTGACCGTTTCGGTGCAACTGAAGAAGAGTCGAATGATGATAAAAGCCGCTTAAAGTGCATCAAGCGTTGCTGCTGTTTCCTACCTGGATACCTAGCTATTTAGATGGACAATCTAACTTAAGAATCTAACCTACTGAGCCAATGTTTTAGTATAAAATTTTGTTCTATGTTCTATGCTGTGTTTAGTGCCATGCTATATGAACTGCGCTATGCTATAATATGATATGCTATGCTGTACTATAGTCAGTGATGTAGTACTCGAGTCCGGCCATATATATATATATATATATATATATATATATATATATATATATATATATATATATATATATATATATATATATATATATATATATATATATATATATATATATATATAGAGGCCTATAGAGTAGCATAATTTCATTATAGTCTAATTTAATATAGCAAATAACATAGCATAGCACAGCAAAGTATATATATATATATATATATATATATATATATATATATATATATATATATATATATATGTATATATATATATATATATATATATATATTCGGACAATATACCATTCTCTCACAAGTCGGTCCCCAGCAAGGCGATCCGTTGGGACCGGTGCTGTTTTGCCTGCCGCTGCAACCAATCCTTCAGAAATTATCGTCATCGCTTGTGCTTGGATATCTGGACGATTTGTCTCTGGGAGGAAGGGCCTCTATTGTGGCGGAGGACGTGAAGACACTGGAATATGAGAGCGGATTGCTAGGTCTGCAACTCAACTACGGAAAATGCGAGCTAATATCGCGCATGTAGAGTCGAGAAGTTCCTTCAAACCTTCAACACTTTCCCGCTATCGCACCGGAAACGGCCTGTTTGCTTGGTGCACCGCTGTCGTCCGAGGAGGCCCTAACTGCAAGCCTGGAGTTTCGCTGCTCGGAACTGACGCTGGCGATGTCAAGACTGGAAAAAATTGCAAAACATGATGCCTTAGTCCTCCTCAGAAGCTCACTGTGTTCACAAAAGCTACTACACACCCTAAGATCCCACCCCTGCAGCGGACATGCTCTACTAGACAAATATGACGAAATACAGAGGGAAGGTTTGTGCTCAATCCTCAACCTTAACCTTACCGATATGCAATGGCTTCAAGCGTCCTTACCGGTCAAGACGGGAGGACTGGGCATACGTCGGGTCGCTTCGCTTGCGCTTCCTGCCTTCTTGGCTTCCGCTGCAGGCACCCACGTCCTTCAGTCCTCCATGTTAGGTTACGACCAATCCATCACCGACGCGCGCTTTGAAACGTTGCTACAGCGATGGAACGCCGAAAGTCAAATCACACATTCAGATAATTACGCAGCATACAGACAATCATATTGGGATGGTCCTCTCGTGAAGAGAGTGGTGGACTCATTGGACGCCTCTCTGGTCGACGCTTACCACCAAGCAAGATTCAAAGCAACCTCAGCACCACACGCCAGCGACTGGCTGTTCGCACTACCGATGTCATCATGCGGGCTGCGATTGGATGACGAGGCGGTAAGAATTGCAGTAGGCCTCAGACTGGGGACGAATATATGCGAACCGCACGCATGTCCCTGTGGAGCAATGGTGACGGCGGACGGGTCGCACGGGATGTCATGCAACCTAGGACCTGGCAGAATCGCCAGACATGCAGCTTTGAATGATTTGATAAGCCGAGGCCTATCACGAGCGGGCGTCCCTAATATCAAGGAACCACCTGGACTGTCGAGGACGGACGGGAGACGACCGGACGGACTTACGCTGATACCATGGCGCAGAGGCCGAAGTCTTGTATGGGACGTCACCGTAACTGACACTGTGGCGCCCTCTTACCTACATGCAACGTCCGCGACATCAGGAGCAGCAGCGGAACTAGCGGCCACGAGAAAGAACAACAAGTACAGCCAGATCCGCGCAGACCACTTTTTTGTCCCTCTGGCTTTCGAGACCTTAGGCCCTATCAATGACGACGGAATGGCCCTTATAAAAGACTTGGGGAGATACTTAGCTTTAACCACCGCAGACCCTAGGGAGACTTGCTATCTACTCCAGCGGTTGTCAATCACCATACAACGCTTCAATGCTGTTGCCTTCATAGGAACTTTCATGCGACCAGAACTTGTCGAGTGATGTTTTGTTTTGTTTGATAAACAAATGTACAAATAAAAAAGTTTATAATTATTTATATATATATATATATTATTATTATTATTATTATTATTATTAATGAGCTTTTATATAGCGCCCCTTCAAGGTTATCTACTCAGGAGCGCTCCTAGTCCAACCACGGCTAAAGAGAGTAGTTTTTAAGTTTGCAAGAAACAAGGTAGAGTGAGTCATAGGGACCAGGCGAAGTGCAACAGGAAGGCCATTCCAGGTTGCAGGTCCAGCGACCGAAAAAGAACGTCGCTGCATAATGGCTGTCCGCGTGCGGGGGACCAATAGCTCGGCCTGGTCAGCCGAGCGAAGAGCAGATCTCCGCAAGACCCCCGAGGTAGAGCGACACAACTCCCGCAGGTATGGGGGAGCAAGTCCCTCTAGACAACGCCTAACCAGTGCAGAGACCCTATAGGCGATCCGCAGCGGGAAAGGGAGCCAGTGCAGAACATCCCGCATATAAAGAGAAACCTGGCCAAATCTGGGGATGCGACCAATAAGACGTGCGGCTGCACGCAAAACCCGGTCCAAACACCCAAGGCGGGCAGCTGGGAGGCCAGCATAAAGGGCGCTACAGTAGTCCAGACGGGAAACCACAAACGCATGGACAAGGGTAGAAGCAGCTGCCTGCGTCAGAGTGCGGGAGACTACCCTTAACTGACGAAGTTGATAATAAGAGTCCCGACAAAGCAAATTAATATGTCGCATGAATGTGAGCTCTTGATCCAGAATTACACCAAGATCACGTACTGAGGAGGCAAAGGAAACCCAGGGAAATTCAAGTGCCAGACCCTCAATGTTAATTTTTGCAAGCTGTTGGCGCGTACCAAACCAGATATATTGGGTCTTTGCCGGGTTTAACCGTAGACGGTTTGAGGACATCCAGGCCTCCAAATTCCCCACGACTCGGGCGATCTCTCGAACTGCAGCAGCAGCAGCCAATGGTGAGCATATATATATATATATATATATATATATATATATATATATATATATATATATATATATATATATATATATATATATATATATATATATATATATACATATATATATATATATATATATATATATATATATACATATATATATATATACTTTGCTGTGCTATGCTATGTTATTTGCTATATTAAATTAGACTATAATGAAATTATGCTACTCTATAGGCCTATGCTCTGCGATGTCATACGATAGGCCTACTTTACGATAATTTACTATGATATGCCATACTATACCATATTAAGGTTGACTAGTCTTTCTTAGTTAAGTCTTAATTGCACACCCCATGGGGTCGTTTCCAATCCACTCAGTTGTGCTAGTGTAATTTAGCATTACTTGCATTACTTGACTCAGAGTTTCTGACTAAGAGAAGAAATTTCCACGGTGTATCATGTATGCGTTTTTTATTTTCTCAACAAAGGAATTGATTTTGATTCGAGTCTGACCTGCACACCTACTAGCGTTAAAATCAGCTGCTTTTAAATTTCGTTGACATCAGTTTGCAAATTACAGATGAAGTCCAACCCCGTTTCTTTTTTCCACAATTCCCACACTGACTGGATTATAAAGATTCCAGCGACACAATTTCTGTTGCCTAGAATATCGCAGATGCAGTCCTATTGGGCATTACGCTTCGAATAGGCCTAATATTCGTAGACTTTGCTTCATCGGGTAGGGTATACCAATGAAGTTGCCACTCTTCGAACAGTGTACCGTCTCGACTATGCGAAGGTCAGAAGCGCTCATAGCAGCTGATAATAGCTGCTAATAGTTTTGGGCTTTTCCTGATCCACCGACAGAACATTCTACACCAACTCTCAATTTTGTAAAATGTGACCGTTTGATATACATTAACAAAAGGCTATTCTTACTTACTTTATACTTTATAGCCAAGGGTTCATTTGATGCATATAACATCCAAGTAACAAATCACATCAAACTAAAGCAGCAACTATAAACAAATTTATAAGCAACGTTTTGGGCTAAAATCAAAGACTTCACTTAAGCGTTTCGTAACAATATTATAACCGACCCAAACATCGTTAACATTCCTCCTATCTCAGTCTTTCTCGACCCCCAGTCACTGCTCATCTCAAGTTCTCCAACCGAGCCACATCCACTACACCACGACTTACTATGGAACGATGTAATTCCTTCTGAATTCCGCAGATTCTCGATTCCTCCATTATCGCTTCTACACGCACTCCATCATCCACCTCAGGTTCCTCTATCTATGACACCCAGGGGAGTCTATCCCCCAAAGTCACTGGAGCAACTTTCCGTCCCCTCTCCTCCTCTTCCCCTTCCCTTCCTTACCCCATTAATGATGACACATAGACTGATAGATACCCCACTATTTTTTGGATGGAGCATTTGCTCCAAGGTTTCTATGGAGAGACGCCCTGATCACACCAGACCTTCCACTTAAAACTTAAGTCTCACCTTTGAAGAATTCATATTTTGACTCATCTGATGATCTGATCCTCCACCTTCCAATTCTTCTCGACCTAAGCGATATCCGCTTTAGCAGCTGCTCTGCTTCCTGTCTTGTTCTGAACTCTTTGGAAACCGGACTATAGGACCTCCTTTGGACTACTCTTTGGAAAACCCACTCTGACGTGTGACTAGCTGCGCTCGTGAATATGCTGGTGCCCTGTGTTTGGCTTTCGAGTGGCGCTTTAGAAGTTTGGAGATTACGATTACGATTAATTAAACATGTACAATTATAGGACCTACCTCACTAAGCCGGCGTCACAAAATAGTTTCCTCAGGAACAGCGTCTCTTAGGACTGAAATAATCTCTCGGAGACTGCTTCGAAACGAAGTCTCCCCACTGAAATGGAATAGGCTCTGTGTAAGATACAAATCGTCTTCCCCACCCCCATTGAAAATCGATCCCTTTCATTTTGGCTGTCATTTGAGTTTTTAATAGTTACATTTAATAGGTATTTAATAGGCTTTGATAGGTTCATTAATATATAAATAGTGAAATTCAGTGTTTTTCTCATGCAGTAGAATGTAAAATGGGCAGCGGCGTACCTATGATATTTTGTACCCGGGGACGAACTATGAAATTGGCGTCCCTCCCCCCATTGAAGGCAGTGCCGTCTTAAGGCATAGGCACACTGGGCAGTCGCCAGGGGCCCCACGATTCTAGGGACCCCAAGTTTGTGTTGACTAAGTTTTGCTTTACAGTATGTTACAAAGTGAATGTTGAAAGTAGGCCTACCAATAAATCTATAGGCTTAATTTTATTGACCGTTTAAATTTTTATCCCCGTGGGTGGGTAGGGGCACAGTGCATTGCCCAGGGCCATAGGTGTAATTTGTGGGAGTACGAGGGGTACCCGTACCCCCACATGTTAGACTGGGGGTACCGTACCCCCACTTTTTGAACAATGCCAATTAAAAGTTTATTATTGTGCCTTTCCAGACATCGCAATCTCCGCTTTGCTTCGTATGTGTAAGAAATTGGTACCCCCCACTTTTTGGACCAAAGTTACGCCCATGCCCAGGGCCTAAAATGCTGTTAAGATGGCTCTGATTGAAGGGGCGACAAAATCATACCTACAGCTGGTTTGTAAGTAGGCCTATACTTGAGGATATAACTATTTTGGGGCGCCAAAATTAAATCTGATAAATTTACTTAGAATAAATTTGTTAAAATTGCACCCAAGTTAAAAGTAAAATTAACCATGTAGGCGATCTCTTCCTTTGGCGTCCGGGGACACATGTTCCTCTGCACCCGTAGCTACGCCTCTGGAAATGAATGACTCTTAGCCTCTTAGGGTTACGTAGCTATAAAATGTATCGATACCAATACAGCATAGGCCCATGTATGGCAGTCTTATATACCATCAAAACGTGGCGATGAGGTTGCACAGATTGTTGCATACTTAAGAAAATGGCTCTGATGATCTGAACAGAAGTAGGCTATACATTTTCGTGGTAAACTAATTGCATGCAGCTTAACAAGTATTTATTCGCAGCCTAACCTATATTAATCATGTCTACATGGTGCCAGATGGTAGACTATAGGCCTACTAGCCAGAGGCGCATTTACAGAAAACGGGGCCCTAGGCGCAAACATTTTACGGGGCCCTAGAGGCAAACATTTTCAGGGGCCCAGATCTGAACCTATAATATTATTAACCCAAGTGAAGAAAACAGTTATAAATTACAATAATATAGGGTCTACATTTATGGGAATGTTAAACTTAAAAAAATAGAAAATAGGGCCTACATTATAGTCAAAATAATTCAAAATTGAAAGATGTTATTATTTATAATTGAAAATAATATTTTCATTCGTTTGGGGGCCCTCCGAGATTTGGGGCCCTAGGCGCGCGCCTAGTGCGCCTACGTGTAAACGCGCCTGCTACTAGCTGTGAATAACTGTGTGATAATTATCCAGTTTCTCCGTTAACTAATTGATATTGGTGTAGGCTTCTCCTTTGTTTATGCAATAATGCATGGTCGTTTATCAATAATATTACTGTTCAAAAATAAAAGACTATAGGCGAAACATATGGCCTACGCGAATTGTCTGACGTCAGGGGCGTCTACCCCCTCCCCGAAGTCATTGGAGCAACTTCTCCTACCCCCTCTTTTTCTCCCCTCCCCTTCCTCCCCCCTAAAATGGTGGCACAGACACTGACAGATCCCCCCCCTATTTCTTGGCTGGAGCATTTGCTCCAAGGTTTCTATGGTGTAGACGCCTCTGTCTGCCGTTAACAGTTCGGTTACTGTTGGTTCTCATTCCGTTCCATAGACAGAGTTATCATCATAATCATTAGCAACGAAGTGCTTCTCTGTGGACAGGCGCGGATTTAGAGGGGGGCGGAGCCGGCGTACGCCCCCCTAAACCTGCAGCAAATGTTCTCAAACTAAACTGACCTAAAACTAATATAACTGCAATTTGGGAATAGGATGTTTGAAGTAGCTGGACCGGCAGAATGGAGCTCTCTTACCGGAGCTCTCTTACCTACTTACCTGAGTTGCTAGCAGACGTTGCCCACGTGACCAATGACTTTTGCCGTGACGTCATTCATCAGTATGGAGCGTATCGTCTATTCCTCTCAACATCTTTGGTCTTTCTGGTCATCATCCGTTCATCCTACTCGTAGTCTACGCAAGATCCTCTTCAAGCATCAGATATGGTGCCCTGCCAGCAGTCGCTTCAACCAAACACCTCGTACCTCGTGTCTTCATGAGCCGATGCTGACGACCTCCGATTCTTCATCATCCTCTCCTGCTTCTTCTCCAAGAGTGGACTTGCACGATCTTCACCCAACCGACTCGTCTCATCCTCCGCTCGCTCACTCCTCAGGCCTACGGGTTGCCTCCTGGAACGCCCAATCTTTATCTGAAAAGTTCGCCTTCGTTTCTCAGTCTCTTCTTCAGGATCAGCTTGACGTTTTCACTGTAACTGAAAGCTGGCACCAGGACTCCGATGACGTTCCGATTCTACGAGCGACTCCGTCGGGTTACTCTTCTCGTGACTGCCCTCGTCCACCTCATCCTGATGGTCGTCCGGCTCGTGGTGGTGGCATCGTGACCTTCTTCCGGTCATCTCTACGGGTCACGCAAGTCTCACTCGACACGTCGCCAACCACGTTTGAAGCTTTGTGTCTGAGCATCGCCTTGCCTCGCGGCTCAGTTACCCTCCTCACGGTTTATAGACCTGGATCGGCTACCGTTACTCCTCAGTTCTTCGAAGAATTCTCCTCCGTCCTTGAGTTTCTTGTCACTCGCAATACTCAACTCCTCATTCTCGGCGACTTCAATCTACACCTGGAGGACCCTACCATTCCTACTTCGTTACGATTCCTCGAACTTCTCACTCAGTTTGGCCTCCGCCAGCACGTCAATCAAGCCACGCATCGACTTGGTGGATGGCTTGATCTCGTCATTACCTCTGATGACGACCAAGTTACGGACCTTCTCATCCTTCCTCCTACGATCTCCGATCATTCGTATCTCAAATTTACTCTACCATCAGTTCACCTACAGCCAATCCACTCCATTCGGAAGATGCGAGGATGGAAATCGTTTGACTCTCAGGCTTTCAGCGTCGCTATCAGAGACTCTCTCCTCTCGTCACCGGGTCCTGCACTTGACATTCTCACGGTTCCTCAATTATTTGATCTCTACACCTCCACCGTTACCAGTCTGCTGGATTCCATGCTTCCATGTCGTCAAGTAAAGACCCGTCATCGACCATTGGCCGTCTGGTTCGACGCCGACTGTCATAAACTTCGCCGTCGCACCCGTTGCTTGGAGCGACGCTCTCGCCGGACCAAGGATCCTAATGACCGATTGGCTTGGATTACCCAGCTTCGTGCCCTTCATCGTCTCTACCATCGCAAGGAGGCTGCTCACTGGGAGAAGCTGGTCTCACGCAATCTCAAAAACCCAAGACGCCTTTGGTCTTCCATCTCGGGTCTACTGGGCCGGCCTTCTCGTCCTTCAGAAATTCCTGCCTTCTCCGCAAATGAATTCTTGACTATGCTCACGGAAAAGACTGACCGACTCAGAGCCTCCACATCTGATGCTCCTCCACCGACGTTTACCACAACGTCTTCTGCTTTTGACGATTTCCGACCCATATTGGACTCGGACCTTCGTACAGTTCTTTCATCAGTTAATTTAAATTCTTGTGAATTAGATCCTCTTCCCCCTTTCATTCTTAGTGACATTTTAGATGATTTTGCTCCATTTCTGCTTTATCTCTTTAATAGGTCCCTCTCTGAAGGTTGTGTCCCCGCCTCGCAAAAGCGGGCCATTGTTTTCCCCTCACTCAAGAAGCCCAATCTTGACACAAACCTCTGCCAAAACTACCGTCCAATCTCTAATCTATCATTTCTATCTAAAACCCTTGAACGCCTTGTCTCTCTTCAACTTCTTCCCTATCTGGAACAATCTGGGCTTCTACCTCCCTTTCAGTCAGGTTTTAGGGCTCACCACTCCACTGAAACTGCCCTCCTTTCCTTGCTTTCTGAAATTTATTCAGCTGTTGATAGGTCCGAACTCACCCTTCTGGCACTATATGATGTCTCTGCAGCCTTTGACATGGTGGACCACACCATTCTTCTACAGCGTCTTGAGACCTCTTGTGGTCTGAAGGGCCCCCCTCTCCAGTGGTTCCGGTCATACCTGTCTGATCGCACTCAGATGGTTATCTCTGGTGAATCTAGAACTCTGTGGGTCCCTATTAAACTCGGTGTTCCGCAGGGCTCTGTTCTGGGCCCTCTCCTCTTTATTTTGTACACGGCTGGTATCCCCTCTCTCTTCCCCATCCATGGGGCTTCAGGCCATCTCTTTGCTGACGATGTCCAGGCTTATGTCCATGGGCCTCCTTCCTCTCAACTTCTTCTTGTTCAGCGCATCGAAGCTCTTTCTCGTGATCTTCATACCTGGATGTCTTGCAATCGCCTCTCCCTCAATTCGTCAAAAACCCAGTTTATCTGGTTTGGCACTCCTCAGCAACTTAAAAAACTCGACTTTGCTGTGCTGTCTCAAAGGTTTCCGCTTTTCACTTTCTCGTCTAGCGTTCGTGATCTAGGAGTGACCCTTGACAATTCTCTCACCTTTACTGAACACATTTCCAAACTCACTCGCACTTCCTATTTTCACCTAAGGCGCCTTAGAGCTATCCGTCGCTCTCTGTCATCTCCAATTTTCACTTCAATTGTCCATGCATTTGTCTGCTCTAGACTTGACTACTGCAATTCCCTCCTCATTGGTCTTCCCAAAGTCCGTCTTGCTCCTCTTCAGTCCGTTCTCAATGCTGCTGCTAGATTAATTGCCCGTCTTCCTCGATTCTCTCATATCACCACCTTTATGGCAGAAGAACTCCACTGGCTCCCGCTTTCTGCCCGCATCCAATTTAAGGTCCTCATCCTTGTCTCTAAGGCTCAGCTTGGTTTCGCTCCAAAATATTTATGTGACTTATTTCATCGCCCTCACTCTGCGGCTTCTCTTCGTCCTCTTCGTTCATCTGACCGTTTGGACCTCCTCGTTCCCCGTGTCAGGACTTCACTGGCTCAATCTAGGTCGTTTGCTTCCATTGGCCCTGCTCTTTGGAATGGGCTTCCTCCGTTTGTTCGTTCTTCTATTCTCTCAGGTAGCGTCTCTTCCTCTTTTACCTTTCTTAAAACTTGCTTTTTCTCTCGGGGTCTATCGCACTGGGAGCGCTTCTGAATGGCCCTCCCGCTAGAAGCGCTTTATAAATATCCGAATACAATACAATACAATACAATAGACAAAATTTACGTAAATAGAAATTGGTCAATTTAAAAATATGTCGAGTGGTCCGCCGTTTTGCGTGATCTAATTTCATATATATATATATATATATATATATATATATATATATATATATATATATATATATATATATATATATATATATATATATATATATATATATATATATATATTTACGGGATTGGATTGGTAGTATTTACGCCCCCCCTAACCAGAAATCCTGGATCCGCCCCTGGTGGAGCTTTGAGATTTCCGAAAAACTATCTTGGAAGTGTTACCAAGTCGTTTGTAGTGCGATAGGATATTTAGCGGGCGCAGGTTCACCTCCATCACTTCATGTGTGACGTGGGGGTTATCAAAAGCTTCAAGCTTCCCAGTCGTCTGTTCTGCGTCTGCAGCAAAATCTATGGGTGGTCGTCTGGTAGATGAAAGTAGGCTGAAGAAGTGGACGAACTATGAATATTAATTAGCTGACTGCGCGCCTCTTCTGCGCTCATTGGTCAGACGCAGGGTTTGGCTGCACTGACCACAAAGGTCAGTGGATCAGCGGACCGCGATTAGGTTGTTTTGACTTCAGAGTAAAAGCAACTATGCTATGAACTAAAACAGAGGATACAATACGGTTAAAAATATTAGGTCTGCTGTTAAGAGAATCGTAAGCTCATCTGAGACCTTGTAAACATGAATTATATAGGAAATAGTGTGAATCGATCAGCTTTTCAAAGATTGGCGATCAGAGAGTTGGCGTTACTCGGAGTAACGGTGGACCCGACGATCTTACAAGCTGTGAAACGTAACAAAAAAGTTTCGGTAAGTTGAAATTTGCTGCTAATTAGGCCTGTGGCTTATCGCGAATCATAAGATTCCCTTTTGATTTTAATTATTGACGCAGGTGTAAAGTTTATGGGCGTCCGGAGGGGGGGGGCAGGTAATCCTGGAAACGGCGGTCCCAAATTATAAAATCGGTTTGTGTTTATGTATGTACGTGTGTATGTATTTGAGTATGTATGTACGTGTCTATGTAGGTATGTATGTACCTGTGTATGTATGTATATATATATATATATATATATACACTGTGTCCGGAAATAAAGGGAACCCTTTTGTAAATAATGAAAATAATTAGTAAATGTGCTTCGATTTTCAAAATTCCAAAACTGTTTTAATCCTTACATAATTATCAACAAATTTATAATTTATGAACGGCGTCCGCTAAAAAATTACGTCATAGTGACGTCGTTAAATTAGAAATTTAAACAAACTGTTAGATAATGGCTTTCAGCCAAGAAAACAAAATTACGATAAGATTTTTACGGAAAAACAAACATTTCGGACACTTTGAACAAACCTTGTAGTATAATATCATTCAAGTATAAAAATAAAATTCAAGCACAATGTATTATTGATAAATAACATTTAAAAAATAATTGACATTTTTAAGGAAAATGTTAGATGCCGTCCTTAACATTTGAATTCTGATGCAAATGACGTCATTGTGACGTCATTGATGGATACCCAAACTTTATATTTTCACCATTTTTAGGTAACTGTGTCAGGATTAAAACAGTTTTGGAATTTTGAAAATCGAAGCACATTTACTAATTATTTTCATTATTTACAAAAGGGTTCCCGTTATTTCCGGACACAGTGTATATATGTATGTATGTATGTATATATTTACGTGTGTATGTATGTATGTACATACATGTATGTAGGTATGTATGTATGTATGTACCTGTGTATGTATGTATATATATGTATGTATGTATGTATATATATATTTACGTGTGTATGTATGTATGTATGTATGTATGTATGTATGTATGTATGCACATACATGTAGGTATGTATGTAGGTATGTATGTATGTACGTGTGTGTATGCACGTGTGTATGCATGTATGTATGTATGCAGGCCCGCCGAGAGGGAGGGGCAGGGGGGCAAATGCCCAGGGGCCCGGCGACTTTTAAGGGGCCCGGGCCAGGCCCGCAATCAACTTATGAAAAATATTATATTCAGTTATACAAAGTTTATGATTTATGCCTTTCAAAATATATTATCTGACGCTTAACTATGTACAATCAGTTTTAACCTCGAGCATCTGAATAAAATCATAGTTGTATATAATATATATAAATATAATATTGTACGGTCGTACAAGCACATTTATTATTTCAATTTGTGTTTTTTTCATTTTTACGATATTATATTTATATAAAGCCTAAAGAGATAGTTTAGAGGCCAATAACTGCTCTGCCTAGGGGCCCACGACTGCTCTGCCTAGGGGCCCGTGACTGCTCTGCCTAGGGGCCCGGAATTTCTGTCGGCGGCCCTGTATGTATGTATTTGTGTTTGTATGTATGTGTTTATGTATGTATATATATACGTACCTATATGTATGTACATACTTGTATCTATGTATGTAGGTATGTCTATATATTAATTTCTTATGTGAACCCATTACTACATACCGATTTATTTAATTTTATAATTTGGGACCGCCGTTTCCAGGATTACCGGGCATTTCCCCCTGGATTTTGAAAATATTTTACAATTTTAATATCTTTTGATTTTTATGATTATTCCAACAGTCCCAACACGATTTTCGATGCTAAAAAACACTTAATTATTGAGCTATTCTATGCAAAAACCTCATTTTGCTCCCCCTACAAAAAGTTTGACCCACTAGAAAATTTTGCCCCTCCCTAGAAATTTTTGACCCCCTGGAAAAATTCGTGTGGGCGCCCATGGTAAAGTTATTGTGAGTGATAGTTTCAGTCCTTCGATGTGTAGATCAGTTGCAGTGGTCAACTTTTAGAATGACAAGAAATAAAAATATAGAACAAACTATTAGTATAATTATAATATAATAATAATTATAATATAATTCTAAATAAATATTATTATTAATCTTTTAATTTAAGATAGGAATAAACTACAATCGGTAATAAATAAACTCATTCGCCTGAGATACCTCCCCAGCGACAGTGCTACATATGAACAATTATGTAAACGAGCTGACACCCAGCTGTTTTCCGATGTCTTGGGCTGTCCAGGGCATGTTTTGCATGGGGTTCTTACCTCCACGAAAGAAAACTATATACCCTTCGACCAAGAACACATGACCAGATTTTTCTCAAAGCTGATAGCTTAATGAGAAAGACTTTCTTGGTTAGGATGTTGTATTGGAATAAAACCAGAAACTGTAACTTGCAAACTGCTAATTTACATGTAATGTACACCAGAGTGTTTTTTGTCAACTGGTTAAAATAAAGAACATATTTACTTACTTAATTACTTTACTATACATATTTAGTCATTTGGTGGTAAACAATGGATATGATTTCTCATATCAATTAGAACTAGGCTACAAATAAAATACTTATTGAGTTGGTTGGTTCAGTTCATAACGTGGATATTTTGTTTGACTGCTTTGTCCCACGCTGACTGCCAATGGTGTCTACAAATCATGAACATGTATGCATATTTGTGATGTACAAAGAATTAGGCATGGAGTCCCAAGACTGCTAGGATATTTCTGCAAATGCATTGATCACCAGAGACCTGATTCACTGTAAGCAGGGGTTTAAGTGGAGTGGGAACGTCGTTCCCACTGCTCTCGAAATTCTTTGCTTGCGTTCCCACTGCTCACGCGTGCGTTCCAATTAAATTCTTCTTTGGCGTTCCCACTGCTCACCCAAACCACTTTTACCACTGACTGTTACAGTAAGTCTCTTCTTACTGGTATCAAAAGTCAAATTTGCAGGAGCTCAAGAGAGTTCAGAATTCTTTGGCTAGATTACTATTACTAGCCCATCAAACTATGGGCATATAACCTCTGTTCTGAAATCATTGCATTTTTGCTTCAGTCTCTTTGAAAGTGGGGCTTACGGTTTAAAGGTATTGAACTGTGGTCAACCACTGTATTAAAACCAGACATTATTTGTCAGTATTATCACTATTCAACAGCAACATAGCTAGGACTTTTCGTTTGAGGGGGGGGGCTTAAGCCCTGAGCATGGCAACATGAATACAGTGTTCATACGAATTTTTAGCCGTAAGCATCAAAGCTCGAGGGTACGTACCATACGTATTGTATTTTTTGAAAGGTACGTACGTTTTTTAACGTACCCTATTTTAGGGTACGTAAACAATACAAAAATACGTTAACCACGTCATTGCTCATTTAGCCTCATTATAAGAATGTTCAATAAATAAAATAAGTAAATCAATAAATAAAATCCATAAATAAAATTTTCGTGTATGGTACGTACCATACGCGTATTGTATTTTTTGAAAGGTACGTACGTATTTTAACGTATTCTATTTTAGGGTACGCGTACCCTCGAGCTTTGGTAAGCATACAACGGCTTGATTTATTTGGGGGCTTCAGCTTCGTTTGTGGTGACTCTGGAACAGCACTGTTCTGTGAGCTCTACCTCTTCTCTTATGTTGTTTGTGTCTGGGTAAAATCCAATATTTTCCAAGTTGTTTTTTCTTCATGGCCTGCCTTCCAGTCTGTGGTGTATCGTGGATCTGGACTAGTTTTGTCCAACAGATTGATATTGGAATTTCGTTTTGTTTAAGCTGGTTCATACATAGAAGCCTTGTTCATTAAGGTTATGACACTAGTAAAGTTTCCAGATTAGAATATTATATAAGATGGTTACAGTGACAATGTGAAATGATCAAGTAATCAATTATTATTTGCCTTCAGATGAAATTGTCATTCTTATCCAGCTTTAATATCAATTGATTAGTCTAGGGCAGCGTTTCCCAAAGTGGGTTCCGCGGAACCCAAGGGTTCCGCGGGGTGATCCCAAGGGTTCCGCGAAAAGTTGTAATTTAACAGAAGTTTCATTGAGAAATTTTATTGGAATAAAACATTCCAAGCAGTTTTTAAAAAAATACACAAAAAGTTTTATAAAAGTTTAAAACTGCCGTCAGTTGTCTCTTTTGTATGTTAACCCCATTGATCGAAAATCCGGACTTTCAATGCCCTTTAGCATATAATAGGTCGTTGCCCTTTAGCTATCTAGTAATTATAAAGAATTATAGATTGTAGAGGTCACTGCAGGGGCCTATGTTCATAGGTTAGAACTGTAAACTTGTTTGAATAGGGACGTAGCCATCTTTGTTATCGTTACCTCGACGAAACGAATCCGAAAATGATTTTTTAAAAGTACAACTGAGTCTGATAATCGTACAACAGTATTGGCAATCATTATTTTTTATTTGCTGGTATGAAAATGTGACATAGAGCGTTGGCTCAAGGAGGGAAATTTAAGGGTTCTGAGCTTGTGTTCAAACTAGTAGCCTACTAGTTTGTGGACTGTTTTCCAACCTTGTATGAGTTTTTAGTTGAAATGGACTGTGTTCTCGACCAAAATATTAAAAATTTGGCACGAGAAAAAACAAAATCACTGTACACATATTAAAACTTCATGTACTCCCAATATTGTGCTCCATAAGTCTTGGTCTTAAAAACTGTACACTTTAACATTTGACATAAGAAAAAATAAATTGTTTTTACAAACTCCTTATATGGGTGTGTGTTTAGTTAGGCTTATATAAGTATGCTTCTCATGCGCTACGTAGGCCTATGCCTCAATACGCTTAGTTCAGGTTGGGGTTCCGCCATGATTTTTAAAGATGACAAGGGTTCCGTGGCCAAAAAAGTTTGGGAAACGCTGGTCTAGGGTAGAGGGGTTCTTAGGGACACCACATATTTCCCCTAACTAACTGACTAACTATACTAACCAAAGCTCAAGTCGTAACTATTAAAATTTTTATCCTCACATAAGTAGTATCCTATCAACAGTTTCTTTAATTTTATGATTGCATGATTACAATGACTTCAGATGACCTCAGCAAATTAAAATAAATTAATTTAGTAACTGAAAAGGCTCCGTTACAGGTGGGTTCTATTAATTTCGCAAAACAGCAATCCAATATATAATGAAGTAACAGATGAAGTTAAAGGATCAACAGATGGCTTTAAAGAAAAGCATTGTTAGGGATTAATTAAAATACAAAGGATGTGACAAGCTGTTAATTTACTGTCCTAGGAAATTAGCTGTGATAGGAACCCCAAGCTATAGCATCCTACAATTACAAAGCTTCTCATCAGGACTAGGTTCCCATTTATTTGGAATACCCAGGGGACAAAGAAATAGTATTTCCTACACCTGGTGTCTATTGCTTTTGTTCATTGTGATTGTGAATGAACCAAAGGTAGACAAAGAACAGAGGAGACGCTACTAGTTGGCTCTTAACAATGGCTAACTGGTATGAATTATATACCGGTAGCTTAACTGAGAAGAACTCTCTTGAATTTAACTTATGCTTATTATTATATGGAATTGTTGGGTATTTGTAACATAATGTTCAGTATTATATGATAAAGAAATAAGCAGTTGTGAGCTTATTCAAGGTATTGAGAGGTTCCTGAAAGGTTTCAGACAAACACTAAGATACACAAAGAGATGTAAAAACTTAGGCAAACCAGAAAAAGTGAACTTTTGATTAAAACTATTCCAGTCTTTCATCGGAACCGAAAAAGAAAAGTCTGTATCATATAGGTAGCTAAACAAAAATAACTGTTAAACTTTGTGTCAGTTCCTTGGAAATGGAACAAAGTTAAAAGCTAATAGTTGATATAAGTTGATAAATATTGGTCAGCATTAAGTCAGCCATGATTGGTTTCTTTTAGAACTGCTGTAGGCTGCAGTTTTATTAGAAACTACGTCCACAAGCCTTCAAGCCACAGATGTAAGCATCTGCTATTAGTGCTCAGTCATTACTATGAAGAACATAAAACTCAAACAGATATTGCACCATTACAATGAAATGTATAATTATTAATATATCCAATAATATTAAGTCTTATAAATAAAAAGACATTGAATGGCCAAACTGTTTACAACATGTCATGGCCGCACTGCTTCTATGAAGATGTATTAATTTTTCTACAAGTGACAAAATCAAACGTGGAAATTCTTGGGATTTGTTCCATGCTGGAGAATTCGGAAATTATTACATGGTGAACAGATAAAAGTATGAATGGCTGTTAATTTGCCAGTTATGGAGGACAGTTTCTAAATCTAGGTGCAACACTTACTCAATATTCTGTTATTCAATGCAATTCATTAGACTGTCTAGTACAGACCTTGAAACAAGGTAGCATAATATTGTTTCTGGACCTGTTATCTTGCTAATCATGGACTTGTTTTATATTTGCTTTTGATGTCTGTTATTAACTTATCAATTTGATAGGCCACAGACTGTCGACAGACTGTGGCAAGGCAGATATAACGCCTCATCAGATGGGCTACCCTCATGTCTTTCTTAATGACATGGTCATTATGGGACCTTCCTCAGCATCAAAGAAACTCCATATTATTTGGACTCAACCAGCCATAAGTAGTCCAGTCTGCTAGCCTGTGGTCTCTGACCGGCCTCGGCTGGTATTAAGTGATTCCTTCACACACCAGTGAGCACTGGCCATTCTGTTGGCTCTGCTTCACTGAACCCCATAATAAAATAAATTGCTTGTACTTCTTTGGACCTGCCGGCCAAAGATCAGCCTTTTCTTCTTTAATCTTCAGCTTTAATTAATGACCATCATTTCTGTATCTGTTGACTCCATCAGGGACAATTCTGCCACTAGGCCATCAGGGCCCTTCTGGTGGTTTGGCCTAGGATGTGACCCCTCTGCCAGCTGAGCTGCTGTTCCCTGTCTGTTAATGGATGGATGCCCCTTTTAATGAAGATTAGTTGTAACTTAACACATGTACCGCTTTGTGGCTCCAAGTTCACCTTAACTGTTGTTCAGTTATAGCCACAGCAGTCAGTAACATGTCAATTGACAATTAAGAATGACTATGTAATGATGATCCAAATAAATGGTCAGCATTTGGGTTTTTTCATTCTGGCAATGAGCTATGTAGGTTTGAAGAACATTAGCCAGTATTAGTTATGCGGGACATGCGATAAACCAAAGTCCTGTGGTTGTGCTGGAGAACTGGACACTGTTAAGCCAGTTCTACAATGCTGAGAATGAGGTGGACAGATACTTATGACAACCTGCAGAATGGCTTGCAGAGCAGTACTGCCACACTTTAAATACCAGACACTCTGATTTCTGTGATACGTACCCAGCGTTACGCCCCTTCCACACTGTGGCAAACAGTATCTACCTTTTGGCATGACATCTGCTGTACTAGAATGGATGATGTCCTAACCTGATTGGCAGACAGTAAAACTTCTGCCACAGCGACCATCATTACCTAAGTTACCTGTCCTTTGACCTATTCTTTTCCTCCTTTAGACTGCCAACTTCTTGGCCGTGAAATCTAAGCATGGTCTGCATATTCACTTTTATGCTGATGCTTACAGATCAGTGACTTTTGTCGTCCTATTATCACCATTAACGTCCAGCTTCCGTGGAATGTCTTGGTGAGCTGTATTAGTGAACTTTCTGACTGGGTTAGTGCAGTCAACTGCAGCTTACTTTCAGAATTTCTCTAGTGGTCATCCTCATCTAGAATTCATGGAGAAATTAGGTTGCAACAGTTTTGTCATTGGTGCAGATGGTGTTGAGTCAAAGAATGAGGTTCATAATCACAGCCATTTCCTTGACAGTGATTTCTCAATGATGTCACATATTACAGGACTTGTGAGGACAGGTAAGGTCTGTCTCGAGGTATCTCACGAAGGATGTGATATGCCAACTCTTACAAAGGTTGACCTGAGCCAAACTGATGACTGCAGTGTTGCCTTTGTTGGTTTGCCACAGCACAGTATCAGTCATCTTCAGGTGGTTATCAATGGCAAGTGACCATATCACACCTGTGCCACAAGAACGGCTTTAGTTGATCAGGATCAGTAAGCTTGTCATTGTCAAGTTCAACTTTGCCTTCTAGTATATAAGTGTCTGCATAATTGTGCACCATGTTTCCTTGCAGACCTCACTCGTGTCTGACAATGCTAAACGATTGGGACTGAGATCATCTAAGGCTAAGTATGCCGATATATTCATGCCAAGAACTAAGTCTAAAATTGGTGATCGGCCTTTCAGATCACTGTTCTGTGTGCATTGAATATCTACCGGTATTAAATCTATTCAATAGGCAAAATTCATATTTTCAAATAAATAATTGAAATTCCATCACTTCTATAGCTCTCCTTAGTACTTGTGCTGACATTTTGACATTGCAAAGCACCCTGGAAATATGTTGCTAAGAGAGTGCTGCATAAATTATCATTTTACATTACATTGCAACAATTGTGAACCAAATTTAACTTGGACAAAGGCAGTTTGAGAAAATAATTCGACAAAGTCAGATGAGAAAGGGATTCCAAACTAATCTGCAACAGCCTACATAACCTCAGAATTACAAAACCCCTCCATATGCCAAGCCTGACCATTGCTACTCAGAATTTAACATATGTAACTTATTGGTCTAAATTTGTAGTTTACACTGGAATCTGGACTTCTCCCTGCCTTGACTTCTCCTCTGTACTGTGAAAATTTTGGGAGTTTGGTGTATGCAGTAGAAGCCAGGGCAACAGGCAGTCTAATAGACAGACAGATTGAGTGATGGACAGACTAATGGAGAAACTAACAGGTGGATGAACAAACACAGCCATAGACAGACTTTGGCATTTACTCAGTTGAGCATTTACTCAGTTGAGCATTTACTCAGTCAGAGTGAAAGATCAGTAAACGGAGTAGATGAAAGAGTAAAATTAAAGAAGACAGTTTCTCTACCAAACAGATTTTTACCTGTAAATCTATTACAGTAAATAATCTGGGAGATTCTTCATCTTTGTAGAAAATCCTGTTAAAACCAAAGCCACATCCCAATCAGTCGGTCACCCTCTGATTATGGATGCCACAAAGGTGCACTAATGGCCCTTAATAGGATCTGGCAGCTGTCTGCTTCCAAACCATACAGGGCGTATACCTCATTACACCCTGACTTATGCTAATTGTGCAGGTCTTCCATTTTGTCTGAAATGCCCAGGTGGGCTACCTGGTGTGGCAGGTTGACCTTGGGAGCTGCCCAGAGACTATTGTTATTGAAAATAATTGATCATGGCAGCCCAGATCTGCCTATAAAGAAGCCCTTGTCTGGGAACACCTGGCCTTGGAAGCACTCAAACCATCTGCTATAGTGAGTGATGGGGAGGACCGTGCTTCTGTTTCGTTTCTGGATGGTAGTGCCTGGTTTGACAATTCAAGGCTTTGAAACTGCTAGGTGAGTTAGTAAGGTAATGGCCATAACAGTTACTCATCCTAAAATTCCTGCACAGTACTAAACTGGAAATATTTCTGCATCTGCTTTCTGTGCTTTGTTGGACTTCTATCTATGAAGTTTTTCTCAAATTTTGGCATTAATGGGATACATGAATGCATGGGCGGCGATCCCAGGGGGTCGAGGAGACAAGACCTCCAACTTTGAGAGTGGGGGGACACACCATACATTGGACCCCACATTTAGAAGACACACCAAAAGAAGGTCAACAGTTTTTTGTCGTGCATTAGCGTGCAAAAAATTTTTGACCTCTTTTTTATTTATTTATTCCGGATATTTCTATAGCGCCTCTCGAAGTCAACTACTACTCAGAGGCGCTCCTGACTACAGCATTTGATACTGTGCTGGAATTTTCACGCCGAAGCACCACGAGCAATTGCTAGTGAGGGACTTGCCCAAGGTCCGTACGCAGCGGCTAGAGTGGGATTCGAACATGCAACCCTCCGGTCACAAGGCGCCGAACTTACCACTGAGCCACCACACCCCAGATCAGTTCAGAAGTGTCCCCCCACCTCTTAAACAAGATCGCCGCCACTGCGTGAATGTAGTTTGAATTATAAGCTGTGAAAAAGTTTTTTTCTGCATGGTGCTTCATCTGTGGATTCACTTACAAACTTCATATTTAACAATTTACAGAAATATAATGGAGTTATTCGGAGGAAATACAGGTTATAAAATGTCCTTAGTTTGTAGGCCTACTAGAATCTCATTAAGAAATTCATGGCTTTGGATGGCTACTCCATATATACAGTCCTTTTTGGTCAATGTCCTTTTTGGTCAGTCTTTTGCTTCATTTAAAAAGATAGCTTATCAGCCATCAGTACTTGTTTGTAGTCTCTAAGGCTTCGAAGGTATTTGCAAGAATTTGTGTAATAATCAGCTGAAACAACATAAAGGCAATGACAAAATACCTAATATAAGTATAAGCAACTGAAGTGGCTCATCTTATTTGGTTTTTCTTCACCTAGATAGTTTCTGTTTAACAATGTTGTTTCATGATGATGATTAGCATTGACTTTCTGCTTTATCCAGGCTTGGGACTGACACAGCCAAGTACAGCCACTGGCAGAGTTCTGAGAGTAACTTAAGTTGAGGTGAAATTCTTATGTCTACGAAACCTCTCTAAGGTCAACTGTTGTGACCTGGAAACTGAGGTGTAATCTAATTTGCAATTCACAAGCTAAACTTTTTACATGGACATTATGGTGTTGAGCGATACTGCAGGGCCAACTTTGATCTATTGTTTGGATAAACTACCAAAGATCAATTTGTGTTAATGGATGGCCATAAAATGTTAATACAGTTTGTCCTGGATGCACATGTTGCAGTTCATTCTCTGATCTTGATTTGCATTGTTAGGATGATATACTGTTATACTGGATTGACATTTATGGCTGTCTGTAATTTCTTGCGGAATGTGTTTTTGGGTGCTTTGTAAAGAATAGATCTGAGCTCATTCATGATCTAGATTAGATATCGTGCAGTTTTCTGTTACCACTGGTCATTGCTTTGGATGTTGCATCCCAGAGTTAGTGGGTGACCCCACTCTCTTACTTGAGATCTTTAGGTCATCTCTGTCTCCTTCAATCAAGAAGGTCATCTAAATGCCATGGTGGTTATACCACCTGAGATATTGTCTAGCCCCACAGCTATGATAGCTAGGACAGTTGCTTGCTGTCTCTTTGAAATGGTCCAGCTTATCATAGCTTAACATAAACCAGAGCCTCAAGGGTGTCTTAACTCATTAGGCGGTAATTAAACAGTTTCAGATTGGGCCTGCCAATAGCCTGGAGGGAGTTTCACAGTCGTCTTCATTGTTTCACCTCTGTGATTTTTATGTCCTTGCACTCGGGTCTTGATGGCTTGAACTGCCAAAGCAGCTGGAGCTTCATGTCTGCCTTCTAATTAAGATGAACAAATTCTAAACAAACTTTGAAGAGGATAATACAGTTGTGAGGAATGACTCAAATTAAATAATTTAAATATGCTGTGCTGTACATTTGACTATGTTTCAAGTTCTTATCAATGCTTTCTAACAATTAAGCCAAGTTATTGAATATAAATTATTTATGGAACTAATTATTACTTTATGTTTCTAAATTAATTTCGTGATGTTGATACTCTGTGTGTCATTTAAGTAAATTACAAGTTGCCAGACACTTTATTTGGATATTTGATTCTGCATAATTTTTTCCTCAGTCTTCTGTCCTAACTTTAACTCTTGGCAAGCTTACTCTGGGCGGCTATCATAATTTTTCTTGATTTCATGATGTTGCCATTTGTTTTCAGAACATTCCGAGTGATTCTGTCTTTGGTACAGATCTGTCTAATGTACCAAGTATATGCGTAGATGACATCGGACCTGTACCAAAGTAAGCATTTCTTGTTACCGTTTATAGGCTATGCTGTATAATATGTTCCGATGGTTACCTATATACTTACTTGTCAGTAGATCTACTTTCTCAAGCAAGTGCACGGCTTTATTGCATAGTAAGTCAGCATCCTGATGAGGCTGCATATTTGAAAACAGTTTAATGCTTTACAGTGATTCTGCTCCCATCTGTAGCCCAAAATAGTTGGACACTCGGCTCACTTACCGGTAAGTCATGGAGATAGGTTTGCTATGCCATTTTAGTTGGTCAGATAAGTTTTATAATGCTTTTCAGATGAAATAAGAATGTGTGTCAACTAATGAATATAACTACAGAAATTGACAGAGAAGGTTTACAGGCTCTGTCTACGTTAAGATTATTTGGAAAATCAATGCTCACTGCATAAGTGTTAAAATAATGTCGCAAGAAAATATTTTCTTCCAAAAGTTTCTGTAGCTGAACAGTCACAACATGCAGCAAAGAACAGTGGTTGCTGCACAGCAACTGATGGATTTTTATAAGGCCTCTCCAAATAGGGCATAGCCGGTTACTGACATGGATAACCGGAAATTCCGGATGTTGAACACCCGAAAGACACCCGGACCTAGAGCTGAAAGGTCATTCCGGTCCGAGTGGGTAATTTTTTTATCGAAACAAATTTATGAATGACGAAATCACAAAACACTGAAACCACTTTCTTAGTAAGCCCAATTTCACTTTTTCTTGAACAGTCGTAATCTTTTTTTTACTTCCGTTTTCACAACATGTTCATTAAAATGTTCTGAAGTTGATTCGTAGATGGTAGAGTGGATTTATTTTTGGAGGACTTATTGTTCGGATTAGAGATTTGAGATTGTTTTTAGTTTTAATACCCGGACCCGGTACCCAGTCCCGGCAGGTTTTATTCAAACTACCCAGACCCAGTACCTGGTTGAAAAACGGCACCCGGCTATAACCTATCTGCAACAGATTATGAATTCGACTATGATTGCTCTTGAAGCGACCACTGATTGATGCTTTATGCATTATGATAACCTTCCGTGCTTTTTTCTGTCGCAATGCTGTGGAATGGCATTCTGTCACCTTTTTTAGTTAAAATAATTTTGTTATTTTAATAAAAGAATAATTGAGTGATTTTAATTTAATGTGACTTCAAAATTTTTTCTTACCAAGACCTCTCCCTAAACCACACCCACATTTTTTCTCGGGATTCGTCCTTGATTTAGCCCTTCCATAATTGTTCAGTTCCAGAACCTTATTTTCTAGAAAAAAAGCACTGATTACCACACTTTAGAAGTAATTAAATTTGTTTAGATGTCAGGCAGGCAGGCTTGCAGGCGGATGCACACAAGCAGAATAATTGATAGACTTTGAATAGCTGACTGACTCGTCCAATTCATAGCACCAGACATGTATTTTACGAAAGTTATGTTATGTTTTTAGGTTTATCGTGAATTCAGTGCAGTTTCTAGAAAAGCACTTGGATGTCGAAGGCATATTCAGAAGATCTGGCTCAACAACCAGACTGAAAGATCTTCGGGTATTGACAAATTCCATAAAACTATGTCTTACAATTATTTAGTATTTGGCCCCAGAAGGCCACATTTATTGGTGAAATTACACTACTTATTCATCCTGAGAATCCATTCATTTGAAAGGTACAGATAAGTTGCCACATGTCTAGCTGCATTTGCATTACATTCCCAGTCTTGTTGTCCTCGAGACCAAGGTCTTGGTCTCGAGTGCACTCGAGTTCGTTTTTAAAAGTCTTGGTCTTGGTCTTGGTCTTGAGGTTCAAGGTCTTGGTCTTGGTCTTGGTCTTGAGGTTCAAGGTCTTGGTCGTGGTCTTGGTCTTGAGGTTCAAAGTCTTGGTCTTGGTCTCGCAAGACCAAGACCAAGACCGGCTGTTAATATGAACAGTCATTTAACAGAACTCAAGAATTCATGGATGGATACAAGTCATGTTGGTCAGGAAAACCCATTGGCAGCAGCAAACAGTTATTCTGTGTCAGACGGTATGACAAACCATGGGAAGATTTCAAAAGGACCCACTATCTGTACATTTACATCCAGTGTTTGAAAAGCTACTCCGTGTGTGTCAGCGACTTCAGCACCTGTAGAACGTATTTTTTCACATGACGGAATTTTTTTAGGCCCAGAAAATTCTGAGCGAATTGGTTTTTATAAAATACAAAAGGCATTTGGTATAAGAGTTTGCATGAAGGACTTTTGAATACAAATTCGGATTTCTCTGCAGTTTGCATTTAAAGTTAATTTGCTTGAATAAAATAAAAGACTCATGTGTTCATTAAAATAGCGAATATTTCGACTTGACAATTTTTAGAAGTCTTGACCTGATTTCGATTTTTTGGGGTCTTGGTCTTGGTCGTGGTCTTGAGGTTCAAGGTCTTGGTCTCGAGGTTCAAAGTCTTGGTCTTGGTCTTGGTCTCGAGGTTCAAGGTCTTGGTCTTGGTCTTGGTCTTGAGGTTCAAGGTCTTGGTCTTGGTCTTGAGGTTTAAGGTCTTGACAACAAGACTGTACATTCCATGTGGACAGAAAATTATGATATCATAACGGTTGTAATCAGTTGATTATTTTGCCATATTTTATGTGTACAATTGTTTCAGATTTGCCACTGTTAACACTTTTTTTCCATGTTTTTATTATGTGGAAATATGGAGATAAAAGTTTAATATGGTGTAAAGTTTCTTGTGTTCGTTTGATTTTAATGATTTTAATCAGTGTTGTTGGTTAAGAGAGCAAGTGAACTGTTTCTTTAAAATGTTATTTAATGTTTAACTAGATGTAATGTCTCAATTTGTATTCCATTATATTTTTTGTAGTCAGTGGTGGAAGCAGGTGGTGTTGTGAGCAAAGCCAATCCTTTGGATGTAGCAAATCTTCTGAAGCAGTTCTTTCGTGAGCTTCCCAACCCATTGCTCACTTCAGCTCTCTACCGGAGTTTTATCCAGAGTGCCTCACTGAAGGAGTGTCACAGTCGTTCCTCAGCCATCTTGAATCTTTGCGTGCTGTTGCCAGCTCCACACCTTGCAACACTGCGGCACACGATGTGCTTTCTTGATCATGTTGCCTCCATGAGTGAACATAATAAAATGGATGCCTCGAATCTTTCTATCTGCCTTGCACCTAACTTCTTACGGGGTCCCCCAAGGAAAGTCAAATGGCGGTCCTCGACTCGCTCTGGTGTCTCTGAGACGTGCCTCCTGGAAGCCGAAATAGCTGTTGTTCGTATTTTGATCTTGGAAGCACAAAATATTGGAATAATTCCAGAAGAATTACTGGAAAGACAAAGAAGAGAAGCTGAAAAGTCATGCCTTATTCCAAATGCTCCATCGGAGAAGAGCTTAACAGAGTTTGAGTTGGATCAGACAAAAATGAAGCAAGGGAAACCTTTACAGGGTTGTTATTTCATTTTGTCACTTTGACCTAAATCCCTGTAAGTTTATCATTAACTATATCGTATGTGATACAAATGTTACAAAGTACACGAGGATGATTCTTCAACAGCTCTTTAATGATCGGTAAGCTGGAAATTGCATAAGTCATACATCTTGTGGTGGTGCAAGCTACAAGCAGTTTTTTGGAGATCAGACAAGAGGTAGGTGAATTCACCTTTGTTGTGGGTCAGCAAAAGCATTGCCGATGATTTTATTCTTTTGAATATTATGGATGTCTCCTTCAGTACAAGGCCGCTATATTATGAGAACTATTGGTACCAGTAGCACAGATCCCACACGTATCTCTTAAGACCTCAACAGCTTAATTTGTTCCAATATAATGAACTCTGCTGCATCATTGTCAAGATATATGAGGCATAACTCAATTGTAGGTACTTATATTTTAACTTGAAAGCCTGTTGTAAGGTTAGCAGAACCAGACAGTTAAATGAGCGCAGAAAGGTTTGAACAGATATACATGTATGAAGGACAATTGTAATTGTAATTAGTAACTTCCATTGTGCCGGTGTCTATTGCACAAAGCATCAGCTGATGGCACACCAAACCAAGTCATAATCAGGTCAATATCCAGAAGATCAGTCCGTAAGACAATAATGTTATAACACATAGATTAAGGAATACTGGTAGTAAGAGTTGAGGGATGATCAGCACAAATGCTGTGCTCTGTACCATGTCATTTTGTGTTTCTAGGGCTCGTTACCAACCTAAGTTCCAGCTTTTCCAGATGGCACAAGAGGAACAAATATGGTAGTATCTCTACTCATTGCGGCCTGGATGATTTGTCGTTGTCCACTGTGATTGATTCAACTTCATTTCTAGATCGCAGGGAATTCTGGAACACTAGCATGTGTCTAATGTCTACTCCAGTATCAAAGAGAAAGCGAAAAGCAGATGACTCAAGTCTTGAAATCTCGATTTGGAAAAAGTAAATAACTAAATCACTTGTGATATCTAAGCTAATGATTTGAGACATATGGCATCTAATGTGGAAGATATCAGTGATGACCAAAAAGATTCCAGGCCCGTATTTTAGTGAAATTTCTAATGACCATTTACTCAAAAATGAAACTGAGGGGTCTGTCGTCAGGTGACCAACAAAATGTATTGGTAATAGCTTTGTTGTTAGAGATATTTCTATAAAAATCATTTAGTTACCAAGAAGTAAATCTCTAAAAAAATTGGCCAACAAGAGATATTAAAGGTAATTTTATCGGGTTGTAGGGGTGCTCGATGGTGTAGTGGACTCTCAATCAAGAGGTCAGGGGTTCAATTCCCGCCAGGGCAGAAATTTGTTTTGAGATTTCTGCTCCACCTGCACCCTGTACCAAACTCAGCTATAATGGGTGCACTGACCGTATACTCTCGTTGGGAAGATGAGATGGCAAGGGAGATGACTGGTCACCCGCTGTCATAAGCCGAGGCTAAGAATGAAGTCATTAACACTTCATACCTGTGGCTGCCTGAGGGCTAGCTTAAGGTACTGTTCTTCTAGTCATAATCATCTCTATGTGACAGAAAGTATATTTTAAATCCTTGTATCTTAAATGGATTAGTGTTTTTCAATTAAATGAAAGTTTGCAATTTAGTGAAAACATCTGTTATGTACTTCAATTCTGTTCTGTTGCCATGTATAATTATTTGTTTCACAGGAAGCGACTTGATGCGAATATCACAGAAAGCTCAGACAGATCATTTCTTCTTAGACGACTGCTGACATCACAAAACCAAACAGGTAAATTTGATACCCAGTTTGCATGCAGCTTAATTTTTTAACCCTTTAACAATAAGAGGGATTAGTTTTCCATACGTTTTAGTGCACGCTTACGACTCCAAGTGCAAGAACAGTGGTCCCATAATAGGAAGATTAAAGGTTTGCCTCTCTGAATGGATTCTGTGAAATGACCAGGGGCATTTTGTTTGCGCACATGTGCTTCTGTCATTAAGCAGTATAATTGGTAACAGCATAAGTGGGAAAGTAAACTGTAGGTACACAGGTTGAGTGGCGCCATAGCAAGTACTGTGTGATGATGTTGATGATGATGATGATGATGATGATGATGATGATGATGATGATGATGATGATGATGATGATGATGATGATGATGATGATGATGATGATGATGATGATGATGATGATGATGATGATGATGATGATGATGATGATGATGATGATGATGATGATGATGATGATGATGATGATGATGATGATGATGATGATGATGATGATGATGTAATGTAATGTAATGTAATGTAATATAGTATAATGTAATTAAATCTTTAAAAAATTTTCAGTGCTGCACAAAAGTTGTCTCATTCACTGGTAATTTGTCAAGTCATTTCCCCTAGAGCCAGATTATTTGGCAGTTTCGGTGTTGGATAAGAATGGGGAAGGTCTGGCTAGGGAGACCTGAGCATGATGCTAAGGTGAAAGTGATAATGTTGGAAGTCTGAAGCATTTTTATGACAAGACTGAAGGCATTGACTGTTGGTGGGTTGGAAGCTAAACCGCTGGATAATCATAAATGGTAAAACCAACTTCCTCAGAGGTACCATTATTCAACAAGGTCACTTGAATGTCTTTCTCTGGTCATACCTAAATCTAGAACTGTTCATGAATGAGGTGAATGAGCTTTTTCGTTTGCTGTACCTAGGTTTAGGAACTCTTCCTGCATCTGTCTGTTCTGCTAAGTGGCTTATGTCATTTCGTTTTCAACTTAAGACACACCTTTTTCAAATTGCTTAACCTCCATAGGCTGCCTTAAATGTGCCTTTCTGTTTTGTAGTCTTCTGGGTATTGGCCTGATTATGGCTTTGTTTTAGTGGATCATCAGGTGAAGCCTTGTGCATTATACACAGTTATGGTAGAAGTTATAAATTAATTACATGGTTGCTTAAATGTAGCTCAAATTCATGGAAAGCTGGCCATTAAGCTATTCATCATCTAATGTTGCAGTTATATGCCCGGTACATACAGTTATTTTGTTCAAAGTCAGACAGTGGGCATATCAGTTCCTCTTTCTTTTGGGTTCAGCAATTTAAGCAAATTTGTTTCACCTGCAAGTCTTCCAAGTTTATGGAGTCTCTTGCAGCATGACTGAGCATTTTGGGCATTTTATAATCCTCAGATGCTTTCTAATAGGACCTACTTTGTGACTTAGGTTCATGGCAGTTTCTGACAGACTGTTGCCCACACAGGTTAAGGGTTTGTTGACAGGGTTAAAGGTCATGATTGTAATTGTTTAATTATGTGTCCTGGGGTTGATTCGACCATTTACCATTTTTTCTGTGTCATTACTGCCTGGCGATGCAGTGAGAGTGAAAGGTTGCCTCATGAATGGAAGTGTCTGTAATAATTACACTGTGTTGCAGACATTTACATGACAGTCATGCAGTACAGTAGAATAGTATGTTATAGATTGTTGCAAGTGATTAGTTCAGTATAACATAAATAGAACTGACTGACAAAAGACTGACAGTATGGTTGATTGTGTGATTAATTAGTCTGTGAATGTTTAATACTGTTTCTATTGTTTATATTTTTATTGCTTTATTACACATATTTGTTTCTATTCACGGGATTGCCTAATGTATCTTAACGCTGTGTATTCAGTTTTTAACTAGCAGATGTTATGTCTTCCAACCGTTTGTGTATGAATTCTGCTAAGACCTAGTTAATCTGGTGTGGCACATGCCAGCAGCTTGCCAAGATTGACTTGGAGGCCCTGGCCCTGGGGTTTCCATTGCTCAATTTCTCGTCTTCGGTCCGAGACCTTGGTGTCATACTGGACCAAGAGCTGACCTTTACGCAACACATAAACCTGCTTTGCCGTAACTGTTACTATCAGCTGCGCCAGCTTAGAGTAGTCTCTCACTCTCTAACCTCCACTGCCGCTTTCATGCTTGTCCACTCATTTGTCGTATCTTGCCTTGACTGTTTTCATTCATTCATTCGAAGATTTATATAGCGCCTCTTCAAGGGAACTACTCAGAGGCGCTCCCGACACCAGCACGTTCATATAAGACAGTTTTAAGTTTTGCAAGAAATATGCCAGGGGTGACCCCAGGGCACATGCGGAGCTCTAAGGGAAGTCTTTTCCAGACTACCGGGCCCACCACTGAAAAAGCTCGACTTTGCATAGTCGTGGAACGAGCAAATGGAACTAAAAGTACTATTGCAGTACACTCTACCTTGGTCTCCCAGCGGCTCGGATTGGGTGCTTGGACCGGGTCCTGCGTGCAGCGGCACGCCTTATTAGTCGCATCCCGAGATGTGGCCATGTCGCCAAGTACATGCGGGATGTTTTGCATTGGGTTCCTATCCCACAGCGTATTGCCTATCGGGTCTCTGCCCTAGTGGGGTGCTGCCTTGTGGGTGAGGCCCCTGTGTGTTTGTGAGAGCATTGCTGCTGCACCCTGAACATCCAGCGTTGTGGTTCCCTGCGCTCTTCTAAGTAGGCTGAGCTTCTAGATCCCCCCTCACGGACCACCCTTAGGCAGCGCCGTGATTTTTCCATCGCTGACCCTGCAGTCTGAAATGGGCTCCCTGTAGCGCTTCGCTTGGTCCCAAGCACCCATTCCGCCACATTTTATTCAAATCTCAAGACTGTACTCTTCAGCCAGGGTTGGGTCGGGAGTGCTACTGAGTAGATAACCTTGAAGAGGCGCTGTATAAATTCTCCATATGAATAAACAAAGGTGATGTTATTATTAGACTTCTATTGGATAATAATTACTCATGTGCATTCTCCAAATGAGTCTCAGCACTCTCGTCAAGTGCAGTGTAAGGTATCTAGAATTAAATTGTTCTTTTTTATTAGAATCTGATGGCATCAGTAGGTTGTCTGATGTCAGGTTCTGCAGTGAGAAGAAACAAAGGTTGGCAGATTCTACAAATCTGGAGACACCACAAAGTGTGGCTTCAAAGCTTTTATTTTCATCATCCAGTACAAAGACAAACAGGTAATAATACCTTTAGAAGTCTTTAGATTCGAATACTATTTTTTTTTATTTCAGCCCTTACAACATTTTAGTCTTAACCCCTATATCTTCGTTGTATTTCAAATTACCAGCTATGACATTGTTGCAGGCTACATCTACATCACCCAAGAAGTTCCTTTTTGGTATGATCATTCTATCGATGACTTGAACAGTCAAACACCATGCAACATTAGATGACAGATGGCTTAATGGCTCCCTCCAAATTCCTCAGGACTGACCAGCTTTCAATGAATTTTGATCAGTGTTTTAGAAAGGCAGTTATACTTACTATTTATGACGACTGACTGGTTTTGACTCAGGCAGATTAGGCGTTTTACCATTAATAGGGGTTTTAAAGATGAAATGATGGATCATGCAACCTTATTGTTCCACTCAATCAATGGATGCTTTGCTCAGCCAAAAAATATTTCACCCAATCAGAGGATGCTTGACTCTTGCTGTGCCTTGCACCTAGACAGTGCTGCTGGTCTCTTGAATGTTCTTGGTGTCTGGTCTGACCTCGAAATATTTTCAGTTTCACATGTCAGTTTTATTTAGCATTATATTGTATTTGCTTCATGAGAATAAGTTAGGCTCCATTAGCTTAGTCAGTAATAATAGAAAATGATAACTATTTTACGAAAGATGCTTTTCAGTAATATTGTGATTTGGCATGCACTGTTAACTGCAAATTATACAATATCATTGTAGCTGTGCGCAAGAAAGCCCTCAGAAATTTGAAAATAGGTTTAAGATTGCTTTTAAAATTGGTTTAAAATTGTTTTGCATTTGGGCTGGAATTTATGAATATATTGTGAATGGTTAATCACAGATATATCAGTTATATAACTATTTAACATATAATTCTCAGTTCAAAAAGTATTGAAAAATTGCAGGTTAAATTTTACCTAAAGTTTACATGTCTGGTATCAAACAGATATTTATATGCAAGATTAGTTAAGCAGGCTGAGGAGTTTCGAGTGATATATTGCACTTCTGTTTGAGAATTATGTGCAGATCTGCATTTGAATTTTGTTTATTCTCACATAATAAAACTCTATTATTCAAGAGCTTCTCACACAGGATTGCACATGTGTAAATGTGATTATATTTGTGTAGGGATATAAACACCATGGCTTCAACCACTCTCTCCTTTACCACACCAAGACGAAAAATTGGAAAGTCAGTAAAAGAATTCCTCAAGCTTGTCAGTAGGAAGAGAAATATCCAGGTAAACAATAAGCCAGTGTCAAAGTGTACTGATCGTGTCATGCCATCTAAAACCTGTGCTTGTATGCACAAATTCTGAGTTCTTGTAGTGGCATGCATATCAGTATCTTGGCTTTATTTTTGCCCATCATAAATTTTGTTGCTCTCAAGATTTCTACATCTTCCAAATATTAAGTCCCAAGAATAGGCTAAATTCAGTTTGTAGCTACATGTATGTGACTCTGCTCTTTCTTTACACTTGCGCTCTCTCCTCGACTTGTCTTTTTGCTATTCTTCTCCAGGAGCTCAACATGGATGAACTGGTCTTAAGAACTTCTGAGCTAAAACCTATGTGCTAGAAGTCTTGAACTTGTGGGTGATCCCACTGTATGTGTGATGTGATGGTGAATGCTGACATCTGGTGAATCTGGTGAATAATGTGAGAGGAAAAGGTCCTTCAGAAGAGATGCATGCTGGAGTAAAATTCTCAGAATCTGGACAGTTTTTGGCAATTACTTTCACATTCCTTAGCAAACAAGAACTTTTAAGCTCGAATTTTTTTTTTGAAACTTAACAATGCCACTTAACATGCTTCACGGGGAGTAACAACTGTGCAGTTTAAAACATTTAAACTGTACCACAGAGAGTTACACAAACCACTTTTATGTCTATGCTTATTCAACTCATCTTTGAAGACTTAAAGACTTACTTAAATCACCATCTTCCATGTCAATTTTCTACATTCACTGATCAACCACAATTAAGGCTAAGAATTGACCTTTTAGGGACTACCTACAGTAACCTACTAAATCACAGATCTCTCACACAGCTATCAATACCAGATTGGATTAACTGTGAAATTATTTTAGACGACACATTGAATATTTCAAAAGCAACACATGGAAGACTTTTGACAGAAAAAATTGTGTCTTAATGCTTAATGGTTACATTTGTAGCAACTGGATAACAACAAAGTGGTGAATATATCGAATACAGATCGGGCTAACATGACAGATATTACTGAAAACAAGAGTTGTCAAGTCTCAAAGGACGTCCTCCAGCATGATCATCAGACATCCAGAGAATCTCCACATCAATCTGTTCATTTTGATATGTCATGCAATCACGAGCTGTGTGATTCCCAGCTGTCTGACAAGAAACGATACACCATTCGGCCACAGATGAGACCACATCGTAGACTATTTGCATCATCAACATCACCATCAGATTCAACAGACTTTATAAAAAATGCCACAAATCAATTGAATAATAGCAAAATTCCATCTTTTGATCGCGACTCTTGCAAAGGATCTAACATCAAAACTGTTCCGGTAGACAAAGGACTTCTTGACACAAGTCCAATACCTAATGTTTCTCTTTCCACTGTAAACAAAGAGAATGAGGACTTTCAGATTCATCATACATCTGTATCAAAACAACTAGCGTTGTCACATCAAGCCTTGCAAACGAGTCCAGCTTCTCTGGAAACCTCAGACGATTACGATGAATTGCTTATGGAAGGCTTGGCACATGATCAAGCTTTCTCAGAGTCTATTCAGCTCTCTGAAAAGTCAGCATGTTTGATTGCATGTGAAGACCTTAAGAATGATACGTGATGACTTATAAGAGACAGTTATATCTAATATCATGCCGATTTCTGTGGTGTGTATCGGTGGTCTGGCATTGATGAAGAAGTTGCTTGTATGTTGGACGTCTTGAAGGTCAGCTAGTGCAGATGTGTTATGCGACATAGGTGATTAAGATGTGGCAATTCGACCCAGTAAAATCGTGGTGTGTATGTGAAATTGACTGTTTGTTGTATAATCGTGTAGATTGTGTGAATAATTGCCTTTGTATGGTATCACAGTTACTTTATATAGCAAAAGAAACATCTTATGTGCTATGTGGATGTCTCATATATTCTGAATATTATCATGTGTAGCATGGCTTTCTATGGAGTTGAAGCAGATGTTTCCTAACCCTTGACATGGGAGGACCAAGGACCAGTGAAGACCTTGGCAGGCATTCACTGGAGCCTTGTGCTTCAACGGTCTGGCAATAAACCCAGATAAGTGTGAGGCAGTCATGTTTGACTCATGCCAACGACTGCGCTTCCCTTCTCATCCCAGTGTTGACCTTGCTGGCACTGTTGTTCCACTATCAAAGACTCAAAGTACTTGAGATCACTAAGGGCAGTAATCTCACATTCCAATTCCACATAACAAACCTTTGCAAATCTAGTTTCTACCACATTAGGGCAATACGTCACACAAGGTCTGCTCTTACAAGAGACATGCCACAGACCATAGCCTGTTCTCTTATCTGCTTGTCTTGTTTCGCCTTGATTACGCCAGCCACATCTTGTATATGTAAGATGTTCGATGCATTCAAAATTCTCTGGGTTGAGTGGTGATGCATGCATCTTCTCGCTCAAACTCTGTAACTCTGCATAGTCCCACGAGTCCTACCTGTCCCCTTTTCACGCACTTCCACTTCCATCATGCAACACTGGGCTTTCTCTGTCTTGGACGCGACCACCTGGAACAGCCTCCCGCTGGAGCTGCGCCTCCTACCAAGAACAAATTCCCTGGCCTTTTACGAATCTTTGAAACTCGCTCTTTTCAGCTGTGCTTGGGCAAGAAGCGCCTCTGAGCAGGTATCTTGAAGGGGCGCTATATCAAACTTTGATTGATTGATTGATTGATTGATTGGTTGGTTGGTTGATTCGCATCTGACAATCGCACATTGTATAGTAGAGGAGATTAAGAAAGGACCGTTATTCCGTTAAACATATGAAACTTTATTCAGTGAGATAGGTATATGCACAATTTTACTAAAACATTGGCTCGGTCAGTTAGATTATTAAGTTAGATTGTCCACCTAAGTAGCTAGTAGGCCTACTGGTATCTAGGTAGATAAGCAATAACGCTTGATGCACTCTAAACGGCTTTTATCATCATTCGACTCGCCTTAATTAGCGTCGAATTGATCAGTCCAACGTCATCCAGAGTGTTCCATATGAATTTTTTATTGTTGTACACGCAATTAAGACATGTGCAAAAACACCGGTTGAACCAAAAACCGCAGGAATACCCAAGAGCGCAACTGCTGCTAGGAGCCATGTCATTGTCCTTGTCGTAGGTTGAAAATTTCATTTCGTTCTGAAAGAAGAATCCAGAATTGTTCATGTTGTTGAGGGCGTCTCCTGCATCTCCCACGTAACCAGACACGTTCAAGGCATAACCACGTGACTCGGATGTTATGAAGAATGAATCGTATTCAGCTGAAAACCACTTGTCATGATCCCCGGATTGTATCTCGATGCGTAGACGGTAGGGGGCGTTGATTGTCAGCTGGTGCATCTTCTCAAGGCCAAGCCAGAAGTTGTTGGCGATGCTACCAAAGCCGTTTCTATAAATTATCCACGATTGGTTGAAGCTGACACTTCCATCAACTCTCTGTTGGATGACGATCCAGTTGTTGATGGACATAAATTTAAACGATGTGTTGAAGGTCGGAATTGTTACGTTCACCGATACCCACCTCACCAGAAAGTCATCTGAGAAATATTGTAATACGTACAAGTGTATAATGAAAATATATGGTGAGATTTAAAGAGAAAGGTGGTCCTGAATGTAGGCCTAATGTAATGTAGGCCTAATGTAATGTAATGTAATGTAATGTGAATCTCCGAAATTTCTCGGCGCCACACAAAAACCACGTCAGGGAGACCAGCTTATTCACCGGCGCTATATCAAATCAAGTCCGCAATAGCCATGTCCGCCTTATAAATCCGTTCCGGTGCCAGGTCAGAGTCCGGGGAGGTCAAGCCGAGGAGACAGCAGGGTACTACGGTGGTAATCGGTGATGATGGCGGTTTTTGTGGTGTCGCAGGAATGGAATCAGGATAGGATAGCTTGAAGAGTTCGGTTTTCAGTCGTGAGTGGAAAGCAGCGGAGGACAGTGAGTATAAGAGAATGTTAAAGAAATGTCACGGACTGTAGGTAATGATGAAGTTGGCATATGGCTGTAAGAAATCGCGTCAGATTTCACATAAAACATACACTCAATAGAAGCAAAATAGTTAACGCACATCTTTTCTCCGAAGCGCCTCTAGTAGGGTGAACCGTTCAGAGGCGCTCAAAGTTAAAAAGGTTGCTTTAACATGTTTGCATTGTATGCATGCACGTGTGTGCATAGACACTCAATAGAGCGTTCCTGTGGACCTGTGTATAGGCCTAGTGAATCCCCGTTAACCTATTAGGTTAGGCCCCTATTTTGTAAGTTTCTTTATTGTGGGGAGTTTAAATCCTAAAATTACCCATTGTGTCATCCCATGAAGCCTTCCCGTCACAATTTGTTATATAAAGTAATTCACCTGATAACTTTCTCATGCAGAGTGCTAGAGTTCGATTCGCAACCAGACAGGCATTGCAACCATCACCGATTAGGTTCACAGCACAACCGTTGTACAGACGACCACCATAAGTGAACGGCAGAGAACAGTTCTCTGCAGGAATTCCTATGCATAACATTAAGTTACGAGTCCAAGAACTTTATAATTTGCACACTTAATCTCAATCAATCAATCAAACAATCATTCAATCAATCAATCAATCAATCAATAACCATGGGCTCAGCGTCCGTAGGTGTCTGATTCCTTCCTTACAATGTCTCTCCACTCCGTTCTGTCCAGTGCCGAGTGGCTCAGTTCCTGGAGACTTAATTGCTCCGCACCTTTCTTCAATCGTAGGCCTATCGTATCGTATCTAGTAATTTATAAGGCGCGTCTCGCAGTATAAACTATTCAGAGGCTGCCCTCTCCGCCGTTACGTCTGACACAAAGCAGCCATGAAGGATTGAGGATTGGTTCACTAAATGCCCATTCCTTAAGAAAGAAGTACATGGAAATATCAAACTTAATCTCTCTACATTCATTGGACATCGTTGTGATGACAGAGTCGTGGCATTCTACCGCCTCTGACGTCTCGGTGCTTCGATCTGCTCCGCCTGGATATTCGTCTATGGATGCTCCTCGTCCAGTCAGTCCCTCACAGGATCCACTGGAACAAAATTATGGCGGCATCGTTGTTCACTTTCGTGATCATCTTCGCATCAAAAAGATCCCTGCTCCATTCGAGGCGACTACCTTCGAACTACTCGCTCTTTCCTGTGCTACATCTAGAGGACCTCTCACTGTTCTTGCTCTTTACCGTCCAGGCTCTGCACCGCTTACGTCGACTTTCTTCTCTGAGCTCTCTTCCCTTCTTGAGATCTTTTCCACATTCAACTCTCAGCTACTTATTACTGGAGACCTTAATATTCATCTAGAGAACTCCTCCTCTCCAGACACTATTCACTTTATGGATCTTCTATCGCAGTTTGGACTTACCCAGCATGTCGCTGCACCAACTCATGTCCTTGGTGGTTGGCTGGATGTGGTTATCACGCGTGATGACTGCCAAATTTCTGACCTGTTCATTGAACCCCCGTCTATCTCTGATCATAGTCTCCTTCGCTTCACAGTGCCACTCCTCTGCGCCCAGCCTACCTTCTCCCTCCGGATCTCTCGTGGTTGGAGGCACCTTGACCAGCAGGCCTTCCGTGCTGGCCTCCTTAGCAGCCCTCTCTGTGGTGACCTCTCGACTCTAGCAGACCATTCGACTGACGACCTCTTCGCCCTCTATGACTCGACGATACAACCTCTCATCGATGCCCTCCTTCCGTTACGTCAACATCGAACTCGCGCCAGACCGCTACAGCCGTGGCTTGACCATCACTGCCGTACACTACGACGGAACGTTAGACGTCTTGAGCGTAGATATCGCCGTACATATGCCCCCTCTGACCGGCTTATTTGGATTAATAACCTTCGGGATATGTACCGTGAGTTCCGGATAAAGGAGACTGCATATTGGGAATCGTTAATTGATCGTGAAAAGGGGAATCCACGCCGGCTCTGGGCGACAATTGCTGACGTGCTCGGTCGTTCTACTGTCTCCTGCTCTCCGTCTCAGACTCCTTTCACGGCGGACGATTACCTAAACTTTATCCAGACCAAGATAGATTCTACTCGCAAATCAACGGAAAATGCACCACCTCCTTCCTTCACTTCTACTACAGCTACCCTCTCGTCATGGAAACCACTTGAGCCATCTGTAATCCGTCAGCTGATACTGGATTCTTCCTCGAAGTCGTGTGAACTAGACCTGCTTCCTCCATTTCTAGTTAAGGACTTTGTAGATGAATTGACTCCATTTTTGGCTTTACTGTGTAATTCTTCTCTAGCTCAAGGTTATGTCCCGACACTGCACAAAAGGGCTGTGGTTTTCCCTTCCATTAAGCGCCAAGGCCTTGATCCTAACTCTCCTTCAAACTATCGTCCTATCTCAAACCTCTCTTTTCTTTCAAAGCTTCTGGAAAAATGTGTCTCTTGTCAACTGATCTATTACCTTGACTCTAACTCTCTTATGCCTACTCTTCAGTCTGGGTTCAGGAAATTCTACTCGACAGAATCGCTTATACTGCGCCTTCTAGCTGAAGTATTTCAAGCCTTTGATCGTGGCCAGGTCACTTTACTTGCTCTTTATGATATCAGCGCTGCCTTTGATACTGTAGACCATACCATCCTCTTAGACCGTTTATCTAAATCTTTTGGCATTGCTGACTCTGCTCTTCTTTGGTTTCGCTCATTCCTTACTGATCGCTCTGTTTCTGTTGTTTTTGGACCTACCCGCTCTCCTTGGACCCACATCCCGTATGGACTACCTCAGGGCTCTGTCCTCGCCCCCCTTCTGTTCATTTTGTATACCTCGGATCTAGCTGGGGTTCTTGGTCCAATGGGTGTTTTGTCTCACCAATACGCTGATGACACACAGGCATACCTCCATGGTCCAGCCAACTCAGCTGCTCTTATGGTTGAACGCATCCTGGAGGCTTCCTCTGCTCTTGATCTCTGGTTGTCCTCAAATCGCCTTCGTCTTAACTATGATAAAACCAAGTACACTGTAAGAAGTTGCAGTTTTTTTAATGTATTTGACAGTATTATTTGAATGTTAGTAACCGTAAAATGATGATTCGCATTCAATTACGGTTTCCTACTGTAATCCACCAAAAATCTTTCATGGTTCTTGTACTCACGGTACTTGACCGTAAAATTAGGCTATATAAGGCAAAAATCTCCGGTTGAAATTGCAAAACTATGGCAGAACTATAGCTTAGCGGTGTCGTCTTGCACCATGTCAGCTACGCAGACACCGTAATCGTAATGTCCAAACGTCTAAAGCGCCGCTCGAAAGCCAAGCGCAGGGCAACAACTTATTCTCGAGCGCCTCGTCAAATCCGAGAGGTTTCCAAAGATTAATCAACAGGAGGTCCGAGTCCATCTTCCAAGATATGCAGCGACACAGATAATAAGACAGGTATGGGATCACTGTCAGGCAGAAAGATAAATATTTAGATATGTAAAATATAAAAGGTAGATGCTGCTTTGACACAAGTAAAGAGCTGATTATTAGACTGTTAATAACCGTTCCGTTGGGTTGTCATGTTTAGCTCAAGTGGTTAGCGCGTTTCGAAGGTCTACTTTCGTGGAAAAAACCCAGTTCGATTCCCGACGATGGATATTTTTAAAAATATTTTTAACAATGCTGAAATCGTTGATATTAACAGGTTATTATTATACTTTGTCCTTAAACATACTTCTTCAGCGTTAATATTAACTGTTAATATTACTTTAAAAAATAATATTGCAGAATGTAATTAAATATTTTTGCAAACTTAAAATCCAAAGTGGCTTGAGGTGGATTCGAACCTGCGACCCTCGGATTACAAGGCAACGGCCTACACCACTACACCACCGCTACATCTTATATTTACATATCGACCATCTAGTTATAAAATGATTCTAAAAAATAATTAAACATTTTGTCTATTATTCAATTTTGGCTACAAGTTAAAATAAACTTAGGAAATTATTATTACAAGCTCAACTTTCTCAGTAGCCAGACATTTATACGGTTGCTGGTCATGTAACATTTGACCACAAATTCTCTACAAATGCAAACGCCTAAATCGACACGCAATCAGATAGAAAAACATTAAGCCTACACACAATACAAACAGTAATGAACACAAACATCTTAGTAGCAGGATAAGATAAACTGTTAATAATAATTTTTAAAAATAATATTGCAGAATGTAATTAAATATTTTGCAAACTTAAAATCCAAAGTGGCTTGAGGTGGATTCGAACCTAGGACCCTCGGATTACAAGGCAAAGGCCTGCACCACTACACCACCGCTACATCTTATATTTACATATCGACCATCTAGTTATAAAATGATTCTAAAAATTATTAAACATTTTGTCTATTATTCAATTTTGGCTACAAGTTAAAATAAACTTAGGAAATTATTATTACAAGCTCAACTTTCTCAGTAGCCAGACATTTATACGGTTGCTGGTCATGTAACATTTGACCACAAATTCTCTACAAATGCAGAACGCCTAAATCGACACGCAATCAGATAGAAAAACAGTAAGCCTACATACAATACAAACAGTAATGAACACAAACATCTTAGTATCAGGATAAGATATGGAGCACGTTGAGACAAGTTATGGATTATATAAGTTCTTTATCATGCTGTGCATGTGAGTCCTCAGTGGTGTATTGGATTAACTGTGCGGTGTGTGAGCTCACGGTCAGAGGTTCAAATCCGGAGCAAGGAAATATATTATTTTGTGTAACAAAACCGTAAGCATTAAATGGCTTTTTAGCATTTTAACATTTTTAACATAACAAATTAATATGTTACTTTATTTCTGGGGGCGGGGGGTATTTACGATATTAATTTACGTTAACATGTAAATGTGAATGTTAGGCCTATAGGCCTACGCTTTGATAGTGACGGCGGTGTAGGCCGTTATATATAAGAGGTCGTTGTGTAGGCCCTACTGCATTGTTCGATGCAGTTTACTAGCCTAATTAAACATGTTCGCCAGTAAGTATTCGTTTATTACAAATAGTAGTTTGACGTACCGCAAACCATTAAGGCCTTCAATCAAAAACGTGTATATATTTAAGTTATCATGCTGTGCATATATGTTAAAACTTCTGTAACCGCTGAAATTTACTATCTATCCCAGACTATCCATCCTGCACTAATTATCTGTGTGCATTCTCAGACAGCTCTTAAGATGATGAGTGAGGTTCCGTCCAACGTTGCTGTTTTGACGCGTAGGCCTATACTTGCTATTCCCATGTATTTCAAATCCGACTTAAAAAGTTAAAACTGAACCATACCAACACATTCTACATGTAATACATTTGGATTAGTCGATTGACGAAGCTTTGTCCATATAGATTTTCGCACTGAATAAATCCACTCAAATACCTAAATAACCTATCTAAATGCCCGGTTTGTTTATGATGAAGCAGCTTCATCCGCACTGGCCACGAATTACAAGTACACGTCTTTGGAGTTCAACCAAACAGCGTTCCATGGAGTGAAATCCAGTCAATCCATTCAAACAGAAGTAACAACAAAGTTATCTTTGAGTGTACTTGTAATTCGTGGCCAGTGCGGATGAAGCTGCTTCATCATAAACAAACCGGGCATTTAGATAGGTTATTTAGGTATTTGAGTGGATTTATGACAATCCACTTAGTTAAGAAGTCGAAGGCGACGGTTATATTCCTGAATTAATCTTTTTGCTCGCTTCCTTACTTATTTACCTCATCACTGGCTTGAAGTTGTGACCCACTGCCTTGAAGTTGTGACCCACATCTTAGTCAGCCAAGATGGATGATGGCGGATTAGATCTGTTCATTTTCTTTTAAAACTGATGCATCGCAAATGATGAAGAAATAATTGAAATCAGAGAAAAATAAAAATGCGCAGTATGCGAAAATAATTTCTGCCTTCGTCAACGGCTTTTGTTGTCATAAAAATGTCGTTAAACTCTGCATCCATGCGCAGAAGATGTGACATGTGCTTGCGTTGTTTCGAGGCATTTTCAGCAACACATTGGATCGTCAGAAACTTATCCACGGTTTTTACAGAGACTCAAATTCCGTAAAACTATGTCTGCCATCACGCTTGAGTCAGGTATGTGAAACTAAGATAATAAATGCGTAAATTCCAATCTTTGCACAGGCTTCAGCAAAGGATTTGTTTCACATTGGAACGTGTTTACAAAACATTGCATGTTAGCCGAATTACCCAAAATCAGTGCTTATTTCCCTGGCTGGCCATTATTCTGGTAGGTAACCAGATTGTTTTTCTTTGTTCCTAACTGGGACTAGAACTTTTCTTGTGTGGCATGGTAGCCTGTAACGCGGGGAGGACGGGTTCGAGCCTACACTGGGGCAGTCATATGGTCGTGTGCACACACAGAAGTGCACTTCTGAACTTAAGAAGAAGGGCGATATATCAAATGTATCTGTATTGTATTGTATTGGTCTGTTGGACCTAAATTTGGAAACTCTGTCCCTGCTCAATCACTTCTTTCATTTCATTATCAATTTCAAAGTAGTTACCTAAAGTTTTCAAATGTATTGCTTATGCAAAATTAGATTGTCTAATTGGCTGCCTCTCTTCTTAATCTTTTAGAGGTTGCTAATTGTTGTTGTTATTATTATTGCAAGAGAGAATTGTTGGGCAAGGTAATGATAACTGGTCAACAGAATCACTCAAACCCCCTACACATTTCTTTCCAAACAGGAAATGATGTTCAACAAAAAGCAATCGACGATTGCTTTCACTGGATCAGCGATTCAAGGAGCAATGCTGAAACTTTGTCCCTGCTGCCTGCACCTGACACCTTAGACCAGTATTTGAAGGTAAGCATGGTGTTTTGCATTAAGCAAACAATACTGAGCTACTATGATGCTTTAGAGTGGTGAATGTTTTCTCACTGTTTATGCTGCACCAATGCAATGGAAGACACCACACAAATTTATAATTAATTTTCTCACATTGACGACTGCACTCTTTCCTTTCTCATTCTAGTGTTGACCTTGCTGGCACTGTTGTTTCGATATCGAAGACTGTCAAAACTCTGGGGTCACTTTGGACAGTGATCTCACATTCCAATCCCACTTAATAAATCTTTGCAAATATTGTTTCTGCCATATCAGGGCAATTCATCACATAAGGTCTAATCATACCAACAACATGTCACAGACATGTCACAGACCATAGCATGTTCTCTTTTCTGCACTTGCCTCGATTATGCCAACTCTGTGTTTGCAGTCATGTCAGACCTTCAAGTCAACACGCTTCAACGCATCCAAAATTCTCTGGCTCGTGTGGTGCTGCATGTATCTTCTCGTTCAAACTCATTAACTGCTCCAGCAGCAGGCCCTTAGCCAGAGATAAAGAGTGGCCCATCCAAAAGTATTCGAAGTGAGCGTATGAAGTCGCGACCGTACGAGTCCGATTGCAATGCTCCTATGCTGTTTACAGAGCCTAATATCACCTGGTGCTCCATACAGAACTGTCATCTGAATGCTCGCAGTGGCTCTATAGAAGAAGCTGGATGGTGCTGGAGGAGAATCATGCACAATTTATGCTCGTCTAAAATAATCGTCACCCGTCCAAAGGACTGGTGGACTGGTGACTGGCTAGGGGCCTGTCCATCAGCTGCATTGGCTTGTTGTAGAATTCAGAATCAGATTTAAACTGGCCTGTTTGAACTATGACCTATAAAACCTTCACAATGTGCACTCCTTCCTACTTTCAACCACTACTTTCTCCTTACATTTTGCCATGCAGTCTGCGGTCTTCGGTTATGGGTCTTTTGGTTGAGCCTAGGTGTAGCACTGCCATGGGTTCTCGTGCAGTTCCTGTTGCTGCCCCTAAGGCATGGAACTGACTACAAATGTTTATCTATTGTTCGACCTCTTCTTCCTCTGTCAAGAAATGCCTCAAAACTCACTACTTCTCACTGGCTTTCACACGTGAATATCTAATTGCTCTTCCTCTGGTGATTGACTAACCATGCCTCAGAGTCGCATTCCTGTGTGACTTTGTGCACATTAAAAATTTCGTAATAATAAATAAATAAATAACTATATGCTAAACATGCAATTGATATTTGTAACTTCTGTTGCACTGGTATCTAATGCACAAGTCATCTGATGGGGTATGAAAATCAAGCCATAATCAGGAAGATATGGGGCATGGTAGCCGATTGGTTAGAGCGTTTAGCTTATAACATGGACAGTACGGGTTAGAGCTTCCTCTCAGGAGGTCATTGCACTGTGTAGCCTAAGGATCTTTAGCAAGTCTTTCACTCACAATTGTTCAGTGCCATCGATATTCTGTGAGTGGGTTGTGTATGCACTTCTGAACTTTTTAACGAGGGAAATATAAAATGCAGTTGTATGGTATGGTATGGTATCTGGGAATTTATAAAGTGCCTCTCACTATGGTCTAATTCCACCATCTTTTTTCCCAAGTGTTATTAGTCTACCGCCATACAAAATCTCTGCAATGTGTTTCGGTAGCCCGCCTCTCAGCAGTAGATTGATTAGGTCAGAAGTAGTCTGCACAAAATCCTTGTCTGTTGTATTAGACAGTAGGTTCTTTAGATGTTGTGGTGTGAAGCCATCTGGTCCTCTGCTAGATGCCGCCGGAAAGGAAGCTATAGCATTACAAACCATCTTTTCAGAAACCTGTATGGTATCAAACCTGTCTTCCTAAGGGCATGGTAGTGTTCTGCAGTCATCATAAGCCTTTGGGTGGTTCTTCTGCAGTTCTTCCATCACTCTAGGTGAATCTTCTACAGGAACGTCATCAGAGCATAGCAAAAGAAAGGCCTCTTTTATGTCGCTGTCTTTGAGTCTGCTAGACACTGCCTGGGCAAGATATTTTCTCCCATGGTAGGTCTTGTCGTTACTCCTGCCAGTCCGTGTGTCAGATGGTGCGATTTCTTTAGCTACATCAGAAAAGACCATTCCACTATGCCAGGCTTCAACCCACTGTTGAATTATTTTGCCCAAATTCCGCTTTTCGCCTCCCCTCTTGGGCTTAGATAGAATTTTCGATGACAATTGAAGTAGATCTTGCCATTTTGAGGGGCTATGTGGTTCTTGTATAACGGCCCGTAGGATCTTAGTAAGTAAGTTCCTGCATGCTGTTCTTGTTGCTAGTGAAATGCGTTTTTCATCAATGGTCTTCTAACCTTTGGATGGGTTAAAATGTCTAGTAAAGGCTTACTGCTGAATATTATTTTCATCGCCATGTTCATTGTTATTATTATTATTTTTTTTGCCCTGAGGTACTTCATGCCGTCAGGGACTTAGAGATTAAGTGTGTTATTATTATTATTATTATTATTATTATTATTATTATTATTATAATTATGTGGTACTTAATTATAATTGTAATTAGTAACTTCTATTGCGCTGGTGCCTAATGCGAAGGGTATCAATCGATGGCATACCAAAACCAAGCCGTAATTAGGTCAAGATCCAGGAGATCAGTCCACTGTGGTGGATAAGCAATTTGAAAGAGGTAAGTTTTAAGTTGAGAACGAAATAACACAAGCGACAGAACAGAGCCCAATGACACAGGGAGAGAGTTTCAGAAAGCAGGTAATCCCCTTTTTGGTCTGCTTATCATAAGTTTCACTCAACAGAATCTGCACTTCTTGCTGTTCATAATGACAATTAGCTCAATAGACAAGGGAAAGGTTACATCACTTGTTCTTCTTGACTTGTCTGCTGCTTTTGATACTGTGGATCATTATCTTCTTCTTCATCGCCTTCAGCACTGCAATGGGGTCTCTGGTCCTGCACTAAATTGGTTTAGTACTTATCTTAGTCCACGCACTCAATTAGTGTCTTTAAATAGTAATTATTCACTTAGTACATTGTTGTCATCTGGTGTTCCACAAGGTTCTGTGCTTGGTCCTCTTTTGTTTACATTATAAACCACACCACTAGGAACATTGCTGGATAATCATTCACTGAAATATCATTTCTGTGCTGATGATACTCAAATCTACATTTCATTTGATAGCGATACACTTAGGTTAAAGAGAGTAGTCTTTAAGTTTGTAAAGAACAAGGCAGGGTGAGTCAAAGAGACCAGGCGGAGTGCAACAGGGAGGACATTCCAGCTTCCGAGCCAGCGACCAAAAAGAACGGCGCTGCATAATGGCTGTTCGCATGCGGGACCAAGAGATTGCCTGGTCAGCCGAGCAAAGAGCAGATCGTCGCAGGACCGACCCTGAGGTAGGGCGACAAAGCTCCCGCAGGTAGGGCGACAAAGCTCCCGCAGGTAGGGAGCAAATTCCTCGAGACAACGCCTGGCCAGTGCAGAGACCTATATGCCAGAGCCTCGAGGTTAATTTTTGCAAGCTCTTAGCGCGTACCAAATGGATGTACCGGGTCTTTGCCGGGTTAACCGTAGGCGGTTTGAGGACATCCAGGCCTCCAAAATCCCCTCGACCGGGGTAATCTCTCAAACATGCAAATATGCTGAGGATACTTAAACCCACATTTCATTTGATAGTCTGTCATGTGACTCATCTGTGCAGTTGTTGTCTGCTGTCTCTGATGAGGTACAGTCTTGGATGGCGGCCAATAAAGTCTTCCTAAACCCATCAAAGACTGAATTTCTGCTACTTGGCAGCAACTTAAAAAATCTGATTGGCTTAAGTCATTGAAACTTGGTGACTCAACTGTTGTGCAGACAGTTGCTCGCAACTAAGGCATAGTTTTCTATTCAACCAAGTTTCTCACTGGCCATGTAAACAGTATTTTAAGTCATCATAGATGTTCATTCATGACATATGCAGAATTAGGCGTTATGTGTTCATGCCTGCCAGGACATCTATATGGCAAATGCATTGGTTTCCAGTTGACTAGATTACTGTAACTCGATTGTTACTGGTATCAATAAGGAAAACATCCTGAAGCTGTGCAGAGAGTGCACAACTCTTTGGCTAGAGTCATAACTAATACTTCAAAATATGAACATATTACCGCTGTGCTTCAGTCTTTGCATTGGCTTAGAACTTGTTCAGCAAAGAATTTGTTTAATTGGGGCTCATAGTTTATAAAACTGTGAACTCTAGCGTGCCACCATACTTAAATCAGTTCTTTTCCCCAGACTTGTCATTATTAAACGAGTTCATATGATTATGGGGCGTGGTGGCTCAGTGGTAAGTTCGGCGCCTTGTGACCGGAGGGTTGCAGGTTCGAATCCCACTCTAGCCGCTGCGTACGGACCTTGGGCAAGTCCTTCACTCACAATTGCTCGTGGCGCCTCGGCATGAAAATTCCGGCACAAATATCAAATGCTGTAGTCGGGAGCGCCTCTGAGTAGTAGTTGACTTCGAGAGGCGCTATAGAAATATCCGGAATGAATGAATGAATGAATTATCTTTGTTTGTTCAAACCTAAATCAATAACTGTTCTTGGTAAATGAGCTTTTCGGTTGCTGGACCTACTTTTTGGAACTCTACCTGTGTCTGTGCACTCTTCTCAGTCGCCTCATTTCGTTCTCGACTTGCGGACTGATCTTCTGGATATTTACCTGATTATGGCTTGGTTTTGGTGTGCCATGCACTCGTCATTGGACTCAAAAAGATAACGGTTTATGCATTAGACACGGGCGCAATTGTAATTGTAATTAGACACCGTCGCAATTGTAATTGTAATCGAGAGTTTATATAGCGCCACTCTAAATAAGAGGAGCTCCTGACCCGGTTCAGTATCACTGGTTTTTCAGGCAGTTGCAAACCTGGACAGGAGGGAGAGTGAGGAGGTCGAGCCCAAGCAAGTTACTAATTACCGGGACAATAACAATCTCTAAGTGAAAGTCAGTGAATTAGTTGTAAGAGTTTCTCAGTTTAATTACTGGATTTTGTTGTTGGTTCGTTGGAACCTCCCTTGAGGGCGCCACACTCTCCAAAACTGAAGTTGCGGTTGCAGGATTTTGACTTTGGGTACATTGAAGCCAATATGTGTTCTTGTTTCAATTGAGCCAAGTTGACATATGCTTCACTTTACAGCTTGTGGGGACCTGTTTGTCCCACATTCATATTATGCATTGATTATAATTGTAATCAGTAAATTCCTATTGCGCCGGTGTTTAATGCACAAGGCATCAATTGATGGCACATCAAACCAGGTCAATATCCAGAAGATTAGTCCACTAAGACAGAGGCAGCCTATGGTGGATAATCAATTTGAAAGAGGTATGGTAGGTTTTAACTTGAGAATGAAATAACACAAATGACTGAATAGACACCACTGAGGGAGAGGGAGTTCCAGAAAGTAGGTATAGGGCCAGCAATCAAAAAACCTCGTTAAAATAGTTTGATGGCTTATTTGTCAGAGAACTCTGACACTTTTCATGAAAGCTGATGTTAGTATTAAAGCTCTGTGTATTAAACTACCATTATTTAAGAAAAACTTAATCTGTTTGCTGTGTTTAAAAACTTACACTATGTTTAGTGTTTAATGTTTTAATCCATTACAGATTTTTTTACTATACACTTATTTAGTACATTTCATATCTGCACTGTTACTACTGCCAGATATTATCCAGAAAGAGGCAATCCAGCCTCAGCGGGTCAGTGCGACCCTTTGGATTGACCTTTTGACTTTGACGTCATTGCCAGAAGTTTTATGAGTTTGTACTCACTGTCGTTATTGTGATACTAGCTGGATTACCCGGCGTTGCCCGGGGTTATAAGTTTTAATCCCTGCACCCCCACCACCCACCACCCCCCCACTCCCACCCCACCACCCACCACTAAACCACCCCCACCCACCCCCATGCACCCACCTCCCCCCACCACCACCCCCCCCACCCCCACCCCCCACCACCCCACACCCACCACCCCCCACTCCCACCCCACCACTAAACCCCCCCCACCCACCCCCATGCACCCCCCCCCCACCCCACCCTCCACCCCCCCCCCCCCCACCACCCCCACTCCCACCCCCCACCACCCACCACCCCAAACCCACCCACCACCACCCCCTCCCACCACCCCCACCACCTCCACCACCCCCCCCCCCACTCCCACTCCCACCACCCACCACCCCAAACCCACCCACCACCACCCCCTCCCACCACCCCCACCACCCCCCACACACCCACCAACCCCAACCACCACCACCCCACCCACCACCCGCCTCCTCACCCACGACCCCCACCACCACCCCCCACCCACCACCCCCACCACCTCTTACCACCCCCACCACCTCCACCACCCCCACCACCCCCCACCCACCCACCCCACCACCACCACCCCACCCACCACCCGCCTCCCCACCCACGACCCCAACCACCACCCCAACCACCCCCCACCACCACCACCCCCCACCACCACCCCCAAATTGACATACCAACAATAAATTTCTCTTCGATGTTTATTACACGTGCGCATGCATCCAATGCAGTAATCCTAATGTCAGTGCAGGGACTGCATCCAATGCAGTAAGCCTAATGTCACTGGAGGGACGGTAATTTTCCTATCGCTTGGGGCGATGTTTTGGCCGTTTTTCACCATGGTAGCGGTGAAAACGGGGGACGCGAACCCCTCCACTGGGTGTCCCATGCCGAGACCGACACAGCAGTGAAGGTTTCGAGTGAAAAGGTGCAAAAAAAGGAAAAGTTAAACCCGGTCAAACAGACAGACAGAGAGACAGACAGACAGACACACAGAAAGCTGGCTTTATTAATATAGATTACGGTGATGATGTTGTGTCAATAAATGGCTTACTATTACTATTAAAAAGTATTTCATACTAATATAAACTCCAAATTTCTAAAGTGCTACTCGAAAGCTGAGTGCAGGGCACCAGCTTATTCATGAGTGCTGCGTCATGTTGTGTGGAGGTTCGAGTCTGGTTGCTAGAGACACTAGAGAGGAGGAGGCAGAGGACCTGTTATGATGGGTTTAGTTCAGGATGAGAAAACTTGGAAGGTGGAGTGATAAGTAGAGGAGCCTGCACCAGAGAATAGTGACTGAGCAGGGATTTTCATATTGAACATATTTTTTAATTCAATGTTTTCAAAAACTGTGAAGATTTGAAAATTGCGACTGATTTTTGGTCACCCTTCTTTTCTCCGAAGGTTCCAACTCAGACCATTGCTCTATATCCTCTACAGTAGGGTGCCCCAAAAAAGGTGTGTCCCAAAAAAGTTTATTATTAAAAATGCAAGATCTCACCAGCTAAAAGGTTTCATTGTTGGAAGCTAATTTAAAAGAAAAAATTTCATTTTTTTGGAGAACATTTAGGAGTCCCCAAAAGGCTGTAAAATATCATAAAAGTACATTGCAGATTTATACAGTGCTTAATGAAGCATCGCAAGCGAGGTAACCAGTCTGACAAGAAAAATCGAGCCCAATATACAATTAAGCTTGATAAACTGTTTGACAATAGCCATGTTAAAGCCAAATTTCTCATACACATTTATCAGCATAGAGAATTTCTTACATGCAACAAGCATCACGAACTGGGTCAATCGGATCTGGCTGGCTTGTAGGCATCACATCTTTGAGGTGAGGCTTTCTGATGCCTTTTCTACATGTCTTGGACCATCTACAGGCCAGATATTCTGTTTTTCAAGAGGTTTCGTGAAAAGTTGTCCAAACTAAGCAATCAACGGCATCAAATCCCAAAGATATTGGTAGCCATGGACTTTAAAACGTTCTTATCAGATCAGCTCACAAATTGTCACCCTCGGAAGGATTTCTGTGAATTCCTTAGCCTTGCCGCATTGATGGTATGGCTGGATGCACCAAACTGTCCAAACACCACTGGTATTCGCAAGTCTGGTGCTCTTCATAGAGCACGTTGGATGAAAATTTAGTTCCTGTGTGATTGGAACGAGACTGTAATCTGCTTAACAGGTCGTGAATTACAGGGATTACAATGCTGCAACCATTTTGTTGTATTAGTGTGCATTCAATTCTGATTTACTGCTTGATCTGCAGCTAATGCTTCATTTAATGACATCCTGTTAATTACGAGATTACAAGCATACAACAATCCTGGTCTCAGCAATAATAAACTTTAAGCAATGCAATGCCATTCGTGGTACTTGAGTCTAAAGTTGCAACTCTTGCACTGTTCTCAAATCTTTTAACACCAGACGAGAAAGCAAACCCAGTAATCCACATGACCTCCGAACGGGGATCACACTTAGTCAAATCTCTTCCAAACTCTTTAGCAGAAATACCTATTTGTCAAAGTTTCTTGCAGTATACTGGCATTGATGACAGTTATGTCAAGAGTTGGCCATTCTTGAAATCGTTCAATGAAGCTGTTATAATTGTGAACAACTTGACATGCAACAATGACTGTGCAGAGCTGGTGTGGCTTTGATACAGACATTTAATGAAACAACAACAAATGAAGATCAGAAGGATTTCCTACTGCAAGTTGTTGAAAAACATAGAAAGGACTTTTCCCAAATTGAAACCGTGAGTCACTTCATCAGATGTAGTGAACTTAACTATTATTATTATTATTCGTTTATTATCGACTCACATTGACAAACCGCAATATGTTACAAATACATTAGTGATGCTAAGTAATAGTAATGTTATGTTGGAGGATTTAGGAGAGGCTGGAAACTTAACAAGTATTGAAAATGTTAAAAATTTTGGATAAATTAAATTAAAGAAAGAGTTATTTTAATGTGGCAGCACGGATGAGAGCAAGGCACAGTCGGCTCGAAGGACCAGTTGCTCCACGCCAGGTACAGAGTCACTCAGGTAGCCGGCTCTTTTCGCTCTTTGGAGAAACCGCTCCAGGCTGCTGCGATCCGACTCCCAGGTCTGTTCCCACCAGGCAGGGGCCGCATACAGCATCCTAGAGACGGTGGTGGCAGAGGCGACCAGGTGCAGGGATCCAGACGGGAGGCCGTACGATTTCAGGATACGAAGAGCCTGTAAGGATCCCCTGCAAGAGGCCAAGACATCCCTAACATGATCTTCAGCCGCCAGGTCGTCTCTTGTAGTAACCCCTAGGATTATCATAGATTTGACTCTCTTGAATCCATCAGTTAAAGGTGGCTGCCCATGACTACGCCTCGACGATATCACCATATCTTGAGACTTGCAACGATTCAGGCGAAGGTGGTTAGCTTCCGCCCACCTCTCAATGGCTCCGAGTTCGTCACTAACAGTTTTTATCCTCGATGATCCGACCAACAAATATGTGTCGTCGGCATATTTAACTATGATGTTTTCACGATGGAGAGGGTGAAGATCAGAACCATTAACGTTAAATGTAGGCGGTCCCAATCCCGAACCTTGAACAATACTGGCGTTGATTGCTACTTACTGATTGGACTAAATGTGTGAATATCTTGCATCTTGTATTTTGTACCATCTCAAAGCAAACTATGTTTTGATTTACTGTACTAATTATTATAGTAGGCATAGATAATAATAGCAAAAAATTATTCCAAACTCTAATAATATGTGGAAGTCAGTGGATGCCATTTTTTGTCAATTTTCTACATCACTTTACTGCTAACACCCATCTGAGTACAATAGAGTATTAGATTTTTGAGTGACTACATAATAGTACATATCATATTTTGTACAAACGTGATAAAATATATACGGTGTGAATGATATAGCCTGGCTATATCCTAGATTGAAACATGTGTGCATGATAAGCGTTTTATATGAAAACAGGACCCATTGGGGACCCCTAAACATTATCTAAAATATTGAAAATTTTACAAAAACATCATCTCACAAAGAAACTTTTTGATTTGCGAGACCTAAGATTTTCAAATAATATTTGTTGGGACACCCTACTCTACACTGCTGATTTGACCCTAATTCTTTCTTTTGTGCAGTACATTAGTATGCAGATGACATCAACACATTATGTCCATGGCCCACATGCAGAGACTATCTCCATGATGAATAAAATGATTCAGACATATGAGGTGCCTGGAATCCCTGGATGTTGTCCAACAATCTCTGGCTGAACTCTGAGAAAACTCAATTCATGGACATGTTGCGAAACTTCTTGCCTAATCTATTGCATTGCTTCGCTTGTGACTCTCTGCTAACCACTGTGTGCTAACTGAGTTGACCTCGGACCAGGCATTGACTTTCTCAGAGCTTGTGAAGAATTTACAAGTAGGTTATCTAGAATCTTACGACATGAGCTTCTTGGTTTTTCTTTATCTCTATTCCTTAAGCGCTTGAAACCATTTTGTTCAATCCTGGTTTTCCATCTTTAGGTCGAGAGTGCCTCTGATGAGTGTCTGTTGAAGAGACGCTATATAAGTCTGTGATTACATTAAATTATGTCAAGCATGCTTTTACCATATGCATCAGATTCACAGTCTATGGCGTTCGCTTACAACTGAAACCCCAACGGCCCCTGATGCATGCATTCATGTGCTCAAGAATTGACTGTGGCAATGCCATTTATGCTGAGCTAATTCATTCCTGCATAAATCGGCTCCAATAGTTTTGATGTTGTGGCTCAACTGATCGGTGGCGTACCTAGAATTATCATATAGAGTGCATGTGGGAAGATCTCCACTCGTCACCTATATAAAAGGGCATGAGTTTAAGATTTTATTGCTTGTGGGTAATTGGCAAGCAGGCAGTGCTCCAGTTTATTTCAAAGAGCTCTGTGTCTCAAGATCTTCCACATTTGATCAAAGATTTCTCCGCTCTGTTACGCAAGGCAGTTTGGTTATTTCATAAGCCCAGATTTCACCAGTATAGAAATTTCTCTGTGGTTGTCTTATTTTCGTGAAATAAGCTACCCAACAACCTGTGACATGAACTACTCGGCTTCTCTTCATCTCTTTTCCACAAGCGCTTGAGGACCATTTTCTTCAATCGTGATGTCTTTGTTTTATGTCGGGGTTGACTGTTGACTGGTGCTATATAGATTTCCAATTGCAGTTACTATTCGTGTCATAATACAGAAGCTTAACAGGCATTCATGTCAGTGTACAGAACTTTCTGTTTTCTGTTTTTGACTGGTCGTGTTCTAATTACTAACATAAACCCATCCACTGTTGCACTTTTAGTGGATTAAACCTTCCTTGCTAACTGCTGAATTTTCTTTTACGTGAATATATTTATTTTGTTACTTTCAGATGCTTATTTCGAATAAAAACTGATCAAAGCAATAAGGTTACATCAAGTTGAAAGAAAAAGAAGGAACTTTAAACCCAAAAGTCGACGATATTTCAAAATATTGCAGATTTTGAATGGTTGCATTATTATATTTTTTATATGTATGCGTAACAGATTTGGATTTTGCAAAGTGTGTTATTTACGTTTAAAGATGTTCCTGCTTGTTAATTAGAATTTTAATTTTAAATAGCGTAATGACTATTATTATTTTTTGCCTCGAGGTACTAATTAACTGTCAGGTATACTAAAAAATTCTGTGCCGGCTAGAATTCGTCAAGATCAGGTGCCTTGGAAGGGAATGGTGTTAAAGTGTTGGGTTATGATGTCAATGTGCTGAAATAGTTTCTATCGTCATTATTATTATTGTGATTATATTATTATTAAATTTGCATTCAATAATTGAGATTTTTAAGGTGCTTTGTGTAGTATATTTACAGAAGATAAGTTGCGTTTATTATTTTTCTCTTTTAAACTTTATAATAACTTGAGAGTTTTTAGTTTTTTTATTGGGGATTGTTTGCAGGTGTTTGTGCAGTTTATAGTAGGATTTAAAGTGATTGTTTGCTTTAAAAATGCTGTTTGTTTTTAAATAGAAGCTTTTTTAAGCCTTGATTTTTTTATTACATTTGCATAATAATAACTACTAATCTTGAATTACAATATATCGAACTGAAAAATTAAGCTATTCATATATTCCGCATATTAACATGTATGATATACAGACAGTCAAGGTATCTTCCTAGACAGAATTTTCCCTTCTGTCGTGGCATAATTTGTATAATTATTATTAACATATTATAGGATTTTAAAGTGAGAGTTTACTTTAAAAATGCTGTTTTGTAAATTTTTTAAACTGGATAGTGAGTCAGTTTTTCAAGAGTTAACCTCATCAAATGTCAAGTGCAGATGATTTGGATGTTAAACAGATTATGCATTTAACAGTATTGCAACAGTGCATGCAGCGTTTCGGTTATTTTCAACTATTGCAGAGCAATGCAGACTTTGGAAGGTTGCATTAATATATATTTGTAAATGTATGTTGCAATGTATATGTGACAGGTTTGGATTTTTTCTGGGTGTGTGTTATTTACATTGAAAGGTGTTTGTGTTCTATAAATTATAATTTTAATTTTAAGCCTTTTTATGACTTATTATTATTTTCCTTGTTAATTTCTGCTACAGGTACCTATGATCTCTCAGGAATTAGAAAATTATGCAGAGAATACAAATTAATGTGTGCGATCATTGCGATGGCTAGAATTTATCATTGTCCACTGGAACAACAGTGCATTGAATTCAAATGGGATAAAAGTGTTTGGTTATGATATCGATGCACTGATATAGTTTCTACTACTAATACTACTACTATAATTAGTAAAATTATAGTTATTATTTTATTAAGTTTGAATTTAGTAATTCAGGTTTTTAAGATGCTAACTGGATTTTTTACAATAGATGGTGTTTTGAAAGGTTCCGTATTAGAGATTTTTAAGGTTCTTAGTGTAGTTTATTTACATATGATTATGGTTTGAAAGTATCTTGTTTACTTTTAAAGTTGTGCATATTACAGTTTTCGTTTAAACAGTATAATGACTTGAGAGTTTATAATTTTGTGTGTTGTGCTTGGATATTGTTTGGAAGTATGTATACAGTTTATGGTCGGATTTTAAAGTACTTGTTTACTGTAAAAACGCTTGTCTTTGTAAATTAAAAGTTTTCTTTTAAGCTGCGTAGTGAGTCAATTTTAGGTTTTAAGAGCTTGTTTTAGGCAAAATATAAAAGAATATTGCTTTCAATAATTATTTGGTTGATTTAGTCAATGTCCTTCAAATTTGAGAATAATGGAGGAATAGTTTGCAGATGGTTAGAGCACTGGGCCTGTAACGCAATGTTGCGGGTTCGAGCTTCCACTGAGGCGGTTGCTTTAGGGACTTTGAACAGGTCCTTCATGGTGAAATACATTCCAAAACATTTAAACTTCTAGCCATGGCCGTAGAAATTACGCTGAAATACATTCCAAAACATTAAAAATACGAGATATGACCGTAGAAATTACAGTGAAATACATTACAAAACATTAAAAATACGAGATATGACCGTTGAAATTACAGTGAAATACATTACAAAACATTAAAAATACGAGATATGACCGTAGAAATTACAGTGAAATACATTACAAAACATTTAAAATACGAGATATGACCGTTGAAATTACAGTGAAATACATTACAAAACATTAAAAATACGAGATATGACCGTAGAAATTACAGTGAAATACATTACAAAACATTAAAAATACGAGATATGACCGTAGAAATTACAGTGAAATACATTACAAAACATTAAAAGTACGAGATATGACCGTAGAAATTACAGTGAAATACATTACAAAACATTAAAAATACGAGATATGACCGTTGAAATTACAGTGAAATACATTACAAAACATTAAAAGTACGAGATATGACCGTAGAAATTACAGTGAAATACATTACAAAACATTAAAAATACGAGTCATGACCGTAGACATTACAGTTAGCCAACATTCAAAATACGGTTTATAACAGTAAGCTTTTACGGTCCTATGAATGTAAATATTACGGTCTAGGGTAAATTACGGTCCGCCGTTTTTTTACGGTTATTTCCTGTGTACACAGCTGCCAGTTTTTAACCGTAAAAAAACGGTGAGATTTCTAACAGTGTACATTTGGCTTGGCAATCGTGTCCAGCTTGCCAAGATTGATGCTGACTCTCTGCGCCTCAGGTTTCCCAATGTGTACTTCTCCTCCTCTGTCCGTGATCTTGGATTTGTCCTAGATCTTACTCTTTCTCTATCTGATCATGTCAATAGTGTCTCTCGCTCGTGTTTTTACTATTTACGCCAACTTCGTGCCATTCGCCAGTCTCTTCCGTTGCATGCGATTGTGACCTTGGTTCATGCTCTGATCTGTACTAGGATTGACTACGGAAATGCTGTCTATATTGGCCTGTCCTCTACTAACACATCTAAACTTCAGTCCATCCTTAATGCTGCTGCTCGCCTTATAGGGGGCATCATGAAGTTTGCCCATATCTCTTCCTACATCCGGGACTCCCTTCACTGGCTTCCCATTCACCAACGCATTCAATTTAAGGTCCTTTCCCTCATGCGTAACTGTCTTGTTGGCTCAGCTCCGCTGTATCTCAGGGCTTACTGCACCCCAGTTTCCAGTTTGCCTGGTCGGGCCTCTCTCCGGTCATCTGCCCGTGGCCTCTTGTTAGTCCCTTGGATGCGCACTGCTACTGCCCAGTCCCGTAGTTTTGCGGTTGTGGGCCCTTCCAGTTGGAACAGCCTCCCTCAGGGCTTTAGGCTTGTCCTCCTCTCTCTGTCTCCTGCCCAGTCTCGCAAGCGCCTGAAAACATTTCTCTTTGTCAGTGAAGACACTGACACGGGTCGGGAGCGCCTCTGTTTATGAGTGGCGCTATATAAATCCTCGATTACAATTACAATTACAAATTACAAATGAGCCCCGTGGAAAGAGAAACGTCTTGAGCAAGCGAGTAGATGCTGGGGAGGTTCCCATCATGAGTTTAGTTCGAAGTCGAGAGGGAAAACCATTCCAGGCAGAGGGACCTGTTACAGCAAAAGCTCGACGTTGGGCCAGAGTGGTCCTAGTACGAGGGACAAAGAGATCAAGACGGCCAGTAGAGCGCAAAGAACGAGCATAAGTTGCAGAGAGAGATTGCCGCATAAGGTCAGAGTGGTATTTAGCAGTCTTGTTGTCAAGACCTTAAACCTCAAGACCAAGACCAAGACCCTGAACCTCAAGACCAAGACCAAGACCAAGACCTTGAACCTCGAGACCAAGACCAAGACCAAGACTTTGAACCTCGAGACCAAGACCAAGACCTTGAACCTCGAGACCAACACCAAGACCAAGACTTTGAAACTCAAGACCAACACCGAGAACAAGACCAAAAAATCACAACCATATGCAGACATGCTACTTATTAAAAAATGGTCAAGTCGGACTACTCGCTATTTTAATTAAAACATGAGTCTTTTTTTATTCACACAAAAAAACAACTCCAAATGCAGACTGCAGAGAATTCCGAATTCGTATTTACAAAAGTCCGTCATGCGAAATGTTATTCCAAATGCCTGTTGTATTTAAAAAAAACAATTCGCTCAGAATTTTCTGACCAAGACGTGACCTGTGGGGCCTCATGAAAATTCTGCCGTGTGAAAAATACGTTTTACAGGTGCTGAAATTACTGGTAGGCTACACAGAGCAGCTTTTCAAGCACTTGATGCAAATGTACAAATCGTGAATCTGTTTTGAAATCATTCCATGGTAAATAACCTGAAATCAAGATGACTGTCCAAAACAACAGTAGGGTCAACCGGGGGGTTATGGACCCCTTAAGCAACTGGGCTCATATATGCTTAGGTAAATATTATACAACCAACCCAGTATGGGTTTCGGCCGGGGCACTCTACATATATGGCCCTTCTTGACCTTGAAGATAAAATCACTAGTGCAATTGAACAGAATGAATACACTGTTGGTATCTTTTTAGATGTGGCCAAGGCTTTCGATGCAGTAGATCATACCATTTTACTAAAGAAAATGAATAACTACGGGATTAGGGGGGTTCAACTCTCGTGGTTTAGTAGTTATTTTGAAAATCGCACTCAAAGAGTTGTTTGTAATGGCACATCCTCAGGCTCTAAAACGATCTCTTTTGGTGTTCCTCAAGGATCAAACCTGGGTCCATTATTGTTTTTACTATACATCAATGACTTATCCAAAATTTCCTCTGTTTTATCCTTTATCTTATTTGCAGATGATACGAACATAGTGTATTCCAATAAATCCCATTTAACCCTTATGGAAACGGTCAATAAAGAACTAGATTCGGTTAATAAATGGTTTTTAGCTAATAAACTTACCTTAAATGCGGATAAAACTAATTTTATTATATTTAAGTCCCATAGAAAAATAAAGCCGATTAAATGGTCCTTAACCCTCAATGACTCTCCAATTACCCAAGTCGACTCCACAAAGTTTCTGGGAGTTTACGTGGATAATCATTTAAACTGGAAAACCCATATTAATTATGTAGCTCTAAAGGTCGCGAAAAACATAGGTATACTTTCTAGAATTGGGCATCTACTAACCGTAGAGGTCAAGAGAAACCTATACTATGCACTTATCTTTCCCTTCCTCAACTACTGTAACTTCATCTGGTCCTCTAACTATCAATCACGACTTAAGAAATTAATAACCTTGCAAAAAAAAGCTGTTAGGATGGTACAAGGAGCCAGGAAATGTGAGCACTCTGATCCTATTTTCAAAGAATTAAAAATACTGAAAATTAACCAATTAAACAACTATCAAATATCGGACTTCATCTACTGTTTCGAACATAATTTACTACCTGCTGCATTTGGAGAGTATTTCACAAAGGCCACTTCCATACACAAACATGACACGCGGGGAGCCTCACTATACCGTCCTATTAAAAGTCGCACTAACATTCGGCGTTTTAGTATCAAGTCAGCAGGTCCGCAGCTTTGGGCCCAGATCCCGGTCGAAATTCGGTCTCTGCAAGCTAGACATCTTTTCAGGAAGCAAATGAAAAACTTTATTCTGGCGCATGATACGATTCTATCTAAATGATTGATATCTAATACTGATTTGACCTTTATGGGGGGGGGGTCGAGCCGGAGCCTGGTACATGAATATGGTCCCTTTGGGACTGTTTAGTTATGTTTAGTTAAGTTTAGTTAAGCTATAGATTATGGTTAACCTCCAAGTGTTGAGGATTTTAGAGGTTACAGCTAGTGGCCTGATTAAGCTATTGTGAGGGAGGCAACTGTACAATGCCATCATTGTATCTGTAAATTTACCTATCTGGGCATCCCCGGTCAGCGGGACCTAGGTCCCTTAGGGGCGCCCATTGCCTCTTATGACTCTAAGAACTCGTTTACTTTCAAACTCACCTGACTCTACTTCAAGTTCATTTCATTTCCTCCATGCTAGTCAAGCGAGTATCTTTATCTTACTACTTTATAGTTTCACAGGGTTTGAATTTCCAGAAACTGCACTATTTTATATTAATTTGTTTCGATGGAAATGATTGTTATTGATGTCATTTGAAGCAATAAAGAAAGATGTTATGTTATGTTATGTTATGTTATGTTGTATGAATAAAGATTACAATACCAATATTCTATTTCAAAGTACTCTAATAAAGGTACTTGGCACGCTATTAAATGCTTGGATATCGGAACACATTTTTGTAGGAAATTCATAAATTGAAAATTCTCTGAGTGTCCATATCACCCAGGGATTGGGGGGATATGGACATGGGGTGTCCATATCACCCCACTTAGATCCATATATCACCCTAGCACCTGAATAATATGAAATTTATTAAGATTCAACAGTTATTTACATTAAGACAACATAGGCTACCAGAACAAAAGGCAAATTTGCTCGTTCAGGATCATTGTATTGTTAACCAGATGGTAAATAAGAAGGCTTACAACACTAATCGCTACCGTGTTCACAAACAAATTTATTGCGTCTACTCGAAACACCAGCATATTCTGTATGTACCCACAATGAACAGCTCTGAAACTTGATAAATGGATCAACTGAAACTGACAATTTTTCGTTAAAATAAAAACAGCCTTGTCCACATGTCCACATGTCCACATGTCCCAATGTCCATATCACCCCAGTTTCTCAATGTCCATATCACCCCAAAAACACTAGTATAGCAAATCTTTAATCTCTCACTTTTAGGAAGTACATTACGTCAAATAAAATACACATTTACAATGATAATTAACCTTTATTTCAAACTGCTAACTTCAAATGTTTACCTCCCAAAGGCTCCTTTTTATATAATTTTTTTAATTAGGGACATTTAATATCCAAACATCGAATAATCGTAAAAAGACGCATTGAAACCTGAATTTTACTATCACGCCATCAAAATATAGTTGAAAGGTGAAGGACGGATGCGCATAGAGCTAAGAACTGCATAGAGTTCGTTTTATTATCACCTTCAGCTGTAGAAGACCTGTGGCCATAACACCCAGGGTGTCCATAACACCCCGGTTGACCCTAAAGCCTCATTCACGCCGTGTAAATACTAAAGCAATTGTTTTAGTGATTATTGGATAAATTTTTAAAATTCTTACGTTTTGTTAGATGACTGTTCACATTGTCAAAAGTCTTGGTCTTGGTCTTGCAAAACCAAGACCAAGACTTTGAACCTCAAGGCCAAGACCAAGACCTTGAACCTCAAGACCAAGACCAAGACCAAGACTTTTGGTCTCAAGACCAAGACCAAGACCAAGACTTTTAAAAACGAACTTGAGTACACTGGAGACCAAGATCTTGGTCTCGAGGACAACAAGACTGGTATTTAGGGGCAAGCCGTAGCTGGGATTTGGAAACCAGAAGGAGGATCTTATACTGGATGCGCGAAGTAATCGGGTGCCAGTGTAAAACTTCAATCATATAATTATGTGGAGATATGAGCAAAGCGAGGAAGACGTGCAATGAGCCTAGCAGCAGCATTTAAGACTGATTGGAGGGGGAGGCGTAGCATGGGGAGACCGAGGAGGAGCGAGTCATCTATCCATTCCCTGTGTGTTCTTCCTCTATTGGTTTTACCTTCCACTATTCCACAAAATCAAAGTTTTAATTTTTCTGTCCTTCATTCTGCAGAAATGTCCAAACAGTTTTAGCTTTCTCTGGATAACTTTTTGCATGAGATTTTCAGTCAGATTGATTCTTCTTTATAATTCCTCATTGCTGAATGCTGATCTTCTGAGTTCATCCTATTCTATTACGATAGCATTTTCGTTCGAATGCTAACACTCTCTTCTGTGAAGCTTTTGTTAGCACCCACGTCTCGCATCCATTCATCATGCTACTGAACACACACGTCTTTAATACACTCAACTTAGTCGTAATACTAATTGCCTTGCCTTTCCAAATTTGTCCATGGCTTTCAGCACGGCTGTTCCTATGGCTATTCTTATTTTTATTTAAACTTTTGCAGTCCAAATCGTAGGTTATGTTGCTTCCAAGACATATAAACTCCACATTCTCCAACCCTATGCCCTCGACCACAATTTGATGATTTATCTCCTTGTCTCTAAATAGCATAGTTTTTGTTTTATCGAAGTTCATGAGCAAACCATATTTCTGGGATTTTCTGCATTCAGCATTTGTATTGTTCGTTGTAATTCCATCTCAGATTCTTCCAAGATATCAACATCATCTGCAAAGCGAATATTGTTTATTCGCATTCCGTGAACTGAAATTCCTTTTTCTTCATCTTTGATTTTGTCCATTGCTCTTTCCAGATCGGTGATGGACACGGTAGGTGACACTGGATAGCTCTACTCTGACGTGGTTTAATGTGATCCTATGTTATCTCATGAGATGCAATCTGGTGTAACTATTGAATGCTGTCTAATATGATACAATCTAGTGCTATGGATGAATGTTATTTAATATGATCTAGTCTATTCGTTCAAGCAACATTGCAGAAATGCAAGATAGAAATTTGACGCTTACCCGTGTAAGGTTGACCTGACTGAGCCTGAAAAAGGAAACTTCATCATTAATCGTAAATGTTGATAACATTTAGACTGATCGATCGTTCACACTTTCGTATGAACGTTTGAACCAAGGTGGTTGTATGTAACAATTGTCTTCATCATTAAATGTCATGAACGTTTTGACTAAGTCCTGTTTGACAAGGCATCCTGTTGTGTGGTAGGCCCTCTCTGATGTTGCTACACTTGGCCATTGTGTTTGAATGTCAAGACCCGTTTTGAGTTTATCAGCATAGGTAGGGATGGGTTCCCTCAATCCAGGTTACATAAACTAGTGATTTTACAAAAGAAAGTTGTTAGGGTAGTAGCTGGGGCTTGCAGAAATGCACACACTAGCCCTATCTATGAAGAACTTAACTTATTGAAATTAGAGCAAATAAGAACTACGCAGGTGGGTGAATTCTTTTACCGATATGAGCATAAATTACTTCCCTCCTCAGTCCTCATTCATGGAATACTTCACCTTAAGACCTCAGGCACACTTACATCACGAGAAACGTTAATACGTATACCGACCAGACAGGGCAAGAACCAACTTAAGGGATTTCTCCATTAAGTCATCTGGCCTCAGATTATGGAATTTAATTCCTCTTGAGATTCGTCAATCAGCCAACCTCTATTCCTTCAAAAGGAAGCTTAGAAGTTTTTTAGTTAAAGCCGATTCGACTCAATTTGATCTACAAACTCTGTAGTGTCCACATAAATTCTGTGGTGCCTTTTGCCTTATATAGACCTGCTGATCTTCTAGTCTTTCCTTTCCCCTCCCGCTGAAAGAGAGAGGTGGTTGTGGCACGGAGGACCTCCCTCGGTCCGATTGGGACCGTTTATTGGCCCCTGTACTGGGGCTTAGTTAAGATTAGATACGTTTAGTTAAGATGATTACTTCACCATTTTAAGTCGTACCTCATTGTACGACTATAATCAAATGTAGGATATAGAGATAGATTAGATTACCATGGAAATAAATGCATTCTTATTATCCACTGAGTATCCAGCCATTAATCTTGTGTTTACTGCTTATGTTCAGGTAGCCCTACTAGCGGGACCTCGGTCCCTTTGGGCTCTTCCTTTTGCTTTCCGTTGACTATAAAAAAAATTGTATTCTGAATTGTTACTCGGATGCAATAAAAGATTTTGAGTTGAATTGAATTGAATAGAATAGTAATACCAAGTAATACTGGTTTAGCACTGTAGTCGTACTGAACAAGGCATCCATGATTCATCGACGGCCGTTTCAAGTGACATCGTAGTTAGTCATTCTATATCAGAGAAGCCAGATCGAAATCGAGTTAACTGGAGTTGGAGAAACCAGAAATATGGGTACCGGTACATAGAGTGAGCGAGCTTTCTTTCGTTAAGTTGTTCCCATTAGTCAGTGTGAATGTTCGGTATAGCTGCTTATATAATTGCTTCGTTTAGTAATTACCAGGCCGTTAATTTTCTAGGAAATTTTTTAGCATGATTTTATTACCTGGTAATGGATGCACGGCGGAGAAGGTCCATAGCATTTTGGTCGGTTGAAGAAGATATCGCAAGTTTTATTCATATTGTTGTAGTTAAAATTCTCGCAGTAGGAGAATCGCTGACACTCGAGAGCACAGTCTAGAACTGAGTTCAAGGACAGCGAATCGGAAGGTGCATCGAGAGCGCACAGCTGTGATCCAGGCGAAACTTCTGCCACTTGGAACTCACGTACTTCTACTACTATGGCGTATGAAACGCTGGGCATTCCAACCGCAAAACATAATGTCACGAAAATCAGAAAGCCTACCATTTTCACTTGACAAATATTTTACAACCTAATGTGATCTGTAAGCGCCGACGCTTCTGTCGAACAGACTCATAAAACTAGCCTTGTTTGACGCTTGGAGCATCAATATTGACATATCACTTGGGAGAATGAAAATTTTAAGTATTGCATTTCTACGGTCTGGATCAATTATTGTAACAGCCAACTGCCTGTATGCCCATTTGTATGACTATCAAATTGAAAAGCCAACTCTCAATTGGTCTGATGTAAGCTGCTGAAGTGATACGCGACGACTCGATAGAGCTGCAGTTTACTGTGTAACAGTGCATCACTGGCTCATTCCGATTACATGTAATAACAGATCAGACGCGTACTATGCCCGCTGTATGGTACCGGAAATGTTTTTACAGTGTAGGCAGGATTAATACCTTAATCTAGACAAAGTCCACATTACGTTTGTTTTACCTAGGAAGCAACGGAAACTCAGAAGGTTAACATATATACCCTGCGGTAGAGGTGGTCATGGGCGTCCGCACATGGGAACAAGCAGGAGCATTTGCCCCCTGGATTTTGCACATTTAAAAAAATCTTTCGTTTATTATGATTATTACAACAGTCCAAACATTATTTTCAATGCGAAAAAACACGTAATTACTTAGGTAAAGTCCTTGACCTATTTATTTTTAAAGTTATCACGTGTTCTGCGCTCATGAATAGCTGTCCAAAAAGGTCATTTTGCACCTCCTCCAAAAACATTAACATCCCCCTCTAAAAAATGTTCGACCCTCCTAAAAAAAATTCCTGCGTGTATCTTTATCCTTATCCGTTTCCCTCTTTGGTTGCTCTATTGGGTAACTATTCCTTACTGTGGCATCTCGTTACAATTGCGTCATCTCTACCCTTGCTTGGTCAGTGGATGAAGCTGTCGCGGGATCTGATACGGTTTCGATCGAGAATCTACACATTTTTGCGCCGACACCACATTAGGCCTATACAGAAGTCAGAACATTGAACAAACGAAATAAAACTGTCATTAGATCGGAAAATTTAAAAAATTTACGTTATGGCTAGTGCTCTGAAATATCAGAGTTTTGCATTCATGATTAGGCCTATTTGCTGCAAAGGAGTCGATTTTGGTATAAAATTTGGACATTATGTGCCCCAAAATCCTTGCTTCTCCGGCTCCATAGTTAGAAAGGTGTGAATGCTTTGCGCCTTATGCACAAGAGCTGCGTACTATCGACCGGTCTCCGATGCCTATAGCTCTTATTCTTCGCCGCCTCTGTGTTTAACGCCTGTCTAGCCGGTACATTTATAGGCCCTATTATAAGTTTAACATCGATTGTGCTCACACTACACTGTTTTGCATTAACGAACTTTACTATAAGGATAACGGAGCCACAGAAGAGTATACGTCAGAGGCTATATTTTAAGCACGATATGATATACTCTATAGCCATTTAAAGTATAGTCTAGTGGATTTGAATTTTGTACGGTCACTCTGTCACTGTTTTGTACGTGCCTAACGGTAGTAACGTATGTCCTTCCATCTACGGATGGAACAGTGGCGCATGTAGGCCTACTTGTGCATGTCGTATGTATGTATGTATGTATGTATGTATGTATGTATGTATGTATGTATGTATGTATGTATGTATGTATGTATGTATGTATGGATGTATGTATGTATGTATGTATGTATGTATGCATGGATGTATATATGTATGTATGTATGTATGTATGTATTATGAATGTATGTATGTATGTATGTATGTATGTATGTATGTATGTATGCATGTATGTATGTATGTATGTGTGTATGTATGTATGTATGTGTGTATTATGTATGTATGTATGTATTATGTATGTATGTATCAGAACACTTGTATAGCGCCCGATAGCGCATTGGATAACATCTAGCGTAGAGTGCGAGAGGTACAGAGATCGAGTCCCATAGGCGGACATGCTTTGTAGGCTGCAATTTGCGCCGTGTATTGCAGGCTGTCTGTTCTGTTAGTAGTTAAGATTTATCGCATAACATGTACATGTACAGCGCAGTGCGTTTGCAGGCGCTTAATTAAAGAATAAATATTAATATTATTATAGTAGCTCACAAGGGCTCTGGCACGGCTACTTAGGAATAAACAGTAGGACAGACAAAATGTGTGTGCCCACACGCCGAGACACACACTTGAATCAATCTATGCATGTATTTATGTGCCTGGTTATGAATAGTATGGGAATGATGACGAAATGAGCAGGAATTGTGTCGATGGTCTTTCATAATAATTATGCCAACGGTTTTCGCTGCTTTAACTAATGATTAAACCGTAGCAACTAATTTGCAGTTTAGTTACAATGAGAACAGAACTGTAGGCCTACACAGTCAGATGAAGTGCAAAATTAATTAAGGGAAACTCTTGCAGGGAATGCATCAATGCGCTAGCACAGTGCATGACAATCGATTGAACGCTCCACTCCACAGTCTCCAGAGCTAGACTATTGAAGGCTGTAACAGTACGCAACGGTTTCAAATGGAGTAATATGCCAATCATTCATTCTACACAGGCAGATGTTAAAACCCCTCTTCAATCCCCGCACGAAAAATAGTACAATGACTCCTAATTGAACGAATTTCAATTGTTATCTATTTAAAGAGAGGTGCTTCAACATTGCCACTGTCATTGTCGGGTGGCGCCAGTCTTAAGTCTGGACAAAGCAGGAGGACGACGCTAATCGTCTAATTTGTTATGATAAAGCGTATAACCAAACAGTTGGCTAATATTGTCACCAAGGACTCAATGGGACAGCAACAGAGGCGACATAGGGCACCATAAATCCCTAGGATCATAGAACCAAGTAACAACTGCTGTAGTAGCCGTGCAGCACGTATCAGCATCTATGCAAAGAACTCCAATAAAAAAATGAATAAATTGTCGCCTGGTAATAACTGAAATAAACAATATTTGTTAGTTGCCAAGCGACAACCGACTGTTTTTCATTCTGCAAACGACTGTTATGAATCGTTGAAAATTAACTTATTGTGAAAATGCATACCCATAAATTTCAGTCAACTGTATTTACTTGCCCTTCAAATTAATTGTCATATTAATGTTGTCATCAATATTTTGGGGCATGTCCACTGAAATTTTACATTTACAAGGCAACAGACGTTGTCTCCTTTTATGTTCTTGTTATTTGGAATCCATGAGAGCCAACACTCCTGTTACCTAGCAACTTTACTTGTTATAATGCAACCTTTCCTGCGAGTTAGATTATAATAACAATAACTTCATATCTCTGTAATTTCTTTAATCTGTATGACCACTGTATTAGGTGTTTTTTGTAACAATGATCCGTTAATAATATTCTACTCAGACAAAAGGTGAGAACTCCTGCAATGTTACACAAAAATTTTAGGCCCCTATGTAAAATGTTAATTATAGCCGATAGAGAAATGTAAGAACAGATTTGTTAAGCGATACCTACTGCAATTTTCAATCACTTAGGAGCTGCCAGTACAGTAGCTTTAGTTGTGGGATAAGATTAAAATGTCCGTTTGATGCTCAATTGTTGAAGAAATAGGCCTACTGTCGCAGTGTCAAACTAGATTGCAACAGTTTTAATTCAGAGTGTTAAAGTTCGATTAGCGACTAGATACCCGTGGCAAGCATCAACGCTTAGATTCGTAGGAGAGCCGTTGCACAGACAACCATTATAAGTGAATGGCAAAGAACAGTTATCGAAAGGATTTCATAAACATAACTTTAAGTTAGTCGAAACTCGAAAGGCATCAGCAAGTGTGGTTTGTTTTATTATATCGTCAGATAATGTCATGTTGACCAGTAATGGCATACCTTACCGTAGCATATCATAGCAGAGAAAGTAAACAAATAATAGTAACAATACGATGTGGCATGACAAAGCACTGCATAACAAGATGCGAGATGATGCTGTCCAGCATATTACAGAGCATTGTCATCATAAGCATAAGTTTGTATTGTGGTCATCACCACTTTTAGTGGCAGTCACCACCACATGTTGGCCCTGTGCTGAAGTATTTTTTCAGCATGACAGAGCTGTTTTGGTTTGAAACAAGTTTAACAACAACAATTAACAGGAGGAGGAGCTTGTCACTACGGCTCACGTGATGCGAAATGTTAATATCGATTATGTTACGGAATCACATGAATAGTTGTAAATAAGTAAGTAAGTAAGTATGGACTTTAATTCTCCGCCTGCAAACGCACTGCGGCTAACAAACGGGTTAATACAAGTGTAAGAACTGAACATATCAAGCACAGGCATAAGCATCCTAAATAAATAGGAAAAGAAAAATTAATTTAAATCCAATTAATGTTCAAATTCCTAAGTAGAGCATTCTAATTATAAAATGTTTTCTAGACAGTGTATCAGCCCTATGGACCTCACGGTTATGCGGACGGGGGCGGAGTGAATAGGTGCTGGTCTTGACAGGGGGAGGAGGCTATGAAGAATATGACGAGGATTGTTAAGGACAGCCAAAAAGAGAGTGGAGTCAGTATCGGTCACAGAGGGCGTCAAAGGGAGCGGCGCCAGCTGGCAGGTAATTGAGCCGTATCAGTTTCTTAACAAAGACACAAAGGCGAGTGCGCTGGCCAGCATTTGCGAAGTCCCACCAGACCGGGGAGGCATAGAGAAGGCGGGCAAGCGTGGTTGCGCGGACAACGTCATGTAGTCGCTGCCCAGAAAGACCATAATAGACAGTGTGTTTCAAATTATATGTGAAATAAACCAATGAAAATTTAAGGTGAGGTGATTGTAACACAAATTCAATGTAGTTAGTAGACAATAACAAGAAAAGAACCAACAGATAGTATTCAGGTATTAATTTTGTCCGGCAGTCAATTTACTCGGATATTGCTAGAATCCATAGAGGGCAAGCGGCGCTAATGAGAGGCCAAACATCTCTCGCATTTGTATGAACCTATCGACCGTAAAGATCATCAAATAGGCCTATTGTTCAATGAGATACGCATAAGCAGTGGCGGCGATCTTGTCTGAGAGGGGGGGGACAAAGTCGGCCACGATCTCGTCGACGACCGTTTGGAAAAAAAAATTTCCCACTTCCACTTCATATCCGAAAAATTTCGCTTTCATCTCCGAAAAAAGTCGATGACCTTTTTTTAGTCAATCGCCACGTTTTACTACTTTTCCCGTCTCCCAGCAATAACCTCATAACCCTTCTCGTCTAAAAACTTTGAATTGACTTTTTACGAATTCCTTCTTCTTTCTCATAATTTTGGGGGGACACTTCTGCTTACAAATTTTATTTTTACCTCGTCTGGTCAGAAACGCTGCGAAAACCCTCACGCGCAATAACATTTCTCCGCCTTTTTTGGTGTTTCTTCAAAATGTGGGGGGACAAATGTATGGAGTGTTCCCCCACTCTTAAAGGTGGGTGGACATGTCCCCCGTCCCCCCTAGATCGCCGCCCATGCGCATAAGCAATCTTTGATCTAATGTATTCGCTATATATAGAGTAAAATTTTGAAGAACAGATTCTCACAAGGGCTGCGTTGCGTGCTTGCAAAATGTGGATAGTCAGTTAAAACTGTTAAAGCTCAGTAGCAGCGCTTGATGCACCTTAAACGGCCTTTATCATCATTCGACTCGCCTTCAGTTGCACTGAATCGGTCAGTCTGAGGTCATACACAGTGTACCACTGGAATTTAGTAGTGTTGTACACGCAATTAAGACACGTGCAAATACAATGATTGAACCAAAAACCGCAGGAATACCCAATAGCGCAACTGCCGTTAGGAGCCATGTCATTGTCAATGTCATAGGTGGAAAATTTCATTCCGTTCTGAAATAAGACTCCAGAATATCCCTTGTAATTAAGGGCGTCGCCTGCATCTCCCATGTAACCAGACACGTTCAGAGAGTAACCAAGTGACTCGGATGTTATGAAGAATGAATCGTATTCAGCTGAAAACCACTTGTCCCGATCCACGGATTGTACCTCGATGCGTAGACGGTAGGGGGCTTTGATTGTCAGCTGGTGCATTTTCTCAAGACCAAGCCAGAAATTTTTGTTGATGTTGCCGAATCCTCCTTTATAAATTGTCCACGGTTGGTCGAAGGATAAACTACCGTCTATCCTCTGCTGGATGACGATCCAGTTGTTAATGGACTTCAATAGCGAAGCTGTGTTGAAGGTCGGAATTGTTACGTTCACCGTGACATACATAGCCCGAAAGTTATCTGAGAAATATTGTAGTATAATGAAACAGTCTGGGTGATTTGAGAGAAATATAGAACAATATAATTCTACATTAATTATTAAGCTCGATGAAAAAGTCACTGAATATTGTCAATAAAATACACTTTGGCTCTAGAAACCATTATCAGATTTCATTGATGCAAACAAGTGGATTGCTAACGCACATTTTCTCTGAAAGTTGAATCACTCGGTAATGCTGAGAAAATCGTTTTCGCATTATAAAAGGTCAATGTATAAAAACTTCACTGACCAGATTGTACCGTCTCAGAATTCTGTTTCCTGTGTAGCAACCTAGTTATTTCTCAAAAAGGAAGAGCAAGTGGTTATATTGTCAACAAATGTTCTATTCTGGAGGTCCCTTCACAATTTGTCATATATAAAGTAATTCACCTAATAAATTTCTCCTGCAGAGTGCTAGAGTTCGATTCGCGACCAGACAGGCATTGCATCCATCGCCAGTTAGGTTCACAGCACATTCGTTGTATAGACGACCACCATAAGTGAACGGCAAGGAACAGTTCTCGGCACGAATTCCTATGCATAACATCGAAATATCAGTTTTCGAACATTTTAATTTGCACATCAAATCTGACGTATTCTAATGCGACCTGATGTTATAACCATAACCATAAGTTTTATTACTTCGCATAGTATCATAATATGCAGTAACAGAAATACAGTATAAAATTTTAACAGAAAACAGATAAATGTGACACAATCTAGTCTGGTCGTCAGAAACACCAGTAACGAAATTGGAGATATATACGCATAAACTGATAATCGACACTTACCCGTGTTAGGTTGATCTGACTGAACCTGAAAAATAAACTTTTTCATTAATGGTCTATGCTAGACTGAAGTAGATAATTATTTTACGTCAAAACCAAGTAATTCATTCATTCATTCATTTATTCATTCATTAGAATGTGGAATCATTCATTCATTTTGATTGTTGGTTGGTTAGTTTGTTAGTTAGGTAGTTTGCTAATTGGTTGCTTTGTTAATTATTGATGGCCGTAAGTGTTTCTAGAAAATGAAAGTGTCTAGCACAACATGATTACCTGATAATGTATGCACTGTGAAGAAGGTCCATAGCATTTGGGTCGGTTGTAGAAGAGATCGCAAGTTTTGTTCACATTGTTGTAGTTAAAGTTTTCGCAGTAGGAGGATCGCTGACACTCGAGAGCACAGTCCAGAACAAAGTTCAAGGACAGCGAATCCGAAGGTGCATCGAGAGCGCACAGATGTGATCCAGGCGGAACTTCTGCCACTTGGAACTCACGTACTTCTACTACTATGGCGTAAGAAACGCTAGACATTCCAACAGTAAAACAGAATGTCACGAAAAACGTAAAGAATACCATTTTCACTAGACAAATATTTTGCAACCTAATGTGATCTCTTTTACAGTGTTCAGGCTTCTGTCGGGCAGACTCATAACAGCAACCTAACCTTTGGAGCATTAATATTGACATCTCACTTGGGAGAATGAACACATAGTTACTGCTTCTCTTTCAATGTCTTCGGTCTGAATATCACGACAGTCTATTGCCTGTGAAATTGAAAAGGTAATTATCGATCTGTGTGCTCAATTGTGTGACTGTCAAAGGCTTTGTTAACAACCTTGCAATCAATTTCTATGTTGGCTGTTGAAGAGATACGTGTGAGGTCGATTGCGACGCAGCGGCTCATTGTGTAGTTGTGTTTCCTTTGATCATTCAATATAATGATAGGCATAGACGCGACTTTTTCACTAGACAACATAGCTAATGCCGAGGCCGCACGTCGACAGTCAGCTTTCAACAAGCTCCATTGTCTGTATTGTAAATGGATTCCTTGCATTCTTATTGGTCGGCTAACATGGACCCCATTTTGTTCCACTGTTGCAAGTGAGTTCGTAGCTTCCATTCTAATGTGACGTTTGGAACATTAATATTGACATCTCACTCAGGAGAATGAATGTAATTAGTGCTTATCTGCAAGTACCACGCCTAGACTAGAATCAGGAACGTAGCAAGCTATAATTGCGCTCTGTGCCAAGTGTTAATATTGAGCTCCCCAAAATGAACTTAACCAATAACGACCAAATTTGTTATCTTGAAAATAATATTTACTGTAAATATGTTCAAACGACAATTTTTAAATAAGCCTGAACTTGCACTGTCAGGTATCTATCTACCATCTATCAATATTATATATACACTATTATTTGTTGTTATTTTATTTTATTACATTTATTTCATTTTAAATAGATATTGCATTCAAGATAAAGTAATTAGTTTAATAATTAAATCATTCCGTCTCATAATTTGAGCCCCGTCTTGAGTTGCGTCCTGTTCCACGGCACCGCTGGAACAACCCTCGCTACGGCACTACATAGAATGCTTACTTAAGCTGTAGGCATACTGGTGTCATTCCCACTTTTATAATGAACTGAATTCTGGATTAAATGACAATTAAACATAGCCTGAAGAAGGGAAATCGGAATAGGCTGAGCAGATATGTATTAGAGACGGAAGCTGAATAAAGTTAACCGCCTAAAGGACCATATGAATATCAAACCGTTTCCTTTTCTATGTCTCATCCTTTCCATTGTTTGCTAAATCTACCCTATCCTTTACGTCTGAAGGCCAGTAATTCTATCGTACAGTAGAACAAACAAATTACGGACTACAGTGGTGTTGAAAACTGTTTATGTTGAAGATACTTGCCATTATGAAGCACTGACCTTATCTAAGGACCGTATAGCAACGTAAGTAGCATTAGTCCTAGGCTAGTCCTCCTCTCTCTGTCTCCTGCCCAGTCTCGCAAGCGCCTGAAAACATTTCTCTTTGTCAGTGAAGACACTGACACAGGTCGGGAGCGCCTCTGTTTATGAGTGGCGCTATATAAATCCTCGATTACAATTACAATTACAATATTTACATACATTTTCTAGGAATTGGCAATTCGTACATTTTTGGCTTGACCTTTCAGAAATTGAATGAGTCGTCTAATTTCCACGACAGATACGTGCTCAACTATACATAAATCCATTATTATTCGACTTACTCACCTTCGCCGTTATTCTTTCTTAAAATTATTTCCGAAATTAGTGACCTGTATACAAATGATGTCACGCGGCTTGCCGCGTGAGTTGTCGGCCGTGCTGCCATGGCCAATCATATTGCACGAAATTGGAGTGATTAGTCAGCAGTAATTAGGACAGGTCACAGCACGCATTCACCGCTGCCGAAATTAAGTAAATTAAAGTAAACTTAATTGGATAAATAAAATAATGGTCTTGCACTAGGTTCGCCTATACTCTATCGTCTTGGAGTCTAATTCAAACTCATCAAACGACGACCGACAGTGGGACGCCTTCGGCTAGGCGAACGATTTACCCCTTGCCGGGACCTTCGCTAGGCGAGCGACCAAGGAGAGCGATCGATCGATCGCTCGCCTCAAATGAGAAGCTCTTTTTGCAGCATCTTTAATACGTAAAATTAGACTGCACTGCCGGCTGAAAGGTCAAGCCAAAAATGAGTGTTCAACGTTTGCCGAAGAATTTATCAAGGTTGTTAAATCAGCCGTAACACGCCATCTTGCGTCAATGGTAGGTTTATCTAGTGAATAGTCATTCATTCATTCATTCATTCATTCATTCTGAAAATTTATATAGCGCGTATGACCAGCATTTGACGCATCCTATAGAATCAGGTTCTGCAAAGCGAATTCACTTGGTCAGGCATCGACTGCTTGAGACTTTGTTCACTTAAAATTTTGATTTTTTAAATCGTGTTTTGCGACTTTCGATTTCGCAAAGACATCACCGGCTGGACAGGAGCAAAAATTGCTTTTGGGGTACGAGCCACAGTTCAACAGACTAACAGTCTAACAATCAGTCGATATTACCAGTTCTTTAGTTACTACCTTATTACTACCTTACCATTTATTACTTACTACGTACTTACTACTTTACTAGCGTAACTTACTACCACCGCTCAGATAAGTCTTATCTGTCGCGTTACCTGTCGTCACGCCACTTGTTTTAATCGAAAATGGCGTCTCTTCGTACATGCAAACTTGTTAAACTGTTTATCTGCCGCTGATTGCTAACTGGATTTATCAATACAGAATGGATTGCAGGCTGAACAAGCACTGCAATGCATGCCAATGCAACCTATGACTTAGTCGTATGTTTTATTCCTTTTATAAACACTAGAATGCGTCTGCAACTTTTCATAAATTCACATTAACAATTCACAGTCTTCGGTCTGTCCCTCTGTCAGCATGCCCACATATAGCGGAGTTCAATATAGGACCCATATTCCCATATTGGACCCGGTTAGATCCCATATGGGTCCCAACCAATGCCCACGGAAATGACGGCACTGTCATTACAGTATGCGGTAAAATGCATTATATTGTTAGGTAATCAATAGACACACCTGATTATCAAAGTTAGAGATGGGTTGTTTGTTCAGTTGGGAGTTGAGCTGTTGGCGAGAATTGACTCAGGCAGGAGTTGTAGAATCATGTCTAATACCAAGTAGATACTAGGCGTCGGTCTTAAGAGTTAATAATAGTAGTTCTTGTGGTTATCGCAATCTCGTAGTCATCTCGTCGACTGCATAACTGAACAGTAATCAGCAGCTGAACGATCGTCTGCTATTGTACGCTGTATACTAAAGAGCTATTCGTAATGAATGACAAATAAAGACTTCTACAGACAGAAGCTAAAGTCTGTGATGACAATTATAGCACGCTTATGGCCGTCTGAAAGAGACTCCTCAGCTTGCGATGCATTTCAAGAGCCGTACGAGAAAAGGTCAGAATCTGATAGTGAACAACATAAAACATCTGGCGGGTCATCGTCGGTTTCTGCATTTGAGTTCCGCTCCCTGATAGAAATGCAGCAAGGTAAACACTGTCATGAATTTCATTGTTGGAGGTGCTTTTTGTCCAGACAAACTGCGAAGGAGAGAGAGTTTGTTTTGACTACTTGTATGAACACGAGAGAACAAGTTCTCAAATGCAGTCTGATGTAAAGCGAGACGTGTTTTAGGATGATGCAGGTCTATCCCATGACTTTCACGCTCCTTCCTTTCCCATGGGCAAATTTTATAATAACCGATGATGCTTCTAAGAAAGTCTGTAGCGTATTCGGGCTGGACTAAGAATTTTATTCAGAAGCGGTTATTTAGAAGCGGTTACTTTGCGACAAGAAGACGCTATAGGTCAAATACCTGTTGATCATCTAGGAAGCATGTCATTGCCAACAAGTCAGTGTTTTGGCTAGGTGGCAGTACTAGATGCCTATTCAGCCTTTTGATTCTTGGCCATAATGAGGAGCATCAGCCTGGCTCAAACAGGAAATCACTTGTCTTTCTTAAACCTGTTCTGGTAATTTGGTTACAAAAACTAATACTGTATATCTGTTCAAGAATAACACAAATCTACACTATTAAAAAATAAATATTTAGAGGTTAACGAGCAACAGGGGAGTGTCTTGGGAGAGACACGTGAAGCCCTGCATAATGCAAGAACAACAAAATGTCATATCGGACATTTATCAGTTGCCTCTATCAACGAATACAACGTCATGTAGTGATGTTATGGTGCTAGGTGCGTAATTGTATTTGCACTGTATTGTAATGTATTTGGGAATTTTTGTAGCGCCTCTTAAGTAAGTAAGTAAGCAAGTTAGAGCACAGCTGAGATCCTGTATGGTATTCAACTGAAATGAAACACTAGAGTAATGTTAAGGGAGGTAGGGCAGAAAAGAGGACGAGGTTGGAAATACACTTCGCTGATAAGATTTATTGCATGGATTGCCAAAAGCTCCGATAGGAAAGACAAACGCGACGACGATGATTATAAACGCCTCAGATTTCTCGTCCTCGTCACTTTAATCTAGTTGCCTTGGAGATGCAGTAGATAAGGTAATTGATAATATGCCGAGTGACGAACCACACCAGACTTCTAACTAGAAGTCGCTCATATCTTCGAAAGACGAGTTTTCACCATCTATAACCTTCAAACAGTTTCCCCGAACTTTAAATCGTTGTGATTTCAGCCCTAAGGGATCAAGTAATGTGATGCTCTCTGAATTCAACCTCAATGTGCCATGAGCAAACACATCCGTGTTCTGCGAACGCTTCACTCGGTTTCCATCACTCACCTTTATCAGCAGAATACTGATCACAAACTCTGATCCAGTATTCAATCATATTCCATTCGCTTGATTTTAATGGTGTATAACAACCTGTTAGGGGAGACTCATGGTGTTAGTTGAACATCATTCACTTTTCGAGATATTTGAACTTCTTTCACATTTAGGTGGTCTGTTTTAATCGCTCTGTAAAATCACTTAGACCGGATATAAGTATCTGTGGGAAAAGGTAGCTTATAAATGTCCATATATATACATATATACACATACTGGCGCGTACGTACTAGGCCTATATTCCAGATGTCGAGGCAGCTAAATATAATTGAAACAGATAGGATATATTATGGACATTTTTGTACTAAAACACTGGTGATAAATGAAGTTAGATTTATTAGAAACTGTGGCTACTGCTTCGTTGCAGAATTTGCAATATAGATAGTCATTTCGTAACACCGCATGCACCATTAGGGGACATGTCATTGTCCCTGTCGTAGGTGGAAAATTTCATTCCGTTCTGAAAGAAGATTCCAGAATTTCTCATGCTGTTGAGGTCGTCTCCTGCATCTCCCACGTAACCGGAAACGTTCAGGGCGTAACCAAGTGACTCGGATGTGATGAAGAATGAATCGTATTCAGCTGAAAACCACTTGTCCTCTTCCACGGATTGTACCTCGATGCGTAGACGGTAGGGGGCGTTGATTGTCAGCTGGTGCATCTTCTCCAGGCCGAGCCAGAAGTCGTTGGCGATGTTACCAAAGCCGTTTCTATAAATTATCCACGACTGATTGAAGTCGACACTACCATCTACTCTCTGCTGGATGACGATCCAGTTATTGATGGACATCAGTGGCGTGTCTATGGTAAAGGTCGGAACTGTCACGTTTACCGTTTCGAACAACACCTTTAAGATATCTGACAAACGTGACAGAATGACAAACTAAGGAAAGCATAGCGACTGATTGTAAGAAAATAAAAATGCAGTATTTGTTCACTAAAAGTTATTGTGGGGCGTGGTGGCTCAGTGGTAAGTTCGGCGCCTTGTGACCGGAGGGTTGTAGGTTCAAATCCCACTCTAGCCGCTGCGTAAGGACCTTGGGCAAGACCTTCACTCGCAATTGCTCGTGGCGCTTCGGCGTAAAAATTCCGGCACAGTATCAAATGCTGTAGTCGGAAGCGCCTCTGAGTAGTAGTTGACTTCGAGAGGCGCTATAGAAATATCCGGAATAAATAAATGCATGTAGGAAACTACTGAAATCGGGAAATTAAGAACTTGTTACAAATACAAAAATCTTCAGCTTCTGGGGGCATTGCCCTATAGAGTTCCAGCAAGGATACTGGCTCTTACTTACTCTTACTCCGCCGACAGCTAATCAGATCCCCTACCATGCCCATACCCCGTAGTTCTGGCGACGCCACTTGTTTCCGGTTTGGTACTTCACTTGCTACTTAGTTGCTTCTCGAAAAGGAAGAAATTGTGGCTGTGTTGTCAAACGGTTTTGTTTATCCTGAAGAGCTTAAACCCACAAAATAATGTACTGTGTTATGCCACATAAGCTTTCCCATCAGATTTTGTCATATATAAAGAAATTCACCTGATAACTTTCTCATGCAGAGTGCTAGAGTTCGATTCGCAACCAGACAGGAATTGCATCCATCGCCAGTTAGGTTCACAGCACATTCGTTGTACAGACGACCACCATAAGTGAACGGCAGAGAACAGTTCTCGGGAGGAATTCCTAGGAATTCATATGCAAGTTGCGAGTCTTAGAACACTAATTTTAAAACCTAATTTGATGTAGTCTGAAGTGATATGATGTTATCTAATGTGACACAATTTAGTCTAGTCGTTCAAACAACATTAACTGAAGACCTTGGAGATATAAATTTGTCGCTTACCCGTGTATGGTTGGTCTGATTGAGCCTAAAAAAGAAACTTTTTAAATTAATAGTGCAACGAAAATTGTAAGACTTAAGTATATATCTAATACAAACGTAAATCATTCAATCGTTAATTTATTTTCGTTCATTAATTCATTCGATCGTTTATTCTTTTATTCCTTCGTCCAATTGTTCATTAGTTGGTCGACTTATTTGCTAGGTAGCTAGTTAGCTAATTGTTTGGTCTGTTAATTTTATTTGTGGCAGTAAATTTTCTAGAAAAAATAAGCGTTGAGCTTGGCACTGTTACCTGATAATGGACGCACGGTGGAGAAGATCCATAGCATTTTGGTCGGTTGAAGAAGATGTCGCAAGTTTTGTTCATACTATTGAAATTGAAGTTCTCGCAGTAGGAGAATCGCTGACACTCGAGAGCACAGTCCAGAGCGGAGTTCAAGGACAGCGAATCGGAAGGTGCATCGAGAGCGCATAGCTCTGATCCAGGCGGAACTTCTGCCACTTGGAACTCACGTACTTCTACTACTATGGCGTGAGAAACGCTGGACATTCCAACAACAAAGCATAATGTCACGAAAAATAGAAATCTTACCATTTTTACTAAGCACAGTTTTACAGCGCAATGTGATTTGTTTTACACTACCAAGCCTTCTGTGGAACTGACTCACAAAACCAGCCTATTGTGAGGTTTGGAACAGGAATAGTGGCCGCTCTCTTGGGACAATGAATGCAAATTTTGCCCATTAATATCTTCAATCAGCGCATTATATTCTGCGCATTAAATTAGCCCTTACCTTTGTAAAAATGCCACTTGTGATACCGTCTAATTGAACAGAGTCTGTTAGCAATTGTGGATCAGTCAGATGTAGGCAATTGAAGAGATACACGGAAGCTCGATGGAGCCGAAGCTCTTTGTGTAACAGTGTCGGCGGCATGCACTTGCATATAGGGCCTACTAATAGTCTTGGACGCGTTCATGCCTGGCTGCACATGTTGAAGGTGATATAGCCGCCAAAACCGTTCAGCAAACTCCATTGTTTCTATAGTAAATAGAATCCTTCGTTCTGATTGGTCGGATGAAATGGACGCCATCTTTTCCAATGCTGCGATTGAGTTCGTAGCAACCATCAGCGTTTGCCTGGAATTAGACTTTTTGTTGTACTGTTGCCATTCCCAATTTTATGGTGGACTGAATTCTGTATAAAATGCAATTAGGCGTACGGTAAAGAACGAAAATCGAAATACGCTGGCCCCAATGTGTATTAGCGACGGAAGCTTAATAAAGTTGAAGGTAAAGACGATCGCATGAAGCTCATCCCTTTCCTGCGCTATGCTCCACCCTTTCCATCGTTTCCTAAGTCCACCCTCTCTTTCACGTCTGTATGCCTATATGTCTATCTAACTGTTATTTATCTCTGGAGTTGTGCTTGGAGCACCTATGAATAGTCATCTTGGAGAGGCGCTATATAAGTGCTCTGAATGAATGAATGAATGAATGAATGAATGAATGAATGTACAGAAGAACAAATAAATTACCGACCATACAGGCCTCGCAAACTGTGTTATATATAAGACTAGTAGACTTGCCTGTCATTATGACAGGAGAGGTAGACATGGAGGGATGGAGTGAAGGAGGGATGGAGGGAGGGACAGAGCAATCTCCCTATAGTGCCCAGTTTTTGTGGGCGGGTAGAATTTCTGACGCCCGTGTAATATTGCATCGGCTATTATCAGTTTTCCTCCTCCCCTCAAGAGGGACAGAGGTAGGGCGGGAGGGAGGCATAGACAGACTTAATAACCGCTGTTTGTCTGTGTGTCAACCCGTTTGTCTGTCTGTCCGACCGTCCGTCGGTCTGTCTGTCCGGCTTTGCGTGTGTAAGTCTATCTCCGTAGTGTCCAATGTTCGTCGGCGGGGCCAATTTCGGGAGCCGGTGAGAGCGTTTATAGACACCCAGGACTGGGAAATTATATGTATAGATTCTTCCTATTATGAAGCATTGACGTGACACTGTCTAATGATCGTATAGCAATCAATCAATCAATATTCGTTTACTGCAAAGATTCCTGTCGGCACAAACGCGACAGGATTACACAGTCTTTAAAAATGCGAGACATTAATTGCAAAGTAAAAAAATCAGATGACAGTCAATTAGAGAGTTTAAACAAATCGGGTTTAAAATAAGGTATACATATAAAAGAAAACAGTATATTGCTAGAATAGTTGATTGTTATAAGTGTTTTATAGATCACACGGGATATAAAGTTTTTTGTCATTTTTATCAGGTAATGTGAATTTTGAGCCCGTTGCCGGAGATTATGAGGGATATTACGATCAGGTGGAAAGCAGGGTCGCAGAACATGGTCATGGGCGTCCAGAGGGGGGTAAGGGGGGATTTGCACGATGCACGAGATGGCTATCCCATTGAGCTTATAACGATGTGCGGAAGCGGGGAATCTGTAACTCTACTCGGCCAGAACAGCTTGGGGGTCTGAGACTAAGCTGACTTACTACTGGAACTCAAAGCTCCTTGATGCATTATGCCCAACCATCGCGGGTCACCCAAAGAGGTGGATCTTGAATCAAGTCCATGGTCACTTTCATAATAAGCCCGTCGAGAAAAGAGCGGAGCCAATTCAATTTCATGGGTATTCAATTACATGTTCTCAAAAGTCAAGTTTTCACCACCAATGACCTTCATAAAGTTTTCGCGAAATCTATTTAGCTTCGGATTACTGCAATTCAATCTCTAGAAATCTAAAAATCCGAGACAAATCTCTAATGAGAAATCTTCGTCGTTTTGTGACTCATCTTCAGTGAACGTACTTGGCAACGAGATCTCTCCAAATGTCGCGCTATCTAAATTCAACCCTTGATGTACCATCTTCATCAGCACAGCATGTATCGTAAACCCTGATCTTGTTCCTACCATTATTTGTACAATAATGCGTTCTTTTGATTTCTCGTCTACACGAGAGTCTTTCGGTGAAGACTCTCGCAGTGTTAGTCAAACATCAGTCGCATAACCGTAACATCACTTAGACCGGCAATAAGTGTATGCGAGGACATGTTCCACAAAACTGGCCATGAATACATGCATATTACTAGCGTTTACATACTATACCCCAGCTGTTATTATATCTGCTATTACTGTATCCCACACAGTAATTTTCACCTTGGAGATAAAAAAAGTACCGTAAATGCGGCTAAATATATATTAGGCCTATTGAAAGTCATAATAAAAAATTGGCTATATATTAAGTTAGATTTACTACAGCATGTCTTTGTTACCGCAATTGATTTCTATGATTATTCGTTTAAAACAATCAAAGACAAGTAGCAACGCCTAATGCACCCTAAACGGCTTTAATCATCATTCGACTCGCTTTCAGTTGAACCGAACTGGCCAGTCCAAAGTCTTGCAAACTTTTCCAGCTGAATTGGGTAGTGTTGAACGGGCAATTAAGACACGTCCAAAAACACTTGTTGAACCAAAAACCGCCGAAATACATAACAGCGCAATTACTACCACCCTTGTCATTGTCCCCGTCGCTGGTGGTAAATTTCATTCCGTTCTGAAAGTAGACTCCAGAATTGCTCTTGTTGTTGAGGGCGTCGCCTGCATCTCCCACGTAACCAGACACGTTCAGGGCGTAACCAAGTGACTCGGATGTGATGAAGAATGAATCGTATTCAGCTGAAAACCACTTGTCCTGATCCACGGATTGTAACTCAATGCGTAAACGGTAGGGGGCGTTGATTGTCAGCTGGTGCATCATCTCAAGACCGAGCCAGAAGTTTTTGCTGATGTCGCCGAATCCTGCTTTATAAGCTGCCCAAAGTTTGTCGAAGGATAAACTACCGTCTACCCTCTGCTGGATGACGATCCAGTTGTTAATGGACATCAACAGAGAAACTGTGTTGAAGGTCGGAATTGTTACGTTCACCGTTACAAACATCACCAGAACGTTGTCTGCCAAATATTAGCGCATAATCAGTATTCATTAAGAGGTTGGCTTTAAAGAGAAAGACAAACCTTTACAACAATAGCTACTACTATGTATACGCGCGATGAAAATATGTCAACGAATATAGTGAATAAAAGCTATTCGGCTTTCTGAAGCCATATCAGATTTTTGCTGATGCACAGAAATTAAATGTTAACGCACACCTTTTCTCTGAATTTTTCATGGAATGCTCAGTCTTTACCATTTTCACATTAAGAAAGGCCAACGCAACAACTTTACTGTCTATGTTGTACAGTCTCACAGTATCTGCTTCCTGTGAGGCACGAAGCCACACAACTTAGCTACCACTCGAAAAGAAAGAAAAAGTTGGCATGTTGTCAACAAGTTTCATTATTCTGGAGAGTTTATACCCAAGAAATTGCGCACTGTGCTATCCAATAAACTGTCTCTTCACAATTGGTCATAAATAAATTCACCTGACGACTTTCTCATGCAGAGTGCTTGAGTTCGATTCGCGACCAGACAGGCATTGCAACCATTGCCAGTTAGGTTCACAGCACAACCGTTGTATAGACGACCACCATAAGTGAACGGCAAGGAACAGTTCTCGGCAGGAATTCCTAAACATACATTAGCTTAGCATGTATTGTATAAGTATATTACTATATGTATATGTGCATGCATGTATGAAGGTACGCATGCACAGGATCGTGCAAAGCTGGTAATAGGCCCAGGCCAGATGGAAAATGTGGGGCCCATTAACTTCAGACTGCTCATTGAGCACTATGGTAATAAGTCAGTGATAACTACATAATTTTGACAATACGATTTTTGTATGTTATATGCATGTTCTTTACATTTGCGTGTGCATGAATATGATGTAATTACAATTTACCAGTAACAGAGTAGAATAACCTTTCCCCTTTGACTCTCTATCAGGAAGAATAGGCCCCTCAAAATCGTAGACTCGTGCCAGCTGATCCATCTGGCCCCCTCCTTTCTTGCCTGGGCATGCATGCATATTGTATTGTATTTGAACATTTATAAAGCGCCTCTCACATTGTTGCCTAGTCATAGGCACCCCTGTGCGAACGACCTAGTGAAAAGAAAGTCGTTTTCAGACAGCGGAACGGGACACTTGGCTAATGTGTATGTGTATATTTTATATATTCGGTGATTTCATTGTTTTTTATGTATGTATGTATGTATGTATGTATGTATGTATGTATGTATGTATGTATGTATGTATGTATGTATGTATGTATGTATGTATGTATGTATGTATGTATGTATGTATGTACTATGTGTGTGTGTGTATGTATGTATGTATGTATGTATGTATGTATGTATGTATGTATGTATGTATGTATGTATGTATGTATGTATGTATGTATGTATGTATGTATGTATGTATGTATGTATGTATGTATGTATGTTGTGGCATGTCCAGTCCTAGAGATAAGGTGTTCGCTAGATGGTGACTTGTTATGCCACATGCCGAATCTGATCGAATAGTACCGAAGTTGTCCGAATGTAGGAAAACTTCGAGAACTTTCTAGACACTCTTCGGATTGCAGTATAAAAGAGGGATTTCAGGCGTTGAGAGAGTTCAGTGGTTGGTATTGAGAGAGTTCAGTTGTTAGTGGGAAGAGAGTTCGGTCACTGATGGAGAGAAAAAGCTTAGTTGTTAAGGAAAAGATCGTGTCTGTTGAAGAGGCTCAGTCATTTGAGTTAGATAGTAGCTTGGCGAACGTTTGTTGTTTTACAGTCTTACGTTGTTCGTAGTTTTATGGAGAATCTTGTGAGATTTATAAAGTTTTGTTGAAAACGACTATTCTCTCCGGATAGAGTCTGGGGCGTGCTGGATTCCATACCCATAGACAGGGGCGCCGGCAACGTGACGCATTGGACGCACGTGCGTCCACCCACCAAATCAAATCCACACAAGGATTAGGCAACGCGTCCAAGGTTTTTAAGCCTGGCGGCGCTTCTGCCCATAGAACAAGAAAGATCAGCATACAGCAATGTTTGTATGCATGAATTTACGCAAGCATGTATATAATGTATTTATGCATGCCGGCAAGTGAGGTACGTCCCAGCAGCATGATTCTGAGTGTCTGCAGGTTCCACAGACTCGTTGTAACTATACTTATAGTACTTGCTCAGTGGGTATACGAACGGACTAGCTAACCTTTTTTCATTACAGTCCTTATATCTGTTTTATTTGCCATTGCATTGCCAAGCGGAGTCGTCGATATGCAGCATCAATCATCCATCTCGGATTTCTAGTTTTCTTTGTTTTAGTACAAATCGATCAGGAAGCTCAGATGAACAAATCGATGTCTCGATTTCCTCGTGAAAATGGAAGTAGTTTAAGCGTGTCTGTGTTTTCCTACCTCCTACGTTTTTCTTATGTTTCCACACATCGGTCATCGGGTATAATTATACACGGCATTGTCCTTCAGCTCGATATTTTTTCATCATTTGGTGAATCTCTTGTTTCCGACTTTGATTTCTTTTCTTCTGTGTCACTTGAAACCAGAACGATTCGGGTTTTCAAAACATAACAGTTATTTACAGTTTTCTGAATCTTTCTACGTCTAACGTTTCTCTACTCTCCACCCAAGTCGAACCTGTAGGGCCTACTCAGAAAATATTCTTTCTGTCTATCTGTAACCTTCATCTATTTTCTATATACTTTTCCTGTTTTTAGTTAATTTTTTTTACCAGAATCTAGATGAACAATATTATAATTATTTATTTAACGACAGGAAAGAGAGAGAGCATATCTGTTCGGAGTTCTGATTTGTTTTTGTATTGCAGGCTGTCTGTTCTGTTAGTAGTTAAGGTTTATCGCATAACATGTACATGTACAGTGCAGTGCGTTTGTAGGCGCTTAATTAAAGAATAAATATTATTATTATTATTATTATTATTATTATTATTATTATTATTGATGATGATTCGATTATTTGGATGTTGCACTTCAGTCGAAGTGCAATGCAATTTTCTGGGACGATGCGGTTAATGTTTTTCTGCTTCTTCAGTGTGTCTGGCACTTGCAAGATTCACATTTTCCCTCACTGCGTATCTGCATAATATGAAACTATTAGTTCAGTAACACTTCAACCAGGCCTTTACGGGTCATATGAAACTCATAATTCAGGTAAGTTTCAATGTATTTGACTTTGATGGAAATTTTGGTTTTGTCTTTTTCTGAAAGACTTCCTTCAGGCTGTCAATGTACTCTTTCTGCCCTTTTTGTCCAGCGCGCTTTTGTCGGGTTACCGTTTCAGTGTTATTTTAAATATCTTTTAAAATTGTTGTGCGATGTGGATTCAGCTGGGAACCTTCCTCTGCTGCAGCGTCTGATTCCTCGCGTCACTGGATACATAAGGGGCTTTAATCGAGAACACAATGGCGCTGGTCGAGTAAAGTCTGCTGATTTTTTCCAACATTTCACTCTGTAAAGTTGGTCTTGAAATTAGACCGTTGTAGTTTCGAAGCACTGAGAATCAGTAAGACTGCAAATTTACGTCTTACATGGGCTAGTAACGTATACCAATAGTCGACGGAATTTCGAACCCACGCCAGATCCACTGCACAGGCACGAGTCTGCAATTCTTAGCAACTTTATAGGCCTCCTCTCTTGCCTTTAAGACTGTCTTGTTTGACCGGGGTTGGACTGGGAGTGCTCCTGAGTAGATAACCTTGAAGGGGCGCTATATAAGACCTCTGAAATAAATAAGTAAATATTAACTGCACTGTTCTTTGTATAGAATAGTTTCCTACACTCTCCGTATTTTATCCTTTTCGTTAAAATTATTCTAAAGTTTCAGCTGGAAAATTTCCTATTACTATAATTATCATTATTATTTGCCTCAGGTAGGCCTATATATATATGTGATCCATGGGTACATGGGCGTCCGGAGGGGGGCATGGGGTAATTTCCTTCTGGATTTTGAAAAGTGTCTCGTTTTCTGTGTTCATGGATAGTTATTCTATGCAAAAACATCGTTTTACCCCTAGAAAACATTTTCCCCTAGAAAAATTTGGCCGCCCCATACATAAATTTGAACCTCCCCTAGAAAGATTCCTGCGGTCGCCCATGCCTGCGTATTGTAAAAATTAGTGGAACATTGTTGTTGTTGTTGTTATTAGTATTTTTTTCCAAAGGTAAAAAAGGAGTCTAAGACATTATGCTAGGAGGTGTTGAATGTCTGAAAAATCAGGCCTCGTCCTCCGCCACATTAGTAAACGTGCCACGAAATGCGTTCTGGATTATTATTATAATTATTATTATGTCCAACAGGAAATGCGACTGTTCAAGAGCCGACACTGACATTAAGTCTACAGTGACTTGCACACTGTGGTCATTGGAAAAAAAACTACCAGTATTGTAGTAATGTAGTACTATGAGTCCCCTTTTTCTATAGCTCCATGTTACTTTTATATGTGTTTCACTGGGCACGTCATCTTCATAAAATTTGGCATGCGTTCATCTGAACTAAGCTGAGTCGTCGCACTTGTTTGGCCCCCAAAGGGTTTAAGAAATCGTTTAGTGGCCCTTGGACGAGAGAGGTTGTGCACCACTGTAAAGTAGGCTAACTTTAATGTTGTCTCGTATTCATCAACACTAGATTCTTCAGCCTATGATGTTACTGGTCCGCAGTCAACTGATGCATAGTGCGCTTGAACTTACAGGCAACCACACGCCAATAAACCATGTCCAGACGAGAGGGCGATCCGGGTCATATGATAGTGCGAATGACTAAACAAGTGAACATTAACATGTACAAACGCCTTCAGAAACCATTTGCAGATTATTCAGTCGCACACTGGTTTCTGTAGGTTGTATTACAACAATACAGGCCTCGTGTTTTAAGTAGGCTAGGCTAATTTAGGTGAGAGGCAATTTTACCTAAAATTATCTACTATATAACTTAATTTGGTATCGACTTCTAAGAGATACATTATCCTAATCTTCAAGGTCGTTGAACATCTTTATCAACCTCGACCTGTGTTCAGGACACACTTGCGTTCTAGGCGGACGAGTGAGATCACGTGGTTCGCTAATCTTGACCTGCTTTTGACAATGGCAATAATCGTAATGAATTTCACTAAGCGATTGTGATATCCGTAGGAAGAGGCAGTTTTCTGCTTACTGGATGTCTCCGTATTGAATTAACAGCTCGTACAATTTCATTCTTACTTAAGCGAAAAGACTCACCCGTGTACGGTTGATCGGTCTGAGCCTACAAAATTAATTATAGAACACCTTTCTTAATAGAGAAATAACTAGATAAGTCCTACAACTATGTTGTTTCGATTTTATACTTAGCTTCTACAGCAGAGATCCACCATATTTTTTTCTATATGTTGTTTATACTTTCTGCATAGTATGGTGTAAATTTAAAGGCGTTTCTGACTTATATTTTGGAAACTGTTTTTGTTTGCAGCATAAACAATATGCAATTTTGAAAAACAACATGCCCAAATAATTATGAATGGGGCGTTAAATCTTAAACGCTATATAAATTTGCCAGTAAGCTTAAGCTCTTTAATTAAATCATTCAGAAAGTAGTCTTTAAGAATGGTTTGAAAAAGAATTTGTATTTCTTTCTTCCTATCGACACAGTAAGATACACCTGAAAATTCTGGTATAGACTTTTAAAACAATCTATGCTCGTGGCGCTTCGGCGTGAAAATTCCGGCACAGTATCAAATGCTGTAGTCGGGAGCGCCTCTGAGTAGTAGTAGACTTCGAGAGGCGCTATAGAAATATCCGGAATAAATAAATAAATAGAATAGGAAAATTTTAAAAATTATGAAGAGATCTCCTGTTACAAAAAGACTTAAACATATCACCATTCTAGAACATTATCCACTATCATACTTTGATATAAAATGGTTTTAAAAATCATGACCTGATAGTGTGTGCACGGCGGAGAAGGTCCATAACACTTTGGTCGGTTGAAGAAAATGCCGCAAGTTCTGTTCAGATTATTGTAGTTGAAGTTCTCGCAGAACATGGATCGTTGACATTCCAAGGCACAGTCGAGGACGGAGTTCAAGGACAGTGAAACCGAAGGTGCATCTAGAGCGCAGAGCTGTGATCCAGGAGGTGCTTCTGCCACTTGGTACTCACGTGCGTCTAACATCATGGCGCAAGGACTGCTCGCTAGTGCAAGAACAAAGTAGAACGTCGTCCAGAGCATCGAATAACAGACCATTGTCACAGGTTGAATCTTAAACGCGATTTGATCTAATGAATGTGACTGTCAGACCTTCTGAGGCAGCAGCTTCGTATAATATAAATTTTCTGCCGTAGCTGTGCGTAAATATCCCTATGCCAAAGCAGAAGCGGAAAGAAAGCCTAGAAACTGCGTTGTCTAGTGCAACGGAAATGATTACCTTTAACAATGGAATAGTATCACTGTCAGCCGATCAACTGCGCATAATGACAATCGATTTAGGCATGTCTAGCCGCTTTTATAGGGCTGCGGTTCATTGTCCTTGTTTCTTTCTTTGTTGGCACTGCCATGCCACTGGAGCTGTGTCTTAATCGAAGCAAAACTCTTCAGAGTTTAAGAATCGATCTTCACGAAAAGACGTGCACAATGAAGATGACGCATTTAAAACAGCACATATAAAGTGTCAATACTTTCATACCTTATCTTAGCAGTAACTGCAGGTTTGGAAGCAATGAAGCTTTATATATTATGCTGGTTCGTTTGTGCCGTTTTCTATTGCATTCCATCAGTACTCATTATTAAACAATGAAGTTTTTACTTTACTAGCTCCCGTTGCCTACTGTAGACTTGTGTTTTCAACATTACTGGGCTAATTTTACATTACATTATTTTCAATGTTCACCTGTTATTATACCTAGGCTATTAATGTTTAGTTAATGTGAGCGAAGACTGTAACATTCGTCCAAAGTATGACGTCTCATAAAGTTGGTATTGTTTTGGTTAATGTGATGTTGTCTAGCATTAAGCTAAACATTCAAATAATCATTATTATTATTCGTTTATTAACTCCATACGTTGTCACACCGCAACATGGCACAAATCACAAGTTTAAAATAATAGAATGAAGAGTTGCTTGACTGCAAATAAAAATGGAGAAACCGGATTCTAATTTAGGACACCGTAGAGATCATTGTAGAGCCAAAGAAGTGGGTAGCCATGATAACATGATTTCGTGGGTAGCCATGATAACGTGTTCGCAAACAGAACCTCTATTATATACAGGATGTTCAAAGCAACTTCGTCTTATAAAGTTCAGTATATTATATGCCATGTGTGATTAAAGCGCTTACGCCTCCAGTAGTTTATTATGGAGCACTTACATCCGGCTGGGTTGATTGGTTCTGTTATATATGCGTTTCGCGCACTTTTTCGCTTATTAGTTTTCTTGTAAAATAGTTTTCCATATGCGAAATAAAGAATATAAATTATATGTATATATTCATAAGCTATACCGTCCAATTAATAGTCGTACGAATTAATAGTCGTACGAATGTGAGACGGTTTAGTATCAGATCAGCTGGTCCGCTAATCTGGAACCAGATCTTAGTCGAAATTCGTTCGTTGCAGAACAGGCATTTGTTCAAGAAGCAAATAAAAAGCTTTCTCCTGACGTATGTAAGGGTCCGCAAAGGTTCACCAGTCACTCTAATACAGAGTAAAACGGGGAGACGACCTGACCGACGTCTCTGATGAGCGTAGACTCGGATCCGACCTGGGCTGGTGAACCAAAGTCCTCCGTGCCCACCTTCTCGTGGTGCGGACCGTTGGTACCCTTCCTAGGAAGGGGAACGAACGGGCACGGCAGGCAAAACCAGGGGAAGGCAATGGCAAACCACCCCTGTTAACTTGCCAAGAAAATCGTCATGAGACACACCAAGCCAAAAACGGTGATAGTTGCGAATGGTGGGACTCCCAGGCCGGAGCGTGACTTAGATATGGAGGAAGATGCTGAGAATATCTTGGACTGAGAAAAGAACGAACGAATCAATACGAGAGGAGATTGGAGTTGAGAATGAAGAGTCGTTAAAACAAACTGCGACAAGAATGAAGCTAAGGTTCTTTGGACATGTTATGCGATCTGATGGTCTGGAGAAGGAAATGATGCTAGCGTGCGGTGAGGGGAGGATGTCGCAATCGGAGGTCTCCCGTCGATTGTTTGCCGTGTGTTGATGTCGACCCTCGATTGCTTGTTCTTTTACTTGCACTTTTATTTAACGTGCCTAACTTTTCTATAGAAGATTCACGACGAACTTTGTTTAATTAATAAATGAATTTAATTAAAGAAACAAATATATATACACTAACTCTACGGGAACTTCCACGTAGTATTAAAGCGTTTAGATATTAAATCGGACTATCTCAAATGTTGCTTCGTACAGCCTAACTACAGATCGTTCTTTCGCGTCAGTCTCTGAATCTGACGGACTATACTCTGCCGCCCCGCTGGTCGTTCCTCCCGATGTTTCTCGCTCGACCGATGTTCACACGTCGCGTTCGTCAGCAGTACAAGTCCCGTGTTCTCCTTTTCCTTCCGTTAAGTAGGAACTTCAGCGTGCACCGGTCAGCCCCCTCCCCAAGTCAAGCTATCGTCAATTAGTGTCAGATTGCTCCTCGAGACGCGGGTCGTCGCTCGCCTGCAGCGCGGGCGGTGTCTGGTTACATCATAGCCGCGAGGTGTCCTATTACACCTTGGCTGTGTGGTGTCCGATTACACCTCGGCCTCGCTGCCTTCATTGTTGACCCAGTGGAGACTGGCTTTCGTCCGTCATCATCCTATCTCGACCGGCAACGACGCTTACATCATAATGATGATGCCATCTCGTCGTTGTCGTCGATCTCCTCACGCGACACCTCCCTTCCCGGGGGAGGACAAAGCCAGTCATTGGTTCGCCTCCCGGCTGAGAATGATGTCGTTCCCTCCGCCGATTTCCTCCAGACCATGTCCTCGTCGTTCCCATGAAAATTACAAAAATAACAGCACAGTTAGAAATTATTATTTACAGTTGTCGCGGTGCCTTACATGGTAGTCCGCCTTCTTCCTCAATCATAGTCTGGACAAAAGATCAGTGGGAATATTCAGCGCCCCAGGTCGATATTCAAAAGACATATCGAAGTCCTGGAGGGCCAGAGCCCCTCTCGCAAGTTTAGCACTTGTGGGCGTAGAAGCAGTTAGGAAAGTCAAGGGATTGTGATCAGAATAGAGGGTGGTCCTTGACATAAAAATCCAATTCCTAAACTTCTTCAACGCAAAGATTACAGCATACGCTTCGCGTTCCACAGTGGACCAACGCGCTTGCGTAGCATCTAATTTAGAACTGGCGAAACATATTGGCCGCTCTGTTCCATCGTCTTGAATTTGGAATAAGCAGCAACCGACTGCTTTGTCTGAAGCGTCAGTCGATAAACCAAACTCTCTGCCGTAGTCAATTGTCTGCAAACATACAGCGTTATTCAAATCGTGCGTAAGTTTATCTAGCGCATTTTGATGTTCAATTCGCCAGGGTATCTTAGCAGGCACCGATTTCTGGGTCAAGTCAGTGAGAATTCTGGCTGTCTCAGCCAGGTTAGGGATGAAGTTCCTAAAATAACTGAAGAAGCCAATTAATCTCCGTATGTCCTTTTTGGACTCGGGTTGAGGGATTTTCCCTAGCCCTGCGATTTTCATAGGATCCGGTTCAATGCTCCCTGATCCGATCAGGTGACCTACAAACGTTGTTTGTCGCCTAGCAAACGAACTCTTCTTAATGTTAAGGGTCAGACCCGACTGTTGAATAGTCATTAAGTATTTCTCTAGGTGTTTCATGTGATCCGGCCACGTCATCGAGTGTACTGCCATGTCACTATGTGAGGGAGTGATAATACCTAGGGCCAAAAGTTCGCGGGTCTGCTTCTCCATCTCCGGTTTGAGCAGTTCCGGCACCTTATAGGCTCGCAAACTCTTCGGCCTGACCTCCGCGCTAACAGTGATTGTGTGTTCTAGGATGGGACAGAAACCTGGTTTGTCCGAGAACACATCTGGAAACCTGTCTAACAGACTAAACAGCTGTTTCCGCTCGGGTACCGTTAAGTGTGCAACGGCAATAGGGTCTACTTGTGCACTGGGCCTTGTCTGCCTCGTGACGAAGCTACCCACCGCTTCCCCGTGACCGAAGTCTTCGTCCTTCTCGAACAGAATGGAGCAATTGTTAATCAATGCTTGCTGTATTCTTTCGTTATATTTGCGAATCCGATTTGCGTGTAGTAAGCGGCTTTTGCCCCCTATTTCCACGATGTATGTGTAGGGCGATTTCACCTGAGCGATGATGGCCGGTCCTTGCCATTGGCCCTCCTTCTTTGCTCCTCGCGCTTCCGGTGATTGGATGATGACTTTGTCTATTCTCTCTTTAGGCAAGCACAGTTGTTTTACAGAATGCCCAGCTATTTTGTCTTTATGAAAGGGCAAATTGTCTTCAGTGAAGAAGCTCTTCGCCCCAATTTTCCCGTGGGCCAAGAATGGTGCTAGTGTCGAACATTGTGCTTGTTCAGCCGCCATCTTGTTTCTGCCTACTATTGTGTCTTCCTTGGGTGGGGGTGGTATCTCAGGATTGAAGAATAGCTCTTCATTATCCGTTTCTTCGGGACCGATTTCTCCTACACTCCCACTGTCTGCTTGAGCGACCGTGAAGTAATCCTCGCCTATCAGCGTCCTAAGTCCCTCTACTTCCTCCCCTCTCTCCTCTTCCTCACTCGTCTCAGTCCTTGCGACCGCCTGCGCTTCTGAAATTTGATCTATTTCAGGAGCGCTGGCCGCGTGACTCGAATGCAACGCTGTCTCGCGCAGCAAGTCGGCTGTAGTGGGCGTGATAATTAACGGTTCATTAAGGTCTTTAATGAGTGCCGCCCATATCCGAACATCAGGGGCGTAATTTACCTCCCCCTCCCTGTCCTCGCCGGTCTGAGACCCCTTTAGTCTCAGCCGCACCACGTCCACAATCATTGATTGACCGTTCAGCCCCTTCACCTCTATCTGCTTGACCACAGGTAGGTTGAGCGGCCTGATTAGTTCTGCTCGCGCACAATTGTATTCGGCCCCGCTATCTATTAGAGACGATGTCACAGGGAGCCCCGTAATATACACTTTCATGTACTCTCTTACATAAGTCTCCTCCACGTCAATGCAATCCGGGCTTGTCGGTAATGCATGCTGGTCTATCTCTTGTATCAATGGCGGTCCGTCTTGTCGCGTCTCGCTTTGTCTGTTTGCCTGTCTGTCTTGAGCTCTGGTCACGGTTGGCTGGACCGCACACGCGCTCACCTGCTTGCTTTTAATTTGTTTGTTCTTCGAGCACAGTTTAGCTCTGTGGTCTGGAGAAAAGCATAGGAAACAAAGGCCACGCTTTCTAATCTCGTCGGGGGTTGGACGTCCGTCTGTCCTGTTATTTGTCAGTGTCCCTCCCGGTCGGTCAGTCCACGTGTCCGTCTGTTTAGCTGTCGTCTGAGGAGGTGCTGGCGCTTTCGCGTAGCGTGCCTCCGTCTTACCCGTGCCTAGACTATGCTTCGTATAGTCATTTTCCCAAGGGTGTGTGGCAGCATAAGTGTCAGCCGCTGCAGCTAACTCTTTGTGCCCTAACCAACTCTGTTGCTCTTGACTGAGGATGAAATTCAAACATCCTCTGGGCAACATTTCTTTCATTTTATCTGCAATCAAGAGGCTTGTAACCTCATCAAACGTCATTGCCTTGCGATCTTGCAGATAGTAAGAAAGTAAATTATGCAGTCTCGAAGCTAATGTTGTGTATGATTCATCTACCGCCTTTTTTGCGTTCCTGAATCGCTCTCGTAAAGAGACTGCGCTCACTTTGAACTCTTTCAACAAGAAGGTTTTTAGCTTCCCGTAATTATCAAGCTCCTCTTGTGTGAGTCTGGCCGTCAGTGCTCTGGCCTGATTATCTAGACAGGTCAAGAGTAATCTGCTTCGAAGGTCGTCCGGGACAGCGCAAGAGTCGAATAACCTTTCGCAATGCACAAAGAAACCAGGGATTTGCGCATGGTCGCTGGGGAATCTCGGTAAGAGTCCTCGCAAGCTTTCACTATACGTTTTCATTCGTCCTACGACCGAATGCCTCAAGTTATAGTCCCTTTCGTCTCTGAGTCTCCTCTCTGCGTCCCTTTCCTCTCGGACCTCCTTCTCTCTCTTCTCTGCCTCCTCCTTTTCTTCTCTCCTCCGCTTCTCCTCCTGAAGCCTGAGCTTCTCAGCTTCCTCTCTCTCTTCCCTTCTCCGCTTCTCCTCCTGAAGCCTGAGCTTCTCAGCTCCCTCTCTCTCTTCCCTTCTCTGCTTCTCCTCACGAAGCCTTACTCCTTCTGCTTCCTCTCTTGCTTCTCTTCTCAGCCTCTCCTCACGAAGCCTTACTCCTTCTGCTTCCTCTCTCGCTTCTCTTCTCAGCCTCTCAGCTTCCTCCTTTTGTTCTTTCTTCAATCTTTCCGCTTCCTCTTTCTCTTCTCTTCGCTGCTTCTCCGCTTCCTCTTTCTCTTCTCTTCGCTGCTTCTCCGCTTCCTCTTTTTCTTCTCTCCTCAGTCTTTCTTCTTTCTCTTCTCTTCTCCTCTCTTTCTCTTCCTCTCTTCTCTCTCTTCTCTCCGCTTCCTCTCTCAGCCTTGCGGCTTCCTCTCTCTCGTATTTTAAGCGTTTTAATTCGTATACCTGCGTTTGCGCTGCCGAGTCGATACTGCTTTCTATGCTACCCGTGCTTACTTCCTCACTTACTTCTGGCGGGGTTTCCCGTCCAGACACAATTATTTCAGCACTCGCCTCTTGGAGTTGGCCCGTACTCATGGAACCCAATTCCTCCTCTCCTAGTCCCATCTTTATCAGATATGCGACTAGTCTGTGACGGGGCATGTTCTGCACCCTCACTCTTTTCCCTACCGACAACTTATCCATCTTCCAACAGTCCGCTCACTAATAGAAAAAGATAAGTAAGTTAGAGGAGAGTCACCGTTGGTCAGAAATCAAAGAAAACAACGTCCTAAAATTCTACCACAAATACAACAAGAACAGAACTGAGCAAAAAGAGCTACGCAAAAGCCTCGGCTATTCGCACACCAATCCTCATCCAGACCTCAACCGCAACCTCACAGATTACCACGACTACCAGTAAGGACTTACCCTCTGATACGTCGAGCGTGTTCCGTCTTTTGGTATCTTGGCTGATCCGCTGTCCTCCGTTGCCACTCCCGTCCGTCGTTGCTAGCGATGGTCGGTCGTCCGTTGGCGCTCTTGTTCCTCGTCCTTGCCTGTTGCTGTCGGTTCCTTCGAGTCCTTCGTCTTCGGAGTCCGGCACTCGATTTCTCCAGTTGCGAAGGGTTGTATTCGCCGCTGGTCCCGATCTGTTGAGATTCCTCTTTTCCGTTTCCGGTTCCGCTTTTCGTCGTGACGTCTTCAGTAGAAAATCCTGTCGACTGCGCCAATGTCGCAATCGGAGGTCTCCCGTCGATTGTTTGCCGTGTGTTGATGTCGACCCTCGATTGCTTGTTCTTTTACTTGCACTTTTATTTAACGTGCCTAACTTTTCTATAGAAGATTCACGACGAACTTTGTTTAATTAATAAATGAATTTAATTAAAGAAACAAATATATATACACTAACTCTACGGGAACTTCCACGTAGTATTAAAGCGTTTAGATATTAAATCGGACTATCTCAAATGTTGCTTCGTACAGCCTAACTACAGATCGTTCTTTCGCGTCAGTCTCTGAATCTGACGGACTATACTCTGCCGCCCCGCTGGTCGTTCCTCCCGATGTTTCTCGCTCGACCGATGTTCACACGTCGCGTTCGTCAGCAGTACAAGTTCCGTGTTCTCCTTTTCCTTCCGTTAAGTAGGAACTTCAGCGTGCACCGGTCAGCCCCCTCCCCAAGTCAAGCTATCGTCAATTAGTGTCAGATTGCTCCTCGAGACGCGGGTCGTCGCTCGCCTGCAGCGCGGGCGGTGTCTGGTTACATCATAGCCGCGAGGTGTCCTATTACACCTTGGCTGTGTGGTGTCCGATTACACCTCGGCCTAACTGCCTTCATTGTTGACCCAGTGGAGACTGGCTTTCGTCCGTCATCATCCTATCTCGACCGGCAACGACGCTTACATCATAATGATGATGCCATCTCGTCGTTGTCGTCGATCTCCTCACGCGACAGAGGAGAAGACTGGGTCGCCCAAGGAGGAGATGGATGGATGAGATACAAGATGTAACTGGCATGAATTTGGCGGAATTGAGAGACTTGTCATCGAATAGGAGACGGTGGAGTGTGTTCACCAGGACGATCGCTAGAGCTCCACGAGCTGACAGCACAAGGTGACAAGGTGATGTAATGATACTGGATAAATAACCAAAAAGCACGATTTGATTTTGACTTTAGTGGTTTGGTGGAGCCGGGGCCCGGCCCGTGAGTGTTGTTACTTAAGGTTTGTTAGTTAAGTTTAGTTAAGCCATCAGTATTAAGCGCCTCCAAGCGGTGAGGGAGTAAGAGGATTGAGCTAGGTACTGGATTGTGCTACTGTGAGGGGAGCAACCATGCTGTGCCATCTTTTGAAATTGTAATTAGCTTTTAGCAGGGCATCCCCGGTCAGCGGGATCTAGGTCCCTTAGGGGCGCCCATTGCCTCTTGTGACTACAAGAATTCAATCAACTGCATAAACTCAGCTTAGCCATCAGTATTACAAGACTACAAGAATTCAATCAACTGCATAAACTCACCTGTTAGAAGAGGATATGAAGAAATGGTAAGTTACATAAGTATTAATTCCTTTTACCTTGTAATTCTTAGTCACTGAGTTTACAGATTCTGTACTAATTATATAAAATTCTTGTTGTAAATGATTGTCAAATGTTGTCATTGGATGCAATAAAGACAGATGTTATGTTATGTTATGTCATATTGTAAATATGGCTTGAGCTAGGTTACTAAAACATTTAATCAATGTGTTTTCTTCACTCTCATCTGACACTGGGATATGCATCGTGCGGCTGGTGACATGCGCTGTAAAGGGAATGCGCAGTTTCTTCCCGAAGCACCAACGCTGGAAGTCATCGAGCTTCGTCTCCGAATCCTTTGTAAGAGCCTGCAGGTCTCTGATCCACACAGTAGGACGAACAGTATATTATATGCCTTAAACAGGCGAAGTTTCGTGTCCAGCCGGATGTAAGTGCTCCACATTCCGCGTTGAAGCTAGAAATCGTAATCATAGTCGTAAATCTGTATAGCGCCATTCCAAGAGAACCCCTCCCCAGAGGCGCTCCCGACCTGCAACACCATTGATATTGCATGGAAATATAACATTGACCAATGCTAAAAACTGTAACCAAGTTGAGCTACCAGTAAATATTATCTGCCTGATACCAAACTTTGTGTCCTTCTTATCAATTAGCCTGCCAACGAAATAAATATAGGGGTGAGACATTGCAAAATGCATAGTTTAATTTTCATTTGCACCCTACAAGTGTGGAGATATAAATGATCACACGGAACGTCAAGGTGAGTGACGTCACATTGCGTGATCGTTGTTATGTAATTATCGCACAATATCAAACATGGACTTTTCGAATTTATTCAGTCGAAAACCCGCCAGCTTTTCCACGCTCCAATATAGAAGTTTCGATGTGTTTGACAAATTTTTCTGAAAGTATTTACCTTGCAACCTGCAACTCGCCTTACCTCCTAAGGACAACAAAAAGCTTCTTACCTAGGCTCCTGTTTAAGGATATCTATTAATACATCACTTACACCTTTTCTCCTCTCATTAGTTAATCCTCATTTCATGCTTCTTGTTCATCCATTTTTACTATTACTAGCTCCTAATTTTTCTTTAACCGATTACTTTGAGAACTATTATCAGGGGCGCCCGCAGCGTGACGCACTGGACGCACGTGCGTCCACCCACCAAATCAAATCCACACAAGGAATAGGCTTCGCATCGATATTTTTGAAAGCAATTGAATCACCTACATAACATGCAAAACAGAACATTCTTAAATCATTTTTAATAAAGAGCGAAAATAAATGGTCACAGAAAACAGTATTTTGTTAAACAGCAATACAGCATGTTAAAACATTTAGATGTTATTTAAACTGAAAATTGTTTGTTGTGCGTCCAATTTTTTTAAGCCTGCGGGCATCCCTGACTATTATCGCTATTATTTCAAATTAATATTTTAATCCTATTTTGTTTTTACTTATTGTATATCTTAACCTATTGTCAATAGTTGCGTTCTGACAACTACCTATGTGAATAAACGAATATACATTACCTAAGCTCATTGACCTTTCCGTTTGTTTTTGGTTAACACTTGAAAATGATTCAGTTCCACCGTGACTTTGTTTTGCCAGGTTGGGAACCCCAATTGAATTCCTCTGGAAGTGGTGCTATGTAATGCGATTACAATTACAAACTAAACATTGTTTGAAGGTTGCAGGTGAAAGCCATTGTGTTGCAAATAACACATTCTTCTTCTTTCAGTGGATCAGCGCATCTGTTCTGCTCTGTCACGCCACTGTCAGGCGACTACATATGAATGTGATGATGGAGTTTCTTTAGCTTGTATATATTAACAGTATATCTTAGGAAAGCAAATGCCACAGGTCACGTTATATCTAGCGAGATAATAAATTATAGCAGAGTGGATCACACAACTTACAAGACAGTCTTTGACTCTTTGAATAAGTTATTTATCAAACTGGTCAGACCATCTAATTTAGATTTAAAATTAAGAGGTACAAGTACCCTCTTGCTTCAATGTGCGGGCGGCTATGGCATCTTTTATCTATAGGTAATTACGAGAATACAAGCTTTTGTCACAGTTGCGGGCAATGATTCGCAGTACAGTGTATTACCGTGGTTGTCACATCATCGTTCTGAAATATAGGTTGCTTAGAAACCGGTGTCTGTATCTCTCTTTGACTCTAATAGCAGTTGCACAGCAAATTGTTCGATCGTTGTATTTTGTTTTAGGTCAGGTACACCTATTTGAACTTTTTCTTAGAATGACACGTGTGAGATTACGAATAGAATTAGTCATCACTGCATGAAGATTTATAAAGCGGAAGTTAATATAAAAAATACACCGCAAATGATGATATTCGTTTATTCGTTTATTGTTTATAAAGTAAACACACGCTGACAAACCGCAGTATGGAACAAAGTTAGACAGAGTTTTGAGAAGTAGATAATGCTGAGTATAGTTTTCGGGAAATAAAGTCTCAATTGTTTTTAACTGGAAGACAGTACTGGTGATTCTGGGGACGTAATGAATATACAGTTTTATAGACTGGTGGTAAAAGAGGCCAAAGGACATGATCTTCATTGTTCTAGTAGATGTAAATAATCGGCAATCAGTAGAATTCGCATATACGTTATGATTAATGCAACCAGACATTATATTAGGAATATACATTTACTAAAATGCAAACGAGAAGCGAATTTACTGTACGTGCATATCTAAAGAATACATGCCACATAACATAGGCCTACTTACATGTACTTAGGCTAAACTGGCAAACCTGACCTTTTGTATTTCCATAAAGCAAACCCGATTGTTCCACATTTGAGCAGCAGTCGAGCAAGTAGCCGCATGTGGAAGGCCCAAAGCACAATTAAGTTATCTGTAGCCTTCGTGTATTGGTGGCCACCGTGAATAAGATGCACAATGTTGTCCTATGCCAGTCTAAACATCATGCGGGACCCATTTAGCATCTGAACCCTTCCAAGTCCGAGCTGCATAATTGGCTTCCAGTAGTAAGAAACCGATCCAAACTCAGCGTTCAGGTCACAGATTCCACAGGATGCGAACCACCATCCAGATCCTCCGTGCAGCACCGAGCAACTAGTTCCGTCAGACTGGTCGTTGTCGTTATCGTAGGTCGAAAAATTCTTGTGGTTTTGCCATGCGACTGCAGGAGGGTTCTTGTTCATGGCATCTCCGGCATCTCCGCTGAATCCGTCCAGATGAATGGCATACCAGTTGGATTCGGGATCTATTCGAATCGAGTCGTACTCCGCGGAGAACCAGGACCCGTTCTCAACGGACATGAACTCGAAACGCAGACGGTAGTTACCGCTGTAGGTCAGCTGGTGCATCTTTTCCAGGCCGATCCAGTAGTCAAGTGTTGGGTCGCCAAACCCAGAGCGGTAGTCGGCCCACGTCCGGTTGAAGTTGATGGAATTGTAGATGCGACTGGAAACGACGATCCAACGATTAACGGTCATTAGAGGAACGGAAGTGTTGAAAGTTGGAACTGTGATGCTAGTGAGAGTTAAAGTCGGCTGGAAGTCTACAATGTCAGGAGACGATATAAAACTGTGATCTTCCAATAAAATAATAAACAAAAACCGCGAAACATTTCCTAACATATTAAGCCTGGATAGCATGTCGCAAACATTTAATACAAACGTCATGGACACGCAGCAAATAATGAGACCTGTTCACTGTAAAACAATTTGTCGTCCTATTTAAATCATATAATCATCAAATCGCCATCATCATAGCATGCTGCCACCGAACTGAAACAGCCAGGTAGAACAGCCCTGTACTAGTAATGGGTGTGTTGTGAGTGTTGAATCAGTCAGTCAGTCAGTCAGTCAGTCAGTCAGTCAGTCAGTCAGTCAGTCAGTCAGTCAGTCAGTCAGTCAGTCAGTCAGTCAGTCAGTCAGTCAGTCAGTCAGTCAGTCAGTCAGTCAGTCAGTCAGTCAGTCAGTCAGTCAGTCAGTCAGTCAGTCAGTCAGTCAGTCAGTCAGTCAGTCAGTCAGTCAGTCAGTCAGTCAGTCAGTCAGCCAGTTCGTCAGTCAATCAGATGATTGGATTCGTGTAATATGGTACTGACAAAATGGTTGTAGGCATTGGACGATGGTCCTGTTGTGTACGAGACAGCTGAGACATCCTTCGCCCGTCAGATTAGATCCACACTCGTAATACAACTTCTGGTTGAAAGTGAATGGAATGTAGCATTCTTCGGCCATGATTCCTTTAAAATATGAGCAGAATCAAACACCTAAAGACAGTTAATGACAATGATAATTATTTACACACTGGTTCACTCGACATGTCTGGCTACCTGTCATTGCGTGGACTACTCCTTTTGTCTGGTTTATTTAGGTATTCAACTCTTCTCTCTATAGCTTAAAATGCAGTCTCCATACAGATAAAGCAGTGCGTTGAAAATTGGCTTACACAACATACTTCCTGGGGGGGGAGGGGTGAGGTCTGAATTTCACAAGAGATCTTGACAAGACAATGCTGTTTAAAAAAATCATAGACTATGTATTTTGAGCGCATCGTGGACATATACAGCGAGGTAGAGAATATCACTTCCACCTGAGACAAGGCATAAAAGTTACACTAGTTTATTCGTGCCGAAATAAGGTCTTGGTGTCATATACACTGTGTCCCGATGAAAAGTCGACCCCATATCTGCTTTATCTGTTGGGACACAGTACACAGTTGTCCAGTGGTGGCGCCAGACATTTTTGTAACCAGGGCATAGCCAGGGCAGTCATGCAAGTTACCAGTGCGGAGGGTGATTAATGGAAAGTGTGGTAGCGCCAGCTTAAATGGTGACTATATAAGATGGCGCTACCGCGCTCGCCATAAATCGCCCCCCCCCACACACACACTATTAGAGTTGTCTATAGTCAGGAGGTCAGATGGGCGAAGCCCTCCGGAAGCTGAACGCTTTTTGACATTTGTAAAGCAAATTTTTACATTTCAGTGAATTTCACCTTGTCACCTTGTGCTGTCAACTCCTGGAGCTCTAGCGACCGTCATGATAAACATTCTCCATTGCTTCCTATTCGAAGTCAGGTCCCTTAGTTCTTCCAAATTCATGCCAGTTACATCGTGAATCTCATCCATCCATTTCTTCCTTGGTCGACCCCGTCTTTTTTTCCCTCACCACAAGCCAACATCATTTCCTTTTCTAGCCCATCAGATCGCATAACATGACCAAAGAATCCTAGCTTCAATCTTGTCGCCTTTTGTTTTAATGACTCTTCATTCTCGACACCAATCTCCACTCGTATTGATTCGTTCGTCCTTTTCTCTGTCCATGATATTCTCAACATCTTTCTCCATATCCACATTTCACATGCGTTGACCTTTTTCTCCATGTTCTTTGTCCTTGTCCACGACTCACAACCATACAGAACCGTTGGAACGATTAGGGCTCTCACGAGCCTTTTATTGTATCTATGCTCACATGCTTGTCCTTCGATATCTTTTCCAGTCCAATCATTGCAGCTTTCCCAATCGCAATCCTTCGTTTTATTTCTGTATCACATTTCCCTTCTTTTTCAACCAATGATCCCAGGAAAGTGAAGCTTTCTACCACCTCTATTTCTTCTCCGTCAATCTCAAAAGTATCCCATTCTGCTGTTGTCATGACTTTTGTCTTCTTTATGTTGAAGTATAAGCCAGGTTTTTCACTTTCTCTCCTTACCCTTCTTATTAATTCTATCAGCTCATCTTTTCTTTTTGCCATTAGTGTTGTATCATCCGCATATCTAAGATTATTCAATGTCCTTCCCGCAATTTTTACTCCCTCTTTTGCCCCTTCCATTTCCGCCATTCTCATTATTCTTTCAGCGTATAAGTTAAACAGGAATGGAGACAAAATGCATCCCTGTCTCACCCCTTTCTTAATATTGAATCTATCAGTGTCTCCGTATTCTGTTCTCATCACCGCTATCTGATCTTCATATAGTCCCCTTAATAGCCATATCAAGTGTTTCGGAATTCCCATCTCAAGTAGAGTTTTCCACATTAAATCGTGGTTAATGCAGTCGAATGCCTTACTATAATCAATGAAGCAGATGTGCACCTCTTGTCCATACTCCCTTTGCCGTTCCATTATCCACCTTAGGTTGGCAATATGGTCTCTAGTTCCTCGAGATTTCCTGAAACCAGCCTGGTTCACCGGAAGTTCCCTCTCTATTGTGCTTTCCATTCTTTTGTGGATTATTTTCAGTAATATTTTACTAGTGTGTGATATTATTGCTATCGTCCTGTAATTTTCACATTCCCTCGCGTCGCCTTTCTTGAATATCGGTATGAAGATCGACTTCTTCCAATCATTCGGCCATTCTCCAGTTGCCCATATTTGATTGCATAATTTTGTTATTGTTTTTATCATTGCATCGTCCCCTGCTTTTATCAGTTCTATAGGTATTCCATCATGACCCGGCGCCTTATTATCCTTGAGTTGTTTTATTGCCCATTCTACCTCTGCTTCAATAACCTCCGGTTCCTTTTCATACCCTGTAACATCAATTTGCTCTTTTTTGACTCGTTTATCTATACTATATAACTCTTCTGTGTATTCTTTCCATCTTTTCTTCATCTTCTCTTCATCGCATATTACGTTTCCATCTCCTGTCTTCATTGAGCCCATTCTAGGTGTGAATTTTCCCGTTATTTCCTTTACTCTTGAAAACAATTCTTTAGTTCTCCCTTTCCTTCCTTCATCTTCCATTTCTTTGCACATTTCATTTAAATGTTTTTCTTTATCTTCCCGTGCTTGTTTTTGGAAGGCACTATTCAGTGCCCTTACCTTATCTTTGTCGCCTGCTTTCTTTGCAGCCTTCCTGTCCGCTGCCATGCCCACAGCTTCACTCGACAACCAAGTTGTAGTTGTGATTTTCTTCTTCTTTGGGATATGTTTCTCAGCAACTTCAACTATGGTTTTCTTCATTCTCTCCCATGTGTTGTTCGAATCATCTTCCGCCTCTATCTCATCTCTCTCAAGTACTTCAAATCGATTCTTTATTTCCATCCTGTATTCCGGTGTAATGCCCTTGCAGTCGTATCTAGTCATTCGATCTCCTTTCTTCAGCTTTTTAAAGTTCGTTTTCAGTGTTGCTACCAGTAGCTCATGGTCGGTACCACAATCCGCTCCTGGTCTAGTTCTCACATCTCTTATCGTACTGTTCCATCTTTTATTTACCAAAATGTAATCAATCTGATTCCTATATTTCCCATTCGGTGCCGTCCATGTGTACAGTCTTCTCTTTGGCTGTTCAAAACATGTATTCATGATTCTCAAGTCATTCCCTTTGCAGAATTCAACAAGTCTTTCCCCAGCTTCATTCTGTTCACCCAGTCCATGAATACCCATTGTTTCTCTATTATCTCCTTTGCATTGCCCCACCTTCGCGTTAAAGTCCCCCATTGTTATCAGTACGTCTCCTTTCGGAGTTCTATCCATTGTACTCTGCAAATCATTATAGAAACTATCGTGTTCTTCTTCAGTTGCTATCGATGTTGGAGCATATATCTGTATAATAGTTGTGTTTACCTTTACTCCTCTAAATCTTACACTCAAGATTCTATCGCTCACCGTATCATAACCCATTATCGCATTTGTACTTGTCTTATCACACATGATTGCAACTCCATTTCTTCCTCTCTCTTTTTGTCCTGACATTATTATCTTGTATCCATTCCAGCTGAAATGTCCTTGTCCTTTCCATCTTGTCTCGCTTAATCCCAATATTGCTAAGTCTAATTTTTTCATCTCTCCTTGAATCACATCCATTTTCCCGGTTTGCATGGTACGTACATTCCATGTACCCAATTTCATCTTTTGACTGCAGCTCAGGTTGAGTCTTTTCCCCTCAATACGATCCACCTCAAAACGTCCTTTCGGCTTTTGTCCTGTTGCTTCATTAGACCGAAGGGTCATTGACTCACCGTCTTGCTCTTCCCCAGTAGCTTTTGAGTCGCGCTCCGGCCTGGGAGTCCCACCATCTGCGACTATCGGCGTTTTTGGTTTGTTGTGTCTCATGACGATTTTCTTGGCATGTTAACAGGGGTGGTTTGCCATTGCCTTCCCCTGGTTTTGCCTGCCGTGCCCGTTCGTTCCCCTTCCAATGGAAGGATATTAAAGGTCCGCACCACGTGAAGGTGGGCACGGAGGACTTTGGTTCACGAGCCCAGGTCGGGTCCGAGTCTACGCTCATAAGAGACGTCGGTCAGGTCACCTCCCTGCTTTACTCTGAAACAGAGTGACTGATGAACCTTTGCGGACCTCATACTCATACTCATAAATTTTCTCATCATTTTTTTTCCTCTACTCATCCTGTCTTCTCCTGTCTTCTACTCATCCTCATCCTCATCATCCTCCATCGTCAGTGAATTTAGTGAATCTATATCTCAGTATATAACAAATATGCCCGAACAAAATCTGGACAGGGCAAAAATTCTGGCAGGGCATCGACCAGGGCATAGGCTTTTTTACCAGGGCATTTGACCTGGCGCGCCCTGGTGTAGCACCGCCTCTGCAGTTGTCCCCAACATTTTGAAGAAACACCAAAAAGATCAAAAAAGTTTTTCAACACTTTTTTGTCCAGTTCATTTCAAAAGTATCCTCTGTCCCCCCCCCACCTGTCAAACAAGATCGCCCCCGCTGCTCAGTCTACACGTTCAGAAGATCCCCAAAAATGTTTGCGCCTAGGGCCCCATTTTCTGTAGACGCGCCTCTGTGCATCTGCTGTATAATCTATTTTACCGAACTACTTACTTGTCAGTAACTGGAACGGTCGCTCCTGGCTTATCGTTGGCGCTTTCTAGAAGTTGACCAGGTGAATACAGCTATGCCTAATCTTAATCAAGAGATGTCATCACATGCTATCCTATTTCATCTTTTTTAGGAACCTCAGTGTCTAGTAAATTACCCGAGTTCCAAAATTACCTACGTATTAAATGAACTGTCTGATAATTGCATCATTGACCTCACTGCTCTTTGTTGAGTGGAAAAAATGTAGGCCTGCTGTAATGGTGCAGCTAGTGGCATTGATATCTGTAACACATTATTGATTAGTGAGACGTGTGAAGCTTTCAACGGCTGTTACTAAAAATCAATGAGCAGTTGTTTTAATTCTGACTTGCGACTTATTTTTAAACAAAATTTGACATCGTAACCCTATACTAAAACGAAGTCTCGCTCGTACTTTATCGTAATTTATGGGCTATAGAAAAAAATGGAGAAAAACTTTCAATCATACTTTAAATTTATAAATTTACAACACAGTTAGAACACTTTTCAAACAAACCCTCCTATGCTGAAATCAGTAACTGCATTGCCAGGCTTTATTTCTAATCGCGACTCGGTTAGGGGAATCAGGTTAATTGTTAATACACAAGTAAGGCTGGTCAACCATGAACAAATGCGACATTACAATTATTTGAAACAAAACAGGCTTTCCATCAAAATACTCTGAAGAAAAGCGAGAAGACTCACCCATGTAAGGTTGATCGGTCTGAGCCTACAAATTATAAAACACTTCTTGATAGAGAAACGACTTGCTAACTAATAACTAGGACGATTCGCTTTAAACTAAGAAACAAACACAACATTTATCTTCCACGGTAGATCGTCACCATTTTATTTGGTCTCTCTGTTGTGATTATTTTCAGCATGGGCCTATTTATTTGTAAACATGAAATGCCTTTCGAAATTATAGTCACAAACGGTCATTATTTGCAGCATAAACAATTGGCGAATTTAAAGCAGAATAGGCCTATATCAAATAATTAGATGTTCAAGAAGTAGTCTTTGAGATTGTCCTCAAAAAGAATTTCTTACTTCTGCCTTCTTATTAAATCGCGGTGAAGTACACACGAAACTTCAGTTACGGATTTCTTTTAAATTATCCCTTTTAGCTAAAAGTTGAGTTTTAAAGTTCCGAAAAATATGTAGAGATCTTCTGCTATCAAGCATTGACTTAAAATATCACATTAAGCATATCCACTATCATATTTCGAAATACAGAAAGGTTTACAAGTCTTGACCTGATAGTGGGTACACGACAAAGAACCTCTATAGCATGTCGGTCGGTTGAAGAAGATGTCGCAAGTTTTGTTCAAGCAGTTGTAGTTGAAGTTCTCGCAGTACAAGGATCGTTGACATACTAAGGCACATTCGAGGACGGAGTTCAAAGACACTGAATTCGAAGGTGCATCTAGAGCGCAGAGCTCAGATCCAGGAGGAGCTTCCAACACTTGGAACACACGTACGTCATCTATCATGGCGTAAGAAACGTTTGCAAGTTCAAGAACAAAGTAGACAGTCGTCAAAAGCATCGAATAACCGACCATTGTCTCAGATAAAATCTTAAAACGCGATTTGATCTAATATTTCTGACTGACAGTTCTTCTGAGGCAGCAGCTCTGTAAATTTTTTTCTCCCAGATAATTTAACATATCAAACCAGCAATGCGATTCAATGCAATTATGAAATCGCTGTCGATGCGAATGCTACTTATCCCTATCCCAAAGCAGTAGCGGAAAGAGCCCCTATAGAAATCACTTTCTTTAATGCAACCGTTGCAACGCTACCTTCTGTATACCTTGAAATGGACTAAACGTTTGCTATTAAGAACACAGCTCCGCCCTCTACCTGTCGATTTATACATGTCGAAACGCTATTAGAGCTGCGGCTTGTTGTCTATGACTGCGCGTTGTACGCAGTCATATCAACATCTATAAGTTCTCGCTAAATGCCAATAATTACCAGACAGGTCATGCAAATAAATGGCTGTAAATTTTGTCCCACAACAGCCGCACTTTATCCGCCGCTGAGCACAAAGACCGCCTGTTTTCACCGTGCGTAGTTAATTGATCGATTCATTAGCTAAGCACGGCGAGCTACGCTATGCTTCAGTCGTCATTTCAAAACAACGACAATAATTGCCGGCTAATCACCAGCGAGTAACGAAAAGGTCAAACTGATGATTGAATACTGAAGAGAGGCAATGTGTCTTTGTTCTTATCAGAGAAGCGTGGTCGATGACGCAGGTCTGCAATTAACGAGATTCTGCTCAACGGATGTTTTCAAGAGTCCGGCCACATTGTCGCAAATGTTTCGAGAACTTAGGTTCGAATCGATTGCTTTACTTGGACTTCCGTCATATTAACGGAGTGAATTTTTAGCGACCAGCAGACTCAAACACGCAGTTTCTTTCGACTCTCCGAAAAACAAAAGACATCCTCATCTGACCTGGCCCGTCTTAAATTAATAACCTTTAGCCTCTTACTAGCACTTCACAAGCAACGAAGCACAGGAAGAATAACGACAGTTGAATTAATCTAGCAGTACAACATAACAATTTTAAAATTAAATTAAGATGTATTTTAAATATAAAAATACGATATAAAAAGTAACAGCACATTTAGCTTAGACTTTAGTTGCCATGTTAGGTAGTAATTCATGGAGCCAGTGGCAGCGCGTGAATTTTTCAAAGGTGGTGCGAGCCAACAGTGTGCCGCCCCCCTCCCCCCGTAAGGCGGCAGGCCTGTCTAGTGAAATTTTGTCTGTGTTGTGTATGATAGTAGTTAATATAGTAGCCTTAGCAGTTAGTAGCCTACTGTAGTATAGAGCACAGTAGCAGATGATGCAGATCAGCTACTAGTACTTTTAACATTAGCAAATCAGAGGGGTTCCAGAGAGTAGTTAAAAAGAGGTCCGAGTCCGGTTTCCAGAAGGCCAAATCAAACCAGAGTTGGTCTCCAGAAAGTAGTTCAAAGTAGGTCCGAATCCAGTTCCAGGGGCCAGATCAACAGAAGAGGCAGAACAGCAGTCAAGGCGGGTGTCGTTTAGGGCGAGAATAATTGGAATGAGCATAAGATGAGTACTTGAAAAGGTGAGACTTCAGTTTTGAGTGGAAAGCCTGATGGTGATAGAGCAGTGGTCCCCAACCTTTCTTCGGTGAGGAGCCGCATTGCGAAGTTTAGCAAGTTTTGGGAGCCGCCGTGGTTTTAGGACGAATTACGGAGCACAACAAAATCATTATAATCATATTGACCGACACAAAAAACAATTAAGTCATAGAATTTTGACCTCAAGAAACACGGAAAGTCCATTTTTATAGCGCAATTTTAGTTCGTCACATAGAAAATGCTATTTCAGAGATGCTCTGGAGAGCCGCCACAGAACTCTTCGAGAGCCGCATGCGGCTCGCGAGCCACGGGTTGGTGACCACTGTGATAGAGCAACATGGAGGAGGATGAAGGACGGGTTGTAATGATGATGGAGGAACTCAGAAGCTGCGAAACTCAGAGGGGGGAGATCAATCCATAGGTGTGGTGATGTGTTGAGTATGACTCGGTTGGAGAACTTGAGATGAGTAGTGACTGTCGGTCGAGAAAGACTGAGATAGGAGGATCGGTGATCGGGTGTAGCGAGTTGCCTGGATGGTGAAGAGATCATGGAGATACTTGGGCTGGGAAAATTGTAGGGAGTTGCAGGCTAGTGATAGGACTGAGGTGGATTCGCTCTGGGATTTTTAACCAATGGAGTGATTTAAGGATAGGAGTGATATGACGATGTTTGGGCGTTCTAGTGACAGCCCTGGCTAGTGAGTTTTGGATAAGTTGGAGACTCTTGATTTGAGTGGATTCAAGGTCGAGGAAGAGGGAATTGCAGTAATCAAGTTTTGAATGAACAATGGAGGTAGAAACGGTGGAGGCAGTTTTAGGGTCGAGCATGGGTCGGATGCGGCGGAGATCACGAATGTGCATGAAGCAGGAGCGCGAGAGGTTAGAAAAGGAGAGGTGTGGATCAAAAGTAATACCACATTTTCAATATAATTAAGCGCAATCATTATTTCTGGAAATTTGGCGCCCCAAATATCTCCAGTTATATCCTCGATCATTACTTACAAACCAGTTCTCAGATATGATTTTGGCGTCCTATTGAGCACTAAGGGGCAGCATGCATGTACTATCTGTATTTTTCATATTTTATTCAATTAAAATTAAAATTTCCATTCGATTATTTGGAAAAATGTGAAATAGTAAAATGGAGGGGAGGTGGTGGGGGCGCCAAATTCATAGTTCGTCTCCGAGGTTACAATATCCTAGCTACGCCGCTGCTAGAGACTAGGCCTAAAATGATCTAAGTCAATTTTAAACTAAGAAATAGGCTACATTGAAGTTCACATGAACAATGAAGATTTACAGTTCACTGAATTATGATATTAAAGTTTCAGTGAAATTTATAGCAACGAATTACGTAATAACTCCAAATGAAACACTACGTTGACCACAGGAAGCAACCCCAAAAAAATTCCAGGTAGTCAAAGTGCCGCCCCCCCCTCGAGTGGCCGCCCGTTACGACCGCACCCCCTTGCACCCCCCACGCGCCGCCACTGCATGGAGCCAGACTTCAGCCATCGTACAATCAGAATTTCAATTCTTATCAGCCGACCATCTATGGCTATCGACCATTCTCTGATTTTTAAAGCGCAAGATAATGTAACTGAATGCACCGCAAATGCCCTTAAGCAGCTCCTAATAAGATGAGACAAATGAACGATTTTTCAACATCCTTCAAAAGCCCTCCAGCAATATTTCAGGATCCCTGAGCGCAATGTGCAGAGCATTCCGTACAGTTGGGCCAGATACGGCGAATGTTCTTGCTGTGGACTCGTTGGCTTTTTCCGTCCATACTAGGTTGTAACTCGCGGCAGAACGCAGACGAGACCAATCCGGAACCGATGACGCCAACATACAATCATTCGCCAGGTATTTAGGTGCATGTCCGTGCAGATATTTTTAAGCTAGCGTGGCCAACTTAAAGACGATCATTACGTGTTGGTAAAAGTGCAGAATTTAGAGCACGGGAGTGACGTGATCGAATTTCCGTGCGCCAGATATGAATCAGGCAGCTCTATTCTGCACTCGTTAAGTATCTGCAAGAACCTTTCGTGGTGCACACTATACACCAAGCTGTTGCAGTAGGCAAGACGACTGCTTACGAACGCGTGCGCCAGGCTCTGTTAATGGGCTTCGAGTCATCGGCGTTCGGATTGTTGTAGCTCGCGCCGCTGATCGTAGCCCGACTGGCGTACATGTAGATTGGTCACATTGTTTCTCAATGTAAGCTCAGCGTCAACGGCAACGCCCAGGTCAGTAATAGCGCTGCAGCGTGAAACAGGCGTTAACTGAAACTGGAGCTCATCGACAGTGATCTTGACCAGTTGATATTTAGTGTCAGTCCAGATGATGTGAGTCGTATGGCGAACGCAGAATGCATGACAAGTCAGCATGAATGAATACACAAATTAACGAACGAACGAATAAATCAATGAATGCATGGCAAGTCTAAGCAATGCAGTGTCCCATTTCTCCATAGAGTAGGCCCATGTTGTTAAGATTGCAAGTAGTGGCGAGCTATAGGCTCAGAGTGGGCCATGTGAGCTTGAGATGGCCCACTATTTTCAGTTTTATAGAATTTTGTGGCTTCAAACTGTAGAGGGATGCGTAATAAACTTGTGATCAGCGAGCTGGATTATTAACCGAGAGGTCTGGTATTCAAATCTCCTCAAAAGATGCTTCCAACTTTCTGCTCTATTTGAGCTCTCTGACGAACTCAGCGATGATATGAGTAGGCCTACATCGACCTACACTGTCTATGGGAAGATGAGTCTCATATGCCAGAGTTAAGAAAATGAATTCACTAACGGTTAATAACCTTTGCTGAACGCTGTCTGTATTTGTCTGTCCTCTATTATTTATTTATTTATTTATTTATTCCGGATATTTCTATGGCGCCTCTCGAAGTCAACTACTACTCAGAGGCGCTCCCGACTACAGCATTTGATACTGTGCCGGAATTTTCACGCCGAAGCGCCACGAGCAATTGCGAGTGAAGGACTTGCCCAAGGTTCGTACGCAGCGGCTAGAGTGGGATTCGAACCTGCAACCCTCCGGTCACAAGGCGCCGAACTTACCACTGAGCCACCACGCCCCACAAAATTAATGCATATAAGCTTTAATCTATACTTAATGCGTGCGCTGGTGGCAAATTGCGATATATTCTGATATGTAGGCAAGCAAGGCCGATTATACCGATGGTAAATTCTAGCCAGGGCAGCATTGTCTAAGCGCTAAGCACTGGCACTGTGAGTCCCAGCGGTATGGTGCATAAAATACCTAGATGCACACGCAATTAGTTTATTGATCTCGAACATTACAATTGCTTTCTTGAAATACTACCGACTTCTACAGAGAAGCGATTGTCCCAAACTCATTTGGTCACCATTTTTAACATGTCATCGTGCAGGCCAAGACTGCACGACCGATTAACACCTAGAGCGGACAAATTAATGAGGAAAACATTCTTCACGCAAATAACCAGAAAACAAAAAAATATGAAGATCCAAGCTAAATCATAATGAAATCTAATTAAATCAAAACGAACAGAATCTGTTTTCGTTTAAGTGTCCTCGTCTCGATATTAATGTAAGGCCAATTATCTGCCTACTCCTAAATTATCGTTTCTATCAAGGATCGATACTATAGTTTGTAACTTAATGTTACTTACTGGTTTTGGCAATGAGTTTTTCACTTAGTTTCTTCTTTCTGCGATGATGTCGAATGTGTTCGAATTAGTGATGAGGTGATCGATGTTTGGATTACTCAAGCTTAATGGCCTCAAGCATCTCTTTTTCCTTTGTTTATGTACGATTCTGTGTCTCAATTAACATTCAGATTTGATTTGTTGATGGATGAATTGCTCGAACTTACTTACGCTTCACCTGTTCCCACAATTGCACTGCTATCTGGCGGCTCAATGTATGGCTGACCTACAGGATGTATGGAGTTGGATCAGCCATCGCTGGGGGAGCCTACCTGTGCATTATGTAAGCTGGTTCTTAGTGATCTGAAAATATACCTTAATTGCTATCAATGTAATAGATCCTACCATATGGATTGTAGTGAGGATGCTCACTTATGGTCTATAACCCACAACCAGAATGAACCATGGTATTGTTCATTATGCATGATTGAATTGCTTCCGTTTAATGGCACATATGATTTAGAGGAACTTGGATCCAAACCGCACGATGAAATCTTTACTTCATGTTTTGATAGTGAAAGGGATTATCCCACGCTTGACCTATTTCCTGATGAGGGTGATAATAGATTCCTACTCAATAACGATGATCTTGACCCCGATGGTAACTATTTTATCAATAGAAACTGCACTTCTAAATATATTACTCCAATAGAAGCTGGCCTAACAACCCGTAAACTAAAAAATACTCTTACAGTTATGCATCTTAATTGCCGGAGTCTGCTACCCAAATTAGGAGATATAAAACTACTACTCTTCCAATCACCTGTTGAAATATTAATAGTCACAGAAACCTGGTTAACGGATGACGTGCGTGATCTGGTGAATATCCCAGGATATTGTTTTCTGAGTAAACCACGACTGGGGAGGGGAGGTGGGGTTGGTATGTTTATAAAAAATGATATAAGTTTCCAACTAATTGACACCCACTTGAATTCAATTCAGCATCTAACATATGAGAGTCTATTTGTGAATATTTCCCTGACTCATGACTCTAATGCTACGGTTGGGGCGGTGTATAGATCTCCGGGTCTATCTATGAGGGACTTTAACGATGAATGTGGCCAACTGTTAACTTACTTATCTAGTCATTTCAAACAAGTCTACTTAGCTGGTGACTTCAACATTGACCTACTTAAATTTGATGATCATGTATTGACTAATGAGTTCATTAATTTACTGCTTTCTCACCATTACTTACCACTCATATATCGTCCTACCAGGATCACAGCTGATACTGCAACTCTTATAGACAACATTTTCACGAATAGCTGGCAAAGGACTCTAGACTCATCAATAGTTATAAGTGATATATCTGATCACTTGCCAGTTATAGCCTGGATCAATTCAGAAACTCAGGTCTTAAATAAACCTGTTATCATGTCACGTAAAATTAACGAGGCAAACAGTAACTTATTTCAACAAATGTTAAAACAAACGAACTGGTCCAGAGCATCTGATGCTTGTAAATTAGGTGATCCTAATGCTGCCTATGCCGAGTTCTTTGATCAATTTAAGTTGTCTTATGAAAAGGCATTTCCAATGACTAGGCAGAGTGGAAGGAAGGGCTCTAACTTCAGGCAACCATGGATGACGGCTGGCTTACTCAGATCCTGTAAAAAGAAAACTAAACTGTATCGTAATTACATAAAAAAGCCTTCTAAGGATAATAAAACCAAATTTATAAAATATCGCAATAAATTTAAAACAATAAGAATAAAAGCTGAAAAACTCTACTATGAAAACGAGTTTGCCAAACATAGTCACAACCTAAAAAAGACATGGAGCATAATAAGGTCAATAATCAAATCTGGTATGGAGGAAAGGAGGATTGATGGACTGCTTATTAATGAAGTAATGGTCACTGACCCTGTTTCAATTGCCAACAAATTTAATGACTTTTTTGTGAATGTAGGACAATCATTAGCTGATAAAATTCCTCCAAGCTCTAAGACATTTGGTCACTACTTGGATAGGGGCTCTGGTAATTCATTTGCACTCATTCCCACTACGCCTGAGGAAATTACTCAACTTGGGGCAGTTATGCGTATTACTCATAGTTCAGGGCCGGATGATATTGACCCCTGTATTGTCAACCCATATCTTAATCTGTTGGCCTTACCTCTAGCAGAAATTTTTAATACATCTTTTGCAACTGGAATAGTACCCTCAGCACTAAAAATGGCTAAGATCATACCAATTTTCAAGCAGGGTAATCGTGCTGAAGCCTCTAATTATCGCCCCATATCTATTCTACCATACTTTGCCAAACTCATGGAAAAACTAATGTATACCAGGCTCTATAATTACATTAATCAAAACAACTTTCTTTATCCCTTCCAACACGGCTTCCAATCTGGTCACTCTACTGCCATGTCACTGATTAATCTGCAGGACAAAATTTCAACGGCCATTGATAATAACGAATTCTCACTAGGAATCTTTATCGATTTGGCAAAGGCTTTTGATACGGTGGACCATACTATACTTCTCAATAAATTAGAAAATTATGGGGTAAGAGGTATGCAACTGGCATGGTTCAAGGACTACCTTGATTAAAGACTCCAGTGCGTAAGCTGTAATGGTGCCACCTCAAAATTTAAAACGATAAAATTTGGTGTTCCACAGGGCTCAAACCTAGGGCCTCTGCTCTTTTTAATTTATATTAATGACCTCCCTAAAGCCTCATCAAGATTGAGTCTCATACTATTTGCTGACGATACTAACATCTTCCTTTCTGACAGGTCACTTGAGGAACTATTTAAAGTTGCCAATCATGAACTAATATACATAGCTGATTGGTTCAAGGCTAATCGACTCTCCTTGAATTTACTTAAAACAAACTATGTACTATTTAGATCTTCCAGGAAGTTATTACCTCACTCGAATTATTCACTGAATATTGATAATTCGATCATACTGCAAGTGAAATCGGCGAAATTTTTGGGTGTTTTTATTGACGAACACCTGTCCTGGAATGTCCACATTAACCAAATTGGAGCAAAAGTTGCTAAAAACGTGGGGATCATATCTAAAATTTCTTATTTACTCCCATCTCATGTACTAACCAACCTGTATCACACTTTAATTCATCCATATCTGGAATATTGCAATTTGACTTGGGCCTCAACCTATCCAACTAGACTGGACAGACTGAGGAAGTTACAAAAGAGGGCGATACGCATAATTACTAAAAGCAAGTTTAATGACCATACTTTCCATCTTTTCAGACTAACGAAAATACTGACAATTGATCAGATAAAACAATTACAGATAGGGGTATTTATGTTTCAATTCACCCATAATTCCCTTCCATCTTGCTTTGCTAGATACTTTACTGTCACTAAGGATATTCACAGTCATAATACTAGGTCTAAGGACACCCTCCGTCCGATAAGCTTTCGTACTAACTATAGGAAGCAGTCTATAAAGTACATGGGTCCTATTATATGGAACAACTTGCCATGGGAAATTCGTAATTTGTCAACTAGTAATTCCTTCAAAAGATCACTAAGAATGCATATAATGAATCACTAATGATAATGCACCGGGCTCTCCTAGCTTTGTTTCTCTTGCTGTTTTCCTCTTGCATTTTAGTTATTCTCTTGTTATATTTTTGTCAACTCTAGTTAAGTCTGCATACTTTCGTTTATATTACGTTAATGATGTTTGTAATGGTCTTGTGACCACTTATGCTAAGGCTCTTTAATGATGTTGCTAACCTGCCTGGATCGTCATGTATTGACACTGATGCTATTACCTGGGGGTTCCTCCTAAGCGGGACAATAGTCCCTTCTGGAGCTCCCTATTGTATCCCATCTAGTTGCCACACGCATTTGTTCCTTTTTTATAAATTTTCTTGGTTAAATTCAATCATCATTTGTGTTTTGTGTATATTTGCTATTCTGTCTTGTTCAATTTATGATGAGATACAATAAAGAATTATGTTATGTTATGTTATGTTATAGTTGAGAAACATGCGTCGATACAGCTTATACATTACCTTGAGGTAAACTCCTACCGACCCCAGGGCATTTTTAACATGTTATCCTCTCGAATTCCCCGCCAGTCCTTGCCCTTTCCACACCAGTAAATTTTGCCCTTTTTAATCCCATATAATCATTTTTTGTCATTTGTGTGATCTTGTGATATAGCGTAAATGCAAACCACAGCAGACGTGAAATCTTTATATTTTATATTTTATTTGGTCACCAATAGTCTGCTCTTTGCTGCTGTTTACATCTTCAGTGTGTTGATAGGCCTATTTCTAATTTTTATCATTTAAAAATGAAAACCAAACATAAACTAAGGCAGTAAAACTTAATATTGGTTAGTGGTTTCGATAAAGCTAATCTTTGTGACATACTGACATGCAGGAAGCTTCAAGTGATGAAAAATGGACCACATCCAGGTAAAGAAGGCTACTTGATAAAAAAAACTGGATGTACTAACTGTTTCTTGTTAATTAAACAATTATATAACAATAAACATTAACTTAATATTAAATCAAATTATACGATTAAATGATTAAAGCTGTAAAATAAAATGAAATAAAATTAATGTGTGCATGTAAAATAATATGATAAATAAATTAGTAGTAATTATTCCTGTGGCCCGCGGTAAGAAAGGTTGAGAACCACTGTCTACTGGTGTAAGATATAACTTGTGTATAATTTAAATTTTGCAGGGAAACATGAATCTGTTTCGACCTTTGATACGCGTAAATTGTCAACTGGAAGGCGTGTAACAAATCAGAACGTCACTACTGGTAACAGAAACACTGAGTAAATTCGTGTTGAAATCGTCGATGCCGCATACAACTTCTTGGCTCAACATCTCGACCCAGAGCCAGACGCTGCACATATGAATATGAAAGATCTTCTTTCTGCGCGAGTCTTTGGGGACTTTCTAACAGCTGGCATTAATTTGTCAGCTAGGTTACACCCGGGTCAAGACGGTGCCTTTGCTCATGAAGCCTGCTAACAATGGAATACAATTTCCAATGTGACATACCTCCCCCACCGGAGCTGATCTTGAATGTTCATTGTCATTTCGTCTTCGCCAATTGCTAGGCCTACCAGTTACTACGGGGTTAGTGCAGAAGTTGTCAGTAATTGCGACCTTGTCACTGCATTCAATGCAAGCTGAGAGAATAGTATTACATCACAACTTCGTTGTGAACGATCATAGAACTAGTACGAACTCTGACACAATCAATGTACGACGTCACATTGCCTTTAATGGAGTGTGAACTGCTCACAACGATCCAAGAATGGCTGTTGTACATTTGTTTCTGCGAGGAATCGAAGAGAACATATGAGTCCAGTTTAGACATTTACCTAAAAAGCTATTTCGTTCAGACATTTTTCAGAGAGGCTTGTCATTCTTCTAGTTTCTTTGACAATTATCTTGTTTCAGTAATCAGTGCTATTCTAAGTTTTTTCTTGTTCTTGTCTGCAGTTGTGCAAAGCTTGTAGTTGGACTTGAAATAATTCTGTAGAAAAGTACAAATGCTAACTGTTTCGTTTTGATAATTTGTTTTATTTCCTTTAAAGTTCAAATATTTAAAAAGTTCATATATTTAAAATATGTGTCCTTTACCAAGTTTCACTGACTCATCGCTTCTTTATTTAAAATTAACCTCGATAAACCCCTTTTTGAAAATATCTTCACCAGTGGAAATTTCTTAAAGTATCCTCTGTTAGGGATAGAGAAAAGAAGTAGCTTAAGATAAAATGCGATTTAATAGCGAATATTTACATCAGAAATACGAAAATATACCTTACAAGTATCAACCCAGCAGGCGACGAACACTGCACGGCAGAAACACACTTCTCCGTCAACGACCCAACCGAGGAAACCAGTCAGTCTCAAAGAGACCAAACGCGCCTGGTTCCGAAAACACAGAAGTTCTCCACACGGAGATACACAGTTGAGCGACACTTAACTTTGCACCAAGACCGTATCGGTCGAAATGCTTAACTACGTTTCTCTCTCTAACACATGGCCTCACCGAGTTTATATAGGCTAGTTTCCCGACAGAACACTCTGCGTACCATCCGTTTACCAGACCACCTGGTCCGTCTGCAGCCTACATGCAACAGTATGTAAAATTATTTCATCTACTTGTCCACTATTACCGTAACTGTTGAAGAGTTGAAGTGGACTGTGTCGCAATCGGAGGTCGCCCTGTCGTGTGTTTGCCGTGTGTTGATGTCGACCCTCGATTGCTTGTTCTTTTACTTGCACTTTTATTTAACGTGCCTAACTTTTCTATAGAAGATTCACGACGAACTTTGTTTAATTAATAAATGAATTTAATTAAAGAAACAAATATATATACACTAACTCTACGGGAACTTCCACGTAGTATTAAAGCGTTTAGATATTAAATCGGACTATCTCAAATGTTGCTTCGTACAGCCTAACTACAGATCGTTCTTTCGCGTCAGTCTCTGAATCTGACGGACTATACTCTGCCGCCCCGCTGGTCGTTCCTCCCGATGTTTCTCGCTCGACCGATGTTCACACGTCGCGTTCGTCAGCAGTACAAGTCCCGTGTTCTCCGTTCCCTTCTGTTAAGTAGGAACTCCAGCCTGCATCAGTCAGCCCCCCTCCCCACGTCAAGCTATCGTCAATTAGTGTCAGATTGCTCCTCGATACGCGGGTCGTCGCTCGCCTGCAGCGCGGGCGGTGTCTGGTTACACCATAGCCGCGAGGTGTCCTATTACACCTTGGCTGTGTGGTGTCCGATTACACCTGGGCCTCGCTGCCTTCATTGTTGCCCAAGTGGAGACTGGCTTTTCGTCCGTCATCATCCTATCTCGACCGGCAACGACGCTTACATCATAATGATGATGCCATCTCGTCGTTGTTGTCGATCTCCTCACGCGACACCTCCCTTCCCGGGGGAGGACAAAGCCAGTCATTGGTTCGCCTCCCGGCTGAGAATGATGTCGTTCCCTCCATCGATTTCCTCCAGACCATGTCCTCGTCGTTCCCATGAAAATACAAAATATCAGCACAGTTAGAAATTATATTTACAGTTGTCGCGGTGCCTTACATGGTAGTCCGCCTTCTTCCTCAATCATAGTCTGGACAAAAGATCAGTGGGAATATTCAGCGCCCCAGGTCGATATTCAAAAGACATATCGAAGTCCTGGAGGGCCAGAGCCCCTTTCGCAAGTTTAGCACTTGTGGGCGTAGAAGCAGTTAGGAAAGTCAAGGGGGTGCGATCAGAATAGAGGGTGGTCCTTGACATAAAAATCCAATCCCTAAATTTCTTCCACGCAGAAATCACAGCATGCGCTTCGCGTTCCACAGTGGACCCACGCGCTTGCGTAGCATCTAATTTAGAACTGGCAAAACATGTTGGCCGTTCTGTTCCATCGTCTTGAATTTGGAATAAGCAGCAACCGACTGCTTCGTCTGAAGCATCAGTCGATAGACCAAACTCTCTGCCGTAGTCAATTGTCTGCAAACATACGGCGTTATTCAAATCGTGCGTAAGTTTATCTAGCGCCTTTTGGTGATCAGCTCGCCAGGGTATCTTAACAGACACCGATTTCTGGGTCCAGTCAATGAGACTTCTGGCTGTCTCAGCCAGGTTAGGGATGAAGTTCCTAAAATAACTGAAGAAGCCCATTAATCTCCGTATGTCCTTTTTGGACTCGGGTTGAGGGATTTTCCCTAGCCCTGCGATTTTCATAGGATCCGGTTCAATGCTCCCTGATCCGATCAGGTGACCTACAAACGTTGTTTGTCGCCTAGCAAACGAACTCTTCTTAATGTTAAGGGTCAGACCCGACTGTTGAATAGTCATTAAGTACTTCTCTAGGTGCTTCCTGTGATCCGGCCACGTCATCGAGTGTACTGCCATGTCACTATGTGAGGGAGTGATGATACCTAGGGCCAAAAGTTCGCGGGTCTGCTTCTCCATCTCCGGTTTGAGCAGTTCCGGCACCTTATAGGCTCGCAAACTCTTCGGCCTGAACTCCGCGCTAACAGTGATTGTGTGTTCTAGGACGGGACAGAAACCTGGTTTGTCCTAGAACACATCTGGAAACCTGTCTAACAGACTAAACAGCTGTTTCCGCTCGGGTACCGTTAAGTGTGCAACGGCAATAGGGTCTACTTGTGCACTGGGCCTTGTCTGCCTCGTGACGAAGCTACCCACCGCTTCCCCGTGACCGAAGTCTTCGTCCATCTCGAACAGAATGGAGCAATTGTTAATCAATGCTTGCTGTATTCTTTCGTTATATTTGCGAATCCGATTTGCGTGTAGTAAGCGGCTTTTGCCCCCTATTTCCACGATGTATGTGTAGGGCGATTTCACCTGAGCGATGATGGCCGGGCCTTGCCATTGGCCCTCCTTCTTTGCTCCTCGCGCTTCCGGTGATTGGATGATGACTTTGTCTATTCTCTTTTTAGGCAAGCACAGTTGTTTTACAGAATGCCCAGCTATTTTGTCTTTATGAAAGGGCAAATTGTCTTCAGTGAAGAAGCTCTTCGCCCCAATTTTCCCGTGGGCCAAGAATGGTGCTAGTGTCGAACATTGTGCTTGTTCAGCAGCCATCTTGTTTCTGCCTACTATTGTGTCTTCCTTGGGTGGGGGTGGTATCTCAGGATTGAAGAATAGCTCTTCATTATCCGTTTCTTCGGGACCGATTTCTCCTACACTCCCACTGTCTGCTTGAGCGACCGTGAAGTAATCCTCGCCTATCAGCGTCCTAAGTCCCTCTATCTCCTCCCCTCTCTCCTCTTCCTCACTCGTCTCAGTCCTTGCGACCGCCTGCGCTTCTGAAATTTGGTCTATTTCAGGAGCGCTGGCCGCGTGACTCGAATACAACGCTGTCTCGCGCAGCAAGTCGGCTGTAGTGGGCGTGATAATTAACGGTTCATTAAGGTCTTTAATGAGTGCCGCCCATATCCGAACATCAGGGGCGTAATTTACCTCCCCCTCCCTGTCCTCGCCGGCCTGAGACCCCTTTAGTCTCAGCCGCACCACGTCCACAATCATTGATTGACCGTTCAGCCCCTTCACCTCTATCTGCTTGACCACAGGTAGGTTGAGCGGCCTGATTAGTTCTGCTCGCGCACAATTGTATTCGGCCCCGCTATCTATTAGAGACGATGTCACAGGGAGCCCTGTAATATACACTTTCATGTACTCTCTTACATAAGTCTCCTCCACGTCAATGCAATCCGGGTTTGTCGGCAATGCATGCTGTTCTATCTCTTGTATCAATGGCGGCCCGTCTTGTCGCGTCTCGCTTTGTCTGTCTGCCTGTCTGCCTTGAGCTCTGGTCACGGTTGGCTGGACCGCACACGCGCTCACCTGCTTGCTTTTAGTTTGTTTGTTCTTCGAACACAGTTTAGCTCTGTGGTCTGGAGAAAAGCATAGGAAACAAAGGCCACGCTTTCTAATCTCGTCGGGGGTTGGACGTCCGTCTGTCCTGTTATTTGTCTGTGTCCCTCCCGGTCGGTCAGTCCACGTGTCCGTCTGTTTCTCCTCCTGAAGCCTTAATTTCTCTGCTTCCTCTTTCTCTTCTCTCCTCTGCTTCTCCTCCTGAAGCCTGAGCTTCTCAGCCTGCTTTTCCTCTAGCATTCTGAGTCTCTCTGTTTCCTCCTTTTCTTCTCTCCTCCGTTTCTCCTCCTGAAGCCTTAATTTCTCTGCTTCTTCTTTCTCTTCTCTCCTCCGTCTCTCCTCCTGAAGCCTTAATCTCTCTGCTTCCTCTTTCTCTTCTCTCCTCCGTTTCTCATCAAGAAGCCATAGTCTCTCCTCCTGCATCTCCCTAAGCAGCCTGCTCTCCTTCTCAAGCAGCCAGATCTTCTCAGCATGCTTCTCCCCAAGGAGCCTCAGTCTCTCTTCTTTCTCTTGTCGTCTCCTCTCTCTCTCTTCTTCGATCCTTCTCTGCCTTTCCTCCTTCTCTTCCTCTCTCCTCTCCGCTCTCTCCTCAAGCAGCCTGAGTCTCCGTTCCGCTTCCTCTCCTTCTTCTTTCCTCAGTTCCTCCGTTTCCTCTTTCTCTTCACTTCTCTGCCTTTCTTCTTCCTCTTCTAGTCTCCTCTCTCTCTCTTCTTCGATCCTTCTCTGCCTTTCCTCCTCCTCTTCTTTTCTCCTCTCCACTCTCTCCGCTTCCCTTCTCTCGTATTTTAATTGTTCGAGCCCGACTAGCTGCCTCAGCCTTGTCGAGCGAATACTGTTCTCTAGGCTACCTATGCTTACTCCCTCACTTACTTCTGGCGGTATCTCCCGTCCAGAAACAATTATTTCGGCGCTAGCCTCTCGGAGCTGGTTCATATTCATGGAATTCAATTCCTTCTCTCCTAGTCCCATCTTTCTCAGATATGCGACTAGTCTGTGATGGGGCGTGTTCTGCACCCTCACTCTTTTCTCTACCGACAACTTATCCATCTTCTAACAGTCCGCTCACTAATAGAAAAAGATAAGTAAGTTAGAGGAGAGTCACCGTTGGTCAGAAATCAAAGAAAACAACGTCCTAAAATTCTACCACAAATACAACAAGAACAGAACTGAGCAAAAGGAGCTACGCAAAAGCCTCGGCTATTCGCACACCAATCCTCATCCAGACCTCAACCGCAACCTCACAGATTACCACGACTACCAGTAAGGACTTACCCTCTGAATACGTCGAGCGTGCTCCGTCTTTTGGTATCTTGGCTGATCCGCTGTCCTCCGTTGCCACTCCCGTCCGTCGTTGCTAGCGATGGTCGGTCGTCCGTTGGCGCTCTTGTTCCTCGTCCTTGCCTGTTGCTGTCGGTTCCTTCGAGTCCTTCGTCTCCGAAGTCCGGCACTCGATTTCTCCAGTTGCGAAGGGTTGTATTCGCCGCTGGTCCCGATCTGTTGAGATTCCTCTTTTCCGTTTCCGGTTCCGCTTTTCGTCGTGACGTCTTCAGTTGAAAACCCTGTCGACTGCGCCAATGTCGCAATCGGAGGTCGCCCTGTCGTGTGTTTGCCGTGTGTTGATGTCGACCCTCGATTGCTTGTTCTTTTACTTGCACTTTTATTTAACGTGCCTAACTTTTCTATAGAAGATTCACGACGAACTTTGTTTAATTAATAAATGAATTTAATTAAAGAAACAAATATATATACACTAACTCTACGGGAACTTCCACGTAGTATTAAAGCGTTTAGATATTAAATCGGACTATCTCAAATGTTGCTTCGTACAGCCTAACTACAGATCGTTCTTTCGCGTCAGTCTCTGAATCTGACGGACTATACTCTGCCGCCCCGCTGGTCGTTCCTCCCGATGTTTCTCGCTCGACCGATGTTCACACGTCGCGTTCGTCAGCAGTACAAGTCCCGTGTTCTCCGTTCCCTTCTGTTAAGTAGGAACTCCAGCCTGCATCAGTCAGCCCCCCTCCCCACGTCAAGCTATCGTCAATTAGTGTCAGATTGCTCCTCGATACGCGGGTCGTCGCTCGCCTGCAGCGCGGGCGGTGTCTGGTTACACCATAGCCGCGAGGTGTCCTATTACACCTTGGCTGTGTGGTGTCCGATTACACCTGGGCCTCGCTGCCTTCATTGTTGCCCAAGTGGAGACTGGCTTTTCGTCCGTCATCATCCTATCTCGACCGGCAACGACGCTTACATCATAATGATGATGCCATCTCGTCGTTGTTGTCGATCTCCTCACGCGACAGACTGTGAGAGTGCGCAACGCGATGAATAAAACCAATCTCAGGACGTTTGAAATGGGATTACTGATGCACACTGTTGCACAGCCATTGAGAAGCATTAGTCTGCAAACATAATAATAATCTTCGTTTAATATCTTCAAACTGACAACAACGCAGTATGATTACAAATCAGTACATGTTATGCGATAAATCTTAACTACTAACAGAACAGACAGCCTGCAATACACGGCGCAAATTGCAGCCTACAAAGCATGTCCACCTATGGGACTCGATCTCTGTACCTCTCGCACTCTACGCATGAGCTCCCGTCTCCTCAGTTCTCTCTGATTGCTCGCACTCCCATATTTCCACATTCATGCTTGAACATCTTCACTAGCTTCCTCTTACTGCCCGCATCCAACTAAAGTTACTTATCCATATTTACCGATCTTACATGGGACTTGCTCCTAAGTACCTCTGTGATTCAATACGTCTTCCCGCCTCAGCTGGCTCCCTTCGACCTCATAGTTACTCTGATTGACTTATTTGTTCCCCGAGTGAGAACGGCCATGGCCCAGTCTCGGTCTTTTGTTAGTATTTGCCTTTCATTGTGGAATCAGCTTCCCCCTTCAGTCCGGGATGCATTACTATCTGGTTGTCCTGCCACAGCTTTTCGATGTCTTAAAACTTGTCTTTATTCCCAATGATTTTCGCATTTGGAGCGCCTCTGATTGATGAGCACTCGGTAGAGGCGCTTTATAAGTTCTGAAATATAATGCAATACAATATGTACATTCTTCATGCATTTTATGTAGCAACACCTACTAAGTATCCCTTTATAAGCTGTAAATTCCAGCCATAAATTCCAACTGTAACATTGTCATCAGATTTAACAGTGAAGTAAAACTTCACACGTTCTGTTTTACTTCTAAATACGCGAAGCTGTCACCTTGTCACCTTGTGCTGTCAACTCCTGGAGCTCTAGCTACCGCCATGACACACATTCTCCATTGCTTCCTATTCGAAGTCAGGTCCCTTAGTGCTTCCAGATTCATGCCAGTTACATCGTGAATCTCATCCATCCATTTCTTGCTTGGTCGACCACGTCTTTTTTCCCCTCACCACAAGCCAACATCATTTCCTTTTCTAGCCCATCAGATCGCATAACATGACCAAAGAATCCAAGCTTCAATCTTGTCGCTTTTTGTTTTAATGACTCTTCATTCTCGACACCAATCTCCACTCGTATTGATTCGTTCGTCCTTTTCTCTGTCCATGATATTCTCAACATCTTTCTCCATATCCACATTTCACATGCGTTGACCTTTTTCTCCATGTTCTTTGTCATTGTCCACGACTCACACCCATACAGAACCGTTGGAAAGACTAGGGCTCTCACGAGCCTTTTTTTGTACCGTACAAAATAATATAGTGTAATGTAGGCCTAATGTAACAAAATACTTATATGGCGCCTTTCAAGGACTTCCCAAAAGCGATCCTTGCATGGCTATCAAACTGATCTAAATGACTGCGACTTAAGGTAACAAGAAAATATGTGATTAGTTGAATCAGTTGAAACAACACGTAGATATAAAAGATTTATTCGATGCACAAGATAGCCTAATGAACTCACATCGATGTGCGGAAGTGAGGAATCTGTAAATATACGCGGCCATAAGAGCGTGGTGCTCGGAGACCCAGCTGACTTACTACTGGAACTCAAAGCTCCTTGATGCATTATGCCAAACCGTCGCCGATGGGAAAGGCCAACGCGACGCTGATATAAACGCCTCACATTTCTCGTCCTCGTCGCTTTAATCTAACGGCCAGCAGATAAGGTAATTGATGATTTGATGAGTGATGAACCACAACCGACTTCTAAATAATAATTCGTTCATATCTTCGAAAGACGAGTTTTCACCATCTATAACCTTCAAACAATTTCACGAACTCTTATATGCCTTCAGTTCGTAATAGTGATTTCATATCTAATGAGAGATCTCTGTTGTCTTGCGACCCATCTTCGGTGCATGAACTTGTCAACAATGGGTCACCGAATGTGGTGCTATCAACCCCCATTGTGCCATGGGTGAACATAACCGTGTTCTGCGAACGCTTCACTCGGTTTCCATCACTCCCTTTATCAGCAGAATACTAATCACAAAATCTGATCCGGTTTTCAAGCATATTCCATTCGCTTGATTTTATTGGTGTATAACAACCCGTTAGGGGAGACTCATGGTGTTAGTTGAACATCATTCACTTTTCAAGATATTTGAACTTCATTCGCATTTAGGTGGTCTTGTTTTAATCGAACTATAAAATCACTTAGACTGGATAGAAGTATCTGTGAGAAAAGGTAGCTTATTAAAGGCCCTATATACATACACATAGGCCTACTCGCGCGTGCGTATTATATTCCAGATGTCGAGGTAACAGGGTATCCTACACAGTTATTTCCGCCTCAGATATTAAACAGACCATTAAGCACACGACATACAATTCAAACAGATGAGACATATGGACAGTTTTATACTAAAACACTGGTGATAAATGAAGTTAGATTTATTCGAAACTGTGGCTACTTGAGCTTCGTTGCAGAATTTGCAATATAGGTAGTCATTTAAACCTTTAGAACATAGAAGCAACGCTTGATGCACCTTAAACGGCTTTTATCATCATTCGACTCGCCTTCAGTTGAGCCGAACTGGCCAGTCCAATGTCTCGAAGACCGTACCAGTTAAATTCGGTGGTGTTATACTCGCAATTAAGACACGTGCAAGCACATTGGTTAAACCAAAAACCGCAGGAATACCAACTAGCGCAATTGCCACTAAGAGCCATGTCATTGTCATTATCGTAAGTGGAAAATTTCATTCCGTTCTGAAGGAAGACTCCAGAATTGCTCATGTAATTAAGGGCGTCGCCTGCATCTCCCACGTAACCAGACACGTTTAGGGCGTAACCAAGTGACTCGGATGTGATGAAGAATGAATCGTATTCAGCTGAAAACCACTTGTTATGATCCACGGATTGTATCTCGATGCGTAGACGGTAGGGGGCGTTTATTGTCAGCTGGTGCATCTTCTCCAGACCAAGCCAGAAGTTTTTCCTGATGTTGCCGAAGCCTCCCTTATAAGTTGTCCATGATTGAGAGAAGGATAAACTACCGTCTACTCTCTGCTGGATGACGATCCAGTTGTTGATAGATATCGATGGAGAAGTTATGTTGAAGGTCGGAATTGTCATAGCCACCCCGACAAACATCACCAGAACGTTACCTGAAAAATATATTATTATTATTGCATAATGAAAACACACGATTGGCTTCAAATTCCGAACAGTAACAGCACTTAGACCCGTTTAGACCAGTTAGAAATATATGTAGGAAAACATGAGAATTTTTCATTTAGGCCCTACGTGTATAACTGTATACTTATTGGCATATTTTGTTGTTGATTGTATCTGATGTGCAAAATAAAATTATTCACAAATTAATGTCGATTTACTAGTTTTTCAAAAACAAAACAGGGACTGTTTTCTCCTGGGCGTCGACCATGTCCGGCGTACAGGCCGTTAAGGGGTTAAAGATAAAGACAGACCTATATAACTGAGCAATTAATAATAAACGCGATGAACAGTTGAACGTAGGCCATTGAATACAGTGCTATCCGGTCTCCGGAACCATGTCAGATTTTGCTAATGCACAGAAACGAAATGTTAACGCAAAGCCTTCTCTTAAGTTTTTATGTAATACTCAGTCTATCATTTTCACATTATGAATGGCCAACGCAACAACTTTGCTGTCCATATTGTACAGTCTCACATTATTTGCTTTCTGTGTATAGGATAAGCTACATAACTTAGTTACCCTCGAAATGGAAGAAAAAGTGGGTCTGTTATCAACCTGTTTCTTTATTCTGCACTGTGCTATCCCATAAACTGTCTCTTCACAATTGGTCATAATAAAGAAATGAAGTGATTCACCTGATAACTTTCTCATGCAGAGTGCTAGAGATCCATTCGCGACCAGACAGGCATTGCAACCATCGCCAGTTAGGTTCACAGCACAACCGTTGTATAGACGACCATCATAAGTGAACGGCAAGGAACAGTTCTCGGCAGGAATTCCTATGCATAACATTTACTTATGACAGTCACAAGTGTTGTATAGTTTTATCGAGTCTGACGAGAGAGAATTAATTCATTTCCAAGTACAGATTTGACTGACTGACAGGCACAGTTGTTCATCCATCCGCCAATAAAACTTCCAGTTTAGCGAAGGACGGGAATTCCTGCTTTGGGCTGGAATATTTCATAAGCACTGCCAACTGATGTGAAGTGAGATTGTATTTCGGGGAACTTCATGTCAAACTCCAATGACTAATAGCTGTCAGCGCGAAATTGGGGATAGAGGCGTGGTTACTGGGGCAGCGCATCGACGACAGGTCGACCATAGCGTTGTGACGTCGAGAATGACGACAACGTACACTTGTATGAGTATATTACTGTATGTATAATGTCTATGCATGTAGGAAGGTACGCATGCATGCATGTTTATATATGTGCATAGTTGACGTATTCGGGGATTTTATTGACAATTTGTTTGTATGTATATATGTATGTATGCGTGTATGTATGTATGTATGTATGTATGTATGTATGTGTGTATGTATGTATGTATGTATGTATGTATATATGTATGTATGTATGTGTGTATGTGTGTTGTGGCATGTCCCGTCCTGGAGATGAGGTATTCGCTAGATGGTGACTTGTCATGTCACATGCCGAATTTGATCGAATAGTACCGAAGTTGTCCGAATGTCGGAAAACTTCGAGAATTTTCTAGAAACTCTTTCGGGTTACACTATAGAAGAGGAGTGGAGAAGACGTTGAGAGAGTTCAGCCGTTGATGATAAGAGAGTTCTGTGTTATTGGGGAGAGAGTTCGGTCATTGATGAGAAGTACAGGTAAGTTCAGAGAATCAGTTTAGTCGTTGAGGGAAAAGACCGTTGCTGCTGAAGAGGTTTAGTCGTTTGAGTTAGATAGTAGTTTGGCGAACGGTTGTTGTTTGTCAGTCTTACTTTGTTTGTGGTTTCTGGACAGTCTTTTGAGTTTTATAGAATAAAGTTTTGTTGAAGACGGCTGTTTACTCAGGAAAGAATCAGGGTCGAGCTGGGTCGTAATTGCAATTGTAATTAGTAACTTCTACTGCGCCGGTGTCTAATGCACAAGGCATCAATCGCTGGTGCACAAAAAAACGAGCCGTAATCGGGTCAATATCCAGAAGATCAGTCTATGGTGGATAACTGGATAAGGAATTTGAGGTAGATAGGTTCTCTGCTGAGAGCGAAATAACACAAACGAATGAGCAGAGAGCACAGACATAGGAAGAGTTCCAAAAAGTAGGTCCAGCAACCGAAAAAGCTCGTTCACCAAGGACAGTTCTTGATTTAGGTATGACTAGATAACGATAATCAGATGACCGTGTTGAATAATGATAAGCCTGCTGAATAAGAACTGATTTTATGTATTGTGGCTGGCTAGTGTTCAAAGTTGTATAAACTGTGAGTCCCAATTTGAAACTAATTCTTTGCTGAACAGGAAGCCAATGCAAAGATTTGCACAGTGGTTAAATGTTCATATTTTGATATATTAGTTATGTTTCTAGCCAAAGAGTTATGTAAATCTGCAGCTTCGGCATGATTGACTTATTGATACCAGTAGAAAGCGAGTAACATTAATCTAAGCGACTGGAAACTAATGCAAATATCCTTGCGTACATGGGTACATAACGTCTAATTCTGCGTTTGTCACGAATGAACATATATGAAGACTTACAAATACTGTTTACATGGTCAGTGATAGACATGGTGAAATTGAAAACAACGCCTTACTTACGAGCAGCATCTGCCAGCTCAACATTTGAGTCACGAAGTTTCAATGACTTAAGCCAGATAAATATTTAAGTTGCCGTGGAGTGCTCAGTAGCAGAAATTCAGTCTTTGATGGGTTATGGAGGAATTTATTGGTCACCATCCACCATCTATACCCGTAGAACAAGAAAGCTCAGCATGCAATAATTTTGTATAGGTATATTATGTATGCATATTTGTTTGTATTTATGCATGCCGACACAGGCCTGGTTCAAGACATTTGGCGGCCCTAGGCAAAAACCTATGATTAGGGGAGGGTTGCCATAAATGAACCACCTATAGGGGAAATAGAGGTTTACTGAATGAATGCTACCGATTTTCTAAAAGGAAATTATGCCATATGATGGGCTGATTATTCAAGTATGTTGTAAATAATCAAGGGACAGATAGTATTCATGCATTTATGAAAAATAACTAAAACAACTTGAGCTCCAATAAGTCCAATCAAGGCAACCTGTTTCCTTAAATGGATCACATGGTGTCCTTGATTGGACCAGTTGCCCTGAATGGGACATATTATTTTAAAGAAGTTTTTAAAGATAATGTGCAATAAAAAACACTTTAAACGTTTTAAAACACTAATTGTCTATAACATGCAATAGAGGCGTTTGTATCTAACTGTCAAAATACTATAAAAGTAGTAGAAATCAACTTAATATATGACTAACATAACCACTCCAGTACACTAATTAGTGTACATTGTCAGAATCACTAGTTATATATAGACTATACATAGTTAACTATAGACTAAATGATTAGTTAAGTCTTTTATTAATACTTATTTACAACCACTTGAGTCTGACACTTAACAATTAATAGGGGCCTACTTAGAGGAATTACACACAGTTTGCACAGAGGAACACATCATCATCAAGCAGGGACGTCATTTGGGGGGAGGGGGTATTTGCCCCCCTGATTATTGAAAAAAAAATTAAAACGCTGGAACAAGAAAAGGAGGAAGAAGGGGTAAAAAAGAAAAAAATTATACTAAAATTCATGGAATTATTATATGCTATTAACAGAACTAGAGTCTGCAAAGGCTATTTTCACAAGACCACACATCTTTGACAGCGGGGGAGGGGCACATAATGGAGTTCCCCCCTAAAATTTGGAACAAACACTAAAAAACTGTGATTTTCTTCGCGCGGAGCGCGAAAATATTTTTTTACCTCTTTTTTGACGTCCTTGCGCAGCCCCCTGAAAAAGCTGAAATGACGTCCCTGTCATCAAGTAGTCCCCGCATTTATTTTACTCGTTGACATCTACATATACAACTGAAATAAAATGTTGTCCGACATAATACAAGCCAATGGAACTTATTATTATATAAATAAGCACCTCAAGCACAGTATAGCATTGCAAGTGCCGGTGTCCTTAAATGGACCACCCCAAAATATCGGTCCAATTCAGGAAAATAAGTGTGATCCATTCCAGGCAACACGGACTACTTTTGCTCCATACACTGCGATAGTTCAACCCAGGTCAGTCTTAGCCTAAAAACACTTATTGTCGCTCAAACATGAAACCTGGCCATAACTAAAACAAATTTGATAGCATTTTTAAAAGCTGATCTTAAGTGTATATCCTCATTGTCAGGTACGGCTACAAATAGATCAGAACTATATGAAATAGAGTTTTAACCGCCATTTAATAAATGTTTAGTATTCCGTAAAACTGCCTACGTCGATACGATCAATATTCAACTGCGCAAGAATACAACAGTTGACAACGAAGTTAAATGGGTATCTAGGGTGTAAATCGGCTGTGGTCCAATTAAGGCAACGGTCCATATGGGGCAACTCTCTCCTAAAACTTAACGGTGAACCCTACCTTAATACAACATAATTTATTACACCAACACTATAATACTTCCATCTGGCGAGTAATAATTTAAAAAAATTTAACTTTGTTTCATTTATGAATTTCCAGAAATTATTTTTTTGATGTTTATATCGGAAAAATGGAAAATTGGCGGCCCATAAAAATTGGCGGCCCTAGGCGGCTGCCTAGTTTGCCTAACGGACGAACCGGGCCTGTGCCGACAGGTGAGCAGCATGTCTCAGCAGCATGATCTTGAATGTATTAGGCTCCGTCACACTAATAATTGTTACGCTACTTATAGTAATTGCTCTGTAGCTACAAACGGAATCGCAAACAGCGTTCCATTACTTTGTCATGAAACTCCTTACAGTTTACGTATGCGCGCACTCAGTATATTCTCTACGAATCCTAGCTATAACGCCCTGTGTTTAACTGTGAACTGACTTGGTCTGAACAGAAGACGGTATTTTACGGCACATCAAATGTCTTTTTTTATTAGAACACACACAGTATTGAATCAAATTCATAGGACAAACACAGGAAACAAATGTACAGGTGTATTTCTAATGGGATGCCCCGAAGGGCTGAAAGCCCGCTAACTGGGGCACTCCAGTTTCACTGGCTGAGCAGGTGTTCATATGTGTTACTCAAAAACCAATGCTAATCATGTGTTCAAACAGATCAAAACGTTTACAAAGCTTAACTAGTACAATGATTTTAACCAGTACAGATCATCAATGAGATAGCAACATAGCAAATAATTATGTCAATTTTACATTATGCTAATACTGCCAGTTTAAGCGATAAGAGTGTAAGACTACATTTGGTGAATAAGATATTTCCTTAGCAACAATTTAAAACTATGCAATGGTGAGGTCGAGGCTAGTTAGAGGCCAAAAGAGGCATCGTTTGGTTACCGTGGCCTTTGACGTCTGCCGGAAGTCCACAATCTTTTGTCTCTTTCTTTCTTGATGGGAACGGAGGCGCTGCATCTTTTCCATCTCTTCTTTCTATTCTTGTCCGTATTCTTGTTCAATCCGCCCCATCGACAACTTCTAACGGTCGTTCGCCGCCAATCTGTTCAAGCCGCATACAATGTGCTTGATCTCATTATGAGTTCGCATATCTATTTTATTTGCCATTGTATTGTCAAGCGCAGTTGTCGATTTGGAGACGTCAATCATCCATTTCTAGTTTTCTTTGTGTTGGTATAAATCGATCAGGAAACTCAGAAGAACAAATCGATATCTCGATTTCCTCGTGAAAATGGAACGAGTTGAAGCGTGTCTTTGTTTTCCTACCTCCTGAGACTTTCCTATGTTTCCACACACCTGGTTATCGGTCCTACTCAGCATTTTCCTTCAGTTATGATCTTAGTCCCCGACCTCATGAGTTCATGCTCCCAGCTAAAGATGATCGTAATTTTATTTCTAGGGCATTATATAAGAATGTACATTAATTTCTGACCTTTCGTGTTGGGAAGGAATCAATAGCCTGAACAGTCAGCTAAAATCATCAATTTAGCAACCCTCACTCTATTTGCAAGAGCTGGCATAAATTGTTCTAGACATTAAGTGTTATAGTTGCGTCTTTGACGACTGTATGATGAATTGGATAAACCTTGGACCAACGTGTTTGCGCTGGTTGGGTGATTCTTAGTTCAGCAGGAAACGGAAACGATTTGTTTTTCATATGACAAATTTAATTGAAAGTCGATTGATTGATTTTTTAAGATACAATTGCCCCAAAACTCTAAATATATGCACAGCGTTTCGATCAATTAATAAGTTGTTTTATTGGCTAATGTTGTACTTCGATATTTGTAAATTCGTGCTTAATCGGCAAAAAGCTGAAGCAAAACAATTGCGAATCAATTGTAATTGTATGATTGTAGATGCGTGTTACATGGCACAATTAAGCTGGAAAAAAATCAGAGGCGCTTCAGACTCAACAAATCAAAAACATAATCGAAATGAATGGCCTTCAAACGCTTACGGAAATGAGGTAAAAGAAGGCCACGAAGTTCCAATAGCCGATTGTAAAGTAACTTAATGTGTCTCATATTCGCCAGCATCAGATTCTTCAGCTTACAATATTATTGGTCTGCAGTCACTTGGTGCATAGGGCGCTTGAACTTACAGGAAACTACACTGCCAAGAAACCATGTCCAGACGAGAGAGCGATCCGGCTCATATGATAGTGCGAGTGACTAAACAAGTGAACATTAACATGTATAAACACCGTTAGAAACCATTTTGCAGATTATTCTGTCGAAACACTGTCGAAACACTGGTTTCTGTAAGATGTATTACAACAATGCACACATCGTGTTTTAAGCGGTTTTAGGTGAGAGGCAATTTTACCTAATATTATCTACTATATGACTTAATTTGGTATCGACTTCTAAGAGTTACATTATCCTAATCTTCAAGGTCGTTTACAGCATCTTTAATAACCTCGACCTGTGTTGAGGACACTGCGTTCTACGCGGACGAGTGAGATCACGTGGTTTGCTAATCTTGATCTGATTTTGCAAATGGCAAAAATCGTAATGACTTTTACAACGCGTTTTTGATCTCCGTAGGAAGAGGCAGTTTTCTGCCTCCTGGATGCCTCCAAATTCAATCTAAGAACTCGTGCAATTTCTTTCTTAATTAAGCAAAAAGACTCACCCGTGTACGGTTGATCGGTCTGAGCCTACAAATTATAGAACACCTTTCTCAACAAAGAAATAGCATTATAGCTTGTAACTATGATGTTTCGCTTTCATAATGAAAAAACAATACTTATCTTCTACAGAAGAGAGCCAACATGTTGGTCTATCTGTTGCTTAAGTTTTCTGCATATTGGGTGTATATTTAAACATGTTTCGGACTTATACTTTTCACGGTCATTGTTTGCAGCATAAACAAGTTGCAATTTAAAAAAATAATACGTCCAAATGTTTATTCATCATGAATGGCCCTACATAAATTTACCAGTAAGCTATTTAATTAAATGATTCAAAAAGTAATCGCTGAGAATGATTTGAACAGGAATTTTGTATTTTTTTCTTCCTATCAAACCATAGCGATATAGGGCCTACATCTGAAAATTCTGGTATGGACTTTCAAAAATATTTATGCCCCAGGCCTTAAAATTGGACAGGAAGTCCTAGAAATTATGAAGAGATCTGCTATAAAACGTGAACTTAAACATAGGTCTATAACCATTCTAGAACAATATCCACTATTAAACCAATAGGTCCTACTTTGATATAAAATGGTTTAAAAAATCATGACCTGGTAGTGGGTACACGGCGGAGAAAGTTCATAGCATTTTGGTCGGTTGAAGAAGATGTCGCAAGTTCTGTTCACATTGTTGTAGTTGAAATTCTCGCAGTACAAGGATCGTTGACATTCCAAGGCACAGTCCAGGACGGAGTTCATGGACAGTGAATTTGAAGGTGCATCTAGAGCGCAGAGCTCTGATCCAGGAGGTGCCTCTGCCACTTGGTACTCACGTGCGTCTAATATCATGACGCAAGGACGGTTCGCTAGTGCAAGAACAAAGTAGAACGTCGTCCAGAGCATCGAATAACCGACCATTGTCACAGGTTAAATCTTAAACGCGTTATGATCTAATGATTGTGACTGTCAGATCTTCTGAGGCGGCAGCTTCGTATATTTCTGCAGTCGATGTACGTATTATATATATATATTTATACATATATATGTATGTATATATATACATATATATATATCCCTAGGCCAACAGAGTAGCGGAAAGAAAGCCAAGAAACAGCTTTGTCTAATCCAACGGAAATTATTACCCTTAGCATACCTTTCAATGGCATAGTATCACTGTCAACTGCGAATGCTGCCTATCGATTAAAGCATGTCTAAACGCTATTAGGGCTGCGGTTTATTGTCATTGGTTCTTTCTTTGTTGGTGGCACTGCCATGCCAGTGAAGCTGTGTCTTAATCGAAGCAAAACTCTTCAGAGTTTAAGAATCGATGTCTGCGAAAAGATATGCACAATGAAAGATGACGCATTTAAAACAGCATATGCAAAGTGTCAATACTTTCATAACCTTACCTACCGTCTTAGCAGTAACCAGGTTTGGAAAGCAATGAAGCTTTATATATCATGCTGTTTCGCCTGCGCCATTTGTTTTTTGTTTTCCAATAATAATCATTTTTAAACAGTGAAGTTTTTACGTTACTAGCTCCCTTGCCTACTGTAGACGTGTGTTTTCAACATTACTAGGCTATGTTGCAAAGATTATGTTAAATGTTCACCTATTAATATACCTAGGCTATTAGAGTACAGTTAATATGAGCGAAGGCTGTGATATTTTGTAATAGAGGAGGGCAAAGAGTAATGGTAGGCTAACACTCATGGCCAGGAGAGCAGCAGTACGCGGTTCGATTCCCGCAACCTCCCTCGGGTGGGCGCTTTGCATGGCTGCCATAACGTGTCTTTAGTCAAGATATTGATAATTGTACTGTCATGTCTGTTATCTAACTGCGTTTGTCAGTTTGAATTAATAAAGAAAAGATTATTATTATTTTTATTATTATTATTATTATTATTATTATTATTATTATTATTATTATTATTATTATTATTATTATTATTATTATTATTATTATTATTATTATTATTATTATTATTATTATTATTATTATTATTATAAATCATGCGTAGATCAAAATTTTGGCTCACCCTTGGGGTAATGCGTGGTTCCAGAGGAAGGCAGCTACACCGCTGTTTACAGGAAGTGCGAGGATATATTTTCTGCATTATATTTGTTTAGTGACGACCAAAAAAGCAGAGGTTGAAGGATTCAGAGATAGCTTTTAAAGGCGTGAGTTGCAACTGGCTCTGGCGCAGGAAAGTAGGATTTTAGCCGTTGAAAGATTGGCTCTTTTTAAGGCAGGCTTGCACTGTTTCAATGCAATTGCAATAAAGCCATGCAATCTGGATCACAAATGTAGCAACAGAATTGCTACTGCATGGAAGTAGCAGCTTGGCAGAAGGAAACACTTTGAGCAGAGAGCAGATCGAAATGTTTGTTGGTCAAATCGTCGAAAACATTTAAAGCTCGTGTAATAAACTTAGACGGTAAATATAACCGGATAGCTTATTTTCGTCCCTTTGGTTCAAACGCTTAGGCCTAAACTCAAGACAACTTAGGTGGTTCACGATACTCACGCTAATGTCATAGCTTGATCTATTTCGTTTGTAACAGTGTTAGACCGTATTCGTCAACTACAAGAGGCGTTACATAGCGTTTCTTGATGCATTCCTAAATTCCTATTCGTACGGGAATGGTTGTGCTGCAGTAATGTACAACACTAGAATCTTATAACTTCTGCGAACAACAAGTTCTTCGCAAGATGACCAGACAAAAACGTCTCCAGATATTGGACTGTCTCTGCATCAACATGCCGTTATGTAACAGAACATTTCTATAGCGCCTTTCAGGCACCTCCCAACCAAATGCGAGACTTACACGGCTAACATGCAGGACTAACTCCTCTCACCCTTCTGAAGCGAATGTTGCCTTCGACATGATTGACCATGGCATTCGTTTTGGAGCGCCTTGAAAGAGCGTTGGGCGCGTAGGCTGCTCTCCGTCGATGTTGACCTAATTACTCCCTCAGTTGGTCTTCCATATGGTTCCATCCTAAGGTTCCTACTTTATATTCTCCACGCTGCTAATTACATCTAGTTCTTTCCTCTTTGGGGTGGCGGCTCAACATACGCCAGTTATCGCAAGCAATAGAATTACGATTATGATATTTGTTTTGTGGAAGGATTAGAGCACTTCCACAAATATTGAGATTAGTCATTTGTTATTCACAGAAAAACATGTACAGAAAAACTTTCTACGACCATCGACTTACCTCGAACGTCAAGGTCATTCGAACTGTTATAGACCATGCAGTTGACTGTTGCTCGATATTATAAATCATGGCATGTAATAACCGCAGAGTAGCGGGCATTAATAACTAATTTTGCCTTCGATTTCTTTCTAGCCAAAAAACCCTAGAATGAACATCGAGACCGTATTTCTACGACTTATGGCTGTGGAGATATAAGTGGTCGCTTGGAACGTCAAGTTGGGTGACGTCAAGTCGCGTGACGTTGTTATGTAGGCCTAATTACCGAATATATCAAACAGGAACTGTTCGAATTTATTCAGTCGAAAATCCGCCAGATCTTCAACGGTTCAATATAGAAGTTTCGATGTGTCTGACTAATTTTTCTGAAATTATTTACCTTGCAACCTGCAACATAAGCTCCTTGACCCTTCTGTTTGTTTTTGGTTAGCACTTGAAAAATCATTCAGTTCCACCGTGATTTTGTCATGTCAGGTTGGGAACTCAAGCTGAGTTTCTGTTGAAATGGCACTATTCAATTGCGATTACAGTTACCAAGTAGAAATTGTTTAAAGTTCAACATGAAAGCCATTGTGTTGGAAATAACACTTTCTCCTTCTTCCAGCGGATCAGCGCATTTGTTCTGCTCTGTCACGCCACTATCAGTCGACTGCATATGAATTTACTTAAGTGATGATAGAGTTTCTTTAGCTTGTATATATTAGCAGCATATCTTAGGAAAGCAAATGCCACAGTTCACGTTAAATCTAGCGAGTTAATAAATAATAGCAGAGTGGATCACCCAACTTACTAGACAGTCTTTGTGTAAGTCATTTAGCAAAGTGATTAGACCATCTAATTTAGATTTAAAATCTTGCTTCAATGTGCGGGCGGCTATGGCACAGGCAGATGTACGTGTATACTATTCTCTATACGTAACAACGAGAATACAAGCTTTTGTCACAGTTCCGAGCAATGATTCGCTGTAAAGTGTATTAACGTGGTTGTCACATCATCGTTCTGAAATATATGTTGCTTAGAAACCTGTGTCTGTATCTCTCTTTGACTCTATAGCAGTTGCACAGCATTTTGTTTGTCGGTCAGGAACATTAATTTGGAGTTTTTCTTAGAGTGGCACATGTGAGATAACGAATAGAATAAGTCATTTTTGCTTGAAGATTTATAAAGCGCAAGTTGATATAAACAAATACACCGCAAATGCGTTGTGATAAATGCAACCAGACATTGCATTAGGAATATAGGCCTACATTTACTAAGTTGCAAATGAGAAGCGAATATAATGTACGTACATATTTAAAGAATAGCCTACATGCCACATGACATAATTACATAATCGCATAGCCAAACTGGCAAACCTGGCCTTCTGCCTTTTCAAACTGCCAGTCCTTAGATTGTTAAAACATATGCGAAGCAGTCTAGCGAGCAGCCATATATGTGTGGAAGGCCCAAAACACAAATAGGTTCTCTGTAGCCTTCGTGTATTGGTGACCACCGTGAAAGTGATGCACGATGATGTCCTATGCCAGTCTAAACATCATGCGGGACCCATTTAACATCGGAACCGTTCCAAGTCCGGGCTGAGCAATTGGCTTCCAGTAGTAACCAACCGAACCAAACTCAGCGTTCAGGTCACAGATTCCACAGGATGCGAACCACCATCCAGATCCATGCTTCAGCGCGCAATTATAATCTGGCTCAGCCTGGTCGTTGTCGCTATCGTAGGTCGAGAAGTTCTTGTGGTTTTGCCATGCGGCTGCAGGAGGGTTCTTGTTCATGGCATCTCCGGCGTCTCCGCTGAATCCGTCCAGATGAATGGCATACCAGTTGGACTCCGGATCTATTCGGATCGAGTCGTACTCGGCTGAGAACCAGGACCCGTTCTCAACGGACATGAACTCAAAGCGCAACCGATAGTTTCCGCTGTAGGTCAGTTGGTGCATCTTCTCCAGGCCGATCCAGTAGTCAAGTGTTGGGTCACCAAACCCAGAGCGGTACTCGGCCCACGTCCGGTTGAAGTTGATGGAATTGTAGATGCGATTGGAAACGACGATCCAACGATTAACGGTCAACAGAGGAACGGATGTGGAGAAAGTTGGAACTGTGATGAGAGTGAGACTTAGAATCGGTTGGAAGTCTACAATGTCAGGAGGCGATACAAAACTTTGATATGCGGATCTTCCAATTACACAATCTAACAACAAAACAGCTTTTCCTATTATATTCAAAGCTAGAGAGCATGACGCAAACGGACTCGAACATTAACGAAAACGAAGTGACTAGCGGACCGCCAGGCGGTCCGCTAGTCACAGCCTTACGAAAAACGTGCGGGACACGCAGAAAATAATGAGACCTGTTCATTGTAAAACAGTTTGTCTTCTATCATGCAATCAACAAATCACCATTATCATTATCATCATCATCATCATCATCATCATCATCATCATCATCATCATCATCATCATCATCATCATCATCATCATCATCATCATCATCATCATCATCATCATCATCATCATCATCATCATCATCATCATCATCATCATCATCATCATCATCATCATCATCATCATCATCATCATCATCATCATCATCATCATCATCATCATCATCATCATCATCATCATCATCATCATCATCATCATCATCATCATCATCATCATCATCATCATCATCATCATCATCATCATCATCATCATCATCATCATCATCATCATCATCATCATCATCATCATCATCATCATCATCATCATCATCATCATCATCATCATCATCATCATCATCATCATCATCATCATCATCATCATCATCATCATCATCATCATCATCATCATCATCATCATAGCATGCTGCAAAGGAACTGAGACAGCCAGGTGTCAAAGGGTGCGCTGTGCGTGAGTGCTGAGCCAGACAGTCAGGAAGTCAGTCAGATGATTAGATTCGTATAATACGGTACTGACAAGATGGTTGTAGGCATTGGACGATGGTCCTGTTGTGTACGAGACAGTTGAGACATCCTTCTCCCGTCAGATTAGACCCACACTCGTAATACAACTTCTTGTTGAAAGTGAATGGAATGTAGCATTCTTCGGCCATGATTCCTTTAAAATGTTACCAGAATCAAACTCCTTAAATAGTTAATTACAAAGATAATTATATACATACTGGTCCATTCGACATGTCAGACCAACTTGTCGTTGCGTGGTCTACTCGTTGTGTCTGATTAATTCAGCTCTTCTCTGTATAGCTTCAAATGCAGTCTACATCCAGATAAGGCAGTGCGTAGCAAATTGGCGCGGTGCATATCAGAGCTTAGACACCATACATCCTGAGGGGGTGGGTAAGATCTGAACTTCACAAGAGATCTTTAGAAGACGCAGAGAATATCACTACTGCCTGAGAATTTCTAAAGACTGCCTCTAGCAAGATAACGCATAACAATTACACTAGATTATTCCTGCCGATTAAGTAAAATAAGGTCTTTGTGTCAAATAGTTTTGAACTGATCGATAATTTCACTCTCTATCAAAAGGACTACTTGAGTGATAAATATAAATAAATATTACTCCTCTTGGTGCATATTGTATTTCACTTCTCACAATGTCGAAGGATAAGCACAAGGCGAAGGAGACAACTACCGTGGAGATATGGTTCTATCCACGCTGATGATTGAAACAAGGGGTGGAGACCCGAACATATGTTCATTTAACACTTTAACGGCCAGAGTGCACTAAAAGCGACTGGGAAACCAATACAGCTCTTCGCTGTGATTGCAGATAGGACCACGTAAGCATTTCCCGGGCCTTAAACTGTTAAAACTGCCAGCACAAATACACGTCGGGCCCATGGTGGCCTTACATTGTTCAACTTTGTACCAACCTTGGCCAACATGTTTGGGCTGGTTGCGTTGTTAGCTCAATAGGAAGCCGAAACAATTTGTTTCAGGTAGCAAAGTTAATTGAAATCGATCGTGTTCAACATAATTTTGCATAAAACTTTAAATATATATGATCTGCGTCTAGATTATTCAAACAATTCTTTTATTCGCAAATGCTCTCCATAGGTATCAGTAAATTCGAACCTAGACGTTAATACTGTATGATTAGGCAGAACAAATGTGATACTTATTGTTCAACATCAAATCCTCAGCCTACAATTGGACTGCAGTCAATTGGTTCACAGAGCGCTGAAAATTACAGCAGGTAACTACACTGCCAAGAACCATGGCCAGACAAAACTAAGGTGAGAGGACAATCCGAGTTATATGAGAGTAAGATTGACTAAACAAGTGAACATTAACATGTAGAAACACACATAACCACTTTTGCTACAACAATGTATGCATGTGTCCAAACACGTATCTAGTGCGTTGAAAAGCATCTTCACAAAGGAGCAGCAACACGACTATTGTTTAAGTTTTGACCAGTGCTTTTTTTCTGGAAAAAAGGTTCCGGAACGGAACAATAGGTGGGGTGGCGATCATGGGGAGTCGAAGGGGACATGACCCCCACCGTTAACCGTGGGGGACACGTCATGCATCGGACCCCTAACTTTTTGAAGAAACCCCAAAAAAAGGGTCAGCGCGAAAATTTTTTGTACCTTTTTTGTTGACCAGATCAGTTAACGGCGATAAATTTTTATACCACTTTTTTGACCAGATCAGTTCAAAACTGTTTTGACCAGATCAGTTCAAAAATGTCCACCTCACCTGTCAAACAAGATCGCCGCCACTGCTGAACGGCATAATTATGGGCGGGCTAAAAGCCCGAGAAAAACGGGATTGGGGGTTGTGAGGGTCCCAATAAACATTGAAACAGTTCAAAACACTGAAATTAAATTAAAATAACTAAATTACTGTTTTTATTATTAAAATAAATAAATTATTTGTTAGTACCTGAAGAAGGTGCCGGAACGCCGATCCGGCGCGTTCCGGCTGAAAAAAGCACTGGTTTTGACTATGGTGTGCCTGCAGGCAGATGTCCAAGGCAAAAGTTAAACAACCATTGGCGCTTGTTCTTTTATACACATGTCAATTCTGTAATGCTACTAATTCTTGTTGCACACATTTTTAAATTGTGAAGTTTTACATTAAGTAGCCTACAAAATATGTTCCTGTTTTGGTGCAGACCACAGTATTATTTTAAAGACCTGGTAGAGTATGAATCATCTAACATTTAAGTAATTTAATGTAAAATGCAATGTTCACTATTCAACCGAACAGAGCATAGTATTAATTAATCATTCCTTAAATTACTGCTAATAACACTGTTTGATGCTGTAGAAACTTAACAATTGTGTCATCGACCTCACTGCTCTTTGTTGAGTGGATAAAATGTAGGCCTGCTGTAATGGTGCAGCTAGTGGCATTGAAATCTGTAACACGTTATTGATTAGTGAATAGTGAGACTTGTGACACTTTCAACGATTGTTACTAAAAATCAACGAACATTTATTTTAATACTGACTTGCGACTTACTTTTAAACAAAATGTGACATCGTAACCCTAAACTAAAACGAAGTCTCGCTCTAACTGGAGAAAAACTTTCAATCATACTTAAAATTTATAAATTTACAACACAATTAAAACACTTTTCAATCAAACCCTCCTCTGCTGAAATCAGTTACTGCATTGCCAGGCTTGATTTCTAATCGCGACCCGGATAGGGAGATCAGGTTAATACGTGTAGGCCTATATGTAAGACTGTACAAGTACCAACAAATGCGACATTACAATAATTTGAAATATAAAAAAACTTTCGATCAAAATACTCTGATGAAAAGCGAGAAGACTCACCCATATAAGATCGATCGGTCTGAGTCTGCAAATTATAAAACACTTCTTCATAAAGAAACTACTTGCTAACTAATTACTAGACGATTCGCTTTTAACTAAGAAACAAAAGCACAACATTTATCTTCCACGGTAGATCGTCACCATATTATTTGGTCTCTCTGTTGTGATTATTTTCAGCATGGGCCTATTTATTGGTAAACAGGAAATGCCTTTCGAAATTTTAGTCAGAAACGATCATTATTAGCAGCATAAACAATTGGCGAATTTAAAACAGAATATATCAAATAATTAGGTGTTCAAGAAGTAGACTTTGAGATTGTCCTCAACAAGAATTTCTTACTTCTTATTAAATCACGGTGAAATACACACGAGACTTCAGTTAAGGATTTTAAAAAATCCTTTCAAGCTAAAAGTTGAGTTTGAAAGTTCCGAAAAATATGTAGAGATCTTCTGCTATCAAGCATTGACTAAAAATATCGCATTAGACATATCCACTATCATACTTCGAAATACAGAAAGGTTTACAAGTCTTGACCTGATAGTGGGTACACGACAAAGAACCTCTATAGCATGTCGGTCGGTTGAAGAAGATGTCGCAAGTTTTCTTCACACAGTTGTAGTTGAAGTTCTCGCAGTACAAGGATCGTTGACATTGTAAGGCACAGTCCAGGACGGAGTTCAAGGACAGTGAAACCGAAGGTGCATCTAGAGCGCAGAGCTGTGATCCAGGAGGAGCTTCCAACACTTGGAACACACGTACGTCATCCATCATGGCGTAAGATACGCTTGCAAGTTCAGCAACAAAGTAGACAGTCGTCCAAAGCATCGAATGACCGACCATCATTGTCTCAGGTAAAATCTTAAACGCGATTTGATCTAATATTTTTGACTGTCAGTTCTTCTGAGGTAGCAGCTCAGTAAAACAATTTTCTCAAATAATTTAACATATCAAGCAGCAATGCGATTCAAGGCAATTATGAATTCGCCGTCGATGCGCACACTATATATATATCCCTATCCCAAAGCAGTAGGCTAGCGGAAAGAGTGCCTATAGAAATTACTTTCTCTAATGCAACCTTTGCAGCGCTACTTTCAGTATAGGCCTACCTTGAAATGGACTAAACGTTTGCTATCAAGAACACAACTCCGACCGCTAGGCCTACCTGTCGATTTAGGCATGTCGAAACGCTAATAGAGTTGCGGCTTGTTTTCTATAACTGCGCGTTGTACGCAGTCATGTAAACATCTATGAGATCTCACTGAATGCCACTAATTTCCGGACAGGTCATGCAAATAAATGGCTGTAAATTGTGTCCTACAACAGCCGCACTTTTTCCGCCGCTGAGCACAAAGACCGCCTTTTCTCACAGTGCTAGTTCATTGATCGATTCATTAGCTAAGGACGATGAAAGCCTTCAGCTTCAGTCGTCATTTCAAAACAACGAAAATAATTGTCGGCTAATCACCAGCGAGCAACAAAAAGGTCAAACTGATGATTGAATACTGAAGAGAGGCAATGTGTCTTTGTTCTAATCAGAGAACCTTTGGTCGATGACGCAATTAACGAGATTCTGCTCAACGGATGTTCTCAAGAGTCCAGCCACATTTTCGCAAAATTAATGTTTCGAGAACTTAGGTTCGAATCGATTGCTGTACTTGGACTTCCGTCAAATTAACGGAGTGACTTTAGCCATTAGCAGACTCAAACACGAAGTTTCCTTCGACACGCTGAAAAACAAAAGACATCCTTTTCTGAGCTGGTCCGTGTTAAATTAATAACCTTAGCCTCTTACTAGCACTTTACAGGCAACGAAGTACAGCAAACACAACGACAATTAAATTAATCTAGCAGTACAAAATAACAATTTTAAAATTAAATTAAGATGTATTTTAAATATAAAAATATGAAATAAAAATAGTAACAGCATATTTAGCTTAGGCTTTAGTAGGCGTGTTCGGTAGTAATTCATGGAGCCAGACTCCAACCATTGTTCAATCAGAACTGAATTCTTATCTGCCGACCATCTATAGGTTTCGACCATTCTCTGATTTTAAGGCGGAATACAATGTAACTAAATGCATCGCAAATGCGCTTAAGCAGTTGCTAATAAGATGACACAAATAAACGATTCTTCAACATCTTTCGAAAGCCCTCCAGCAATATTTCATGATCCCAAAGCACAATATGCAGGGCATTCCATACTGCTGAGCCAGATACGGCGAATGTCCTTCCTTTAGATCCGTTGGCTTTCCGGTCCATAGTAGGTTGTAACTCGCTGCAGAACGCAGATGAGAACATCCCACAACCAATGACGCTAACACAGAATCATCCGACATGTGTGGAGGTGCAAGGTCACGCAGACACTTGTAAACTGGCGTTGCGAACTTAAAAACGACCCTTTTGCGTATTGGTAACCAGTGGAGACTTTTGAGCGCGGGAGTAATGTGATCGCATTTCCATGCACCAGACATGAATCAGGCAGCTCTATTCTGCACACTTTGAAATATCTTCAAGAACCCCTCGTGCACACCTTACAGCAAACTGTTGCAGTCATTAATGGGAAGTATTTTAAATACTAGTATTTAAAATACTAGTATTTCAAATACTAGTATTTAAAATACTAGTATTTCAAATACTAGTATTTAAAATACTACTTTAAAATACTATCTAAGCGAACAAGTATTTATACTTGTATTGAAAATACTTTTTAAAAGTATTTTCCCCATCACTGGTTGCAGCAGCAAGACGACTGCTTAAGAATGCGTGTGCCAGGATCTTTTTGGCTCAGATGTCATCGGCGATCGGATTGTCGTAGTTGGCACAGCAGTAAGTAGTACGACTTGGTTTCTCAAGCTCAGCATCAAGGGCAACGCCAAGGTCAGCAACAGCGCTGCAGAGTGGAACAGGCGTTAACTGAAGCTGGACCTCATCGACATTGATCTTGGCCAGTTGCTATTTACTGCCATGATCTGAGTATTATGGCGTAGAATTCTAACAAGTCACCATGAATGAATAAACAAATTAACGAAAGGAATAAATGCTTGAATGCTTGATGAGTCTTAACAGCGTAGTCTTCCGTTTGGCTATAGAGGGCCTGCATAGTATTAACGATTGCAAGGGTTGGCCAGCTATGGGCCACCAGTGGGCCATGTGAACTTGGGATGGCGTCAGGAATTGAAATACGGTGCAAAGCCCAGTTATCATAGGTACTTGCATAAGGTCATTCGAAATCGCAGCATGAGATGTACGGCTATAGCAAGTAGCTATTTTCAGTTTTAAAGAGTTGTGTGTGGTTTCAAAATGTAGAGAGATGCGTGATAATCTAGTGATTATTATTAAGCGAGAGGACGGGTATTAAAATCTCCTCCAGAGATATCTCCAACATTCTGATTTTTTTTAGCTCTCTGATGAACTCAGCTATGAAATGAGTACATCGACTGTACACTGTCTATGGGACGATGAACCTCATACAAAAGTTAAGAAAATGAATTCGCTAACAGATATTAACAGTTGCTGTCTCTTAGAATTAGCTTAAAGGATTTCGCGTCTTATGACATAGAATGAATATTGCACAATAGTCTGTCGGAGCTGATGACGCAACGGTGAAGCAGAATCTTTGGAATGTTGAGCATTTCTATTACCATCTGGCCGCCCACAGATGGATGACTTAATGCGCCTTATAAGTGGTGTCACCCTTATTTTTAGAGCTGGCTGCGCCCAAATAGCCCCATTTCTCATAAACTCACCGTAATCATAATCAATGTGGAAGGACCAGGAAGTGAAGATAAAAGCACAACTCAACAAGTCATTGGTATCGCTGACAAGTAAAATGGTCTTCAGGCTTTTCCGGAGCAGAGGAAGAGAAAGGTTGAGGAGTTCATGCCGTAATTCCTGCGGAAGACGGTTCCAACTACATGAGCCAACATAGGCAAACCTTCTAGACTGAGCACTGTGAGCAGTAACCCCTCGCATGCGGGGAATAGTCATCAGCTGAGTGGAGAGTGGAAGGACCAGGGAGTGAGGATACAGAGGTACAGATCTGGAGGTATAACAATTGGGGCAGCTACATACAAACACCATAGATTGGAACGCGGTTTATCGTCCATCTGCCCAGCATTCTTAGTGAGATGATAAGGTTCAAAACCAGACATGATATGATAACTTCATATAATTTATCATCTCTTATTGGAGCTTATTATTGTGTTATTTAACCATTGTCTTTGATCGCATGCTGAACCTCCTGTGGGCAGCAGTTCAAACCATCTACCGATCACCTTTCTTGTGATAATTTACCTCTTCGTAAGCTCAGTATATGCTAAAACTGAAGGATTTAATTTATACATGTTGCAACCTTCGTGTTTAAGTTGAGACATAATATTGCCTGCTGTGTTTAAAACTATATCTGTTTTATATCTCACACTGACCCTCTAAATCCGTATTCGTGGTTCGAATTAGTTGCTATATGCCATTCTCGAGCGGGCACTGGTGGCAAATTTGCGATATATTTCTGATATGTAGGTAAGCAAGGACGATTGCCGATGGCAAATTCTAGCCAGGGATGCATTGTCTAAACGCTAAGCACTCTCACTGTGAGTCCCAGCGGTATGGTGCATAAAATACCTAGATGCATACGCAATTACTTTATTTATACCGAGCATTACAATTAGGCTACTTTCTTGAAATACTACCGACTTCTAGAGGGAAGCGATTGCCCTAAACTCATTTTTCACGCAAATAACCAGAAAACAAAGAATTTTAAAGAGCCAAGCTAAATCAAAATGAAACCTAATTACATCGAAACGAACAAGATCTTTTTCATTTAAGCCTCCTGGTCTCGATATCAATGATAAGGCCAATTATCTAACTACTTCTAAATTATCGTTTTTATCAAGTTGAGATATAGGGCCTATGCATCGATACAGCTTATACGTTACCTTGAGGTTAACTCGTACCTACCGGGAGGGAGATAGAAAAGAAGTAGCTTAAGATGAAATGTTATTTAATAGCGAATAGAGACCAAATGCACTTTGTTCTGAAAACACAGAAGTTCTCTACATCAAGACCGTATCGCTCGAAAAGCTTAACAGCGTCTCTCTGTAACACATGGCCTCACCGAGTTTATATAGGCTAGTTTTCCGGCAGAACACTCTGCGTACCACCCCATTACCAGACCACCTAGTCTGTAGTCCGACTGCACTTGCACGCAACGATATGTAAAATTATTTCATCTACTTGCCCACTATCAGAGGCGCCCGCAGCGTGACGCACTGGACGCACATGCGTCCACCCATTAACGCATTTAGATGTTATCTAAATTGAATTTCTTTGTTGTGCGTCCAATTTTTTAAGCCTGCAGGCGCCCCTGCCCACTAGTATCGCTGCAGATTTGCAGCAATGATAATTTTGTAACATATCACAAGCGAGAATGTGAGGAATCTATTAATGTTACCAAAATAAATCGCATGTAAACTGCTAAACTAGTAGGCCTAAACAGAAAATACTATGGCAGCATATCTGACACACGATGTCTTCTGCTAGTCACCTGGTATGATCACCGCAATGTTAAAAAATTAGGCTGTGCGCAAGCACAGTAATTTAAGTTGATTGCAGACTAATGATGTCTGGGAAAAGATAAAGGATTACAGCTTGATTCTTCATGTCCAAGCAATACTGCTGCAGTTTATACTACATTGGAACACTAATCGAACTTGGCCATATTATTGATAAATAGCAGGAGACTGTGATCAGTGTACACAGTTGAAGGGCTGAAGTGGACTGTGAGAGTGCGAAACGCGATGATCAAAAGTCAAAACCAATCTCAGTACGGCTAAAATGGGTTAGGTAGCTGATGCATAAACATTGAGAAACACTAGTCTGCAAACATGAAATATTCTTCATGCATTTTATGTTACAACGCATATTGCCAGTACAGGAATCTTTCTGTCACAACTAATCTAAACACCATAATAAAACAAACGGAGAGTGCTCCAAAGGCAAGTTAAGATACATAAGTAACCGATAACAACGGGTTAGCATTTTTCAGCTGTTTCCATTTGTCACACAAAATCACACAACTTTACAGATTGTGTAGAAACCGTTTTGTTTGTTCGGGGACCTACTTAAGTTTTGTTACTGCCTTTCCCATTGCCATGCTTTCACCGCTGTTCACTCACTCTCTGAACGATCTTTCAAAAATGGATGCTGATCCTTTAACCAGACGCGCAGGCGAAGTGTGGCAGATCATTGAACTATGAAATGCTGCACCTTGTGACAAATCGATAGATCAACTCTGAGAAATGCTTACTAACTGTTAGTTAACAATAATTTCTAACATGTTTCATATGATGCAAGAGACTGAAGTTCGTTCTACACAAAAATCAATCATACCTAATACCTATCCATTTCAGCCTACTAAACACCTCTATAAGCTGTATATTTTAGCCATAAATTCTAACAGTAATATTGTCATCAGACCTAACAGCGCGAATACGTAAAAGGCCTAATAATAATCATCCTTATTAATTCAAACTGACAAGTACGCAGTAAGATTACATTGAAACATAACAGTACTATCAAGATCTTAAACACACGTTTTGGCAGCCATGCAAGGCACCGTCCCAGAGGCGGTTACGGGTATCGAACCGCGATAGGCCTACTTCACACGTTCTGTTTAACTTCTAAATACGCGAAACCAGTGCTTTTTTCTAGAAAAAAGGTTTCGGAACGAAACAATTATGGCGGGCTAAAATCCCTAGAAAACCGGGAATGGGGGTTGGGAGGGGTCTCAATAAACACTGGAAACAGTTTAAAACACTGAAATTAAATTAAAATAACTAAATTATTGATTTTATTATTAAAACAAATAGATTATTTTTTAGTAGCTGAAAAAAGGTGCCGGAACGCCGTTCCGGCGCGTTCCGGCGCGTTCCGGCTGAAAAAAAGCACTGCGCGAAACTATACCCCACAAAATAGTGCTGTGTAAAGTAATGTAACAAAATACCTAAATATGGCGCCTTTGAAGAACTTCCAAAAAGCGATGCTTGCATGGCTATCAAAGTGATCTAAATGATTGCGACTTAATGTAAAAAGAAAATGTGTGGTTAGTTGGATCAGTTGAAACAGTGCATAGATATAAAGGAAGATTGTTCGAAGGGATACGATGAACGAGATGGCTAGGTGAACGTACTTGGCAACGAGAGATCTTGTAATTTGGAGCCTTCTAAATTCAACCCTTGATGTGCAATCTTCATCAGCGCAGCACGTATCGTAAACCTTGATCTTGTTCCTGTCATTATTTGGACAATAATCCGTTCGTTTGGTTTCTCGTCTACACGAGAGTCTTTCGGTGAAGACTCTCGTAGTGTTAGTGAAACATCAGTCGCATAACCGTAACATCAGTTAGACCAGCTATAAGTGTATGTGAGGAGATGTGCTACAAAACCTCCCATGATTAAATGCATATTACTAGCTGTCGGGGCACCACGGTATACTACACAGTAATTTTCACCTTGCAGATAAAAAATACCGTAAATGCGGTTAAATATTAGGAATATTGAAAGTCGTAATAAACAGTTGGCTATATATTAAGTTAGATTTACTCCAGCATGTCTTTGTTACCGCAACTGAAATCTATGATTAGTCGTTTAAACGCTTTATTCACCCTAAACGGATTTTATCATCATTCTACTCGCTTTCAGTTGAACCGAATTGGCAAGTTTAAGCTCTTGCAAACTGAACCAGTTGAATTGAGCAGTGCCGTACGCGCAATTAAGGCACATCCAAAAACACTGGTTGAACCAAAACCCGCTGGGATACATAATAGCGCAATTGCCATTACTAGCCATGTCATTGTCTTTGTCGTAGGTGGAAAATTTCATTCCGTTCTGAAAGAAGATTCCAGAATTTCTCATGTTGTTAAGGGCGTCACCTGCATCTCCCACGTAACCAGACACATTCAGGGCATAACCAAGTGACTCAGATGTGATGAAGAATGAATCGTATTCAGCTGAAAACCACTTGTCCTGATCCACGGATTGTATTTCGATGCGTAGACGGTAGGGGGCGTTGATTGTCAGCTGGTGCATCTTTTCCAGGCCGATCCAGACGTTGTTGTTGAGATCGGTGAAGCCTATTTTATAAACTGCCCATGATCGATTGAAAGATAAACTACTGTCCATCCTCTGCTGGATGGCGATCCAGTTGTTGATGGACATCAATGGAGAGGGTGCGTTAAAGGTCGGAATTGTTACGTTCACCGTTACAAACATCACCGCGCTGTCTGCCAAATATTATCGTTTAATTAGTATTCATTGAGAGATTGGCTCTAACCTTTTAACGGCCAGAGGCCAACAATTCCTGACGCGGTACAAAATAAGCAAAAAATGTAAAAATTTTACATGTGCACCTATTGATTGACTGATTGATTGATTCATGAAGGTCATGTTTATTGATTATCTGGTGTGCAAAAGCAAAATTATTCAGAAATTAAGGTAGATTTATGAGTTTTTTTCAGAAAAAACAATTTGTTTCTGTTGGGCACCGGAAATGGCCGGCATTTGGGCCATCAAGGGGTTAAAGAGAAAGACACACCTATATAACAACAATTACTACTAAGCGCTGTGAAAATATGTCAAATCAATCAATCAATCAAAAAGCTTTATTGCACCCAGATACATAATATCAATCACCTAAAGCTGTAGAAGATACTCCACGGTCATGGAGGCGAAGGTGTCCCCTAGGGAACAGTAGTCCCGCTGGGGAGGGACACCTGACTGGTCCAATATTACTAGTTATATGACTGCCGTACTACCAGATACCTCCTGGTGCTGATATAACCACAGGGGGAGGTAAGATTGATGTTGAGAAAAGAAAGATAAATCTTAGTTAATCTTAACTATCCTACTTTACTAGTATACTAAGATTGGCCCATGTGCGATCGTGTGTGCCAGTATACTATAACTATAACTAGCGGCGACATATAACATTAACTATAACTGAATACAGTGAATAAAACCTATTTGGCTTTCAGAAGCCATGTCAGATTTTGCTGATGCGCAGAAATTAAATTTTAACGAATATCTTTTCTCTTAAGTTTTCGTGTATTGCTCAGTCTACCATTTTCACATTATCAAAGGCCAACGCAACAATTTTGCAGTCCATATTATACAGTCTCACATTATCTGCATCCTGTGTAGCACGAAGTCACACAACTTAGCTACCACTCGAAAAGAAAGAAAAAGTTGGCATGTTGTCAACAAGTTTCATTATTCTGGAGAGTTTAAACCCCAGAAATTTCGCACTGTGCTATCCAATAAACTGTCTCTTCACAATTGGTCATAAATAAATTCACCTGACGACTTTCTCATGCAGAGTGCTTGAGTTCGATTCGCAACCAGACAGGCATTGCATCCATCGCCAGTTAGGTTCAAGACACATTCGTTGTATAGACGACCACCGTAAGTGAACGGCAAAGAGCAGTTCTCGGCAGCAATCCCTAAAATAACACTGGTTTAGCATGTATTGTATAAGTATATTACTGTATGTATATGTGTATGCATGCACAGGGCCGTGCAAAGCTGGTAATAGTCCCAGGCCAGACGGAATATTTGGGCCCCAATAACTTCAAACTGCTCATTAACCATTTTGGTAATAAATTTGTGCTAACTAGATATGATAATATGATTAATGTATATTATATTATGTTCTTTACATTTGCATGTGCATGAATATGATGTAAATACAATTTACCAGTAGCAGAGTAGAATAACCTTTCGTCTTTGACCCTCTATCGGGAAGAGTGGGCACCTTCAAATCGTAGCCTCGTGCCAGCTAGCCCATCTGGTTTTAAGACAGCGAAACGATGCACTTAGGCTACCAGCTAATGTGTATATATGTGCATATTTTACGTATTCGGTGATTTTATTGGTTTTTTATGTATGCATGTATGTATGTATGTATGTATGTATGTATGTGTGTATGTATCTATGTATGTATGTATGTATGTATGTATGTATGTATGTATGTATGTATGTATGTATGTATGCATGTTGTGGCATGTCCAGTCCTTGAGATAAGGTATGCGCTAGATGATGACTTGTCATGCTACAATGCCAAATCTTATCGAATAGTACTGAAGTTGTCCGAATGTAGGAAAACTTCGAGAACTTTCTAGACACTCTTCGGGCTAGAGTATAAAAGAGGGAGTGCACGAGGCGTTGAGTTCAGTGGTTGGCATTGAAAGAGTTCAGTTGTTATTGGGAGAGAGCGTTTGGTCATTGGTGACTTCTGCCGGCCGCCCAATCTGGCTTCAGGGGCCACCATTCCACCGAAACTGCTCTCTTGTCCCTCCTATTGATCACTTTCATCTCTCTCTCCTGGCGCTTTTTAATGTCTCATCTGCGTTTGACATGGTTGACCATGAAATACTCCTTCAACGACTGCAACTGCCCTTTGGCCTCTCTGGTGTTCCTCTTCTTTGGTTTAAATCATACCTCTCTAACCGCTCTCAGTTGGTTGTCCTCGGTGAAACCAGGACTCAGTGGACAGAGTTTTAAGTTGGCGTTCCCCAGGGCTCAGTGCTAGGTCTCATCCTATACATCCACTTTACTGTTGATATCCCATCTCTTTTTACTAAACATGGGGCAAATGGCCATCTTTATGCATATGATGCTCAGGCTTTTGTACATGGTCCGTCAACTGATCAACTCTCCCTAGTTTGCTCCATTGACCTTCTTGTCTCTGACCTTCACTACTGGATGTCGACTAACCGTCTCTGCCTCAGCATTGCTAAGACTCAATTGATCTGGTTTGAGACTAGTCAGCAGCTTGCTAAACTCACCTTTCCATTGCTGATTGAGAAATTCCCTGCTTACACCTACTCTTCCATCGTCCGCGACTTGGGTGTCACACTTGATTCCTCCCTCACATTCACGGCGCATATCTCCAACATGACTCGCTCCTGCTTCTTTCAACTGAGGCGTCTCAGAGCCATCAGACTCTCGGTCTCACCCTCTGTCTTTACCACCATAGTTCACGCATTTGTCTGCTCATGCTTGGATTACTGCAACTCACTCCTCATGGGTCTCCCTATGCAGCGTCTCTCTCCCCTTCAATCTATTCTAGATGCTTCTGCTAGGCTCATCGCTAGAATGCCCCGCTTTGCCCATGTCTCTACTTACATGCTTGATGCCCTGTACTGGCTCCCTATTGCCGCGCGCATCTGTAATAAGATCCTCTTCCTTGTCTCTAAATCTCAGCAGGGTTCTGCTCCAAAATATCTCCCGAACTATCTGCAAAAGCCGCTATCAGCATCTTCTTCTCGCCCATTGCGCTGTGTAAATCGGCTTGATATTTTTGTTCCCAGGGCTAAAACTGCCTTGACATAGCACCGGGCGTTTGCTGTACATAGTGGGTCCCACGATCTGGAATGACCTTCCCCTCTGCTCAGCGCCAAACTATTAACTGGCTTTTCCTCATCGGTCTTGCGTTCCCTATAGGCATTTCTGTTTCCCCGGGGTTTCTGTGCTGAGAGCGCCTCTGAATAGTTATTCTGCGAGAGGCGCTTTATAAATTTCTAGATACAATACAATACAACACAATACAATACAATACAACACAATACTTGCTCAGTGGCTACGAACGGACTAGTTAACATTTTCCCATTACTTTGACCTCAAGAACTCCGCAGAGCCTACGTAATGCGTCCTCTGTGTGTGAATTCTCAATGCGTCTCCTGTATACCAACCTTTGGTTATGGCGCACGTCCAAATTCCTTATTCAGTCGGCCTGACGTCGTCTTCCGTTTCAACTACTTGGTTGGCGACTTCGGCGAGTAAATATCACGTTGTATTTAACTGTGTACTGACTGGTCTGAAGAGAAGACAGTATTTCACATCTTTGGTTACTGTGGCCTTTGACGTCTACCGGAAGTCCACAATCTTTTGTCTCTTTCTTTCTTGATGGGAACGGAGGCGCTGCATCTTTTCCATCTCTTCTTTCTATTCTTGTCTGTATTCTTGGCCAAACCGCCCCATCGACAAATTCTAAACGGTCGTTCGCGCCCAGTCTTTTCATTATGTCAAGTCGTATACAATGTGCTTGATCTCATAATGAGTCCGCATATCTATTTTATGTGCCATTGCATTGTCCAGCGGAGTTGTCGATATTCAGACATCAATCATCCATCTCGGATTTGCAGTTTTCTTTGTGTTGATATGAATCGATCAGGAAACTCAGAAGAACAAATCGATATCTCGATTTCCTCGTGAAAATGGAAGTAGCTGAAGCATGTCTCTGGTTTTCTGCCTTGTTATAATATATGTGGATTCAGCTGGGAACCTTCCTTTGCTGCAGCGTCTGATTCTTCACTTCACTGGATAGGCCTACATAAGTGGCTTTAATCGAGAACACAATGGCGCTGCTCGGGGTAAAGTCTGCTGATTCTTTCCAACATTTCACTCGGTAAAGTTGATCTTGAAATTAGACCGTTCTAGTGTTACGTGGGGTAGTAACGTATAGATATAGTCGACAGCATCTCAAACACACGTCAGATCCACTGCACAGGCACGTGTGTGCAACTCTTAGCAACTTAATCAATATTAATTGCACTGTTCTTTGTATAGAATAGTTTCCTACATCTTCCATATTTTATCATTTTCTTTAAAATTATTCCAAGGTTTCAGCTGGAAACCTTCCTATTACTATGGTATATAATTATTATTATTATTATTATTTTGCCCTGAGGTACTTCATTCTCTCAGGGACTTAGAGATTAAGTGTGTTATTTTTCTGAAACGGTTATTCCTCGTCCAAGTCAGATTGGGCTGCCACCATGGAACCGCTAAAGGCCACTGCGTTGAACCGTTGGATGATTATCGAGATTCTCTGATGCAAGAAGCTGGCCTCGCGTGGTTCCCCCGAGGCGCAAGAGAGATGTCCCCAAATTCTGAGATAAAATCTAGGCCCTTGGTGTTAATGGGGCCCAACGTTTCCATTAATATTAATATTAATATTAATATTATTATTATTATTATTATTATTATTATTATTATTATTATTATTATTATTATTATTATTATTATTATTATTATTATTATTATTATTACTATTATTATTATTATTATTATTATTTGCCCGAGGTACATAATTATGATCCCTAGGATTGCAAGAATTAGGAACCATTGTTGTTGTTGTTTTTGTTATTATTATTATTAATTGTTATCATTGTTATTGTTATTATTATTATTTAATATTATTATTATTATTATTATCATCATCATCATCATCATCATCATCATCATCATTTTGAAAGTTACAAGGGTAGGAAACAACTGATTATTCATCACGCGATTCATGTGAAGTAGTGACAAAGTCGATAATTTTTATTTCTGTAAAGAATGAAAGTGATGTTATCTGTCGTTTGCTAAGTAGAAGAAACTCTGTAGCACGAAGGTAAACCGTTAAATTTTACTTTGGATCGATAGAGATCGTCGATGGCGGAAGATGTGGGACAAAAATAAATCAGCAAATCCAGGATTGATTTGAAATGAACTCCGAGATCTGTAGATCAATCAAACGTTTATATAGCTTTGTCCAGCACTCATCCACTGTGAGTAGTGGTCAAAAAGAATGGACGAGTTCGATAAGTGATGAACTATAAAATTGAGAGGCAACGCTTTTCCCATCCAGCACATACAAGTCGGGCCAGTGTTGGTCCAACGTTCTCCAATGTTGGACCAGCTGCAAATTCGCCATTGTGTCCGTGTGCCATTTTTTTAATTATTTTTTAGTGCAGGATATGCCTAAAACAAATTAATTCGTCTAATGCTACATTTTATGAGCCAGTTTGGGCCTGGAGCCCCTGGCATAATTGAAATGGCAAAGCCCCCAAACTGGTTCCAGTCCGAATCTATGTTGGATAAACCTTGGACCAACGTGTTTGCACTGGTTGGCAGTGGCGGCACCACGATTTGAAAAGTGGTACGGCAAATTAGAGGGTCTGGGTAAAAGTGTACGGTAAAATTATGTTTTTCCATAAAACCTGAAAAAGTGGTACGGCAAAAACTGTACAACAAACATAGGCGGCGCCGCCACTGCTGGTTGGGTAAGTCTTAGTTCAACAGGAAACAGAAACGATTTGTTTTTCATATGGCAAATTTAATTAAGAGTCGATTGATTGATTTTTAAGATCAATTGCCTAAAATCTCTAACCATATGCTCAGCGTTTGGATCAATTAATAAATTGTTTTATTGGCTAATGTTGTCCATCGATATTTGTAAGTTCGTGCTTAAACGGCAACAATGCAAAAAGGTGAAGCAAAACAATTGCGAATCAATTGTAATTGTAGGTTTATAGATGCGTAATTAGGCCTACATGGCACAATAATTCATATGAAACAAATCAGAAGCGCTTCAGACTCAACAAACCAAAAAACATAATCGAAATGAATGGCCTTCAAACGCTTACGGAAATGAGGTAAAGGAAGGCCACGAAGTTTCAATAGTAGATTGTATAGTAACTTAAAGTTTCTCATATTCACCAACATCAGATTCTTCAGCTTACAATGTTATTGGTCTGCAGTCAATTCGTGGATAGGGCGCTTGAACTTACAGGAAACCACACTGCCAAGAAACCATGTCCAGACAAAACTATGAAGAGAGGGCGATCCGGGTCATATGATAGTGCGAATGATTAAACACTGAACATTAACATGTACAAACACCTTCAGAAACCACTTTGCATATTATTCAGTCGCACATTGGTTTCTGTAGGTTGTAAAACAACGATACACGCTTCCTGTTTTAAGTGGGTTTAAGTGAGAGGCAATTTTACCTAATATGATCTACTATATGACTTAATTTGGTATCGACTTCTAAGAGATACGTTATCCTAATCTTTAAGGTCGTTGAACATCTTTATCAACCTCAACCTATGTTCAGGACACAGTTGCGTTCTAGGCGGACGAGTGAGATCGCGTGGTTCACTAAACTTGACCTGCTTTTGGCAATGGCAATAAGCGTAATGACTTTTACTACGCGTTTTTGATCTCCGTAGGAATGCCTCCTGGATGCCTCCATATTCAATCTAAGAACTCGTACAATTTCTATCTTGGTTAAACGAAAAGACTCACCCGTGTACGGTTGATCGGTCTGAGCCTACAAATTATAGAACACATTTCTTAATAAAGAAATAACAATATGGCTTATGACTGTGTTGATTCGCTTTTATATAAAAATGTACTTATCTTCTACAGCAGAGAGCCACCATATTATTTGTTCTATCTGTTGCACATACTTTCTGCATAGTTTGGTGTAAATTTAATGGCCTTTCAAAGTTACCTTTTGAAACTGTCATTGTTTGCAGCATAAACAATATGCAATTTTGAAAAAACGATTATGTCAAAAAATTATGAATGGGGCATATATAAATATACCAACAAACACTTTAATTAAATGATTCAAAAAGTAGTCTTTGAGAACGGTTTGAACAAGAATTTTGTATTTCTTTCTTCCTCTCAAACCACAGTGAATACCCCTGAAAATTCTGGTATAGGCTTTTAAAAATATCTATGCCCTAACGCGAACAGGAAAGTTGTACAAAATTATGAAGAGATCTCCTGTTACAAAACGTAGACTTAAACACATCATCATTCTAAATATTATCCACTCTCATACTTTGATATAAAATGGTTTTAGAAATCATGACCTGATAGTGGGTACACGACGGAGAAGGTCCATAGCATTTTGGTCGGTTGAAGAATATGTCGCAAGTTCTGTTCACATTGTTGTAGTTGAAGTTCTCGCAGTACAAGGATCGTTGACATTCCAAGGCACAGTCGAGGACGGAGTTCATGGACAGTGAAACCGAAGGTGCATCGAGGGCGCATAGATCTGATCCAGGAGGTGCTTCTGCCACTTGGTACTCTCGTACGTCTAACATGATGTCGCAGGGGAGGGTCGCTAGTTCAAGAGCAAAGTAGAACGTCGTCCAGAGCATCAAATAACCGTACATTGTCACAGGTTAAATCTTAATCGCGATTTGATCTAATGAATGTGACTGTCTGGTCTTCTGAGGCAGCAACTTCGTATAATATAAAGTTTTCTGCCGTCAATGCGCGTATTATATTATATCCCTAGTTCCACGCAGCAGCGGAAAGTAACTGCTTTGCGTAATGCAACAGAAATGATTACCGTTAGAATATCTTTCAATGTTCAGTGCCAACCGATCAACTGCGCATGCTGCTAATCGATTTAAGCATGTCTAAATACTAGTTGGGCTGCGGTTCATTGTCTTTGTTTCGTTCTTTGTTGTGGCATTGCCATGCCACTGGAGCTGTGTCTTAATCGAAGCAAAACTCTTCAGATTTTAAGAATCGATGTTCACGAAAAGATATGCACAATGAAAGATGACGCATTTAAAACGGCACATATAAACTGTCAATACTTTCATACTATACCTATCGTCGTTACAGTTACCAGGTTTGGAAATCAATGACGCTTTATGCTGTTTCGCTTGCGCCATTTGGTTTGCATTCAAATAATACTCATTCTTAGACAGTGAAGTTTTTACTTTACTAGCTCTATTTGCCTACTGTAGACGTGTGTTTCAACATTACTACCCTATGTTGTATAAAACTACTTTCAGTGTTCACCTGTTATTATACCTAGGCTATTACAGTGCAGTTAGTGTAAGCGAGGTCTGTAATATTCGACATAAAACATACGTAGACCAAAATTTTGGCTTGCCATGGAGGTAATGCGTGGTTCCAGAGGAAGGCAGCTACACCGCTGTTTACAGGAATATCTAGGATATACTTTCTGCTTTATATTATTTTTTTAGTGACAGCAATGACGACCATTGCCAACGACAAAAAGATATATAAATCAATATTATAAATATAAATTAAATAAATAATTAATATTCAATCAGCTTCTTCATATATATATATATATATATGTATATATGATATATATATATCCGTAAATTGCCAGTAGCCTATATACCTTCTCTTGATTTTAAAGAACAAGAGAGGTAAAGAAAGAAAGCGAAAGAATGGGCTACTAAAGCGTTATTAAACGAGGAGAAGCGCGAATTGTAAATTGGGGAAAGAAGTTTACAAATTATAAACTGGCAGCTACAAAAGCAGATGTTGAAGGATTCAGGGATAGCTTTTAAAAGCGTAGGTTGCAAAGGGCTTTGACGCAGGAAAATAGGATTTTAGCCGGTTGAAAGATGGCTTTTTAAAGACAGGCTTGCACTGCTTCAATGCAACTGCAATAGAGCCATGCAATTTGGACCTCAAATTTAGCAAAAGAATCGCTACTGCATGGAAGCAGCAGCTTGGCAGAAGGTAACAGATTGAAATAGCTGGTGGACAAATCGTGGAAAACCAGCCAGCTCTTCCACGGTTAAACATAAAAGTTTCACTGTGTTCGATCAATTTTTCTGAAATTATTTGCCTTACTGCATGGAACATAAGCGCTTTGACATTTCTGTGTGTTTTGGATGACCCTTAAAACTCATTAATTTCCACCGTGGTTTTGTCTTGTCAGGTTGTGATTGTGAAATCCCAGGTGAGTTTCTCTTGAACTGCCGCTATATAATTGCAATTATAAATACAAAGAAACACTGTTTAATTGTCGCTGGTAAAAGCAAGACTATGCTTGATATTTAACGAGGATTGACTTGACTGCTGTCCTCACATTATTATTCCACACCGCTCCTCCATAGATCTCATTGTTAAATAAGCTGTTTTATTCATTGGCTAGTCGCGTTACGCCTTACGCTCTAGCTCTACCGTCGCTACTCAGTTCCCTCCACATGTGTACACTGTAAAGTAATGTAACAAAATAACTAAATATGGCGTCTTTGAAGAACTTCAAAAAAGCGATGCTTGCATGGCTCTCTGACTGATCTAAATGATTGCGACTTAAGGTAAAAAGAAAATGTGTGTTTAGTTAAATCTGTTGAAACAGTGCATAGATATAAAGAAAGATTGGTCGAAGGATACGTTGCACGAGATGGCTAGGTGAACGTACTTGGCAACGAGAGATCTCGTAATGTGGCGCCTTCTAAATTAAATCCTTGATGTACCATCTTCATCAGCGCAGCACGTATCGTAAACCCTGATCTTGTTCCTATCATTATTTGGACAATAATGCGTTCGTTTGATATCGCGTCTACACGAGAGTCTTTCGGTGAGGACTCTCGTAGTGTTAGTGAAACATCAGTCGCATAACCGTAGCATCACTTAGACCAGCTATAAGTGTATGTGAGGAGATGTGCCACAAAAGCTCCCATGATTACATGCATATTACTAGCGTTTACATATTATATCCCAGCTGTCGGGGCACCACGGTATACTACACTGTAATTTTCACCTTGCAGATGACAAATACGGTACCGTAAATGCGGTTAAGTATCAGGAATATTGAAAGTCGTAATAAACAGTTGGCTATATATTAAGTTAGATTTACTACAGCATGTCTTTGTTACCGCAACTGAAATCTATGATTAGTCGTTAAAACGCTTTATGCACACTAAACGGGTTTAATCATCATTCTACTCGCTTTCAGTTGAACCGAACTGGCCAGTCCAAGATCTGGCAAGCTGTACCAGTTGAATTGGGTAGTGTTGTACGCGCAATTAAGGCAAGTCCAAGAACACTGGTTGAACCAAAAACCGCTGGGATACATAATAGCGCAATTACCATTAATATTCATGTCATTGTCCCTGTCGTAGGTGGAAAATTTCATTCCGTTCTGAAAGAAGACTCCAGAATTGTTCAAGCTGTTGAGGGCGTCGCCCGCATCTCCCACGTAACCAGACACTTTCAACGCGTAACGAAGTAACTCGGATGTTATGAGGAACGAATTGTATTCAGCTGAAAACCACTTGTCCTGATCCACGGATTGTATCTCGATGCGTAGACGGTAGGGGGCGTTGATTGTCAGCTGGTGCATCTTCTCAAGACCGAGCCAGAAGTTTTTGCTGATGTTGCCGAATCCTTCCTTATAAACTGTCCATGGTTGGTCGAAGGATAAACTACCGTCCATCCTCTGCTGGATGACGATCCAGTTGTTGATGGACATCAATGGAGAAACTGTGCTGAAGGTCCTAATGGTTACGTTCACCGTTATAAACATCACCAGAACGGGGTCTGCCAAATATTATCGTATAATAAGTATTCATTAAGAGGTTGACTTTAACCTTTTTACGGCCAGAGGCCAACAGTTCCTGGCGCAGCACAAAATAAGCATAAAATGTTAAAATTTCACATGTGCACCCATTGAATGACTGATTGATTGACTGATGTAAGGTCATGTTTGTTGATTATCTGGTGTGCAAAAATAAAATTATTCAGAAATTAATGTAGATTTATGAGTTTTCATGAAGGGGATGGGTTTAACGGTAACCTCTTAAGGGCCAGAGGCCAACAATTCCTGGCGCGGTTCAAAGGAAACAAAAAATGTTAAAATTTCACATGTGCACCCATTGAATGACAGATTGATTGACTGATGTAAGGTCATGTTTGTTGATTATCTGGTGTGCAAAAATAAAATTATTCAGAAATTAAGGTAGATTTATGAGTTTTCATGAAGGGGTTGGGTTTAACGGTAACCTCTTAACGGCCAGAGGCCAACAATTCCTGGCGCGGTTCAAAGTAAGCAAAAAATGTTAAAATCTCAAAAGTGCATCTTCTGATGTAGGGTCATGTTTATTGATTGTCTGGTGTGCAAAACAAATTTTTCCCAAATTAAGGTAGATTTATGAGTTCCTCCCCACAACAAAATTGTTTTCTGCTGAGCACCGAACATGGCCGGCATTTGGGCCGTCGAGGGGTTAAACAGAAGGACAAACCTATATAAAAACAATTACTACTAAGCACAATGATAATATGTCACTGAAAACAGTGAATAAAAGCTATTTTGGCTTTCAGAAAACCTCTTAGCGGCCAGAGGTCAACAATTCCTGGCGCGGTACAAAGTAATCACAAAATGTTAAAATTTCACAAGTGCACCTGCTGCTGATGTAGGGTCGTGTTTGTTGATTGTCTGGTGTGCAAAAGCAAAATTATTCCCAAATAAAGGTAGATTTATGTGTCAGATGTCGCCGATGCGCAGAAATTAAATGTTAATGCATACCTTATAATCTCTGAAGTTTTCATGTAATGTTCAGTCTACCATTGTTACATTATGAACGGCCAACGAAACAACAATGCTGTCCATATTATACAGTCTCACAATATCTGCTTCCTGTGTAGCACGGCGCTACACAACATAGTTGCCTCCCGAAAAGGAAGAAAAAGTTGGTTTATTGTCAGCAAGTTTAATTATTCTGGAGAGAGTAAACTCCAGAAAGTGTGTACTGTGGTATCCCATTAACTGTCTCTTCACAATTGGTCATTAATAAAGTAATTCACCTGAGGCCTTTCTCATGCAGACTGTTAGAGTTCGATTAGCGACCAGACACCCGTTGCAACCATCGGCAGTTAGATTCTTAGCACAGCCGTTGTATAGACGACCACCATAAGTGAACGGCAAAGAGCAGTTCGCGGCAGCAATCCCTAAACATTACATTGGCGTAGCATGTATTGTATATGTATTGTATGTATACATTGTATATGTATATGCATGTATGAAGGTGCGCATGCACAGGCCCGTGCAAAACTGGTAACAGGCCAGGCCAGATGTAAAAAGTAGGCCCCATTAACTTAAAACTGCTCATTACATGTAAGTATTTTGGTCAAAGTGCGACCGTACGTTACTTACCGGAATAACGTACGCGTACCGTACGTACGCTATCGAAACAAATAACGTACGCGTACCGTACGCGTACGTTAAAAATGATGTTTAGCTCTACTATTAGTCTCCCCGTAAGCAGGGCTAATTATTTACGACCGGTACTGAAATTTAGTATAACCAATAAAATGACCACTGACCATCCTATAAAGTGTGCCGTAAAATCTTAATTATCGTCATATTATACTTTGGACACAATATTAGCAATTTGGAATGTAAAAGGTCAAAAGTAGGCCCATAGAGATCACTGAACAGCCACAGCTGACGGATGTAATGGCTAAAATTGTTGACGACCGTCAATCAGGAACTATTATTTACTTTTCTTGTGCATAATGTTATGAATTTTATTTTCGTCATGAACTGATGTCAACGTACGCCAACGTACGGCATAATAACGTACGCGTACGTGTCCAGTACGTACGTTATAGAAAATTCTAAAGGGCCGCTAGCGGCTAGTTTTTCATTATTATGAATTACCAAGTCGCATAAACTGTGCTAGATCTCATATGAGTCGGCATATCTGTTTTATTTGCGAAGTGGAGTTGTCGATATGCAGACATCAATCATTTGTCTCGGATTTCTAGTTTTCTTTGTGCTGGTATAAATCAACCAGGAAGCTCAGAAGAACAAATCAATATCTCGATTTCCTCGTGAAGATGAAAGTAATTGAAGCGTGTCTCAGTTTTCCTACCTCCTACCTCTTGTGTTTCTACACATCGGATATATACTTAATTATACACGGCATTGTCCTTCAGCTCGATACTTTTCCATCGTTTGGTGAATCTCTTGTTTCAGACTTCGATTTCTTTTCTTCTGTGTCACTTGAATACAAGGAAGATTAGCGTTCACAGAAGATAACAATTATTTACAGTTTCTCAATCTTTCTAAGTCAAATTTTTTGCTTCTTTCCACCCAAGTCGAACCTGTACTCAGAAAATATTCTTTCTGTGTATTCGTAACCTTCGTCTATTTTCTATATAATTTTCCTGCTTTCAGTTAATTTTCTTTCCTAGAATCTAAATGAACAAGAGTATAATTATTTATTTTACGACAGGAAAGAGAGAGAGCTTCTGTTCGGACTTCTGATTTGTTTCTGTGTTTGATGATTCGATGATTGGATATTAGACGTCAATGGAAGCGCAATGCATTTTTCTAGCTAATGTTTTTTCTGCTTCTTCAATGTGTCTGGAACTTGCAACATAAGTAACTAACATATTTTCCCTCACTGCGTATCTTCTCTTTATGAAGTTATATATATATATATATATATATATATATATATATATATATATATATATATATATATATATATATATATATATATCCCTTCTCCGTTGTCACGCCTTCGGGAGAAGCAGCGCTGCACAGTACTGCCATGGTTAAATAAACTTGTCACGCCTTCAACAGGACCAGTGGTGCTCAGTTACACTGGTTAAACAAACCTGACCACTACTGTGCTGCGCAGACTTTCGGCCGGGAGTCTAATTCCAATGATGGAGATTTTGTTGACTGTTGACTGGTCACTTCAAAATGGGGATAATGTGAGTCTCTCCTTTTTTTCTTAGAGAGAGTCTGCACAGAATTGATTTTGGTTCTTGAGCTAGTTATTATTTTGTGGTCTGAGTTTATGACCTCACCTTGTTAACTCTGACTTTATTTAGTTCTGTGGTCTGAGTTTATGACCTCACCTTGTTAACTCTGGCTTTATTTAGTCCTATGTTTTCAATTTATGTAAATTGAAGAATTCTGTGTACAATTCATGACAATTTTCTACCGGGAAAACGAAACTGATGTTGATCGTGTTGATACCTAGGGGAAGCTTAGGTAAAAAAGTGAAACTCTCCTTAATTGAGGAAGTCTATGCAAGTATAGCCTCTCGCATCAGCTATTTTGCATTGACTGAAGTTTATGATCTTACCTTGTTAATTACGGACTTATATTTAATCGTCTGCTCTCAACATGCGCGGTCTGTACAGTAAAACGTATAAAGCAAGAAACGTCAAAGTAATGATGTGTTAAGTTTATTAACTTACGGGATTTTGTTTAGGAATTCATGACAGAATTCAGTGCTTAATAATGCAATACCTCGATCTCATTTGTGGTAGGCCTACATTTTGATGCCGCATAATCTGATGTGCGATGGATTTCATTTGAGGATTGAACAGTACTAATGGGTGCATCTCCTATTTTTCTTTAGGAGAGACCGCATGTACAGCTCTGGAATAGGTTGTTATATAATTTATTTTGAATTAACTAAGAGTATGGCCCTAATCTCAAATCTAGTCTAGAATACACTGTTGCCTGTTGCTGAAGGCCACGTACCGTGTTTACATCAGCACTATAGCGTTAAAGGACTGATACAGTCACAATTCTGTGCAGGGTAGTAACTTGTTATGGATCTTAGGTGGAACTAGTCGATTCAATGTTATTGAACTTTGAAACTTAACCTCTGGTAACGCATCTTGTTAGTTGCCTTGACTAGAAAAACCTTGGTGTGTTTTTCTGTATAGTTGGTTTTCTGTTATTTCTGTTTTGTTTGTTTCTGAAGCTTGTAAAACTATGGTGTTTTTCAGTACAGTATTTTGAATTAACTAAGAGTATGGCCCTAATCTCAAATCTAGTCTAGAATACACTGTTGCCTGTTGCTGAAGGCCACGTACCGTGTTTACATCAGCACTATAGCGTTAAAGGACTGATACAGTCACAATTCTGTGCAGGGTAGTAACTTGTTATGGATCTTAGGTGGAACTAGTCGATTCAATGTTATTGAACTTTGAAACTTAACCTCTGGTAACGCATCTTGTTAGTTGCCTTGGCTAGAAAAACCTTGGTGTGTTTTTCTGTATAGTTGGTTTTCTGTTATTTCTGTTTTGTTTGTTTCTGAAGCTTGTAAAACTATGGTGTTTTTCAGTACAGTTGGTTTTCCGTTATTTCTCTATTATTTGTTTTCTAAGCTTGTAAAACTATGGTTATTCTTCTTTCAAAGTTACCTGAATTTGAATGTGGTTAAAGAAACTTATACTTTAACGAACGTATATTTAATTAAACGAACGTATATTTAATTAGCATACTCTTGAAACATTATTAGTCTCCTAGTTCCTTGGTACCTAATTTTGAAGTGTTGATTGGTTATTAGGATTAGTCTAAATTAGAGCTGTGATTTGTCGAGTTTACTTACTTGTTACCCTGTTGTGTGGGCGGTTGATCACGGCCAGTGGTAATAAATAGGAGCGCCTACATGTGCAACCTACCTGTCGACTTGTACTCACCCGTTGGGCTCCAGATGCGACCTCTGCTATCTCACGACAACAGCAGGGGATGGCACTTCACCTTGCAGCACTGGAATAAGGGATAACCTTGAGGCTAATTGGAGCAAATTTAATGCAGGACCTGATTATAGCGACTTGGAAATGGGCGATGATGATTTAAATGATCCAATAGACCATGTTGATGGCATAAATAGTTCTAATGAGGAAGGTGAGGAGGATGTAAATTTGCTTAATATTAGATATAACGAAGACTTAGAACTTGAGGTATTTTCACCGGAAGCAGATACTAATAACACCACGGAAGGCAATAATATTGATCCTGACCAAAATTTCTTTAAAAAGAGCACCTGGACTAGTAATTATATTTCTCTCGAAAACCTACATAGCAACCTCTCTCAAGACAGTCAGTATGATAAGAGTCTTACTATGGTGCACATTAACTGTAGAAGCATTATTTACAAATTGGATGAAATTAGAGAGATTGCTGAAAAAACCCAAGCAGCAATAATTGCAGTCACTGAAACTTGGTTGGGTGAAAATTTCATAGACACTGTCCGCATACCAAAGTACAAATTCATAGGTAAATCTAGAAATGGGGAAAGGGGAGGGGGTGTCGGATTTTTTGTCAATGAGAAACTCAGTTATGAGATATGTTCTACTGAAACAGGAGGAGAAGACTTCTCTACTTTTGAATTTTTACTTCTTAGATTAAAACTGAAAAATTGTTCCCCATTTTTTGGGGTTCTGTATAGATCTCCCGGACAGAGCTTAAAAGAATTTTTAGTGGAAATTGAGCAGTTAATGGCGAATCTTAAGACAAAATCCAAAGATATCTTTCTGCTTGGAGATTATAACATTGACTTGTTAAAAGTTAACGAGCATAAAGAAACAAACCTTTTTTATAATAGCTTAATCTCACACCATTATCTCCCGGTTATAACCAGACCTACCAGAATCACCCCCAGTTCAAAAACTTTAATTGATAACATATTTACTACTTCCTGGTCTAAACTTCTATCTGCCTCTATTATCATATCTGACCTTTCAGACCATTTACCCATCCTTGCTAAATTCTCGTTCGAAAAAATCTACAGTGTTGAAAGTAATTATTTGGAGAGAAGATCTGTTACCTCTAAGGGCCTAGACAAATTTTCTGAGACTCTAAGAGAAGAAAACTGGGACCTTACCTCCCATTATTGTCAACGGGAGATGGTTAATGAAGCCTATGAATGTTTTATTGACAAATACATGAAATTAAATAAAAATGCTTTTCCTCTGCAAGAGGTGACTAAGGGAAAAAAGGCAAGATATAAAAACCCATGGATGACTCAGGGTCTCCTAAAATCATGCAGAAAGAAAAATCAATTATATACAAAGTATCTAAAAAATCCTAATCCGGTAAATAAGGAAAAGTTTGTTAATTATAGGAATAAATTTAAATCCATTAGAACTTACGCAGAGCGCCACTACTATGCGACTGAGTTTCTCAAACACCATAATGATTTAAAATCTACTTGGAAATTGATTAGATCTGCGTTACAAATAGAAGATGGTCAGAAAAAAATAGACTCACTATTGATTAATGGCATTGACATAACCGACCCACAGGAAATGGCAAATAAGTTTAATGACTATTTTATTAATCTTCCTAGGAGTTTAGCTAAAAATATACCCACCATTACAGGGTCCCATGAAGATTACTTACCCTCTCCTAAATTATCATCTATGGGACTGACTTTGACCTCCCCTGAGGAGATAATTAGCATTGGCACAAGCTTTAAGAAAACCCATACAAGAGGATTAGATGATATTGATCCTTATTTAGCGTTACCCTACCTACACTTAATTGCTCTTCCCCTCACGGAAATCATTAACTGCTCTTTGATGATTGGGATTGTGCCGGACCAATTGAAGTCTGCCAAAGTCATACCTGTATTTAAAAAAGGAAATACACAAAAGCTTGAAAACTATAGACCTATCTCTGTTCTACCATTTTTTGCAAAATTCTTAGAGAAAGTTATGTATATTAGGCTTAATTCCTTTATAACTAACGCTAATATAATTCATCCCACCCAGCATGGATTTCAAGCAGGTCATTCTACACTTATGGCCTTGCTCAATATGGAAGATAAAATTTCAAAGGCAATTGATAGCAATGAGTACTCCGTGGGGATTTTTGTGGACTTAGCTAAGGCTTTCGACACTGTCGATCATAAGATACTAATTAACAAATTGAGCAATTATGGCGTTAGAGGAACTCAAATCCAGTGGTTTAAAAGTTACCTAGAAGCCCGTACGCAGCGGGTCAGCTGTAATGGTTCCCTCTCAGTTCCAGGTTACATCACCTCAGGAGTCCCTCAGGGATCCAACTTAGGGCCACTTCTTTTCTTGCTATATATAAACGACCTAGCGAACGTCTCGTCAGCACTCTATTTTATTTTGTTCGCAGACGACACTAATATATTTTACTCTAATAACTCATGGAAATCTCTTATTGAAACAGTTAACAAAGAGCTTTATAAAGTTAATAAATGGTTTGTAGTAAATAAATTAACACTTAATGTGGATAAAACAAACTTTATAATCTTTAAGTCACACAGGAAAATTAAACCGATTAACTGGTGTATATCATTAGATGGAAGTCCTATAACTAAAGTTGAGTCCACTAAGTTTCTTGGAGTATTTGTTGACCAACATCTCACTTGGAAAACTCATATTAATTATATTTCGTTAAAAGTGGCAAAAAACCTTGGAATAATTTATAGAATTGCTAGGGTTCTACCCAAGGAAGTTAGGTTGAGTCTCTATTATTCTTTAATCTTCCCTTACCTGAATTATTGTAATCTTATCTGGACCTCAAATTATGACTCACGTCTTCATAAGTTACACATACTGCAAAAACAGGCGGTAAGAATGATTGCTGGGGTCCCAAGGTATCACCACTCCTTACATATTTTCAAAGACCTAAGCCTACTGGAGTTAAAACAAATTCGAACTTTCCAAATTGGAATCCTTTTCTATATGTACGAACATCACATGCTTCCTTCTGTATTTGCCGGGTACTTTACGCTTGCCTCCTCATTACATGACCATCATACGAGAGGTGCTGTATTGTATCGACCAATACAAGCGCGTACAAACCTCAGGTTATTCAGCATAAAGTCCATTGGTCCAACTACTTGGAATTCATTCCCTAGTGAAATTCGCTCCGCTAAGAATAAATACGAGTTTTAAAAAAAAATTACGCTTATTTCTAGCTGCCTCTGAATTGGTCCCGTATTGATTCCATCAAGTTAGATAGTCGCTGGGCGTTGTCAGAGTGTCGCACTGGAGCCTAAACCTGTAATTAAGTATAGTTAAGCTTTTACAGTAAAAAATGTGCACCCCTGTAATTTCTTCTCACGATTCTGAGTAGTGCGGGGTGTTAACTGTTTACTGCCATCTACAGACTAAGTAAAAGATTTGTAGGGTGCCCTATTTAGCGGGACTAACATCCCTTAGGGGTCACCCATTGTTGTCTATGACAGTTTGGGCTTTTTGCATTTCGGTTTCCTCTCTTTTGTCGCTTTAGATTATCATGAACTTATGCATGCTATCTTATTAATATAGTTTAGTTGTCTAAAGTAGGCTGATTTTGTATTACTTCATCTTAGCTATAAGAAAAGAGACTTCAGCTGTTGTTATTGACTGTCGCTCTGTCATGGATGGCAATAAAAGGATATTGAATTGAATATATATATATATATATATATATAGGCACCCAACGTAGTTTGAAGAATGGATGGGATACAGCAGCCAAGATATAGTGATCAACACTGGTAACTTTACAAAGTTCACCAAAGATCGTAAGTTAGACTTTTAGAGGACCACTGAGAAACATTTCTGTTGCGTGAAATTATGAGAGTAAGTAGGTAATAAATAGTATTTCTAATGAAGTATTTGATATTTCATATACAAAATACTCTGAAAAGTATTTCAAATACAAATACAAAAAACATCATTTTAAATGTATTTGAAATACAAATACATAAATACTTAAATGTATTTCAGAAACTATTTCAAATACTTTGTATTTCAAATACTCCCCAGCACTGTGTATGTTGTATTACAACAATGCACGTTTCGTGTTTTAAGTGATTTCAGTTGAGAGCCAATTTTACCCAAAATTATCCACTATATGACTTAATTTGGTATCGACTTCTAAGAGATACCATATTCTAATCTTCAAGGTCGTTAAACATCTTTACCAACCTCTACCTGTGTTCAGGACGCAGTTGAGGTATAGGCGGACGAGTGAGATCACGTGGTTCGCTAATCTTGACCTGCTTTTGGCAATGGCAATGAGCGTAATGACTTTTACAACGCGTTTTTTTTATCTCCGCAGGAGGAGGCACTACATTCAATCTAATGACTCGTGCAATTTCTTTCTTAATTAAGCAAAAAGACTCACCCGTATACGGTTGATCGACCTGAGCCTACAAATAATAATTATTATAGAACACCTCTCTTAATAAAGAAATAACTAGATAACTTATAACTATGTTGATTCGCTTTTATATAAAAAAAAACCAATACCTATCTTCTACAGCAGATAGTCTCCTTATTATTTGGTCTATCTGTTGCTCATACTTTCTGCAAAGTTAAATGTAAATTTAAAGGCGTTTCAGACTTATATTTTCAAACGGGTTGCAGAATAAACAATTTGCAATATTGAGAAAGAATATGTCCAAATAATTATTTATTGGGCATATAATTATATTTTTACCAGTAAACTCTTTAATTAAATCGTTCAAAAAGTAGTCTTTAAGAATGGTTTGAACAAAAATTTTGTATTTCTTTCTTCCTATCAAACCACAGTGATAAATACCTGAAGATTCTGGAATGGACTATTAAAAATATCTATGCCTAAGCCGAAAAGGAAAGTTCTAGAAATTTTGAAGAAATCTCCTGTTATAAAACGTAGAGTTAAACATATCGCCATTCCAGAACAGTATCCACTATCATACTTTGATGTGAACAATGGTTTTAGAAATCATGACCTGATAGTGGGTACACGGCAGAGAAAGTTCATAGCATTTTGGTCGGTTGAAGAATATGTCGCAAGTTCTGTTCACATTGTTGTAGTTGAAGTTCTGGCAGTACAAGGATCGTTGACATTCTAAGGCACAGTCGAGGACGGAGTTCATGGACAATGAATTCGAAGGCGTATCTAGAGCGCAAAGTTCTGATCCAGGAGGTGCTTCTGCCACTTGGTACTCACGTGTGTCTAACATCATGGCGCAAGGACGGATCGCTAGTTCAAGAACAAAGTAGAACGTCGTCAAAATCATCGAATAACAGACCATTGTCACAGGTTAAATCTTAAACGCAATGTGATCTAATAATTGTGACTGTCAGATCTTCTGAGGCAGCAGCTTCTTATAATATTAATTTCTCTGCTGTCGGAGTACGTATTATATTTCCCTAGGCCAACGCAGAAGCGTAAAGAAAGCCTAAAAACTGCTTTGTCTAATGCATCGGAAATGATTACCTTTGTATACGGTGTCAGCCAATCAACTGCGCATGCTGCCAATCGATTTAAGCATGTCTAAATACTAGTTGGGCTGCGGTTAATTGTCTTTGTGTCCTTTGTTGTTGTTGGCACTGCCATGGCACTGGAGCTTAATCGAAGTGCCTTAATCGAAGCAAAAATCTTCAGAGATCAGCCCTTGAGTGCTGTAGGCATTTTTTGGCACATGAATACCCAAGGAGGGGTCCGACCGGACCCTGGTGTTTCCGTTGTAATAACTGAGGAAGGGATTAGAATTTTGTAACGGAATTTGGCACAGTTTTATAATCTTAATTAAATTTGCAATCAACTGATTATGGTAGTTCACAATAGCGCCACCTGGTGAAACCTTTATTTGAACTTTAGTACTCGTTTTGTAGTGTTTCGCAATTAGGAGACTTTTCACAGGTTTTCAATTGTACGAATGTAGTTTTGGCCTCTATAACCCCGAATATGCAGTAGATCAAACTGCATTACACTCAGCGTTGAATTCGCCGTCCATCGATGCCACATAACGTGCGTTGACCAATTTATTTCTGGACTGGTAACCATGTGCCAGTATGACCCAGAGCCCTGCGCCGACTTGATATTGTCGACGGCGGCGCGCCAGTCATTTTGGATCGGCGGCGGCGGCGCACCGACCAACAAAATCGGCGGAGTCGGCGTCCACGAAATGTCGGCGTCGGCGCGGCGCTCCAGTCAGGGTATACTTGACTAGCATGAGTCACTATCAGAGCTGTAGTCGAGGGTATACGCGGGTATATAGCGTGTATGCACCTCTATAGACCGTATACTCACCTCACAAAATATTTGTACTCACCTGTAATTTGTTTAGGAAAACTAACTGGTATCGTGTAGGCTACTCATCTCTAATTTTACCACTACAGCCCTGGTCACTATGAGAGTAAAACAGTCATTTGTCCTTTGGCCAGTCAAGAGGGTCAATTTCTCTAAAGCCATTCCATGACAATGAAGTTTACTACACAAAAATCATTCAGTTGTTGTCTAGGTATTAAGAAAATGGCAACAGGAACAGAAGTATCAAAAATAATGGTTGCTTGTAGCAAGATATCACCTTAAATGACTGTGTGTATCATGGTACAAGGACAAAATCATCAAAGTATAAGGAAAATGAATTTGGTCAGGAAGACAATGCATTCTTGGTATCAAGATAAAAACCACAAACTCAGTCAGCTGAGATCACTCTATCTTCTTCATTAGCACACGAATTCCTACCAATCAAAAAGGCCTACATGCCATTTTGTGAGAATAGTTTAATTGTTTAATAAAAACATTTAGGTGTAATATATACACTTATCAGCTTATCTCACATCTAATGTTTCAAGAACTGTTAAATAGCCAACTGGCCGTGTTTCAGCACCTTATATACCTGACACTCAAGCTGTTTGTGTAGAAATGTTACTCTGTCACAAAATGAGAGTTCTCGTGAATGAATACAATTAGCCGTGTCATCACCTTATATTCCTAATCGAACCTCACTTGTGAGACCTTGCGCAAATTACTGACTAAAATAAGGCCTAATGGCCTACTGCGTAAACACAAGTTCCATTGTACATACTAATATAAATGTTCAAAAACTTAACAGTTGTATATAGGTCGAGTTCGCAGGCTATTTCAAATAATTAAGTTACTGTATGGGAGTCTGATTCTGTTGAAAAAAGAGTGAAATTAAGTAGAAAGTTGTTCATTACCTAACGGCTGCTAAGTAGTGGCATACCCTGGAAAATCTAAACATCCACCAGTAACTGGCCTGAATCAGGTTGCATGGGCCGAATCGGCCAGCCTGCGAACGCGACCATCCCCCTACACATTGCAACTAGACGGTAGACGGTTCCCTTCCATCCTAGCTTACGAATAAGTTTTGCATCTAACGTTAACTATTGCAAAAAGTCAGCATAAACTGGTGACGACAAAACGAAGTAAGTAAGTAAGTACAAGATGTCTACTTCTATTTCGCACTAAAGCAATATACCGCGAAATCGCGCAGAGCATGAAAAATGCAACAATAACAATTAAACATGTCACCCTGGCATCGACGGCGCGCCGTCAAATTGTCGGCGGCGGCGCCCACGAAATGTCTGCGGCGGCGGCGCGGCCGGTGAAGGGCTCTAGTTAGTCTAGTATGACCACCAGCCGCATATCTTGCGGTTGTCTTGGTATATGCTGTAGTTGTCGGGGTACAGGGTGGGAAAATACTCACGCAAAATATATCATATAAATCCAAATTGATGGCTTTAGGGTTCCTGAAACCATTTTAACAATTTCATAGCCATTCTAAAGTTATATGTTGAGAAGCGGGTCTGAGGTCCGGTCGGAACTCTCCTTGGGCACTCGAGTGAGTTTAAGAATCGATGTTCACGAAAGGATATGTACAATGAAAGACGACGCATTTAAAACAGCACATAGGCCTATTTAAGTGTCAATACTTTCATACCTTACTTAGCAGTAACACGGTTTGAAAAGCAATGACGTTTTATATAATGCTGTTTCGCTTGCGACATTTGTTTTGCATTCAAATAATACTCATTCTTAAAAGGTGAACCTTTTACTTTGCTAGCTCCCGTTGCCTACTGTAGACGTGTGTTTTCAACACTACTAGGCTATGGTACATTAATTATTTTCATTGTCCGCCTGTTATTATACCTAGGCTATTATAGTTCAGTTAATGTGAGCGAGGTCTGAAAAATTCGTCATAAAGCATAAGCAGACCCAAATAATATTTTTGATCGCCCTTGGGGTAATGCGTGACTATTGGAAGGCAGCTACGGTACACCGCTGTTTATTATCTGTGGGTCAAATCGTCGGAAAACATTTGAAGCTTGTGTAATAAATGTTGACATTTGCGGTAAATATAACCGGATAACTTATTTTCGTCCCTATGAGTAAAACGCTTAGGCCTAATCAATGTCAAGACAACTTAGGTGGTTGACCATATTCACGCTAATGTCATAGCTTGATCTATTATTTTCGACTGTACCAGTATTTTTTCTCTTTTTTTTTGGATCGGCGGCGGCGGCGCACCGACCAACAAAATCGGCGGAGTCGGCGTCCACGAAATGTCGGCGTCGGCGCGACGCTCCAGTCAGGGTATACTTGACTAGCATGAGTCACTATCAGAGCTGTAGTCGAGGGTATACGCGAGTATATAGCGTGTTTTCTATTGTTGCCTGTATAGTTAAGTTATGTTGTAATGCCTTGTACCTTGTAAAATGGCTTCAATAAAAAGATTGAAATCCTCATTCTGGTGTCCAAGACATAGGGGTTCTCGCCCTTAGATATTTAATTTATGTAAATCATCGGCCTATTTCTGTCTTTTCGCATCGTCCACTTCGCTCCTTGAACAGACTGGATCTTTTAGTTCCTCATACTAGAACAGCTATGGCGAAGTGTCGATCTTTTGCCTAAATTAAACCCTTTCTCTGGAAAACACTGTCTCTTTCTACTCGCTCTCAAAGTTTAATAGGTAACCTCTCATCTTCTTTTGCTTTTATCAAAATTTATTTCTTTTCTTGAGGCCTTGCGAACTGGTTCACCCTACTAGAGGCGCTTTATAAATGTTTAAATACAATACATCGGCTACACTTGCAAACCTAACTTCCTGTCTTTCTATAAAACCAATTCTTAGATTGTTTCACTTCTGGGAAACAGTCGAGCGAGTAGCTCACATAGTCTATGTAGAAAATCTAAAGAACAAACAGGCTACATGTAGCCTACACAATTGTTGGCCAGTGCGAATAGGATGCATAAATTTGTCCTATGCTAGTCTAAACATCATACGGGATCCATTTAAAATCGAAACCGTTCCAAGTCCGAGCTGCGAAATTGGCCCCCAGTAGTTATAAACCGATCCAAACGGAGCGTTCAGGTTACACATTCCACAGGACGCGAACCACCATCCAGATCCGCGCTTCAGCGCGCAATTATCTTGCCCAGACTGGTCGTTGTCCTTATCGTAGGTCGAAAAGTTCTTGTGGTTATTCCATGCGATCGCAGGAGGGTTCTTGTTCATGGCATCTCCGGCGTCTCCGCTGAATCCGTCCAGATGAATGGCATACCAGTTGGACTCCGGATCGATTCGGATCGATTCGTACTCGGCTGAGAACCAGGACCCGTTTTCAACGGACATGAACTCGAAACGCAGACGGTAGTTACCGCTGTAGGTCAGTTGGTGCATCTTCTCCAGGCCGATCCAGTAGTCAAGTGTTGGGTCGCCAAATCCAGAGCGGTAATCGGCCCACGTCCGGTTGAAGTGGATGGAATTGTAGATGCGATTGGAAACGACGATCCAACGATTAACGGTCATCAGAGGAACGGATGTGGGAAAAGTTGGAACTGTGATGTTAGTAACAGCTAGGGTCGGCCGGAAGTCTACAATGTCAGGAGACGATATAAACTTTTACATGCGGGTCTTCCAATTAAACAATTTGACAACCTCAAATTTACTTACCACATTGAAAGCTAGATTGCATGATGCAAGCAGATTCGAACACTTTCCAAAAAAACGGTCTGGAAAATAATGAAACTTGTTCATTGTAAAACAATTTTTCTTCTATCATCAAATAATCATCATCATTATCACCATCATAGCATGCTGCCACGAAAATGAGACAGTCAGGTGTTAAAAGGTGCGTTGTGAGTGATGAGCCACTCAGTGAGTCAGTCAGTCAGCCAGTTCGTGAGTCAATCGGAAAATTGAATTTGTATAATATGGTACTGACAAAATGGTTGTAGGCATCGGACGATGGTCCTGTTGTGTACGAGACAGTTGAGACATCCTTCGCCCGTCAGGTTAGATCCACACTCGTAATGCAACTTCTTGTTGAAAGTGAATGGAATGTAGCATTCTTCGGCCATGATCCCTTTAAAATATGAGCAGAATAAAACTCCATAAGATAGTTAATTAGAATGATTATTATATACATACTGGTCCACTCGACGTGTCTGACCAAACTGCAGTGATGGGCACTAACTTTTTTTAAAAGTTTAACTTCAACCATTTTCAACCGAAATAAACACTATAATTAAAGTTGGCAACAGATTTTGCAAATAAGTTAACTAAACTGAAAATAAGTAACTTAGTTAAACTGTTTCAACTCTTTAACAAATTTTTATGACAAACATTTTCACAGTAATAGAGGTTTTAAGTGAAATGTAATAATGCAGAGCAGCAATAACAATTTCACTTTCAAACTATGTAATGTGTACTAGTCAACTCATAAAGAATAATAAACACCAATGTTGTTACTTACACTGCGCCTTTCTAATATTCTATGCAGAGGAAACACCACTGTTAATAAATAAGTAAACGTCGCGTTGAGTTGTTGACTGTGTTCATTACAGAAGATAGTTGCGTAGGCCTAGCTGCTGATTTTATTTGTTAAACTTTTCAGTTAATTACTAAACAATATTAGTTAAACTTTGGTTCTAACTAAACTATTTTTCTCCAGTTAAGCTTCATCCTTAACTAAAAAATTTAAGCTTAACTAACAGCTATCAACTTTTTAGTTAACGTTTGCCCATCACTGCCAACCTATCAGCGCGTGGTCTACTCCTTATGTCTGGTTTATTCAGCTATTCGGCTCTCTATAGTTTCAAAATGCAGTCTTCATCCTAATGAAACAGTGCGCTGCAAATTAGCGCTATGCATATCACAGCTAACACACCAGATGTGCTTTCTGATGGGCTGAGATATAAACTTCACAAGAGATCTTGAGCAGATGCCGGGCGCCTTCCAAACATCGTGTTCGGCAAAAATCATATGCATTCGGTATTTTGCGCACATTGCGGATATACAGCTAGCGAGGCAGAGAAAAATAATGATAACGTCTAGACTGCCTCTTTAAAAATAAGGCATAATAGTTACATTCTTGCCAAATAAGTAAAACAAGGTCTTCGTGTCAGATAGTTTTGAGCTGATTGATAATTTCACAAACTGTATCAAAAGGACTAGTATGTCAATAAAATCCTCTTGGTGCAATTTGTATTTCACTTCTCACACTGGCGAAAAATAAGCATTAGTTACTGCATTGCCAGACTTGATTTGTAATCGCGATCAGGCTAATCCACCTGTAATGGTGTACAAGTATGAACAAATGCGACATTACAATAATTTGAAATAAAACAGGCTTTCCATCAAAATACTCTGAAGAAATGCAAGAAGACTCACCCATATAAGGTTGATCGGTCTGAGCCTGCAAATTATAAAACACTTTTTTTATAAAGAAACTACTTGCTAACAGGTCCGCCGAGAGTTGGGCGAGGGAGGGTGCAAATGCCCAGGGGCCCGGCGAGTTTTAGGGGCGCTGGTCGGGTCCGCAATCAACTTATGAAAAATATTATAATCAGTTATACAAAGTTTATGATTTATGCCTTTTAAATATATTATTTGATACTTAACTACAATCAGTTTAAAGTTCTAGCATCTGAATAAAATAATAGTCGTATGTATAAATATAATATGGTACGGTCGTACCTCCGCTTTTATTGTTTAAATTCACTTTTATTGTTTAAATTTGTTTTTGTTTTTTTTCGAACGATCGTACGATATATCGTCCATATTATATTTATATAAAGCCTAAAGATAGTTTAGAGGCCCGTGACTGCTCTGCCTAGGGGCCCGTGACTGTTCTGCCTAGGGGCCCGCGACTGCTCTGGCTATAGGGGCCTGTAACTCCTCTGCCTAGGGGCCCGGAATTTCTGTCGTCGGGCCTGCTTGCTAACTAATAATTTGGACGATTTGCTTTTAACCGCGAAAAAACCACATCCTTTATCTTAAACGGTAGATCGTTACCAAATTATTTGGTCTCTCTGTTGTAAATATTTTCAGCATAGGTTTATTTATTTATTTTGTAAACATGAAATGCGTTTCAAAATTAAATTCATAAACGGTCAGCATAAACAAATGGCGAAGTAGTCTTTGAGACTGTTCTCACAAAATTTCTTTATTTTTGCCTTCTTATTAAAATATGACGGTGAAATACACAAGAAACTTAAGTAACGGACTTTAAAAAATTATCCTTTCATCTTTAGAGTTGAATTAGAAAGTTCCGAAAAATATGTAGAGATCTTCTATCAAGCATTGACTTAAAATATCTCACATTTTGAAACAGCAGTAACTATTATATTTCGAAAAAGAATAAGTTCTACAAGTCTTGACCTGATAGTGGGTACACGACAAGGAGCCTCTGTAGCATTTTGGTCGGTTGAAGAAGATGTCGCAAGTTTTGTTCACACAGTTGTAGTTGAAGTTCTCACAGTACAAGGATCGTTGACATTCTAAGGCACAGTCCAGGACGGAGTTCAAAGACAGTGAATTCGAAGGTTCGTCTAGAGCGCAGAGCTGTGATCCAGAAGGAGCTTCCAACATTCGGTACACACGTACGTCATCTATCATGGCGTATGAAACGTTTGCGAGTTCAAGAACAAAGTAGACAGTCGTCCAAATCATCGAATGACCGACCATTGTCACAGGTAAAATCTTAAACTGAATGTGATCTAATAAAACATATCAAGCCAGCAGCGCTGACAGTTGCATTTTGCGATTCAAGGCAATTGTGAATTCGCCGTCGATGCGCATGCTATATATAAGCCTATCCTATCCCCAAAAGAGCGCCTAGCAATTACTTTCTCTAATGCAACCGTTGCAACGCTACCTGCAGTATATTTTCGAAATGGACTGAACGCTTGCTTTCACTCACCCAACTTCGTCCGCTACCCATCGATTTAGGCATGTCGAAATGCTATTGGAGCTGCGGCTCGTTGTCTATAACTGCGCGTTGTCTACACTGTGAGGTAACTAGATTTGCAATTTGTTTCAGAGTTTAGGAATCGATGACATGCACAATGAAAAACGACATATTTAGAACAGCACATGCAAAGTTGTCATACTTCACTCCTGTTTTGCAGTTACAAGGTTTGAAAAGCACCGACGCATTATATTTGCTACTCGCTTCAGGTTAAACGTTTTGTGTTCCTTTTAAACGCATTCCTTAGTACCGAAATTTGAACTGTAATATTATTATTATTATTTATTATTATTATTATTATTATTATTATTATTATTATTATTATTATTATTATTATTATTATTATTATTATTATTATTATTATTATTATTATCCAATATCCAAAACGAATCCAAGTCTAGCTCTGCATGTAGAGCATCCATCAGTCGCGAATTCAACGAGTTCTGATCCTCTTTGAAAAATTAGTCGTAGGCTTACTGCTCAAAAGGTATTGATGAAAAATAGTTATTGACACTGTTGGATACAGCATTCAAGTGGTTCAAAGTAAACAGTTAAATGTCCCGGTAGCCTACTTTGTCTGAATGACATTTGAAAACTATCTAGAGAATTCCCATTTTGCGCGCGTGCCCCTACCAAATTATAAGTCATGAGTAGACTCGTGTAGCCTATGTATGGGTATGTATGTAAAATAATGATATGTAAAATGCAACATTCAGGTATAAATGCTAATTATTTTAACATTGAATTATTGTGTCAAGCAAGAATGATTGAAAACTATGAAGAATTCTGCTCATTGCTAATCCTTTTGTGAATTATTCAGTTGATGTTTAAACATTTTATTTTGAACTGCCGCCGAACCCCTGGCCGACGCCCGCGGAACCCTTGGGTTCCGCGGCACCCCGGTTGAAAACCACTGGCATGCTCAGGGCTCAGGGAATCAATCAAGTACAATTTCAACATGAATTTAAACTTTCGATGTGAATTTATGCTTCTAATATGACTTAGAAGTACGCTTAAAATAGTCGTGGAATATAAGTGGAACATCGAAGTCGTACACACATTTATGAGCAACACATAATACCTGAAATTTGCGTAGCTCTGTTAACGGTAGTTCCGATATAAATCAACAACCGGTGTACTGAGGGGAGCAACTTGCAGTATGCGTAGAATAGGTGGTAAAAGTATTGGCGTTTTATTTCTGTTTATTAAGTTTCGGATTAGATAGGTTAGATAATTTTCAATAAAACCATATTGCTTGATTATTTGGAGATGGCGCCAGTGTGTAAGGTTCTAAAAGGTTTGCTATTGTCAACAAGACAGCTTTCAGGATTAACAATAACGAGTCAATAAAGTTACGCTATTGTTGTGGATCATACTCACAAGTTGTTATTGTTAAGCGTGGTGGCTCAGTGGTAAGTTTGGCGCCTTGTGACCGGAGGGTTGCAGGTTCGAATCCCACTCTAGCCGCTGCGTACGGACCTTGGGCAAGTCCTTCACTCACAATTGCTCGTGGCGCTTCGGAGTGAAAATTCCGGCACAGTATCAAATGCTGCAGTCGGGAGCGCCTCTGAGTAGTAGTTGACTTCGAGAGGCGCTATAGAAAAATCCGGAATAAATAAATAAAAATAAATAAATAAAATAAAATACAATGCAATCTATGCCTCTAGCAGCGCTTCCCAAACTTGTCAGTATGACAAGTGACAGGATTGTACTTTCAGTGTGGAATTTTTTCCCATTGCAGCAGGACCGGTGCCAAATTTATTACTTATTTTTATCCGTAAAGTGGATCAGAAAAGTTCAACTATTTTCAATAGTATATTATAGCGCAGGTATAGAATTCAGTACTAAATATCAACTGACTACGTTGTATTGATCTTATATGAATCAAAAAGTTGCATATAAAAAATTGATAAATGTACATGCTAGTGCTGTTTATTAATATATTTATAATTTTAAGTTTTTTAACGCCCGAGGTACGAAAAATTCCTCAATAAACGAATATTGATTGATTGATTGATTGATTGATTGATTCAAGCTCTAAGAAACTACCTAACAGACGTGTGTCTAAGTTTGAAGAACGCCGTCCTCGTCTCTGGGATGTGATGTGATATTTTTAATTGTTATAATTTTCAAATGTATAATTATTATACTGAATTTTAAGTATCGAATCTAACAGCAGACGTGCTTAATTTCTATTGACGGAAGCAGTGACCAGGTTATTAAAGCCGAAAGAGATACGTCACATCCGGTTTCTAATTGCCGATAAAAAAACAGCAAATGTTACGTTTAAAATTTCTAGTAAAGGTGAACAAAGACTTCTAGTTAGTTGACCAGTCAGCAATTCGTCGAATAGGCCTAACTATTTCTTCGGCAGTTTTCGTTTACAATAGCTGAAATGCAATTACCTTAAAAAGAAATATTTTTAATTTATTATTATGAAAAATATGGTTTTGATTGCGAGAGAATCGTGTTTTTTAAGGTAGTTGGAAGCGAGACCCAATCGAGAAAACGTCTAACAGATAGGTCAAACTGAAGACGGCTATAATGGAATTCAGAGATTGTCCGAACTCGGTCTACTGTGCGCGGATAAGTCCAACTCAGAATGGACTGGAAAGATTCATTTCACCAACGTATACAGATACTTCTTCAAACGATGCCAATCGTCGATTCGACCTCCTCTTCGTACGCAGTCAGTCCACTCTAAGTTCTCTCTGAATGCCACTATTACCTGAACAGGTCTATCACTTGTTTCAGTTGGTAACCGATTGATTTTTAATTGTGCCTTTAACAGAGGCACTCTCTTAAAAACACTTCATGATGCATTGATAATGCCCAAGTCTCTTAGCACTCGCCCCTTCTCTTTTATGGATCCTAGCAACGGCTGTCAACAAATTTCAGCTACCGTTGTTAAGGAGCTGTGTGTTATTCAAAAATAGGTTTCAATCTGTGTTCCAACAACAGCCGCGCTTTCTCCGCCGCTGAACACAAAGACCGCATTGTTTCACCGTGGTAGTTAATTGATCGATTCACTAGCTAAGCGCTGTGAAAGCTATGCTTCATTCGTCACTTCAAAACAACAACAATATGCGCCGACTAATCACCAGCGAATAACGAAAAGGCCGAAAAGGCCTGATTGAATACTGAAAAAAGGTGTAGGCCTATTTCTTTGTTCTGATCAGAGAAAGGTGGTCGACGACGCAGATCTACAATTATTCTGAACAATGGATGTTTTCAAGAGTTCGGCCAAATTGTTGCAGTTGTTACGAGAATTTAGGTTCGAAACGCTTGTGGTACTTGGACTTGCGTCAAGTTTATGGAGTGACTTTAGCGAACAACAGGCCTATAACGCTCAGTTTCTTTCGACTCTCTGAAAACAAAAGACATCCTCATCTGACTTGGTCCGTCTTAAATTAATAACATTAGCAACAAGAAACAGGAAGCACAACGACAATTAAATGAATAGTCGAGATATGCAGCATTGGAGTTTAGAGCCAAATTAAGATGTATTTCAAATGTAAAAATATGAAATGAAAAACTAGCGGCGTATTTAGCTTAGGCTGTAGTCCGTATTAGTTGGGCACTCCAGATTTACCGACCAGGCACCAGCCATCGTGCAGTCAGAACTCAAATCTTATCAGCCGAACTTCTATATCGATCAATCACCGATTTTTACAGCACAAGATGTAACTAAATGCTCCGTAAATGCGCTTTAGTAGCTGCAAGTAAGATGACACAAGTAAACGATTCTTCGACATCCTCCAACGATATGTCAGGATCCACAAGCGCAATATGCAGAGCATTCCATACTGTTGGGCCAGATACGGAGATTGTCCTTGCTGTAGATCCGTTGGCTTTTCCGTCCATACTGGGTCGTAACTCGCGGCAAAAACGCAGATGAGACCATCTCGGAACCAATGACGCAAACACACAATCATCCGACAGGTATGCAGGTGCAAGGTCACTACATGGGCCAACATAGGCAAAACGTCTAGACTGAGCACTGTGAGCAGTAGCCCTGCACATCCGGGTAAAACCAGAAGACCTGTGACGGCTGAGTAGAGAGTGGAAGGACCAGGGAGTGAAGATACAGAGGTAGGCCTACAGGTCTGGAGGTATAACAGTTGGGAAAGGTGAACACACCCGAGATCTTAACGCGGCCTATCGTCCATCGCCCAGCATTCGTAATGAGATGGTAAGGTTCTAAACGAGGTATGATATGATAACATATTATATTGTATCATGTCTTATTAGAGCTCATTATTGTGTTATTTGACCACTGTCGTTGATCGCATGCTGAACCTCCCGTGGGCAGCAGTTCAAACCATCTACCAATCACCCTTCTTTGAATAATTTACACCTCTTCGTAAGCTCAGTGTGCTAAAACTGAAGAATTTAATTATATGCATGTTGCAACCTTCGTGTTTAAGTTGAGGCATAATATTTCCTGCTATATTTAAACTAGGCCTACAGCTATTTTATATCTCATATTGACCCTCTAAATCCGTATTCGTGGTTCGAATAAGTTGGTATTATGCTATTCTCGAGCGTATACTGGTGGCAAATTGCGATATATTCTGATATGTAGGTAAGCAATTGCTGATGATAAAGTCTGGACAGGGCTGCAGTGTCTAAGCGCTAAGCACTCGCATTGTGAGGCCCATAAAATAGGCCTACCTAGATAAATATAATTATACGCAATTAGTTTACTTATTCCGAGCATTACAATTACTGAATTCTACAGGAAAGCAATTGCCTCAAACTCATTTTTCTGGATTTTGGCGCATAGGCCTATAACTAGACAACAAAGAATTATAAAGATCCAAGATAAATCATAACGAAATCTATTAAATTTTAACAAACAACATCTGTTTTTCTTTAGACGTCCTGGTCTCGATATTAACGACATATCAATTTTTTTAAATAATCAAATATAGGTGATTATGTATTTGCATATATCCACAACTTTTGTTCTTGTTCATGTCGCTGTTGAAACAACAAAAACTTGTGGTTATAGTTATGGTTATGGTTAACTAAAGATTCGATAGTTCATCATTAGATATGCAATTGTAACATTCAAACTTTGCAAATACATAATCACTGCAAACCAAAGGGAAAAGAAATACCCTAAAGGGAAGCAAATCCCAACTAGTAGGGTCACCCTAACATCATAGTATATTTAATGGGTGGTGAGCTGAATAACTGTGAATTAGGATATGGTTTAATTCTTAATTAATTCTTAACTAGTTAACTAGCACACACGATGATTAATATTATTTATCATTAGCAGTCAAGTTAGTAGTCAGAGAGGCACGCAGTATACGCTTGAATTGATGTATACTGTTAAGGCACCGTATATCGTTTGGAATGCTATTCCATATCCTAGGGCCTGCACATCTAATAGAAAACCTACGGGTGTTTGTTCGGGGGAACGGACATTATCCCCCCGGACATAATCCCCCGGACATTATCCCCCGGACATTATCCGCCCCGGACAGAATCCCCCTCCCCCGATTTTCGTTAGGACATAATCCCCCCGGACAAAAGCTCCCCTCTGTGTAATAAGCCTATTCCTACATTTAATTGATAAACCTTAATAGCCTTGTTGCCCTAGTGTCAGCTTGTTAATGTTGTAAAGGTATAGACTAAAGACTTGTTATCGTTTTTAGAATTAAACAAACTGTAAATATATTCTTCTTATTAAAGTTACATATATTCCAACTGAGGTTGAGGTGATTAGCAATGGCTTGGTTCTTTTTGCCATCATCACGCGTCATCACATATATGTGTGAAATATAGGTTATTATTTCCTAGCTTGGGGGATTATGTCCTACCCCGGGGGGAGAGATTCTGTCCGGAGGGGATAATGTCCGGGGGATAATGTCCGGGGGGATGATGTCCGGGGGATTATGTCCGGAGGGGGGTAATGGCCTACACTCGTTTGTTCGTGTGTGTATATGGATCCATAATTGTCTGAGGAACGTACAGCATAAGGATTGGATTCAGACGTAGTTTCAAAGTAGGCCTAATTGTTGAATGATGAAGTCAATTGTTTGTATGTGAACTTGTGCATGAATTCGCTGGTTTGATGAAAAGTTGTTTGTTCAAGTTTAGGAATAAATGTTAATTGATATGTTAAGTCTGTTGTAAGTTTTATTGAAGAGTGCTGATGGTTATTCATATAGTTAAACATAATGTTACCACTGAATATCGAATGATGTTAGATCGACTGCTTTTCATCAAATTGTATTGCTACCCAGGTGGCCCTGATAGCGGGGTCTACGAACCCTTTTGGGTTTCCTGTGTAGCCAGATTATGCTAACTGATCATAGGCATTATATGTTTTTAACTTTGCATTGCAATTCTTGGTTAACGAAATACAACACAATACAATACAATACAATATGTAAATATTACTAAATATTACTAAATTCGCATTGCAAAGCAACAGGAGGGTATATCTAGCCATTTCGCTGTTTAGAGGAAATTGGTTACATAGCAAAAGTGTCTTTCATGGTCGCACAACTTACTGCAAGGGTGAATGGCACAACGGACATTTTCTACTACCTGGATTAAACTATCAGCTCTTTGTCACCGTCCCCAACGATGAGAAAAATGCAACGGTTAGCAATGGTTATTATTCTCTTCGTCAGTATTTCGTTAGCAGTTGATAAATAATAATAATAATAATAATAATAATAATAATAATAATAATAATAATAATAATAATAATAATAATAATAATAATAATAATAATAATAATAATAATAATAACATGGACAATTTCTAAAGCGCAGTAACGCGACCATGCCGCTTCAAGGGCGCTGTACAGACACCACCTACAGCCTAACATAACAACCGATCATAAGCATAAGATGCACAATGTTGCCCCTATGCCAGTTTGAGCATCATACGGGACCCATTTAACATCGGAACCGTTCCAAGTCCGAGTTGCATAATTGGCTTCCAGTAGTAAAACCTCGATCCAAACGGAGCGTTGAAGTTACAGTTTCCACAGGCCGCGAACCACCACCCTCCTCCGCCGAACAGCTGAGAACAACTCCTTGTACTTAATTGGTCGTTGTCCATATCGTAGGTCGAGAAGTTCTTGTGGTTTTGCCATGCGATCGCAGGAGGGTTCGCGTTCATGGCATCTCCAGCGTCTCCGCTGAATCCGTCCAGATGAATGGCATACCAGTTGGACTCCGGATCGATTCGGATCGAGTCGTACTCGGCTGAGAACCAGGACCCGTTCTCAACGGACATGAACTCGAAACGCAGACGGTAGTTACCGCTGTAGGTCAGTTGGTGCATCTTCTCCAGTCCGATCCAGTAGTCAAGTGTTGGGTCGCCAAACCCAGAGCTGTACTCGGCCCACGTCCGGTTGAAGTTGATGGAATTATAGATGCGATTGGAAACGACGATCCAACGATTAACGGTCATTAGAGGAACGGAAGTGGAGAAAGTTGGAACTGTGATGTTAGTAACAGTTTGGGTCGGCTGGAAGTCTACAATGTCAGGAGACGATATAAAACAACCTAACGACCGCAAAACTTTTTCTATTATATTGAAAGCTAGGTTGCATGACGCAAAGTTGCCAACGGATTCGAACATTTACGGAAAACGCGCGGGACACGCAGAAAATAATGAGACCTGTTTATTGTAAAACAGTTTGTCTTCTATCATGTAGGCCTGATCATCAAATCACCATCATCATTATCATCATCAAAGCACGCGGTCACGGAACTGAGACAGCCAGGTATTATTGAGTGCATTGTGAATGAGTGTTGATCCAATCAGTCAGTCAGTCGGTCAGTCAGTCAGTCAGTCACATAGTCAGTCAGTCAGTCAGTCAGTCAGTCAGTCAGTCAGTCAGTCAGTCAGTCAGTCAGTCAGTCAGTCAGTCAGTCAGTCAGTCAGTCAGTCAGTCAGTCAGTCAGTCAGTCAGTCAGTCAGTCAGTCAGTCAGTCAGTCAGTCAGTCAGTCAGTCAGTCAGTCAGTCAGTCAGTCAGTCAGTCAGTCAGTCAGTCAGTCAGTCAGTCAGTCAGTTAATCAGTCAGGAAGTCAGATGATTGGATTCGTATAATGTGGTACTGACAAGATGGCTGTAGGCATTGGACGATGGTCCTGTTGTGTACAAGACAATTGAGACATCCTTCTCCCGTCAGATTAGTTCCACATTCGTAATACAGCTTCTTGTTGAAAGTGAATGGAATGTAGCATTCCTCGGCCATGATTCCTTTAACAATATTACCAGAATCAAACTCCTTAAATAGTTAATGACAATGATTCTTATATACATACTGGTCCACTCGACATGTCAGACCAACCTGTCATTGCTTGGTCTACTCGTTGTGTCTGATTAATTATTCAGCTCTTCTCTCTAAAGCTTCAAATGCAGTCTGCATCCAGATAAGGCAGTGCGTAACAAATTGGCGCAATGTATGCCACAGAAATACACACCAGATGTGCTTCCTGAGGGTTTGAAATCTGGACTTCACAAGAGATATTAAAAAAAGCTGGGTGCCTCCCTACAATGGTGTTTGAAAAAATCATACACATTCGATACTTTGCGCACATAGCAGATGTATACACCTAGACAGAGAAAAAGCCTTCTAGACGAGAACGTCTAAAGACTGCATTTCTGAAATTAAAGGCATAACCAATACCCTATTTAATTCGTGCCAAATGAGTAAAATAAAGTCCCTTCCGGCGCGTTCCGGCTGAAAAAGCACTGCCCATAGTATTAATTAATTAATCCTTGTATTACTAAGAACATTTTAATGCTGTAGCAACTTAAAAATAATTATTTATATACCAAGAAATTGTTATCGCTGCCGGTTTTTGAGTGGATAAAAGTACTGCAATGGTGCTGCTTATGGCATTGCTATCTGTTGCACATTTCTAATTAGCAAGACGTATGAAGCTTTCAGCGACAATGTAGCCTAAAATCAATAAGTTGTTCTTAATACTGACGTAGGCTTACGACTTCTTTCTAACAAAATTTGCTAACGCTAAACTAAAGTGGTATTCGGTCGTCCTTTACGCTATCGTAAATGGGCTATGGAAAAAACAAATGAAGGAAAACTTTCATTCGTACTTTAAGTTTCTAAATATAGAACACAGTAAGGGGTCGTCCATTAATCATGTCAACAAATTTTAGGCAGTTTTTGACCCCTTCCCCCTTGTCAACAACTGTCAAGCATTCAAGAACCCCCCTAAAAAATTATGTCAAACATTTTATACCCCCCGCCACTAAAATAAAAAAAGTTTTGTTTCAGTTTAAATAGCACAATAATAAATTAACAAATTATATTACATTAAAACTTATCTTTAATATTAGTTAAATTCAGGAACGTAGCAAGCTATGATGAACCCTGTGAAGGGTTGCCAGATACATGGGTAGCCAAAGGACACGGAAAGAAGGAAAAAGAGGACGCATTTAATGTTTCACTCCGTAGTCAGAGCCTCAGAGGGTCTCCTAAGTTACCAAGAAACGAAGTCACATTGAAACAGCCATGTGCCAAGCGTAAATATAGTGCAACCACCCACTCCAAAGATCAGCTTAACCGATAATGACCAAATTTGTTATCTCGAATATTATATTTACTATAAATTATGTTCAATCGACAATTTTTAAATAAGCCTGCACAGTTCTCACCGTTTAATATTAACCACCGATTCAAAGAAAAATGTTCTTTCACTGAAGATAAGCTCAAAATATTAGATTTCGAACATAGATATATAAAAGAATCCAGGATATTTCATTTAAGAGATTTGTAGCACATTTTCTCATTTAATCTGGGAACAATAAACAAGATAATTCGAAACGAAGAAAATATTGCGTTTGATTAAATTACAAACAAAACAGAAATAGATCACTCATAAAGACTTTCCGAATCTATGGTTGCTTTTTGATAAAAATTAATTATTGTTGACGTCAATTTGTCTTGACCCCCCTCCCCCTGTCAACAACTGTCAAACTTTTTCAAACCCCCTCCCCCCTATTTTGTTGACATAATTAATGGACGGCCCCTAAAAACACTTCAATCAAATCCTCCTCTGCTCAATTAAGTTACTGCATTGCCAGGCTTGATTTCTAATCGCGACCTAGATATCTGGATCAGGCAAATCCACGTGTAATGGTGTGCAAGTTTATACAAATGCGACATTACAATTATTTTGAAATAAAACAGACATTCCATCAAAATACTCTGAGGAAAAGCGAGAAAACTCACCCAAGTAAGGCTGATCGGTCTGAGCCTATAAATTATAAAACACTTCTTTATTGAGAAGCGACTTGTTAACCAATTCGCTTTTAAATAATAAACAAAGCCACAACATTTATATTCTACAGCAGATAGTCACCATATTATTTGGTTTCTCTGTTGTATATATTTTTAGCATGTTTATTTGTAGACTTGACACGCGTTTCAAAATTATATTTAGAAAGCCTATTATATTTGCAGCATAAACAACTGGCGAATTTAAAACAGAATTAAATCCAAATTATGTCCAAGAAGTAGTCTTTGAGATTTTTCTCAACAAGAATTTCTTTATTTCTGCCTTCTTATTAAATCACGGTGAGATTTACACACAAATTTCAGTTATAGACTTTTAAAAACTTTATCCTTGCAGCTTAAAAGTTGAATTTGAAAGTTCCGAAAAATATGTACAGATCTTCTGCTATTAAGCATCGACTGAAAATATCTCACGCTTAAAAAAGTATCCACTATTATATTTCGTAATAGAAAAAAGTTTTACAATTCTTTACCTGATAGTGGGTACACGACAAAGAACCTCTATAGCACATTGGTCGGTTGAAGAAGATGTCGCAAGTTTTGTTCACATTGTTGTAGTTGAAGTTCTCGCAGTTCAAGGATCGTTGACATTCTAAGGCACAGTCCAGGACGGAGTTCAAAGACAGTGAATTCGAAGGTTCGTCTAGAGCGCAGAGCTGTGATCCAGGAGGAGCTTCCAACATATGGAATACACGAACGTCATCTATCATGGCGTAAGAAACGTTTGCGAGTTCAACAACGAAGTAGACAGTCGTCCAAAGCATCGAACGACCGACCATTGTCACAGGTAAAATCTGAAACTCAATGTGATCTCAGATGTTCGGCAATCAGATCTTCCTATAAAGTAAGTAAGTATTATTCTTTAACATAGCCAGCTGCCAAACAGCATTCTGGTGAACAAGCAACAACATAGATACATCACGATAATTAACATGTGAATAGCATTCTGACAATAAATGTTTTCCTCATTTGATTGTCTGCTTTTGGCAGCTCCCTGTCCTGGCGTCTGGGGCGCAGGTTGTGTCAACCGCTGGCTTAACTGGGGGTAGCAACCCGTGAAGGACATGTCCAGGTCCTCCGAGAGCCGCCGAAAACAGACTGGTGTCGGCCAGAGGGCACAGCAATTCGATCTTTGGGCAATCACCAGGGAGATATTTATGTCGGATTAACCTATTTATCACTGCCTGTACCCTTCCCTTCTCTTATTGTCCAGCATATCTTCACCATACCGGATCGGCATACAGCAGACGTAATAGCGTAGTAGCTCGCATCACATCTGGCAGCCTGGGACCAGCAATACCATGGGCAGTAAGTACGCGAAAGGCACACAAGGACTGCCTGTCGATTGCCTGTCGACTGACTATTCGATCGATTTGCTCATCAGAACCAAGAGTGTCAGACACCGTTACTTAAGAACCCTCAAGCACTTGACTCTGATTAAGCCCGGCGTCTCAGTTGGTTCATCCCCGCTCCCCGCGCCGCGCGCCCTCGTGTCTCCCTGACGATCATCTCATAGGTCTTATTGCTGTTTATCTTTAGGTTACATGTACCCGACCATAGCTTTCCATCATCTAGTTCAGCCGTGATAGTGGCATTATTTGAGGATGGGATCAGCAGGTAGCCATCATCCGCATATTATAGTAACCTATTTCTTGAGTAGTAAGGCCTGAGCTTGGAGATTGTTATTATAAAGTTGTTTGGTCCTAACCCCGAACCCTGCACTATACTAGAGTTTATGTTATTAGCGGAAGTGATGTCCAGATTGATTTAGTTGCATGGCTCCGGTCAGCTAGAGTGGCGATAATCCAATAATAGATGTTGTCTGGGATCGGCTCTCGGCTAATTGCTCCAACAGGTAGGAGAGCTGCAGTTCTGTGAAATTTAAGTAGGCCTAAATCTCCGAATGTTACATGAAATTATTTTCAAGGTTCACCCGTTGCAATATTTTTTGCACTGTTGGGCCTAGTTAATGACAGTGAAACCTGTAATATTCGCTCTAGATGTGATCTTAAACGTAATGTGATCCAATATCACTAATGTACCTTCAAAAGAAAACTGATAACGTTGATATCGTTGAAACTGGGTTGACTTATAATAATAATAATAATAATAATAATAATAATAATAATAATAATAATAATAATAATAATAATAATAATAATAATAATAATAATAATAATAATAATAATAATAGTAGTAGTAGTAGTAGTAGTAGTAGTAGTAGTAGTAGTAGTAGTAATAATAATAATAATAATAATAATAATAATAATAATAAAATAAATAATAATAATAATAATAATAATAATAATAATAATAATAATAATAATAATAATAATAATGATAATAATAAACCTAAAACTGATTATTAATAATAATAATAATCTTTATTAATTTAAACTGACAAGGACACAGTAAGATTACACTGACACATAACAGTACAATCAAGATCTTAATTAAACACACCGTTTGGCAGCCATGCAAGGCATCCGCTATAGAGGGGGTTACGGGTATTTAACCGCGATCTAATGCTCTCCTGGCCATGAGTGTTATCGTTAATCTATCCTCCTCCCATATGAGGAGGGACGATAGATGAATATGATAATACTAGTGTATTTGCCCGTCATAATTATGACGTCATATTATAGGCCTATAATTATGTATTGCTGATTATCACCGTCGCCAAGACCACCGTCGTCAAGACGGCAGGTTTATGTTTCACAATAGAACAGAACCCGTTTGTGACGTAGCGTCCACCCGACGGACGGACACTATATGGAAACTATATGTATAGATGAGAGCAGAGCTCGAATGCCAGACAACATCTTATAAACTACATCTTACACACTCAAAAGTTTGCTCGCCTTTGGCTTTACGTGTTTACATTATAAACACGTAAAACCAAAAGAGACTGATGCAAACTTTTATACTAAAACAACTAGATAATCGTTCACATGACGTCTTAGTGGGTAACAATGGCAACGCGTTTGAAAACAGAACCCAACTTATATTGGCGTTTAATTTCTGTTTATTTATTTGTGACGGTTTAGATTAGATAGGCTAAATAGTTTTAAATTAAACTATAAAATTATTAGCCTACTTGACTATTTGAAGATGATCGCCAGTATCTGAGGTTTTAAAAGTTTTGCTGTTGTTTAACAAGACATTTTTCAGGCTTAACAGTAACGACTCCATAAAGAGACGCCGCTGTTGTGGATCATAGCCTACTCACAACCGAAAGTCATGAACAAACTCATCCTTGTCAACGTGGAAACAGAGGTTATCAATCTGCGAAGAAACAATATCATGCTTTCTTGCCGGGTGCGAAATTCATAAATGTCTATATCTGGTAACATCAAAACCCTCAATGTCTCTGACTGTCTCTGCTTAAAATAATAAATCTATTGCACACCCAAAACTGATTTCAGCCTTGTACTTTCACTTGTACCGCCCGACATCAGTTCGAAGCTACAAGAAATGTGGAGCCTTGGTGAGGCCATCTTTCATAAATCATAAAAAAAGAAAAGAAAAAAAAGAAAGTCATAAATGTCTATATCTGGTAACATCAAAACCTACCCTTGCAGTCTTAAACTAAGTAGTTCTCCATTTTGTTTTGGCAAACTGAAATCACTGGTCAGGTCATTTTATTTTAACTGTGTTATCAGATGATGCTCACCTGAAGGAAAGATGGCCTCACCAAGGCCTCACATTTCTTGTAGCTCCGAACTGATGTCGGGCGGCACAAGTGTCATGGCTGAAATCAGTTTGGGGTGTGCAATAAATTTATTATTTTAAGCAGAGACAGTCAGAGACATTGGTCGGACAGAGGTAACAGTCTGTCACGTGATCTTCTGCTCTCACCATGTCATAGTAGCTACGATGGACACTGACCTCCGAGTTTCTTTGAGCGAAACTTTCAACTAGAGAGCACATGTTGTATAGAATATGCGAAAAGCCAAGAGTTTGTCTTGCTCGCCAATTTTACAACCGAAGTTTGTAAGCTTTCTTAATAGGTGCAGACATGCTGAGGCTTTACTGCATAGGACTAGTCACAAATGTAACAGCATGCATCGCGTCTGTTGCTACTTTGATGAGACATTTCTGCTGTAACGAATCGCCTTTCAGAGAATGTATAGGCTCATAATGTCATTGTTAAGGACATACAACGCTATCTCTGCCTGCGTACAAACTGATATCAGCACAATGCATAGCATCTGTGCATGCAGGCTGCTTTTATAATCTGTCCAGCCAGCATCCCTAAACCCAGATCCATATCACCTTCAGCATTCTGCACAGAGTTTGTTCCGGTAGGCTATGTCTGGACTAAACAAAAATCTTACTTTGTTTCCAGCATATTAGCAGACACACATATAAGAAAAATCGCAAAATTGGCGATTCCAAGAAAGCGATACCTAAAAGACAAATTTTAAGGATATTTTCGTGATCAGCAGCCCCAATTCTATAAGTTAACCCAAGAGTGTTCAGAAAGTAAATCTTCTGTGTTCAGTATGTAATTCATCGGGTTATTTACTTCTTCTGACGCGTTCATCACGTGCTTGAGGTTACTGGATGTGCCTAGCTGACACGCAGTGGTCATGTGCATCGGGTTACAGTATGCTAATCCAAAGCCTGCGGAGACAGTATGATGTCGACTGATCCGTAAATCTGTCACATTGCGCTCGCTCGAGAAACGTCAGGCTGGCGTTGTGATGAGTCACAGACCGAAATAAAAGCAATAATATTAATTTTAATCTTGTCTGTTTTTAGTGGGAAATATCTCAAGAAAGAAAGTCTCAAAATGTAGTATTGAGAGAGTGCGAAAAGATTTTATTGATAGTTTGGGTTGCATGTGTCCTTGCCAAATTCATGCATGTAGAGAATTTTATGAGAAACTATGAAGTAGTGTTGTAATTGAATTGTTTGTTAATTAATTCCACGTCAAAATACAAAAACTATTCGTCTTGTCTCAAGTTAAAGCTACGCTAAAAAATCGAAGCCCAATCAATTAACACCAGAAGTACCAGGGTAATCGACAACTTTTGTAACATTATTTAGGCCTATACACTCGTTCTGAATCTCACGCTAGTTTACTCATGTAGTCTTATAAGGCGGGTGTTTCCCACAGTGTAAGCTTTGCCTGAACTTACACACATAGATAAATGTTGCCCTATGTCAGAGGTAGCGAACCTTTTTTAAGGTGCGTACTAAAATGTCGCTAAATCATGTTAAAAACCGTCGCTTGCCCTTCGGAATATTGGACAGTAGGCCTATATATTATTTTTCTCATAATTTATAGGTTTTAGTTAACAAAGCGTAACAAAAAATGAATTAAAGACGTTATTTCAAAGATCGTTTTTGAATTGTGTTAAAATAAATTCCTTCAAACAAGAAAATGTGGATTCCTACAGGGATTTTGCATTTCTAAGTTTGAAATTTTGGGGGACGCTCTGAATTCAGCGTGCCCAAAATATTTGAACGCGTGCTACTTTGGGCACGCGTGCCATAGGTTCGCCATCCCTGCCCTACGTGAACTCAACATACACCTTACCTCTGTGATAGTCCGCCTGCTTCCTTTGCTTTCTTTGAACCAATCAGTCGTTGCAATACTTGTGTAAAGAATTGGCACTATGGCACTAGTATCCTTAATACCATTAACAAAAATGAGCCAGTCAAAGATCGGTCAAAATGAAGACGGTTAGAATAGAATACGAGATGGTAATGAACGCGGACTGCTGCGCGCGGAGAAGTCCAACTCAGAATGGACTGGAAAGATCCAATTCAACAAATTAAATAGAAACTTCTTGAAACGGTGAAAATCCTCTTCGTACGCAGTATGAGTTCTCTCTCAATGCCACTAATTACAGGTCTGTCGCCTATTTCAGTTAGCAGCCAATTGATTTTTAATTGTTCCTTTAACAGAGGCACTCTCTTAAAAACACTTTATGAATCAGTGATTATGCCCAAGTCTCCTAGCACTCACGCCTTCTCTTTTATGGATCCTAGCAACGACTGTCAACAAATTTTAGGTACCGTTGTTAAGGGAGATGTTTGTCATGCAAATAAATGGCATTAATTTTTGTCCCACAACAGCCGCACTTTCTCCGCCGCTGAGCATAAAGATTTCCTTCTTTCACCGTTCGTAGTTAATTGGTCGATTCACTAGCTTAGAACGATGGAAGCCATAGCTTCAGCCTCAGACGTCACTTGAAAACAACAACAATATGTGCCGGCTAATCACCAGCGAGTAACGAAAAGGTCAAACTGCTGATTGAATACTGAAGAGAGGCCTATGTCTTTGTTCTGATCAGAGAAACGTGGTTGATGATTAGGTCTGCAATTAACAAGATTCTGCACAACGGATGTTTTCAAGAGTCCGGCCACATTGTCGCAAATAGGTTCGAATCGATGGTAGTACTTGGACTTCCGTCAAATTAACGGAATAACCTTAGCGAAAAGCAGGTCCAAACACGCAGTTTCTTTCAGCTCTCTGAAAAACAAAAGACATCCTTATCTGACCTGGTTTGTCTTAAATTAATAACCTTAGCCTCTTACTAGCAACGAAGCACAGGAAGAACAGGCGACAATTAAACGAACAAACGAACAACCAGCGCCGAAGGGCAAGGGACTGCGCCCCTTTTAATTTTCTAGTTGACTTGTAATCGTACATATATCGTTCGGATTCTTGATATTCACTATTCTCGCCATATTATGTTAAACTTCAGAAAACCAAGCTGTACTTATGTTTAAATATTTATAAATTTAATATATTGAATTATTGAATTTCATAATACAATTTCTGTCACTAATTTGCTCCCTTTTGTGCTGCTTGGGCGGTTGCCCTCTCCCCCCTTCGTTACGCCACTGCAATCTAACAGTGCAATAAAATACTAAATCAGTTCTTAAATTAAATAATGATGTATTTTAAACGTGATAAAAACGGAAAAATAGCAGCATATTTAGCTTAGGCTTTAGTCTACAGTAGTTAGGCATGCTAGAGAGTCTCTGACGGAGCCAGACACCAACCATGGAACTCAGATCTTGTCAGCCAACCGTCTATATCGACCAATCACCGATTTTTAAAGCGCAAGATATTGTAACTAAAGTAATGCACTCAAATGCGCTTAAGCAGTTGCCAATAGGATGACACAAGTAAACGATTCTTCAACGTCCTTCGAAAGCCCTCCAGCGATATTTCACGATCCCACTGCAGAATGGAATAATCGTGACAGAAGCTGGAGCTCATCGACAGTGACCTTGGCTATTTGATATTTGATAATCCAGATGACCTGCGTCTAATAATAATTATAATTATATTCTTTATTATTTCAAACCGACAGACGCAGTAAGATTATATTGAAACATGAAAGCACAATCAATATCTTAATTAAACACACGGTTTGGCAGCCATGCAAGGCGCCGCCCTAGAGGTCGATCCGCGTACCTTATGCTCTCCTGGCCATGAGTGTTATCACTACTCTATCCCCCTCCCATGGCGTAGAATGTCTACTCTAGCAAGTCAGGACGAATGAATGAATAAATTAACGAACGAACGAAAGAATCAATGAATGAATGCATGTCTGCATTATGAGTCTAAACAGTGTAGCTTCCATTTGGCTATAGAGGGCCTGCATGGTATTACCGATTGCAAGTGGTGGCCAGCTATGGGTCCAGCGTGGACCATGCGAACTTGGGACGGCGTCAGGAATTTAAATATGGTTCTAAGTCCAGGGTTGTCATAGGTACTTGCATTCGGTCATTCGACCTAGCAGCATGAGAAGTACGGCTAGTAACAGAAGCTATTATCAGTTTTATAGAGTTTTGTGTTGTTTCAGAATATAGAATTATAGATGGATGCGCGATTGTTAAGTGACCAGCGAGCTGGATTATCAAGCGATAGGTGGAGTATTTAAATCTCCTCCAAAGATGTTTCCAACTTCCTGCTCCAATTGCGATCTCTAGCGAACTCAGCTACAACATGAGTACATCGAAGGTACACTGTCTATGGAAAGACAAGGTGGCGATGGAGAGGACTGGCTACGTCTCACACGCCAAGGCTAAGAAACTGAATTCGATAGCAGTTAATAGCCATTGCTGTCTCTCAGAATTAGCTTAAAGGATTGCTCGTCTTATAAGATAGAATGAATATTGCATAGTCTGTCGGAGCTGACGACGCAACGGCGAAACAGTCTTTTAAAATGTTTGAGCATTTCTATTACCAGCTGGCCGCCCACACATCAAAGCATGTGCTCCATACACCCGAGATCTGAACGCAATGTTTCGTCCATCTGCTCAGCATTCGTAAGTTAAGGTTCTAAAACAGACATGATAATTATGATAACTTATTATTTCATGTTTCATTAGAGCTCATTATTGTACTAGATGTCTCCCGTCCTAAGACGGTAAAGGAAATTTGAAAATGTATTTTCCAATTTTCCAATTGTAGGCTACCGAGGGTATGATTTCTCGGCGCTATATCAAATCAAGTCGCTAAGACGGTTTAAAAACAATTTGAAAATGTCATTTTCAGTGTGCGAAATAAGCTGTGTTGTGAAGTTGCTGTTGAATAATTTAGTCAATCGCTAGATGGCTTATAGTAGCGGAACATATTGAATATGTTTATGGGTCTAAGCAAATTGACCTCTTTAAGCGTATTCGCAACCTAAGTAATAAATAAGTTTAATCCCGTTCAAGTTACTTGGCCGTTAATTGGGCCGTTGAACCCTTTAAGCTTTCACATTTCAGCGTTGTATCGACGTAGGTTAATCCCGTTTATAGGCTATATCGGCGCCATATCAAGTCAAGTTACCGGGTTACTTAACTTTGGGTCGGTTCTTAGTTAACTTCGTAATATTTGTGGCCCGTTAAGTTGTTTCGATTCAGGGTTTTAGCGATATAAATGAATTATTTAAAGCGCGTTTTAAGCCGTTGGCTCAACAGAGCAGCCGTTTACGATAGGCCTAATAATTATATTACAGTATATTGAAATTTACCTTGAACGTGTGATCGTGATCATGTGATCGTCCCGTTTGTGACGTCATTGGTCATTGTGACGTCATACTTAGTTGGAGGCAGCCAATGAGAGAAGCGTAACATGACATACATCCAATACTGACATTCTGGCTACATTTCTGTTCGCTTATATTATTAATTATTTGGTCAATGCCTAGCGGCGGCAGAGGCGGCGGAGGCTGAGGTGGATGGCGGCGGGATGGTGGCGGATGGCGCCGGTGTAGGAGGCTGAATAGACTCCCCCTAAATAAACACTCCCGGAGTGTATATATCCTAGGACAGAATGACTCGGGAGTTAATTGATACTAGGACAAAAACACTCCACCCTGCGAATAAACACTCCCAGAGTGTCTTCGTTTGCGATCGCACCAAATGACTGGTGGAGTTAATTCATACTAGGACAAATTGAAAGGGGAGATGATTCTTCCTAGGACCAAACGACTCGGGGAGTTCATTCTTCCTAGGATAAACTGAAAGGGGAGTTGATTCTTCCTAGGACCAAATGACTCGGGGAGTTTATTCTTCCTAGGATAAACTGAAAGGGGAGTTCATTCTTCCTAGGACCAAACGACTCGTTGAGTTCATTCTTCCTAGGATAAACTGAAAGGGGAGCCCATTCTTCCTAGGACCAAATGACTCGTGGAGTTCATTCTACCTAGGATAAACTGAAAGGGAGTTCATTCTTCCTAGGACCAAATGACCCGTGGAGTTCATTCTACCTAGGATAAACTGAAAGGGGAGTTCATTCTTCTTAGGACCAAATGACTCGGGGAGTTTATTCTTCCTAGGATAAACTGAAAGGGGAGTTCATTCTTCCTAGGACCAAATGACTCGTGGAGTTCATTCTACCTAGGATAAACTGAAAGGGGAGTTGATTCTTCCTAGGACCAAATGACTCGGGGAGTTTATTCTTCCTAGGAAACACTGAAAGGGGAGTTCATTCTTCCTAGGACCAAATGACTCGGGGAGTTCATTCTTCCTAGGATAAACTGAAAGGGGAGTTCATTCTTCCTAGGACCAAATGACTCGTGGAGTTCATTCTTCCTAGGACCAAATGACTCGTGGAGTTCATTCTTCCTAGGATAAACTGAAAGGGGAGTTCATTTTTCCTAGGAACAAATGACTCGGGGAGTTCATTCTTCCTAGAAAAAACTGAAAGGGGAGTTCATTCTTCCTAGGACCAAATGACTCGGGAGTTCATTCTTCCTATATTATAAACTGAAAGGGGAGTTGATTCTTCCTAGGACCAAATGACTCGGAGAGTTCATTATTCCTAGGAAAAACTGAAAGGGGAGTTCATTCTTCCTAGGACCAAACGACTCGTGGAGTTTATTCTTCCTAGGAAAAACTGAAAGGGGAGTTGATTCGTCCTAGGACCAAATGTCTCGGGGAGTTCATTCTTCCTATAGGATAAATTGAAAGGGGAGTTGATTCTTCCTAGGACCAAATGACTCCGGGAGTTCATTCTTCCTAGGATAAACTGAAAGGGGAGTTCATTCTTCCTAGGAACAAATGACTCGTGGAGTTCATTCTACCTAGGATAAATTGAAAGGGGAGTTCATTCTTCCTAGGGCCAAATGACTCGGGGAGTTTATTCTTCCTAGGATAAACTGAAAGGGGAGTTTATTCTTCCTAGGACCAAATGATTCGGGGAGTTCATTCTTCCTAGGATAAACTTAAAGGGGAGTTCATTCTTCCTAGGGCCAAATGACTCGTGGAGTTTATTCTTCCTAGGATAAACTGAAAGGGGAGTTGATTCATCCTAGGACCAAATGACTCGGGGAGTTCATTCTTCCTAGGATAAATTGAAAGGGGAGTTGATTCTTCCTAGGACCAAATGACTCGGGGAGTTCATTCTTCCTAGGATAAACTGAAAGGGGAGTTCATTCTTCCTAGGAACAAATGACTCGGGGAGTTCATTCTACCTAGGATAAACTGAAAGGGGAGTTCATTCTTCCTAAGTCCAAATGACTCGTGGAGTTTATTCTTCCTAGGATAAACTGAAAGGGGAGTTTATTCTTCCTAGGAACAAATGACTCGGGGAGTTCATTCTTCCTAGGATAAACTGAAAGGGGAGTTCATTCTTCCTAGGGCCAAATGACTCGTGGAGTTTATTCTTCCTAGGATAAACTGAAAGGGGAGTTGATTCTTCCTAGGACTAAATGACTCGGGGAGTTCATTCTTCCTAGGATAAATTGAAAGGGGAGTTGATTCTTCCTAGGACCAAATGACTCGGGGAGTTCATTCTACCTAGGATAAACTGAAAGGGGAGTTCATTCTTCCTAGGTCCAAATGACTCGGGGAGTTTATTCTTCCTAGGATAAACTGAAAGGGGAGTTTATTCTTCCTAGGAACAAATGACTCGGGGAGTTCATTCTTCCTAGGATAAGCTGCAAGGGGAGCTCATTCTTCCTAGGACCAAATGACTCGTGAAGTTCATTCCTCCTGGGGCAAATTGAAAGGGAGTTGATTCTTCCTAGGACCAAGTGACTCGGGGAGTTCATTCTTCCTAGGATAAACTGAAAGGGGAGTTCATTCTTCCTAGGACCAAATGACTTGTGAAGTTCATTCCTCCTAGGGCAAATTGAAAGGGAGTTGATTCTTCCTAGGACCAAGTGACTCGGGGAGTTCATTCTTCCTAGGATAAACTGAAAGGGGAGTTCATTCTTCCTAGGACCAAATGACTTGTGGAGTTCATTCTTCCTGGGACAAATAGAAAAAGTTGGAAGCATTGGACCTCATCAGATAAAACCAGTTGACCTCCATGAGACTATAAGACAAGTGTCACAGAAGGAAAGGCAGGCAAAAGGAAGGTTGATGAGAACAAATGGAGAATGAGGAATGAAAAACTAATCACAGAAGAGGAAGAGATGACAGTGTTTGAAGTGGACCAGAGAAAGAGTTTGAAGAGTAGCAGGATATCATGGAAGAATCAGTGAATGACTATTGTGGTGATGAAGACAAAAGTACTTACTTCCTGAAGGCAAGTCTTCTGCTGATTCTGTGAAAACTATGAACAGTGCAAAATACAATTCTGCAGACATAACCAACATAGCCCTGGTCAGTCTAAGACACCACACTGGGGTGAGGGAGACAGCGGAGATTGCTACTGCTGCCTGGATTGATGTTACTCAGTTCGACACTACTTTGGTGATTGGTCACAATAAGGTGAGGAGTGCTCAGGAGAAAGTCGTGAAAAAACTCGGTGCAAAGTTGAAGAAGAACTTCAGCAGAATGGCATCAGTTGTATTTTCTTTGATGGGGTTTCGTGATGAAACCAAGGTCGTGTTGAAAGCAAAAGGGAATGGCAAAATGTATTCAGGTTTGGTGAAAGAAGAACACTATACAGTTTGCATGGGACCAGAAAGCAGATATCTGTGGCATTTTGTTCCTGCTCAAGCAAGTGAAAAGAAAAACGTGCTGAAATAATTGCTGATAGTCTAGTTGATTGGTTGAAAGAAAGAAGAGCAGACAAGGCTCTTCAAGCTATTGAAGGTGATTGAAGGTGTAATGTAACCACTGGTTGGGTAGGCGAATAATGCATCATGTCGAAGAGAAGCTGCAAAGGCAGCTCGTGTGGATTGCTCGTGATCTGCACACAGGAGAACTGCCACTGAGGCACCTAGTGACTGCTTTAAATGGCAAGATTCTAAGCAACAACAAATGGTCAGGTCCCTTAGGGAAATGTAGGATTCTGTAACTGAGCTAGATATTAATCCTGATTTTGCAAAAGTCTATGTTGGCCCTGCTCTCCCTCAGCTCAGCGATGAAGTGATGAAAGACGAGCGTGTGACTGCGTTCCACAGCAGGTGGCTCACAACAGCTCTGAGTTTCAAGAGAATTTGGATCTAAAAACATGATCTAAAAAGGAAAGAATCTGAACAATTTCAGGATGATTGTGGAGTTCTGTGTTGGGGTGTAGGCCTATTTTGTGAACTGGTTCAATATATATATATATACACCAATCTTTTATTCACCAAATATGGTAGCACAAAACGAACGATACAGCATTCACTGACAGCAGACCTGCCCGTACTATACTAATTCAACTAGATAGTCCACATTTCCTTAATGCAAATTACACTATGTGCATAGGAGATCACAAATAAAATATACCACAGTGTTTCCTATATGTGGGCCTCTTCGAAAGAGTCTTGTTCATCTTAACATCCAGCAGTCCTTAATGTTAGATTCCTGCATGAAGTGCAGTATGTCCTCGACACTGCAGTGGCTGACCTTGAAGATCTTACAGATGGCAGTGTTGTAGGTGTAGTTTAGTGTGTTCAGTTTACTGTTACTGAGGCTCACAGCTTCCATTCCGTAAAGCAAGAATAGCTTGCAATAAGCACTAACAAGATGCAGTAATACTGGCTCAGTGAATTTGCAACATTTACGATACAGAGAGTTGAAAGATTTATAGAACTTTACTCTCATTTCATGCAAACTGACTTTTAATGACTTGGCAGAAACAAGACAACAACCCAAGGATTTAAGTTTGTCAACACAGTTAATTTGCACACTATTTACACTAATCATTTCACATGGAGTATAAAAAGAAGGGCCAATTCTCATCACCTGAGATTTTGTTACATTTAATTTCATGTCAGTGCTCTCTAATTCTTCCACACAAATGTCGACCATTGCTTGTATGTCACAGAGAGATGCGGACATCAAGATGAGGTCGTCAGAATACATAATGCATCCCAAAATAGCTCTCCAATCCGACACCCATGATTGAACCTACTCAGTTTCTCTATAATATCATTCACATACACAGCGAAAAGTATTGGTGAGAGGACATCACCCTGCCTAACTCCACAGACTAGATTGATCATATCAGACAGCATGTTGTGCCATTTTGACATATGCTGCACTCATGCTATGCCAACTTATGAGGATGCATAAAAACTCAAGAGGGAGTGATCTATCCATTGACTTGCTAAATAATGCATAGTGATTGACTTTATCAAAAGCTTTAGACATGTCTAATGCACACAGGTTTACATTAGAGCCATGATTAGAAAAGTAATCAACTACTGATCTTACAGCAAGCAATGCATGAGAACAGCCCAACCCCTTTTTGAAACCAAACTGAAGGTCTGAAGTCAGCAAGTAGGTACCATGCAGCTCCAGCAAACACATTTCAAAGAGTTTAGACAGATTGGAACTCAATGTGATACCTCAATAGTTGTCACTCTAGGGTGATAAAGATAAATAGCACATGGACACAAGGACGCAAGGACGCAAGCATCTCCTTTTTCAACTGCAAGTGCTTAAAGAACAGAGTGAAGAGGTGAAGATGATTGTCATGCTTACACTGAAGAGATCTGCTTGGTATGGTTTTAGCGAGTCTGTGATGCAAGGAATGTTGTGCTGTGGGGATGAACAGTAGAGAAGAGATGCAGTGGAGAAGATACTGAAGATCAGAGGTGAAGGAGATGAGATGACACAGCTTGGAGACAGCAGTGTGAGACCCAGGAAAGCACCAACCATCAACTCTGAGGCGACTACGCTCTTGCAAATGATTGACTGGAGCTCTGGAGTCTCTGAGCCCCCTTTAACCTGCTCCCCAGCAACAGCAGAGACCAAGGCTTCTTTTAGCAACCCAATGGTGGTTCCTGACTGGCCATCACCCACCCAGTCTGTGGAAAGGTGTGTGAAAATGACAGCTGAGGCTGCTGCTCATGTGTACAGTCATGAGAGGAGGAACCACTACATCAAAAGTCAAATGGTAAGCTGAGAGCTCATATGGGCCGAAACAGAAGCTAGCAGGACAGAGTGAAGAAGTGAAGATGATTTGGTTGATTTTGTCCATTAATTTGACCTCGCAAATGACATTTGCTATGACACTGTGTGGCTACAGATTTTGTTAAGTTCTAATGTACGTTCAAATCAATAGTATGTTTTTGTACCTAATTTGAACTGTAAATTGAAGTAGCTAAGGCTCCTTATAAGCTGTTTCTGAGGCAAGATTTGTGTGAAGCATCCTAGAAGTAGTTTGCTACCAACGATGCTATATAAATTGTCATAATTACAATTACAATTACAATTTTATGACTAGCAGTTTGTGAAGTTCGAAAAACATAATTTAACCCGTCACATTAACACACCCTACTCCACAAGTCAGTTGGTCTGAGGAAGAATGAGATCCCTTTCAGTTTATCCTAGGAAGAATGAACCACAAGCATTTGCTCCTAGGATGGATAAACTCCACAGGTCAGTTGGTCCTAGGAAGAATGAACTCCGCTTTCACTTTATCCTAGGAAGAATGAACTCCACGAGTCATTTGGTCCTAGGAAGAATGAGCTCCCCTTTCAGTTTATCCTAGGTAGAATGAACTCCACAAGTCATTTGTTCCTAGGAAGAATGAACTCCCCTTTGAGTTTATCCTAGGTAGAATGAACTCCACAAGTCATTTGTTCCTAGGAAGAATGAACTCCCCTTTCAGTTTATCCTAGGTAGAATGAACTCCACGAGTCATTTGTTCCTAGGAAGAATGAACTCCCCTTTCAGTTTATCCTAGGAAGAATGAACTCCCCGAGTCATTTGGTCCTAGGAAGAATGAACTCCCCTTCAGTTTATCCTAGGAAGAATGAACTCCCGGAGTCATTTGGTCCTAGGAAGAATCAACTCCCCTTTCAATTTGTCCTTGGAGGAACGAACGCCACGAGTCACTTGGTTCTAGGAAGAATGAACTCCCCTTTCAGTTTATCCTAGGAAGAATAAACTCCCCGAGTCATTTGGTCCTAGGAAGAATAAACTCCCCTTTCAGTTTATCCTAGGTAGAATTAACTCCACGACTCATTTGTTCCTAGGAAGAATGAACTCCCCTTTCAGTTTATTCTAGGAAGAATAAACTCCAAGAGTCATTTGGTCCTAGGAAGAATCAACCACCCTTTCAATTTGTCCTAGGAAGAATGAACTCCCCGAGTCATTTTGTCCTCGGAAGAAAGAACTCCCCGTTCAATTTATCCTAGGACGAATAAACTCCACGAGTCATTTGGCCCTAGGAAGAATGAACTCCCCTTTCAGTTTATCCTAGGAAGAATGAACTCCCGAGTCATTTGGTCCTAGGAAGAATCAACTCCCCTTTCAATTTGTCCTAGGAGGAGTGAACGCCACGAGTCATTTGGTTCTAGGAAGAATGAACTCCCCTTTCAGTTTATCCTAGGAAGAATAAACTCCAAGAGTCATTTGGTCCTAGGAAGAATCAACTCCACTTTCAGTTTATCCTAGGTAGAATGAACTCCCCGAGTCATTTGTTCCTCGGAAGAATGAACTCCCCTTTCGGTTTATCCTAGGAAGAATAAACTCCAAGTGTCATTTTTTCCTATGAAGAATGAACTCCCCTTTCAACTTATCATAGGAAAAATGAACTCCACGAGTCATTTGGTTCTAGGAAGAATCAACTCCCCATTCAATTTAACCTAGGAAAAATAAACTCCACGAGTCATTTGGCACTAGGAAGAATGAACTCCCCTTTGAGTTTATCCTAGGTAGAATGAACTCCACGAGTCATTTGTTCCTAGGAAGAATGAACTCCCCTTTCAGTTTATCCTAGGAAGAATGAACTCCAGGAGTCATTTGGTCCTAGGAAGAATGAACTCCCCTTTCAGTTTATCCTATAGGAGGAATGAACGCCACGAGTCACTTGGTTCTAGGAAGAATGAACTCCCCTTTCAGTTTTTCCTAGGAAGAATAAACTCCCCGAGTCATTTTGTCCTAGGAAGAATCAACTCCCCTTTCAATTTATCCTAGGAAGAATGAACTCCCCGAGTCACTTGGTCCGAGGAAGAAAGAACTCCCCATTTAATTTATCCTAGGACGAATAAACTCCACGAGTCATTTGGTCCTAAGAAGAATGAACTCCCCTTTCAGTTTATCCTAGGTAGAATGAACTCCACGAGTCATTTGTTTCTAGGAAGAATGAACTCCGCTTTCAGTTTATCCTAGGTAGAATGAACTCCACGAGTCATTTGTTCCTAGGAAGAAAGAACTCCCCATTCAATTTATCCTAGGAGGAATAAACTCCACGAGTCATTTGGCCCTAGGAAGAATCAACTCCCCTTTCAGTTTATCCTAGGTAGAATGAACTCCCCGAGTCATTTGGTCCTAGGAAGAATCGATTCCCCTTTCAATTTGTCCTAGGAGGAGTGAACGCCACGAGTCATTTGGTTCTAGGAAGAATGAACTCCCCTTTCAGTTTATCCTAGGAAGAATAAACTCCCCGAGTCATTTGGTCCTAGGAAGAATCAACTCCACTTTCAGTTTATCCTAAGTAGAATGAACTCCACGAGTCATTTGTTCCTCGGAAGAATGAACTCCCCTATCCGTTTATCCTAGGAAGTATAAACTCCAAGTGTCATTTTTTCCTATGAAGAATGAAGTCCCCTTTCAATTTATCTTAGGAATAATGAACTCCCCGAGTCATTTGGTTCCAGGAAGAATCAACTCCCCATTCAATTTATCCTAGGAAAAATAAACTCCACGAGTCATTTGGCACTAGGAAGAATGAACTCCCCTTTGAGTTTATCCTAGGTAGAATGAACTCCACGAGTCATTTGTTTCTAGGAAGAATGAACTCCCCTTTCAGTTTATCCTAGGAATAATGTACTCCCCGAGTCATTTGGTCCTAGGAAGAATGAACTCCCCTTTCAGTTTATCCTAGGAAGAATGAACTCCCCGAGTCATTTGGTCCTAGGAAGAATGAACTCCCCTTTCAGTTTATCCTAGGTAGAATGAACTCCACGAGTCATTTGTTCCTAGGAAGAATGAACTCCCCTTTCAGTTTATCCTAGGAAGAATAAACTCCCCGAGTCACTTGGTCCTAGGTAGAATCAACTCCCCTTTCAGTTTTCCTAGGAAGAATAAACTCCGCGAGCCATTTGGTCCTAGGAAGAGTGAACTCCCCTTTCAGTTTATCCTAGGTAGAATGAACTCCACGAGTCATTTGTTCCTAGGAAGAATGAACTCCCCTTTCAGTTTATCCTAGGAAGAATGTACTCCCCGAGTCATTTGGTCCTAGGAAGAATGAACTCCCCTTTCAGTTTATCCTAGGAAGAATGAATTCCCCGAGTCATTTGGTCCTAGGAAGAATGAACTCCCCTTTCAGTTTATCCTAGGTAGAATGAACTCCCGAGTCATTTGGTGTTAGGAAGAATGAACTCCCCTTTCAGTTTATCCTAGGAAGAATGAACTCCACGAGTCATTTGTTCCTTGGAAGAATGAACTCCCCTTTGAGTTTATCCTAGGTAGAATGAACTCCACGAGTCATTTGTTCCTAGGAAGAATGAACTCCGCTTTCAGTTTTTCCTAGGAAGAATAAACTCCCCGAGTCATTTGGTCCTAGGAAGAATGAACTCCCCTTTCAGTTTATCCTAGGAAGAATGAACTCCCCGAGTCGTTTGGTCCTAGGAAGAATGAACTCCTTTTTCAGTTTATCCTAGGTAGAATGAACTCCACGAGTCATTTGTTCCTAGGAAGAATGAACTCCCCTTTCAGTTTATCCTAGGTAGAATGAACTCCACGAGTCATTTGTTCCTAGGAAGAATGAACTCCCCTTTCAGTTTATGCTAGGAAGAATGAACTCCCCGAGTCATTTGCTCCTAGGAAGAATCAACTCCCCTTTCAGTTTTTCCTAGGAAGAATAAACTCCCCGAGTCATTTGGTCCTAGGTAGAATCAACTCCCCTTTAAATTTTTCCTAGGAAGAATTAACTCCACTGGAGTGTCTATTCACCAGCAGGAGTGTTTTTGTCCTAGTAACAATACACTCCACTGGTCAATTGGTCCTAGTAAGAATTAACTCCCGAGTCAATATATCCTAGGATAAATAGACCCGGGAGTGTTTAAAAGGGGGAGTCTATTCAGCCTACTACACCGGCGCCGGTGTAGCGATTTCAGATTACTCCCATTTTAAATTACCCCCAGTAACTTCAAATCGCGTTCAGATTACCGGGGGTTATCTGAAATCGATTTCAGATTACCCCCTACAATTTCAGATTACCCCCTCAAATGAATGTGGCCCGTTCTTCGACTATCTCAATAATAATAATAATTGTTAACATTTATCATTAAACTCTCACTACCCCTCTAGTGCAATATGTGCAACAATCTACCTTTCTCTGTAGATCCCAATTACATCAACTATATATTATGTCAGGCGCTTTGAACTAGTGCATGAGTGGTTTTAAAACAATTAACATTGCTGTGACAGTTTTTATTTTTTTCAGATATTGAAACTATAGCTTTCAATCTTCACGTTTTTTATTCAATAAACTTATATCATGAGTTGTAAGCGTAAGAATTTATCACTTTAGCTAAATCAGGTAGGGGTAATGTGAACAGCGCAGGGGTAACTTGAAATCGCGTTCAGGTTACCCCCGGGGGTAATGCGAAATCGATTCCAGATTACCGGGGGTGGGGGGAGAAACCTGAAATGGGGTTAGCCTGAAGTCTTTACACCGGGGACTACCCAGGCCCTACTATGATGAATCTACCAGTTGCGCAAAGTGGAAATCCTGATCTGTCTATATTATGTCCGTTGGACAGTTCGTCCTCCATCCATCCATCTTTCTTTCTAAATCTTAATCGGCACCGGCTTGTTCACGAGCGCTGCGTTGTATCAGAGATCGATGTCTACGGGAGGTCCAGATAGACCAAGGATAGGCAGAGAAGTTGTAACGGCGGGTTTCGTCGAGGACGAGAAAGCTTGACAGGCAGTGGATCAGATGTAATATGGTAGGGATTATTGAAGAGGTGAGACTTCAATTTTGGTTGGAAAGCCTGTGGGGTGATGATCAGAGGAGACTGAGGCAGACAGAAGAAGATCCTGCATGTTTAATTGTTTATTAATATCCATTTTATCGCTCTGTATGAAAACATTTCTTGTCAATTTTGCTCCAAGGCTGGATTTTCCTGGTAAAAGTTTCAAAAATTAACATTTAGTTTATATTCCACCGTCATGCTTAAGCAACACTGCCTATATATATTTGCAAACGTTTTTCCTTTGGTGTTCATTCGTTGCAGTGGTATATCTAACCACTTTGTCATTCTACATTTAAGAGCTTAAATAACACTTATCATGAGCTTTAAGTTATTAATAAACTTTACACTAATAGTCGTCTGATTTGTTGTGGTTCCGTTTCTTTGCTCCAGAAGTCAGTTTCACGTTTGAGGATGAGAGAGATTGGGGAACAAAAGGTAACGTTACTTCAGTTGAAGATCAGGTGTTATATGTGGACTATCGAATTTTGAGCTTAGTGCTCCTGACTGAAGTTGGACGACCTGCAACGCAAGATGATCTGGTTGTCGCCCAGTGTTTCCGCAGTACAACATGGTAGTTCGACGTGGAAGAGACTGCCAGGCAAACTAGCTCCGTGGGAGGTTCGATCCCAGGCTACTATGAAGACTCAGATAGAAGAAGCATAAGCGAGGAGGGATTTCCCCTAGAAACTCCAGTTTGGATCCTGAGGTAACCTTTCGGCTAAACCTCGCTTCCAGACCGGAAGCCGCTGACAGCTGTTCCGCCATCCTGGTAGATGCTGATAGGGCGTCTGAGAATGTAGTTAGGAGTAGGGAACCCCTCCACAGACCTGCCAAGGCGTAGTGAACGATTAAGAAGCAAACCAAAGGTGTATTATGGCCAAGAGGAGTGGCGCCCTCTTTAGATGAAGTATCTCACCCCGTCAGCCAGGGTCCAACACAGCGCACGTCTACCCTTGATGGGGGGGGGAGGGACGCGACACTATGCCCTCCAACTGGTGTCTTCCGGGACAGGATAATTATTATGGTTTTAACGCCTTCGGATTGTAAAATAAATGGATTGTGTTCAACGAAACAACTTCAACGGTGCCCTTTTTTGTCGGTCATTTGAAATTCCATTACCCTGATCCACTGATCTCGGATGTCCATAGGCACTATTATAGGGCAATGGTACTAGTGGACGGGGATTATGCTATTCTGCATGCGTGTATGTTTGTATCTTTGTATGTATGTATGCGTGCATGTTATCATGCATGTTTGTATGTACATTGTACGTATAATCTATATACGTATGTATGTATGTATGTATGTATGTATGTATGTATGTATGTATGTATGTATGTATGTATGTATGTATGTATGTATGTATGTATGTATGTATGTATGTATGTATGTATGTATGTATGTATGTATGTATGTATGTATGTATGTAGGCCTATGTATGTATGTACGTACCCGCTATTTCGAAAGTGATTGGGAATTCTCCGGCATAGCCTATCAATACGCTATTCCAATGCACGTAATTATCCTATATTCCTTACAGATGCGCCAGAAGATTCACTTGCTTACTACTTACATATGATTTCAATTGATTTAAACATAACAAAAAGTGAGACTGATTTTCTTGTTTGCACGCAACATCAAACAATATTGTCTTGTTCGAAGCCTGCCGGCAGTTTACACCCTTCACGGTAATCAAGATCCGCAATTTTCATGTTAGAGATTTCTCCTAATCTGACACAGTGGGCAATACCAATTCCTGCAAGATACGTCACTGAACTTCCATCCGGTGTCCTGGCTAACCTCAACGCACTGTTCTCTGCCTCCATAGCAGTCCGGTTGACTCACATCCCAGCTCTCGTAGCTCATTGCGGTACTGCTTCCCCCAGAGGTCATCCAAATAAATGGCTTAGTGCAATTTTCGTCTTGTCTTACGCCACCTGTCCAAAAGCGGGTAGTAGATCTAGTATAGCCGCACCAGTCATCTGAAAAGCAAGATTCTCACTGTCATTCCAAAGCCTGCCTAATAGAAATTCCTAAATTTAAAGGCAATTGTATCTTTATCAAAACTAATTGACGAGCACATAGTCAGACCTCATGAAATCAGTGAAAAACGTTCACAAAAGGAACGTTTTGTCGAATTGATAATATAACATTTGCAAAGGTTTAAAAAACATTGACAAAGACAAATTTATTTCAAATTCTCGTCAATAAATCCATCATGCGTATAATCAGCATGCTCTGACGACTAATAGAAACTCTATAGCATATGCAATAGTCAAGGCAAAATAAAAGTTTTGCAGTGGCATCGAATGACAAATTTCGGGGCATGCCTGATCGGACGGAACTGGTAAACACAGAACCTTCAGAGAAAACTTACATCCGTGGTGAAGTTCTCACCCAAAAGCACTCTCTGGTTCCGGGCTGCCCGGACACACCCCGGGTGCCTTCCAACTTGGAACTGACGCCAGAACTTCCCCGTCAATCCTTAATCATGTATGATATTGTTTAAAACGCCTACGTACTGATCGACTTTTGTAAGGTTCATATCTCCAATCTATCTTTCCTATCCAAGACTTTCGGGCGCCTTGTCTCTCTTATCTTGAACAATCTGGTCTCCTTCCTGCTAATCAGTCAGCTTCATCACTCTATTGAGACTGCTCTTCTCTCCCTCCTCTCTGAAATCTACTCTGCTGTTGACAGGGCTGAACATACCCTCCTGGCTCTTGACGATGTTTCTGCAGCCTTTGATATGGTAGATCACAATATTCTGTTTCAGCGTCTTGAGACTTCATATGGCTTACACGGCCTCCCTCTTTGCTGGTTTTGGTCTTATCTTTCTGAATGAACCCACACGATTATATCGGGCGACTCTAGAACAAAATGGATCCACATTACGCTGGGCGTTCCTCAAGGCTCTGTACTTGCTCCTTCACTCTATATACTCTACATGGGTGACATTCCATCTCTTTTCCCACTCTCGGGAGCTGCTGGTCATCTCTTTGCGGATGACGTGCAAGCATGTGTCCATGGGTCTCCTTCATCCCAGTTGCACTTAGTTGAGCGTATTGAGTCTTTCTTCACTCCTGGAGCGTATTGAGTCTTTCTCCACTCCTGGAAGTCCTCAAATTGCCTCTCTCTTAATGACTCCAAAACCCAGTTCAGTTGGTTTGGCTTCCCTTAACAGTTGCTGAAGACTTATTTTGCCCTCCTCTCGGAAATCTATCCACACTACTTCTTTTCATCAAGTGTACGTGACCTGGTTGTTACGCTTGATAGCTCTCTCTCTCCTTCAAAGATCACATCTCTAACCTCACACGTGTTTCCTACTTCCACTTAAGGCGTCTCAGGGCTGTTCGACGATCTATCTCACCCTCTGTTTTCACCACACTGGTCTATGCTTTCATTTGATCCCGAATCGATTCACGCATTTCACTTCTTATCGGTCTTCCTAAGGTCCGTCTTATGCCTCTGCAGTCAGTCTTAAATGCAGCTGCGAGATTAATAGCACGTCTGCCACGCTACTCTCGCATTTCGTCCTTCATGTTTGAACAACTGGACTGGATTCCTCTCTCTCTCTCTCTCTCTCTCTCTCTCTCTCTCTCTCTCTCTCTCTCTCTCTCTCTCTCTCTCTCTCTCTCTCTCTCTCTCTCTCTCTCTCTCTCTCTCTCTCTCTCTCTCTCTGCATGTATTAAGCTCAAAATCCTCATTCTGGTGTCCTCATTTCTTTCTCCTCGCATAATCCTTTTCGCTCCTCGAACAGACTGGATCGCTTAGTCATGACGCAGTCCCAATCTTTTGCCTCAATTGGTCCCTCTCTCTGGAATACACTGTCTCATTCTACTTGCTCTCAAATTTTAATAGGTAACCCATCACCTTCTTTTGCTTTCCTCAAAACTTATTTCTTTTCTTGTGGCCTGTCGCACTGAGAGCAGCTCTGAACGGTTCACCCTATACTCGAGGCGCTTTACAAATGTTTAAATACAGAACAATAAAACAAATCATGCAAGTGAGTAGCTATAGGAATATGGGACAAGATATTTAGGAATTAGGACTAACAGATCTGTTGCTGATTGGCAGACTGAAACATGACTCACTTCGGCTTATATGCTCGTTTTCGTGCATAAATACGTTAAGTAAAGCTTTAATGGTCTCATGTTCTGAGGAACTTGGTATCATGGCGACATGAACACCTGGGCCCACCTCAGCACACTTGTCAGCTGCCCCAGACCACGAAGCCTTTGTGTGCCCGATTCCGTAGCAGTATATTGAGCCGCGACCAGTCGGGTGCACCATCTCTCGCGGACAACCTTGAGCTGCAATATGCAGAAAACGTTTCTCTCAAGTGCAAACCAGAGATTACCACTACTACTACTACTACTACTACTACTACTACTACTACTACTACTACTACTACTACTACTACTACTACTACTACTACTACTACTACTACTACTACTACTACTACTACTACTACTACTACTACTACTACCACTACTACTGCTGCTGCTGCTGCTATTATTACTACTACTACTACTACTACTACTACTACTACTACTACTACTACTACTACTACTACTACTACTACTACTACAACTACTACTACTACTACTACTACTACTACTACTACTACTACTACTATTACTACTACAGAACAAGAAAATGAACAGGAATAAATCAGTGACCTGGTACAACACTAATGCTGAACTGGTCTGATTAATGTGTGAACAGAAACAATTACGGAAAGAAGATAATGAAGACCAATACACAGAAAACAAGAAGTGAAGAGATGAGGAAATGTGAAGGTAAAACAACGGCTTGTCTTCACTCTTCAGCGTAACAAAATTAACAAAGCTCATCAGTTCTGTTATACTACTAGCATGATGACAGAGGACTGTAAATGCCATGTTCAGGTCATTGAAAGAATTGATCTGGACAGAAAGCATTCTATTCCCGGGAGAAAAGTTATACCTGAACTGAAAGAAAAGATTGGTAATGAGTCTCGTATGAAGTGTAACACTCAACGGATCTGAGATATGGACTACAGGAAGGACACAAATTGAGACCCTGGAGGCTTTTGCAATATAGACACGGAGTGAAGTAACAGAATTTTGCTCGGATGATCGTGAGAAAATAATAAGGTTCTGATCTTGGTGATGGTAAAATGAACACAAGCGAATAAAGTAGAATAGAAGCAAATCAGTTACTTAGGCCAAGCCCGAATGTATACTAGATAAAAAAAGTCGTTCCAATTGAAACTCGAACATTGTTTTGCTCGTTCTGTTCAAGGAATCTTTAGTTTGAATTTTTTACATAGCGTTAGGAAAAGCAAGTTTTCATAACTGCATTAGAATGCACTGTCGCTGACATTTATGAACCAGAGTTAGAGAAGTGTATTTCTATTTTTATGATCACCTATTACTTTATAAGTGTGCTGCAACAGTAATAATATTATATTAAGTTACTTGTGCGTGAGATTGCTTCGATGAAGTAGGAGTTCCGTAGAAGGAACCAAATCAGTGTAGTCTGCAACATGAACATGGCTCTCTTCTCTGTTACAAATACATCGGACAGTTGTGTTCAGTTTATTCTGATATAGGCCTATATCTCGCACAGTTTATTCGTTTAGCACTGTCTAAAACTTATCTTCATCATTTATATGTACAAACATAGAGAGTATTCTGCAGGATCTCATGCCGCAACACAATACGATTGAGTAGAAGTTATATAGTGCAGATCACATCAAAAGGATGCAAACGACGGTGATTCCACGTTCAGAAAAATCTACATTTTCTATGATATTTCTGTAAAAAAATTACCACGGCAGTGACGTTAAAGCATCGGATAATAATAGCACTACACTGAAAATATAACTAGTCACCGTGCCAACATGGGCGCCCGCAGGATTTTTTGCAGGGGAGGTCAGTCACGGCCGGGAGCACTGGCGGCGATCTTGTTTGACAGGTGGGGGGGGACACTTTTGAACTGATCTGGTCAAAAAGGAGTTTTGAACTGATCTGCTTAAAAAGAGGTCAAAATTTTTCTTCGTGTGATGACCTTTTTTGGTGTTTCTTCTAAATTTGGGGGTTGGATGTATGGTGTGTCGGATGTATGGTGTGCCTCCTATCTTCGTCCGTTATTCACAGTCCAACTACGCCGCTCAACCAGCTCCTCATCCGACCTAACACTTCGCCCTTCCGTCACCTCATTGCTAAAATTTGCAAATCGCTTTATAGCCATAGCTGTTCTGCTTCTCTTGAATAAACTCTCACCAGAATTACGACAAATATCAGATCCTTCCTACGAACTCACCAAAACCTTACCTCTTGTCATCTGTCCACATGGCTTTCACTCAAAACATAAAACACTTCGCTTTCACAGATCTTAACCTGCTTCCTTCTCTTCCACTTACCTCCCATACTGCTTCAATTCTAAACTCCATCCACCGTAGCCGTCTGACTGCCTGCCAGGCCTGCCTGACCCCCTTGCACTCTGACCCTCTGCCTATAGATTTTGTTTGACTGAGCGCCTTCAGTCTTGTAGGATGAAATATTGCTCGTCACCATCCTCCGCCTTTAAAGTTTGAACCATGCAGAGAGAAACCCAAGCTATAACACCTGTTTAACCTTTCAGACCGAGAGAGTATACGGTTTCCAGTATGAATGATTCTCTGGGCATTCGCCTTAGCTTGCTGACCCTAAGGTCAGGGCTGGCATTGGTCGGCTCTAGGTAGGTTCCATTGAGCCTACTGTGTTATTTCTATTAATTCTATAGTGTATCAACTCTGGGGTTCTCGTCAACAGCCAGCACTTGCTGTTGCTTTCAAACTCAGAGAGTAAGGTTTTCAGTAGGCCTATCCATGATTCTCTTGGCAGTCACATCATGATTTCCAGGGGGGGTCACGCGACCCCCCTTGACCTATGCTGCGGGCGCCCATGCGTGCCAAGAGTATCAAACGCCAACGGGACCAAGTGGTAGCTTTGTGCAATTGCGCTTCACTTCGCCCACTTCATATACAGTATCTGTTATAAACTCTGCTTCGCCAGAGTGTCTATTACCGCGGCATCCATACCGAAGCATGGCCAGTCCGCTATGGCATTGGGGTAGACCACTACGGTTTCTTCCCTTCTGTTCTGCAAAGTCTGGGTGGCTCAATTATTTTCTGGAGAATAAAAAATATAATGATATCTTATGCTAAATGAGGTGCAGGCAGAGGCGCGTTTACAGAAAACAGGGCCCTATGCGCAAACATTTTTTGGGGCCCTTCTGAACGTGTAAACCGAGTCTGAAACTCTGGTGGTGTTTAGCCAATCATGTGGGAAAACCCACGAAGTTGAACTTGAAGTCGTTTTTGTGAGTGTAATTTACCCTTTATTTATGATTACTTATAGAAGTTATTTAAAGAAATGTGAAGTTATTTGGTTTAATCATAATGTTATATTTTCTAACTGATAAAATATTTTCATTCGTTTGGGGCCCTCCGAGATTTGGGGGCCGTAGGCGCGCGCCTAGTGCGCCTACGTGTAAACGCGCCTCTGGGTGCCGTGCAGGTGCTACAAAAGAGACTTCACGCCCACACAATGACTTCATGGTATGGATTCTGTTTAATCGCTTAAAATTTAACTCTGACAAATTCGACCTTATCTGTTTTGATTGTTCTTCCAAGGCTCTAGAGCGTAAAGTCTTCACGAAAAGTAGAGTACTCGTTGCTTTTTGTTTGCTTATGCGAAACGACAAAGCACTTCGTTGTTAACTTCATATCAGAATCCACGAGGCAACACAAGGGCACTATCAACCAGCAATATTCCTGCTTTAATCATTAATATCGATGCAGTATCTCGTGATCGCATCAACTGTTGGGCAAGCTTTATTGATCAGTTACTTGACGGCTGTTTTCCAACTGGAAAGGTTTTGTTGCAGATCCGCCAGCCGAGTGCTCAGTCAGGGTTGACTCTTTTTTTAAACCTCACAGAGCATAACCGGAAGTAGAACCTTGTGAGATTTAGTATTGAAAAATATAACAAACATTCATTTGGATGACGTATTGATTAGGGGGTCGTCCAGTAATTATGTCAACAAAATGGGGGAGGGACGGGGTTTGAAAAAGTTTGACAATTCTTGACAAGGGGGAGGGAGGGGGTCAAGACAAATTGACGTCAACAATAATTTAATGATGAAGCAACCATAGATTCGGAAAGTCCTTATGAGTGATCCATTTCTTGTTTTGTTTGTAATTTAATCTAATGCGATTTTTCTTCGCTTTAAATTGTCTTGTTTGTTGTTCCCAGGTTATTAAGAAAATGCGCTGCATAATCTCTTAAGTGAGAATGTCCTAGGTTCTTTTCGAATCTAATATTTCGAGTTTCTTTTCGATGGGAAGATAATTATTGGGTGGGGGGGGGTAAAGTTGTTTTGACATAATTTTATTAGGGGGTCCTTGAATGTTTGACAGTTGTTGACAAGGGGGAGGGAGGGGGTCAAAAACTGACTAAAATTTGTTGACATAATTAATGGACGACCCCTAGTCTGCAATTTGATTCAATTTTATATTATCCATTAGCTTCTTTTGGGATTCGAATAATTTGATTTAAATTTGCGTAAAATCATTTCCGTAAATTGACGTGAATTTCGTAACGTTTTGTGGTCCTGGTTTTGGTTTTGGATGCTCAGTCTTGGTCTTGATTTTCACGCATAGGTCTTTTTTTCTTGTCTTGTACATGGTCTCAAAACCTGTACCTTAATCATTGAATAGTGGTGGTCTTGCTTCCGTCACTGCAGTGAACCCTCGCTCTCTACAACTCGCTCTGTACTTCCTCTTTCTCTACTCTGTGGGATTTGGATTTATGCGTGACTCAAAACTGTCATACAGCTGCAACTTCTCGAACGTGGTTGCTTTAACTTAAAAGGATCAGTTGCTACATGCTTTGCCATAACTACAGTGTCGTTGAAGGTACTGATAAACGTTTTTTTCGACAAAGCCCGACTACTGCAACTCTGTGATTTCCACATTGCCTTTTCCGAGTAGAATAATGCGCCATACTAACAGATTGTGTCTTCAATTCTCGTACCGAGATTATCGCATCTGTGTTTATCTCTCTACACTGGCTTCCTGTATCTGAGCGTATCCGCTTCAAGCCATCACTCCCATGTATGAAGCACATGTAAATCAACTACCCTCTTAATCATACCTTACTTATTAAAAAATGACGTCATGATAACTGAATTTCCATTTAAGCAGAAGATAATAAAAAGAAATGGATTTCAGTAAAGCTGACTTGATTTTGATTAAAAGGTTAAGACAAGAAAAACATAACGGAGCAAAAACGTTTTTGAAGGAATTTCCTTACAGAAACTGGTCTATAGCAGCCTGGAACCGATTGCTTGCAAAAACTGATGCTACCAGATCAACAGGAAAAGGCTATGGTGGTCGTAAACCACGCAAAGCACGTACTATGGAGGTATTGATTCTGTTGGAACAGTCGCATTGAGCCAAGAAGACCCACTGGCACCCACACAGCAATTCGTCAACTATTCGGAGAAACCGCACGAAGGAATTGTTGATCGTGCAACCAATGAATGGATAGATCGCCTGAGAGCAATGTAATTCTTGGGCATTTTGAACATCAGCTTTGAAGAACAACATTTGACCCCAGTTAATTTGAAATGTCGATGTCTTCATGTTTTTGTCGAATTCTGAAGTTTAATAAGAAATAAAAGAAACGAATATTTACATTTGGAAAGTTCGAATTTTGTTTGTCCAAGAATGTGCATATAGCTTCGGACTCTGCTAGCAGAATTTGATGAAAGTTTCGATAATATAATCAGTGATAATTTATCCCTCTTTCAATCTTTAAACTTTTATTGAATTATATTTAGAATTGATAGATATATTGCCAAAACGAAAAGGGTATCAGTTCAGATGGGACACAGTGTATTATTATTTTGCTTTAAGCGCCTTGTAAGTACCTCTATCGAGCGCCCTAAAAACACTGCATATTACTGGTCTTCATCGCAACTGTGTCCCGGATAATAATAGCGTCAGCTGTTAACTTATTATTGTATTGGCATTTTACGCCACATTAAGTATTTATCCGGGACATAGGTGCACTGGAAACAAGTGAACAGATCTGCAAATGAAACGGAATCGGGAATGGTAGCGCTCACCGACCGGACTTCGTTACTGTTTGCTGAAAACTAGTTAAGTCCACAGTCATAGTACTTTGACTGCCAGATATCAGCTGAAAGCACTTGCGAAATAAATACGAAATACCTGCTGCAGCTGACCTTAGCGAGAACACAACCAGCGAAATCAAACAGAAAAGTGCTATTGTCTTCGAAGTCCAAGTGACTCGCAGCGGTTTTGAAGCCAAACGAACAGTGTAATATTGGACTGACGACGCAACTTTGAATAGTTGGCGAAGCGTGTATTATTGATGCGTTGTGTTTCCAACTATCCAATAAATTGTGCTGATAATTTGGATATAGAGAGTGATTAATCTAGACCAATGTAAAAGCACACGCTGTTACTTTTGCAGAAAGAAACACAGAAACTAAAAACAATAAATTATTATATCAGTTATATATGTATTTCTTGAACAAACTTCAATAAATAAAACGGAAAACAAGCAACAAATTAAATTTCAGAAACCAAATATGAATTATTGAAACTACTTCAGAGGCAAAAACAAAAAATCAGGAATCTGTCTAAAAAAACAATACATCACCTCATATCTTATACACAGGCGACATATCAGGTAAGCAATGTTCAGACAAATACATGTACGTATTGCCAGGTGTGTGAGCAACTGAGCCAGTGATGTGTAGCGAATGAGTGATTCATTGGATGGATGGGTTGGTTTGGGCGGGTTGGGTTTAGTGGATGGGTGGATGGGTAGATTCGGTTGGTCTGGGTGGGTTGTGTATTGAAGGGGGGTTGTGGGTGGGTAAGTGGGCGAGCGTGGGTTAGGTTTTGTGAATGGGTGGGTGGATTTGGTTGGTCTGGGTGGGTGGGTTGTAGATTCATGGGTTCTGGCTTGGTAGGTGGTGGGCGTGAGCTCGGTTGGTGGGTGGAGGCTGGATTGGTGGGTTTTGATTGTCGGTGGGTGATTGGGTGGGTGAATGGGTGGGGGCTTGGTGGAGTGAGTAAGTGAGTTAGATTATGTGTTGAGCTTGTTAGCATGATCACTAATGAAACGCTCCAATATAGAATCCAGAGGTTAAAGGTGTCTAGTTGCGCCAGCTGATAAACTACATTGAACTACATACTTTTAAGAGTAGCAATTTCCCAACTCTGGAATGATGCCGCTTTCATTTTTCTGTCCATCTTTGCTCTAAAATGAACGGAGTCTTTGTCGGATTTAACCTCAACCGATTTGAAGATGTCCAAATTTGCACATCGGTCACAGTCCCTTAAGTGTAAGAAACAATGCCTTCCTCTGTTGGACTGTGGGGCGTTGGATATCTCTTGTGCAAGCGGTAAGTCACTGCAGTGGTGAATTAGCTAAATTCAGAAATTGTAAATTTATGTACACTACATTTGAGTTACTACTACCGGTACTGTAGTTGAACACTGTGGAACGGCAACGTTACAGAATGGAGAACGCCTAAGATGATGATGATGATGATGATGATGATGATGATGATGATGATGATGATGATGATGATGATGATGATGATGATGATGATGATGATGATGATGATGATGATGATGATGATGATGATGATGATGATGATGATGATGATGATGATGATGATGATGATGATGATGATGATGATGATGATGATGATGATGATGATGATGATGATGATGATGATGATGATGATGATGATGATGATGATGATGATGATGATGATGATGATGATGATGATGATGATGATGATGATGATGATGATGATGATGATGATGATGATGATGATGATGATGATGATGATGATGATGATGATGATGATGATGATGATGATGATGATGATGATGATGATGATGATGATGATGATGATGATGATGATGATGATGATGATGATGATGATGATGATGATGATGATGATGATGACCTCATCATAATAAGTAGTTCATTGAATTTTCTCAGCTGATCCAACTAGAAACCTCTAACCGCTTGATTGGATATTGGACGAGTGTCATTAATGATCATGCTAACAGGCTCTACACATAATCTAACTCACACACTCAACCCACGCACTCACCCACTCATTCACCCACCCATTCACCCACCGACATATTCCCATCCACCCAAAAAACATCCAAATCTTGCTCCCTCCCTCCCACCCACCAAACCCAGCCCAACCCACCGACCTACTCACCCACAGCCCACCAATTCACAATCCACCCACCCTGACCAACCCAATACACATAGTTCTATATTGTTGTGAACTGTTCTAGTGTGCATTTGTGCACTGGTGGATTTCGACCGACGTTGTGCTTCCCGAAGCACTGAAATATAATATGTATGGTGCAGTTTGGCTGATGGGGGTCTATCCAACAGAGACTGCTATGCTTAACTTATCTATGATATTTTTCATATTTCGGACTCAGGACGAGCCACATTGATGTCTCTCCAATATTGCAGTGCGACGTATGACAAGGTGGACCATTGCATCCTACAGACTTGATTCATTACTTCTAAAGGAATTGTCATTAAGCCGTTAGAATAGCTACGTTGTTCTCTGAATTAGCGGAACACGATATTAAAATCGGATCTGATAAACCACAATGACCACAAATAATATATACTCAGAATCCCTGTCATATATGACGGGTAAACTCTAGTAAATAATTATATAATGACCAATAAAATACAGAGCTGAATAACGCTATTCAGAGCATCTTCGTTGAATACACTGAAAATTGCCAAAGGATGGGTAATGCTAAATACAATACCACTGATTTCAGTTATGCAGAATTCTAAGATCCGTGTCAATAGATACACGAGCAAAGCTAGTGAAGCCATTTGAGGCAATGAGGCAACTTCAATGGATCTCATGTTCTTTGTGGTGTTGTAATCTCACGCAAATTAAACAAAATCCACGTGCATTCGCATAATTAGTTGCGTGAAGGGCTTGTTGTGATGGGTGTGTAACTGTGTATGAAACGAGGAAGACAAATAACAAGAACTTCACAGATGGAAGAGTCCAGACAAGAAGAACATGTTTCAACGACAACTTCTTGTTCCCTTTCCCCATAATTCCTTTCAAGAGAAGGGGGAGAAAGCCACTTCCGCGTGTCGTTATTCTTCATACTGTAACTTCGGTTTGATTTGCTCTGAACATTGCTAAAAAGACTTAGAACATTTAGTCACTTGCGTTACCTATTTCTGGTTTTTGAATTTGATTACAGCATAGATTTATCAGTTATACGCATTTTTCAATTATACCTTATACCCGTGAATTTTTATCCCTCGGGGATGAATTTACACGATAGGTGATAGAAGTGGTTTATCCTCTGGATACTCTATACTGGTAGGCCCTATATTCCATCCCGGTGGAATATATTTATTCAGCCCCTCGGATAGTTTTAGAACGGATAGAATATCACGCGACACCGGCTTGTATCCATCGAATATTTCGATAACAAATGATTTAATACTTTGTGTTATCAATCACCTTGTTGATCATCTTATTTCTGAACACTAGGCCTCGTCATTTCTGCCAAAAAAGTCGAAAATTCATCTAAAATCGACATTTTCGAGTTAACATAATTATAACAAAAAGTCTTCTATTAAGCGCACGTCTACGAGAGTTACCATGGCGATGGATTTTACGTCATCAGTATTCTTTGCATTACAAGATGACGTCACAGATTATTAACCAATTACGGAACTGATGGGGTTGACCACGTGCATTTTGTGTCCAATCATTTTCGGTCTCCCATTGACGTAATTTTCTGGGAGAACGAGGGCTACTATGTGTACTTCCACTTTTTGGGCCCAGAACAATTAAACAATGCCCATTACGGCCTATTATTTTCTCGGAGAAGGCCTTCATAATTCACACGAGTCCTCAAAACAGTCAAACAATATCCGATCATCATAGTCATCGTAATGACCATCATCATCGTCATCCTTACTATTACGCCTATGCCATCACAATCACCATCATCATCATCGTCGTAGTCATTATTATTGTTACTATTTTTTTCCCTTAGGAGTCTAAAAATTATACTAGGAGCTGTTGTTGAATGTCTGAAAAATCAGGCCTCGTCCTCCGCAACATTATTATTATTATTATTATTATTATTATTATTATTATTATTATTATTATTATTATTATTATTATTATTATTATTATTATTATTATTATTATTATTATTATTATTATTATTATTATTATTGCAATCATTGTAATTATCATTATTATTAGAAGAGGTGCATCATTGTAGGCCTAATTACGTAACAGTCGCGACAGGGGAAACGATGCGAAATTTGGTATCCCCACTTCCTAGACCAAGTTACGCCTCTGGGTTTGTTGGTCCTAGACTGAAGACGACCAACAGTTGAAGAAACTCTCGGCAGTTGCACGATGTTTATTCTTCAAATATGTCAGCACATTAAGCACAGCACGACACAGCACGACACAACAACTCAGCACGACACAACATTACACAGCACGCACAACAACTCAGCCGCTTTAAATAGTGGTGCAAGATGGTTGTCCTTAGGCTTCGGCAGCAAGAATATGACCATTTAAGGTCAGATTCTTCGTAAGTCGCTCACCCTGCAAAAACGCCTCTTCAATGTAGCCAATTTTGGCTAGCGAAACTTCAGCTGCCGCTTAGTCATATCGCCACCGCCACCAGCTCTACAGTACACCCACATGCTGCACCCTCTGTCCAGCTCTCCTCTTTTCTATCCCTCTACATCTCTCTCGCTCCGGCTCTACCTGTCTCTCTCTCTCTCTCTCTCTCTCTCTCTCTCTCTCTCTCTCTCTCTCTCTCTGTCTCTCTCTCTCTCTCTCTCTCTCTGTCTCTCTCTGTCTCTGTCTCTGTCTCTCTCTCTCTCTCTCTCTCTCTCTCTCTCTCTCTCTCTCTCTCTCTCTCTCTCTCTCTCTCTCTCTCTCTCTACATCTCTCTGGTGCCGTCTGTCTGTCTCTGTCTGTCTGTCTGTCTGTCTGTCTGTCTGTCTGTCTGTCTGTCTGTCTCTCTCTCTCTCTCTCTCTCTCTCTCTCTCTCTCTCTCTATATATATATATATATATATATATATATATATATCCAATCTACCCACTACATTAGCATTATATTACTCTATGAATGTACATTTACTAGAATGCAAATGAGAAGCGAATTTACTGTACGTGTATACCTAAAGAATTCACGTCACATGCCGTAAGTCATAGGCGTAATTGGTAAACCTCACTTTCTGTCTCTCTATTAATCCAACCCTTAAAGTGTTCCATATCTGCGAATCGAGTACCTCACGCATGTTGAAAGCCCCAAGTACAAATAGGTTATCTGTAGCCTACACAATTAATGACCACTGTGAATAAGATGCACAATGTTGTCCTACGCCAGCCTGAACATCATGCGGGACCCATTTAACACCGAAATCGCTCCAAGTCCGAGTTGCATAATTGGCTTCCAGTAGTAAAAACTCGATCCAAACTCCGCGTTCAGGTTACAGCTTCCACAGGCTGCGAACCACCACCCTCCTCCCCCGGTCAGCAGAGAACAACTCCTTTTACTTAATTGGTCGTTGTCCTTATCGTAGGTCGAGAAGTTCTTGTGGTTTTGCCATGCGATGGCAGGAGGGTTCGTGTTCATGGCATCTCCGGCGTCTCCGCTGAATCCGTCCAGATGAATGGCATACCAGTTGGACTCCGGATCGATTCGGATCGAGTCATACTCGGCTGAGAACCAGGACCCGTTCTCAACGGACATGAACTCGAAACGCAGACGATAGTTACCGCTGTAGGTCAGCTGGTGCATCTTCTCCAGTCCGATCCAGTAGTCAAGTGTTGGGTCGCCAAACCCAGAGCGGTAATCGGCCCACGTCCGGTTGAAGTCGATGGAATTGTAGATGCGACTGGAAACGACGATCCAACGATTAACGGTCAACAGAGGAACGGAAGTGGAGAAAGTTGGAACTGTGATGTAAGTAACAGTTAGGGTCTGCCGGAAGTCTAAAATATCAGAAAATATGACACGTGGATCTTCCAATTAAACAATCTGACAACATCAAAACATTTTCTAACATACCTTTGAAGGTTAGGGTGTTTGTGTCGTAAACGTATTCGAATATTAAGCACAAATACGCAGAGAATAATGAGACCTGTTCATAGGAAAACAATTTGTCTATCTATCTTAGTCAAGTTATCATCAATCAAATTATAATCATTAGTATCATCACGATACCATGCATCATCAGAAAGGACAAGCAGCCAGCTTACGGTATTAATTGATCAGCTGGTGACTGAGTGGTGAGCCGTTTGGTCAGTCAGTCAGTTCAAAGCTATATTACGTCAGTCAGTCAATCAATCAGTCAGTCAGTCAGTCAGTCAGTCAGTCAGTCAGTCGGTCAGTCAGTGAGTCAGTGAGTCAGTCAGTCAGTCAGTGAGTCAGTGAGTCAGTGAGTCAGTGAGTCAGTGAGTCAGTGAGTCAGTGAGTCAGTGAGTCAGTCACTCACTCACTCACTCACTCACTCACTCACTCACTCAGTCAGTCAGTCAGTCAGTCAGTCAGTCAGTCAGATGATTGATTTCATGTAATATGGTACTGACAAGATGGTTGTTGGCAATTGACTATGGTCCTGTTGTGTACGAGACAGCTGAGACATCCTTCGCCCGTCAGATTAGATCCACACTCGTAATACAAGTTCTTGTTGAAAGTGAACGGAATGTAGCATTCTTCCTCCACGATTCCTTTAAGAGAAGAAGCTGGATATCTTGCAGTAATTAATTGTTTTAAATTTACTGTCGTGGTCAGATACATTTCAGATTACGTTTTGATTCCGAACACGCTTCTCAAACGGTTTACGACTCTCGACTACGATTTAACTGGAAGTGATCATCGATTGCGGCCTTGTACTGTAACGGCGCTATATAAGTCATTAGGTTAGATTAGATAAACTAGATGGGTTTCATGTGTACAGAAGAAGAGCCACGATAGCTCGTTTCTTCTGTTTGCCAGAACAATTAGTCAGCGCTTCGTATCAAGAATATTAACTTCAGTGTCATTGTCTAAATATTGACTGCTACTAGACATAAGTTGTCTTTTCGTTAGTGTTTTAAATAAATGGTTTTGGACATGTACGCATGCATGTATGTATGCATGTGGGGGGGGGGGTCGAGCCGGGGGCCCGGAGCCCGGCGCATGAGTATGGTCCCTTTGGGACTGCTTAGTTATGTTTAGTTAAGCTATCGATTATGGTAAACTCCAAGTGTTGAGGATTTAAAAGGTTACAGTTAGTGGCTTGATAAAGCTACTGTGAGGGTGGCAACTGTACAATGCCATCATTGTACCTGCAAATTCACCTAAGGGAGAGTTTCTCCGATTGGACCGGTGCCTCAATTGGACCACGGCCTATTTACCCCCTAGATACATATATAGCCTCGTTTTCAATTGTTGTATTCTTGCGCACTTGAATATTGATCGTGTTGACACAGGCAGTTTGACGGAAAACTATATATTTTTAAAATTGCGGTTAAAAGTCTTTTTCATGTGGTGCTGATCTAATTTTAGACGTACCTGACAACGAGTGTACACATTTTATGTAAGCTTTTAAAAATGAAATCATGTTTGTTTTAGCTATAGCCGGGTTTCATGTTTGAGCGACAATAAGTGATTTTACGCTAAGACTGATGAGCGTTGAACTATCGCAGTGTAAACAGAAGTAGTCCATGTTGCCTGAAATGGACCACATTTAGTGTCCTGAATTGGACCGATAATATCGCGTGGTCCATTTAAGGACACCCGCACTTGCAATGTTATATTTTGATTCTTTAAATCAGCGGTTCCAAAACTTTTCTGGGTCGCGACCCACTTGTGAATATCTTGGCAGTCTCGATACCCACTGTGTAAAATTATGCATTGTGTACTAAAATTTGCTTCGTAAATTGGTATCGAAATATGTAGATTTACGTCGAAATTTGTGAAGGTGATTTTTACCACGTTTACAGTATTTTGACACTTAGCTAGAGACTTTTATTGTATGTTTGTAGACAATAAGTGTTTTTAAACGTTTCAAGTGTGTTTTTTTTGCAAATTATCTTTTAAAAACATCTTTAATATGATGTGTTCCATTCAGGGCAACTGGTCCAATCAAGGCAACCATGTGGTCCAATTAAGGCAACAGGTTGCCTCGATTGGACCTATTACAGCTCTAGCTGTTTTAGTTATTTTTCATATTTACATGAATACTATCTGTTCCTTGCTTATTAACAACATACTTGACATATTAGCCCATCATGTGGCATAATTTCCTTTTAGAAATTCAGTAGCATTCATTCAGAAAACCTCAGTTTCCCTTAAGTGGTCCAATTACGGCAACTCTCCCCTACCTGGTCATCCCCGGTCAGCGGGACCTATAGGTCCCTTAGGGGCGCCCGTTGCCTCTTATGACTCAAAGAACTCGTTTACTTTTTAAACTCACCTGACTCCATTTCAAGTTCATTTCATTCCTTTCATGCTAATCAAGTGAGTATATTTATCTAACTACCTAATAGTCACATAGGGTTTGAGTTTCCAGACTCTGCACTAACTTTTATAAATTTGTTCGGATGGAAATGATTGTTGCATGTTGTCATTTGAAGCAATAAAGAAATATGTTATGGTATGTTATGTATCTATGTATGTACATACATGTCCATGCATGCATTTATGTATGCATGTATGTACTTGTGTATGCATGTATACAACATAACATATCATAACATAACATAAATTAATTCTTTATTGCATCTCATCTCATCACGAGTCGAACAGAACAGAAAATAGCAAATGAACACACAAACAGCAAATGATGATTGATTTAAAAAAAAGGACAAATGCGTGTGGCAGCTAGGTGGGATACAATTGGGAGTTCCAGAAAGGACTATTGTCCCGCTAAGGAGGAACCCCCAGGTAATAACATCAAAGACAATACATGACGATACAGGCAGGTAATTATGTATTCATGTATGTATGTACGCATGTGTGTATTTGTACATATATGCATGTGTGTATATATGTACAGGGTGGGCCAGTAGGAATGCACCAACTTTGATTGGATATAACTTGAACAATTGTTATCCGAACATCGTGCCCAATATACTAAATTGAAAGTAATCATCCACTCTACTACCGTGTCAAATCTTGCACTGACATACGGCACCGTTGTTATAAAATTTCGGTGCGGCGCACACCTCTCAATTTTGAATGTAAATATTGAACATCATGGCGCCGCTCACGGAAGAGGATAGAATTTTAATCCGAATTTTAAGAGCAAAAAAAGGATACAATGCACATAAGATGATGATAGAATTCCCTTCTAGAAAATGGAATAAATATGCTCTAGATCGATTGATTAAACAAATTGATGCTACGGGAACGTCTAACAGCCGCAACTGTGGTCGCAAACGCTCTGCGCGCACAGCAGCGAACATTGCACAAGTCCAAGAGTTAATTTCCAAGACAACAATCCAGGGACGAGTAAGAGTCCGAGAGAAATTGAGCGTGCGACCGGAATTTCACGCAGTACTGTTAGGCGCATTGCTAAACATGACCTCAACCTCAAAGTCAATCGTCGACGTGAGGTTCCGAAATTGTCTGATGCCGATTCGATGAAACGTCTAGCCGGCTGCAAACGACTCAAGAAGCGAATCACAGATGAAAAGATCGACAGAACATGGTTCACAGACGAGAAGATCTTTACGGTTCAGACGCCAACAAACACTCAGAACGACCGTGTGCATGCAAACGTTAGCTTTAAGCGTGAGGTTGCGCCTGCTGGGCTTCTGAAGGGCAGGAAGCACTTCTCGCAAAGTGTGATGTTTCTGTTTCTGTTGGCTGTTTCAAAGCTTGGAAGACGGCGCCATTCTTTGTTACTCCAAAGGCTAAGGTGAACAGTGTTTATTACTGCGATGAAGTACTCAAGATATTAATTGTTTGTACTAAGTGATTGTTTAGTATTGACATCTTCAGTTTCAGACTTTTGTTTTTTCTTGCAGTTTTATGGCAAGAAAATGGCACATCGAATATTAATATGATTATCTCAAAACGTCGTAACAATATCTCGTAGATATTTTGCAGAATGATAAAATGGATAATTATCTTCAATCTGATATATCGGACAAGACGCTCAGATAAAAAGTATTCAAGTTATAAGGCGTCAAAGTTGGTGCATTCCTACTGGCCCACCCTGTATATATGTACGTAGTTAGCTCGGTGCGTCTGTATGCCGACAGGTAAGGCACTTTCATTGTCGTTCAATGAGAATGTCCATGAATGTAATAGACTCCTCCAACGAGTCAGTGTAACGCTATTTTATTGTCCCATGTATACGAAGAGAATTGCTGATTGCTTTCCATTACTCTGTCGTCAAACTCCTTAGAACTTATGTTAACTCAGCACTCCTCTGTCTTGTGGAACGCTTGATCTCCGTATCTCAGTCGTCTTAAGTTCGAACTATTTCGTTGACGACTTCGCCGCCTTACGAGGGTCGCAGTCCGGGTGCACTGCACTGAACTGTTTATTGACTTGTTCTGAACGGAAGACAGTATTTAACATCTCTTGGTTACCATGGCCTTTGACGTCTACTGGAAGTCCTCTATTTTTGTCATCAGACTCTCTGTCAGGATGCTGAAACGATGGAGATCGCTTGCCATCTTTTCAATCTCTTCTTTCTATTCTTGTCTGTTTTCTTAGCCAATCCGGCACCGACGACGAGAAATTCTAAACGGCAACTCGCGGCCAGTTCTGTTATTTTTTTATATTAAATATCGAATTGCCAGTTTTGTTATTATTGTTATTAAATATTGAATTGCCAGTTTTGGTATTATTGTTATAAAATATAGCTTAATAATAATAATAACAATAATAATAATAATAATAATAATTATATATATAAACGAAGAGAAAGGTCACTTCCTCACGATGTGTGTCCAGTGACGCTACGTTATGCGCATGCGCGCTGTACTAAATATTCATGAACCGATCGCTAAGGCGACCAATTGTTTCGGCTTAATAATAATAATGGCTTAATTGTGACGTCACTGGCCTGGCAGCTTCCAAAATAATAATCAATATTCATTACCAACGACGATGTTTACAAATGGCGACATAGCAAGATTATGATTATTTTAATTGATCGACTTTCTTTCTATAGCCGTCTCAGTTTGTTCGTTAGTATAATATTTAGGCCTATGCAATCCTCATAGAAAGAATTTCTTAATTTTTATTTCGCGTTTTACGATCTTCTAACTACACGGGGACTTTAAGCTTAAATGGCATGGCGCCTATTCAAACGGAGTGGTGGTGAAGGATCTCACCCGATCAAATCATTGAAAAATGAGCAGGGTCGAGGCCATACGGTCGCTATAGAAAATCGCGTAATCGTTATCGTAATCTCCAAAATTCTAAAGCGCCACTTGAAGGCCAAGCGCAGGCCATGGGCGCCGACTCTGCGAGGCCCGTGAGTGCTCAGCACCACCAGAAATTGGCCCTGCGAGGTCCACCTGTGCCTGGGCACCACCAGAAATCAGCCCGCAAAAACGCATTTTAAGAGATTATTTTCTATTGGCATTACTTATCTATCAAAAGATCCCAAAAAAATTCCCGCGATTACGCGCGAAAATTGCTTTGACTCTCTTTGGGCATTCACACAGTTTTCGTCAACTCGATGCAGATAGGCTGCCCAGTGCCCACCCGGTCTCAATATAACCAAGGATATTTTGCTTGGTTTTGACTTATCAGTGGGAAATTGCAAAGGACAAGGGTGTGCCGACGCCTCTGCCATGTGCGGAGGGATAACTGGAATACAGTCGAATTAAGGAGGTTTAAATAAAGGTTTCTGTGTTCACTATGCAAATCACTCACTTAATTTAGGCTTTTCAGGAAGTAAAATCTAGAGTTCCAGAATGCGGAGACACGATCAATAGAGTCAAAGATTTTATTAATTTTGTAAGACACTCTCCTAAAAGAATGGCATGCTTTGAAACAATGCATCGTAACCGTTACCTCCAATTTTCTAAAGCGCCACTGTAAAGCCAAGCGCAGAGCACCAGCTTATTCACGAGCGCTGCGTCGTATCCCAGGGGTTGTCCAGAGATCGAAGTCCGTTGGTGGTCCGAGTCCGGTTTGCCACAGAGACCAGGGAGAGGCAGAGCAGTTGTTACGGAGGGTTTCGTTGAGGACGAGATAGCTTGGAAGGCAGAGGATCAAATGGATTAGGGAAGGAAATCTTGAGTTTGAGAGAGAAGCCATTTAATTGTGAATCATTGTAACATATAAAGATATTATAATTATAAAACGAAGTAGTTAAGAATTCCTGGAATAGAGAAGCCACGGTATTTGTAATTTGACATTAATTTGACATTATAATTACTAAACAAAAGAATTAAAAATTTATACTGGAGAGAACCATAGATGTTAAAAACGTTTTTTTCGTTTTTTATTTTTTTCCAAAACACGTCGTTTTTTCGTTTTTTATTTTTCTCATGGTTTTTTTCCGTCTTTTATTTTTTGTATGTAACCTTATTTATTTATTTATTGTCTGTTAATTTTTTCAGTTTCTCTTTAATTTTTTTTGTCTGATGTCCTTTACGTTGTCTCAGTACTTTCAAGGATTCAGCTAATTTATTTCACTATTTACGTCATCATTTGAGAATAAATACTTTGTGATATAGCACAGTACAGGAAATAAAAATTTTCTAAGGTATCCAAATGCCAAAAGAAAAGGGTGCGGAATGGATTCGCGTTACTTTGATAAACAAGAAAGACAAAAGCTCAGCATTGGCTAAATTGAAATGCATGTACTGTGAGAAAGTTTACACTATATAATCTATTCCTACAAACTTTAGTTTTTAATAATTTTGTGTTAGTTTAGTCAGTATGGACTTATGTACACTTATGTTTACAATTTAAATTTGAAAGATTTCAATATTTTTTATTTCTCAATTTCTTATTAAACCAAACTTATAAGAAATAAAATAATTGTTGTACTGTAGATTGATGTTATTTAGTGTTTACTAATAAGTTGTGTTATTTGTTAATTAAATCCTTGAAATAAGGTTTTAAATTTTAAATTGCAGTAGGGCCTGTAAGATGCGAGAAAGTCTAATTATTTTCTTTCGTCGTTTTTTCCCGTTTTTTTCCCGTTTTTTAAATTTTTTTGAAAAAACGACGTTTTTTTCCGTTTTTTATTTAGTTTCTATTGTTTTTTTTACATCTATGGAGAGAACCATGGTATTTTGTAGCATTGGTCTATAACATCGTAACAAAAAAAGGTGAAAAAAATTTTCCTTTTACTCTCTTTGGGCACTCACACTATTTTGGTCAACTCGGCGCCTATGGCGCAAGCACCAGCCTATTCACGAGCGCTACGTCAGATCAGAGGGGGTTTCCAGAGAGTAGTCCAAGAGAGGTCCGAGTCCGGTTTCCAGAAGGCCAAACCAAATCAGATGGGTTCCAGAGAGTAGTCCAAAAGAGGCCCAAGTCCGATTTCCAGGGTACCAGATCAGGAGAGGCAGAGCAGATGTCAAGGCGGGTGTCGTTTACGGCGAGAATAATTGGAAGGCGGAGTATCAGATGAGTCAGGGTAGGAGTATTTGAAAAGGGGAGACTTCAGTTTTACATTTAATCGCAACACTTTCGAACGTCATCATGGATGACGATCGGACACGATCCTGTTGAAAGAAAAACTTCGTCAAGCTAGAGAATGTAAATAGAATTTGTTTTTCGCAAAACATTGTTTATGATGACATCTTCACAAATTTTAAACTATGAAGGTCATAATAAATTTCACGTCTTAGGACGGGCAAACATCTAGTAATAATAATAATAATAATAATAATAATAATAATAATAATAATAATAATAATAATAATAATAATAATGATAATAATAATAATAATAATAATAATAATAATAATAATAATAATAATAATAATAATAATAATAATAATAATAATAATAATAATAATAATGGATTTCATTTATTAATTCAAATTGACAGGTACGCAGCCAGATTACGGGATATAATAGTAACAGAAGATGACAAGTTTAACAGGGGTCGAATTTATCGATCTGCCTGTTTTCTTATTATTGCCATCAAATATCGAATTGCAAAGAACAATTTGAGCTAATGAGGCCCTATGAGTCCGCATATATATGTCTTATTTGCCATAATATTGCCAAGTGTAAGTAAGTAAGTAAGTATATCCTTTATTCAAAACCAACTGCTAACCGCATTTTGGTGTAGGCTACATAGTTAATAATATTAATTTAAGCATATAACATTCGAATGACAAAGGTTTTGCGAGCTAAAGAGTCAGCTAGTGGAGCTATCGATCTGCAGCCCTCAGTCCATCTCAAATTTCTAGTTGTATTTGTATGTTCTAGATCGATTAGGAACAGATATATCGATTCCTCTTGGAAAAATCTAATTAAAGTTTGCTTCTGTTTTCTACTTCTTCCTACTTTCTTATGTTCCAATACACCGGTTATAAATCGGAATTGTCTTTCTGCTCAAAACATTTCTACTATTTTCTCTATATCCTCTGGCGTTGATTTCTTCCCTTCTCGCTTTGTTTCCAGAAAGTAGAAATATCGCTTTCTCCAAAGATAAAATTTGTAGTTTCTTTAACCTTATTCCTGCATCTGTCTTTTTCTCCTTTAGGCCTACTCAAAGACGAATCTGTACTCTGTGTAATTGCTATTTCTTCTTGACTGGAATTAGTTACAGCTTTGCCAAGTTTGCTTTCGAATCGCGATAAGGTTAGCGGGATCAGAATAATATAGCCTAATGTTGTAAAAAAACTAGTTAAACAAAACAAGCTTTCCGTCAAACTACTCTGAGGAAGAGCGAGAGGACTCACCCATGTCAGGTTGATCATCATGAGCCTGCAATTTATAAGACACTTTTCTTGAAAAAGAAATAACTAGATGACAAATATGGCGATACGCTTTTAAATGAGAAATAAAAAATGTATCCTACGGCATAGAGCGACCATATTATCTGGTCTCTCTGTTGTTAATATTTTCTGCATGAGACGCATTTCAACATTATATTTTGAAACGGTCATTGTTTGCAGCATAAAAAATTAGTGATTTGAACAGAATACTTCCATGTAATTATGAATATAGGAATTCGCCAGTTAGCTCTTTATATTTTTTAGAATGTTATTAAGAGAATTATTTTTATTTCTCTTTTATTATCAAGTCATGGGGAAATAAATAATATTTTATCCCTAGTCTGTGTAATTGATAGTCCCCTATATATACAATATTATTTATGCTCTCAGCCAAACTGTCGAATTATTAAGTTTCGAAAATTGTGTAGAGACATAAAATATCAGTAATTTTAGAACATTATTTTATAAGACACATGATTATCGATAAAGAAGAGGTTTTAATGTTGATGACCCGATAGTGAGTACTAGAGCCCTGCGCCGGCCGCGCCGCGCCGCGCCGCCGCCGACATTTCGTGGGCGCCGCCGCCGCCGATTTTTGTTTGTCGGCGCGCCGCCGCCGCCGCCGCCGACAATCTGTCGGCGCGCCGCCGATGCCAGTTTCATATGCTTAATTGTTATTGTTGCATTTTTCATGTTTTGCATGATAAAATTATTGCAAAGATAAGCAAACTATTCTCAGAAATGGCACTTTGATTGGTAGGAACTCGTGTGTTTATGAAGAAGATAAAGAGTGAACATAGCTGATACCAAGAATGCATTGTCTTCCTGACTAAATTCGTTTGCGTTATACTTTGATGTTCTTGTCTTTGTGCCATGATACACACGGTCATTTAATGCGATATCTTGTCACAAGTAACCGTTGTTTTGATACACCTGTTCCTGTTGCCATTTCCTTAATACCTTGACAACAAAAGCAATATGCAATGCATGTCTTTGTATGTGTACTACAGTTCTACAGTATTCCCTCATTCGTTACCCTCATGTCGAATAGCTTCTCTAACTTATTGATTGCTGTCTTTGATGTCTATGGTCTAATTACAATGGTGTAAATTTTTGGCTTAATGTTGTAAGATTAGAGGAGTTTATGAGTGCTACTAATATCAAGATATGCCATTTAAGCAGTAATCCTGCATAAGGGAAGGTAAAATTGACTAATACTTTTTGGCTGGAATCTATTCCAGTAAACAGTATCAGTTGGCACAGGTTTTGACTTAGTATGTATAGTATCAAGAATGGTCTTTTTCAGTTTAGTCTGATATAAATAATGGTCTATATGTGGAAACTTTAAATGGCGTGGCACCAATTCATACGGGCAGCAGACCACCTGGTAAATTCATTGAAAAATTAACAGGAGTGAGGCCACTCGGCCAGTGTATTACCATAGGAAAACGGATATATTTACATTTCACTTCATGGCTTCAGCAGCCTCTCTAAACTGGGAGGATGCTGTTATCCAGCATCTGCCATGTGACTTGTTGTGTAGGCCTACACTGTATCAGTACACATGCAACTGTATTCATGCAATATGCAAATGCATGTTGCTTCATCTGATTACAATTTGCCAATACCTATACAGATGTGCAGTGTAATTAAGGATGTTCATATTTGTAAGGCAAATGTCTGAAGATTTCTTCACTTTCAGTCCCTTTATATGTATTTGAGCTTCAGTGTGATGGGGTGGCTTTAGAGAACTTGGCCCTTTGACTGGACACAGGACCAACGGCTGTTCAACTCTCATAGTGACTCACATGGGCATCCGGAAGAGGGGAAGGGGGGATTTGCCCCGTGGATTTGTGAATAGATTTTCCATACAAAAACGTCATTTAGCCCCCTGGAAAATTTTCCCCCTTAGAAATTTTCCCCCTCTGGAAAAATTCCTGCTGGCCATGTTGACTCATGTTTCTGACTTGGGTACGCCGCGCCGCGCCGCGCCGCGCCGACGCCGACATTTTGTGGGCGCCGCCGCCGCCGATTTTTGTTCGTCGGCGCGCCGCCGCCGCCGACCAAAAATGACCGGCGCGCCGCCGCCGACACTATGACGTCGGCGCAGGGCTCTAGTGAGTACAAGAGGGGGAAGATCCGTAACATTAGGGTCGATCGAAGAAAATGTCGCACGTTCTCTTCACATTGTTGAAGTTGAAGTTCTCGCAGTACAAGGATCGCTGACATTCTAAGGCACATTCCAGGACGGTGTTCAAAGACAATGAATCCGAAGGTGCATCATGAGCACAGAAGTCGAATCCAGGAGGAGCTTCCAGTTCAGTTCTTGATACTCACGTACGGTTATTATCAGGGCGTAAGAAACGTATGCGAGTTCGACAACAAAGTTGCAAATCGTCCAAAGCATCGAATAACCGACCATTGTCACAGATAAAATCTTAAACGCGATTTGATCTGATATTTACGACTGTCAGGTCTTCTAAGGTAGCAGCTCAGTAAAATTTAGTTTTCTCGCAAATAAATTTAGCTTTAAACTGAATTGTGAATTCGCCGTCGATGCCCATATTACACTGTGTCCCGATGAAAAGTAGACCCCAAGAAAAAGTGTCATAACTCGGTCAAAACTTGTAGCATTTGCCTGAAATTTTAAAAACAGCAACAGTAGCCATGATATTACCACCAAATCCTAACGCCGTTTGGAAATGTTGATGAGTTTGTCAAGTGTATGAACGTTTGAGTTGCAATACTGAAAAGGGGAAATTTCCAACATACAAGAGCCATAAGGAAGTGAAGTTCAGCTACAGCTGGTGTTCAAAATGACCTCCTTGTTCACAGACACACGACCGTATACGTGGACGCCACTGTTTGATGGCCCGGTCGATGACCACGTGGTCAAACAGCTGCCACTCTTTAATCAGATGATCGACGTCACGAATGCGGGAACGATAAACGCGCTCCTCCAATGCACTCCAGATTTGATAGTCAGCTGGATTGAGGTCTGGACTGTTGGGTGGCCACAGCTGCAGGGATATGAAGTCGGGCGTCTCCCGGGACAGCAGAGCAATGGTCTCACGTGCTCGGTGAGCAGGGACACTGTCTTGTTGGAATGTGAAGTAGCCGCCCGATGAAAAGTAGACCCATAAAGGTTTGTCAAAAATTTGTATGTTGGAAATTTCCCCTTTTTAGTACTGCATCTGAAACTTTGAAAACATCTGAAAAACGTTCATAAACTTGACAAACTCACCAACATTTTCAAACGACGTTAGGATTTGGTGGTAATATGGCTAATGTTGTTGTTTTTAAAATTTCAGGCAAATGCTACAAGTTTTGACCGAGTTATGACACTTTTTCATGGGGTCTACTTTTCATCGGGACACAGTGTATGTACCTTTATAGACCGACGCAGTGGCACAAAGAAAGCAGCCTAGAAATTGCTTTGTCTAATGCAATGCTACCTTCACTATACCTTGAAATGGAACAATGATTGCAGTCAAATCATCAACTCGCACGCGAACCATCGATTTAGGCATGTCAAAACGCTAGAGGTTCTGCCCTTATAATGTTCTAACTGAGCGTTTTCTGTACTCTCGTGCCACTGGATTTGTGTTTCTTCAGAGATTAATGATAGACGTCAACGGCTAGACATGCACAATGAAAAACGACACATTTAGAACGGCACATGTGATGTCGATACTTTCGTACCTTAGCAAAAACAATGGTTAGAAAGCATTGACCATTTATATTTGTCGTTCCTGGCCGTTCCTTTCGCTTGCACGGTTACTATGCGGCGCCGGGCGTTTTATTCATTCATTCATTCATAACGGACATTTATATAGCGCCTTTTCAAGGAGAACTACTCAGAGGTGCTCCCGACTCCAGCACGGCTGAATGGAGCGTTCTTAAGGTGAGAAAAGAACGTGGAAGAAAAGGCTATAGGAAGTAAGCGGAGCGATAAGGGAAGGCTATTCCAGGTTAGAGGGTTCACCACCGAGAAAGCACGATTCTGCCTGGTAGAGGTACGGGCAAAAGGAACAGAGAGCAAGCCCTGCTCAGACGAGCGATGGGAGCGAGAGCCCTGCGTGCTGAGTACAGGGTGGTAGAGCCCGCGCAGATAGAGCGGAGCAAGGCCATGCAAGCAGCGTCAGACTAGGGCAGCTAACCTATACGTAATACGCTGCTGAAGACTGAGTCAGCACAGCACGGCACAACATTACACAGCGCGCACTACAACTCAGCCGCTTTAAATAGTGGTGCAAGAGAGTTGTCCTTAGACTCCGGCAGTTGAAACATGACCATGTAAGGTCAGGTTCTTCGTAAGTCATTCACCCTGCCAAAATGCCTCTTCCTTTAAGCTATTTTTGGCAAGTGAAACTTTATCTGCCCGCTTAGTCATATCGCTACCGCCACCAGTTCTGCACCTATACGCCTCCCCGTCTAGCTCTCTCCTTCTCTGTCCCTCTCCACATCTCTCTCGCTCCGGCTCTCTCTGTATTTTTCCCACCCTGTCCACGTCTTTCTGGCGCCGTCTGTCTGCCTCTCTCTGTATATCTCTCTAGTCTACCGGCGACGTTACCATACATTACTCTATGAATGTACATTTAAAAAAATGCAAATGAGAATCGAATTTACTGTACGTGCATATCTAAAGAATTCACATCACATAGTCGTGACTGGTAAACCTGACCTTCTGTCTCTCCATTAATCCAACCCTTATATTGTTCCACATCTGCGAAGCGAGTAGCTCACATGTGTGGAAAGCCCTAAGCACAAATAGATATCTGTAGCCTACACAATATATGACCACTGTGAATAAGATGCACAGAATAGTCCTATGCCAGTCTAAACATCATGCGAAACCCATTTAACACCGAAACCGTTCCAAGTCCGAGCTGCACAATTGGCTTCCAGTAGTAAACACCCGATCCAAACTCCGCGTTCAGGTCACATATTCCACAAGAGGCGAACCACCATCCAGCTTCCCCGCCTACGTACATATTTGAAGCTTTTCTAAGTGAATGACATAACTATTTTAATGATATATCCTTGAATCTTGGATGTTTGCCGTTGCAGGTTGACGTTGAAAGGAAACGATATTCCTTTTTATCCAAGTTTAATGACAGTAAGAACAAAATATTTACTGAAATGTTTGCTTTGTTTGCAAAACGTCGCATGATAATGCTTTGTGACAGTTATTACAGGTTACTTTCATGCGGAAGTTAGTGCAAGTTGTTTGGCATCTTAGATAGTTACTTTTGTTCTTTGTTCTATTTTCTTTGCTCTGTGTATTTGTTTTGTGCTGACAAATTATGGCGAAATAAAGTTTATATATATATATATATATATATATATATATAGTGAATTCACATCACATGCAATAAATACATAGGCGTAATTGGAAAACCTGACCTTCTGTCTCTCCGTAAACCCATCCCTTAGAATGTTCCACATTTGCGAAGCAGTCGAGCGACGAGCTTATATATGTCGAAGGTTCAAAGGACAATCACGTTACCTGTAGCCTAAACGATTTGTGGCCACTGTAAATTAGATGCACAAAGTTGTCTTATGCCAGTCTAAACATCATGCGGGACCCATTTAACATCTGAACCGTTCCAAGTCCGAGTTGCATAATTGGCTTCCAGTAGTAAAAACTCGATCCAAACTCCGCGTTCAGGTTACAGCTTCCACAGGCTGCGAACCACCACCCTCCTCCCCCGGTCAGCAGAGAACAACTCCTTTTACTTAATTGGTCGTTGTCCTTATCGTAGGTCGAGAAGTTCTTGTGGTTTTGCCATGCGATCGCAGGAGGGTTCGTGTTCATGGCATCTCCGGCGTCTCCGCTGAATCCGTCCAGATGAATGGCATACCAGTTGGACTCCGGATCGATTCGGATCGAGTCATACTCAGCTGAGAACCAGGACCCGTTCTCAACGGACATGAACTCGAAACGCAGACGGTAGTTACCGTTGTAAGTCAGTTGGTGCATCTTTTCCAGTCCGATCCAGTAGTCAAGTGTTGGGTCGCCAAACCCAGAGCGGTAATCGGCCCACGTCCGGTTGAAGTCGATGGAATTGTAGATGCGATTGGAAACGACGATCCAACGATTAACGGTCAACAGAGGAACGGAAGTGTTGAAAGTTGGAACTGTGATGAGAGTGAGACTTAGAGTCGGCTGGAAGTCTACAATGTCAGGAGGCTATATAAAACTTTGACATGCGGATCTTTCAATTAAACAATCTAGCAACAACGAAACATTTCCTACCATATTGAAGGCTAGGTTGCATGTCGAAAACGGCTTCAAACATTTTAAAAAATGTGTGGGACAAGCAGAAAATAATCAGATCTGGTCATTGTAAAACAGTTTGTCTTGCTACTTAAATTACGTAGGGCTAATCATCAAATCATCATCATCACCATCATCACTGTCGTCATCATATTATGCTGCCGCTGAACTGAGACAGTCAGGTATAAATGGGTGCGTTGTGAGTGAATGTTGAGTCAGTCAGTCAGTCAGTCAGTCAATCAGTCAGTCAGTCAGTCAGTCAGTCAGTCAGTCAGTCAGTCAGTCAGTCAGTCAGTCAGTCAGTCAGTCAGTCAGTCAGTCAGTCAGTCAGTCAGCCAGTCAGTCAGCCAGTCAGTCAGATGATTAGATTCGTTATAATTTGGTACTGACAAGATGGTTGTAGGCATTGGACGATAGTCCTGTTGTGTATGAGACAATTGAGACATCCTTCGCCCGTCAGGTTAGATCCACACTCGTAATACAACTTCTTGTTGAAAGTGAACGGAATGTAGCATTCTTCGGCCATGATTCCTTTAAAATATGAGTAAAAGTAAACCACTCGCTTGTAAAATCTAGATACAAAGATGCAGATAAAATCCGGTGTGAGAAACCATCTACACGATAATGTCTTAAGACTGTCTCTACCGAAATAATAATTATGTTAATTGGTGCCCAAAAAGAATAATTAGCGCCTTGTGTCATATAGTTTGAACTGATTAATAATTCGCAAATTCTGCAAAAGACTGGCGTTTTGATGAATATTACTCCACTTGATGTAATTTTTATTTGATTTCTCACACTGACGAACGATAAGCATAACGCATACAGCCGGTGAGATATGTTTCGATTCACACTGATGAGTAATACGAGGAGAAACCGGATATTTGTTTATTTAAATGTTGCTGTCGTAGGTAAGACCATGCAAGGACTCTCCGAGCCTCAAATTTATATCCGCTGCGCCCCCCCCCCCAAACAGCCGGAAGAGAGCGTCGGTTGACCCAGCCACAGGTACATCCACGATGGAGGCAGACCGTCGATCGCTGACCTTCAGACTACACACAGACTGGAGGCGAGCCCGAAAACCGTTCCGGCTGGCAAAGAATTGTGGAATTGGCAACTTTCCAGAAAAGGTCCATGATACTGATGCTCTCGCATACGGCGTTAACATCATGTCGTACACGAATGTATAGGGTGAGGAAATTGAGGACATCACGTGTGTCTGTGTATGATTGTGTATGTATATACATGTATCTATGTAAATTTGGAAAGAGAGTCTGAGGTGTTCATGTCGCACGTTGTTAGGCAGCTCGTTCCAGGAGTATGGGCTAAACACAGCAAAACTTCAATGCTGGACCGTTGTATGGTATGGAAGATACTGAGAAATATAGCTCCTTGAGATAAGATGGAGCAGAGCCTGCTAGACAATTACGCATGCGCATCAAAATCTTTAACTGCATGCGCTTTTGTATATAGAGCTTATTTAAAGTGCGAATCTGACGCAGATGGTAAAAGCACGTTCGATATACTGTCTTCACATGCTCTGAGGAAGTCAATCCTTGGTGCAAGGACGTCTGCAGATTGCTCACAGTAGTTGAACAAACATAAGGGAAAGCGATGCTGTAGGCCTAGATTAGGCAAGTCGAGTTTGAAAATCTGCTTCCGGCTACCAAGCGCCTCTAAAGCATTTTTTCTATTAAGAAGAAAGTCTATTTTTATCTATCTGAGATATGAACATTATGCCTGCGTGTTATCAGTAGGCCTGTACTAATGAGTTACAATATCTAGAGAAGAAAGAATTTAGTCTAAAGATGTGTTGAGGATATAGATTAGAACGGGACTTAAAATGGAGCCTTGAGGGAGACCCAGTGTCATCGTGGCCCAGTCAGAGCGTGTGAAACCAAATATGTCTGCCAAGGAATGAATGCAACCACGACATCGGGCGGCCAACGACGCCGAAGCCGCTCCAAATGTCATAGTCAAAGGTGTCTAAGGCTGCACTAACTTCGAAAAGGGCAAGAAGTGCTAACACGACTGCGTGTGGATACAGACCATGTGAAGCGAAACTTTCTAAACCGAAAATTATGCTTTGGTATCAGAGAATTAACGTCAATATATTGAATAAACTGTACCAACGCATAAAAAGATAGGTTGGAAATAGGTCGATAAATTATTGGCCATGTCGTTGACATTAAGGCTAGGTCGCTTTGGAAGTGGCAATACAGTAACCAGCTTCTGAGAAGCACGGCATGATCCCTTACCTAAATCAGTGCCAGATAATATCAGAAAAGGCCAAAAGTTCATCCACAAAGTCCTTCTTAAGAAATGATGGCAGCGTGTCGAGTTCGCACTACTTCGATCTTCCGTTGCCCTTGAAATCTACCGGAAGTCCACTATTAATGTTGTCTGTCATCAAACTTTCTTTCACGGTGCTGCAACGATGGGAGCGCATGCCATCTTTGGCATACTTCTTTCTTTTCTCTTCTGTTTTCTTGGCCAATTCAGCCCCGAAACCGACAAATTCTAAACAGTCGCTCACGGCCGGTGTTAGGCCTATTTTTGCTATCAAATATCAAGTGGCATAGAAAGTGTTTGAGCTCATTATGAGTCTGCACATCCGTTTTATTTTCCATTGCATTGCTTTGTGGAGTTGTCGATCTGCACACCTCAATCAATCATCCATCTCGGATTTCTAGTTTTCTTTGTGTTGGTCTATATAGGCCTAGATCAGAAACCCGAGAAGAACAGAAATGTAGGCTTCGTCATTAAAGAAACAAGATGCAGTTTGATTCCGTTTTCCTACTTTCTGCTAATCGTAATCTCCAAACTTCTAAAGCGCCACTCGAAAGTCAAACGCAGGGCACCAGCCTATTCACGAGCGCAACTTACCCATGTTCTCATGCACCGGGTATCGACTCGGCATTGTTTTTCTGCTATATATCTGCTATATTTCCACCATTTTGTCCCTGGCTTCGATATCTTTTCTTCTTGCTGTGTTATCGAAAAACTGCAAAGATTTCGCTGTCTCCAAACATAATATTTAGTTTCCTCACACGTTTTTTTCTCTCCAGCCTGTTTCGTCTCTTTCTCAAAGTCGAATGAATATGCAGGCTCTATACGAAAATATACTCCTTTTACGTAATTTTTTAAAATCTTTTTTACTTTTATGTATTTTCTCAGTTGTCCTATTTTTAGTTCTGAACCTGAACGAACCAGATTATTATTATTTATTTTACGAAAGGAACTAGGGGAGAGAGATCCTCTTTTTTCTCAGGAAATTAGACCGGTGTATCTTGAAAGTTTCAGCAGCGCTGAGAATAGATAAAGGATCTAAAAGCCAATTGCACAATTTTTGATTGTCTATTTCCGGTTCTCGTGATTCAACAAGATTTATTTCTTCACCAATCCTATTATTTCCTTAAGGAAACCTTCCAACGGCTGGTCCGCGCTTCTTTCATCGACTGAAGCCTTTATCGGCGCGTGCACGTTTACTTTGTTCAATGTGAACATGGTCACAAAAAAATGGCACCAGTGTAGCTGTCTGAGCGTTATGTTGATTTCTGTTCTAATTTCTTCTTTTTCATCGGTCTTGCCTATGGATTAATATTCGTTTTTGGTTATTTTACTCAGGATATCAGGTCAGATCGATCCTATTACATTTAAACTAACCAAAACTGTCTCTAAAACGCCTCAGGTTAATTTTTAATCTGCCGCGAGACGCTCGTGCTGGCCTCTGTGTATTGGCGTCTTCGGCCATTTTGAAAATTTCACAATGCTTACCTTTGCGTCGACATTACTGTTGTTTCTGTTCATCCGTCTCTCTGGCAGTCCCATCGGACCTAAACACCTCTCGTACCCCAATTCTGCTGTACAGTATTCTCATTTCAACACCATTCCTTCCGCTTCATTCGCCGTCATCACTCGCCGTCCCATAGTTCATCCTTCTGCCATAAACTCCCGACAAATCTTGGTCACTCGTCTGCTTTCCGGTGACATCAACACAAATCCTGGTCCCAGCAAACATTTTGAACTCAACTCTCTTCCTCCGCCTCCTCCTTAGGAGGAGGCGGAGGAAGAGAGTTGAGTTCAAGGTCAGCCATGATAAGATAATGATCAGTAATGTTGAGAACAGAGTGTGATAGTTTGGGAGATAAGAGGGAGGCGTCGGAGGTGATGAGGAGATCAAGGTGTGATATTTTTACATGACTCGGGAAGTGAACATGTTGGGTGAGATTGACTGAGGACAGTAGGTTAAGGAAATCCGATGTAAGAGAGTCAGATGGATTGTCCACATAAATGTTGAAATCGCCGATTAGTAAGAACTCGTTGGGAGTAGTGGCAGCAACAGAGAGGAGAGAGCCAAATTCATCAAGAAAGATAGAGGGTTTGAAGGAGTATGCGGACGATGTAGGAGGGCGATAAATATTTAAAACTGTGAGTAGGTCGGAAGCAAGTCGAAGAGTTGTGGAGGAGCATTCGAAAGAGCGGAAGGTATGGCGAGAGGAATTTAGGACGACAGCTGGTTCACGAACCAAGAAGGCAGTGCCGCCACCAGAAATTTTTGCAGATTTTGAGGAGGTGATACGAGGAAAACTTATCAGAGAGTAACCACGAGAAGTGCAATCAGAGAGATGAGGGCCAGAGGGCGAAGTAGAGATCCATGTTTCTTGAAGGGCAATGAGATCAGGAGGACCATAGGCGTATACTCTGGGGGAGCAGCAGGGGCACGTGCCCCCCCCCCCAATAATTGAGGAGCCGGGGCAAAGCCCCCCAAAAATCGAGAGGAGAATTTCTTCAAATATTAAAATATTATGTTTCAATATAGACAAATTTCTTCAGAAACAGAAAACAGAGACACAGAACTGAAAATAATACTATAGAAATTCATTATGAAAACAAAGCTTCATTTTTATCTTCAATATCTTCAATATGAAACAAATTTCCATGTAAACAAAACGCCCCATTTCATACGTATTAACGTAACACCGGAAGCCTCTGCTGACTGTCCAGACCAGAGGTGAAAAAAGTTTTTGTGAAATAAAATTGGCTTTCCATCAAGATACTCAGATGAATAGCGAGACAACTCACCCACGTAAGGTTGATCATCGATCTGAGTCTGTAAATCACAAAATATTTTTCTTGAAAAACAAATAACTAGATTAGAATAAACTAGAGCAATTTAGTAATTTGCTCTCTTGAATCTTCTCTCATCTCTCTTTGGCAACCGGACTCAGACCTCCACTGAACATCCATCCGCGACAACCCTTCTGACACGACGCAGCACTCACAAATAAGCCTCCTGAGTTACCAAGAAATGAAGTCATATTGAAAGCTGCATATAAAATCAATTGAGGCTTTTATCATAATGTTGCAAAGTATCCGAGAATTTGCATTTCTCTTTGTACTAGGCCTAGTAGTAGCCATTTTAATCAAAAAGCGACACGAAACTACTAATAAACCACAGACGCCCCTCTGCTACCAGAAATAAAATTAGCACTTTGACCATAGATAGGCTACATTGTAACATTACCGGTACTCAGATCATGGACTAGAAACATATGTAAAATAGAGCTAAAATAAAAAAAATAAGCTGATAAGTTTGGAATTTTAGGGACAACAAGCGCGTGTAAAGTCGTTGAAAATGGCCACAAAATAATAGCCAATAGACCAATACAACAAAGATACAAAAAGCCTGACATTTTCCAGGTTTTCAGGTCTGCCTGCCGGACAGAGGACATGAGGCCAAAAAGGAGGACATGTCCTCCTTTTGCCGGACGTCTGGCAACCCTAATAGACTATAGATAACTAATAGCGAGGATGATTCGCTTTTAAATTAAACCAATACACAATATCTATGTTTTAGAGCAACGAGCCTATTATGTGGACTTTCTGTTTCTGATATTTTTGCATATTTATTGGCAAATAGGAAACGCATTTCGAAATTATGCTTTGACACCGCCATTGTTGCAGCGTAAACAAATTATTGGCGATTTAGAAAAACGAATGTATCCATTTAATTATGAATAATAAGAATTTACGGTTAAGCTACTTATTGGATGTTTAAAGAAGTGGTATTTGATAATAATGTTTTGAGCAATTATAGACCTAATTTTTTGGTTTATTTCTTCATTTATACCTTCCTATTAAAGCAAAGTGAATAGGGTCTACTCGCACACGTTTCCTACGCCTGAAAAATCTTCAGTGGACTTTAAGAAATACTTATGTCCTCAACCTGAGTGTTTAATTTGAAGTTCAAACAATAATAGATCTACTGCTATAAATCATAGACTTAGGCCTAAAATACTCAAATTTGAGCAAAGTATACGCCGCTGTATACCGATATAGAAAAGGTCTTATAATTATTTACCTGATAGTGGGTACACGGCAGAGAAGGTCTATAACATTTTGGTCGGTTGAAGAAGAGGTCACAAGTTCTGCTCACGTTCTTGTAGTTGAAGTTCTCGCAGTAGGAGGATCGCTGACATTCTAAGGCACAGTCCAGGACGGAGTTCAAGGACAGCGAATCCGATGGTTCATCTAGAGCGCAAAGCTGTGATCCAGGAGGAGCTTCCAACACTTGGTACTCACGTACGGTTACTATTATCGCATAAGAAACGTATGCGAGTTCAACAACAATGATGAAAATCGTCCAAAGCATCGAATAACCACCATCCATTGTCACAGATAAAATCTTAAACGCGATTTGATCTAATATTTTGGACTGTCAGAACTTCGGAGGCAGCAGCTTTACAAAATTGTTTTCTCGCAAATAATTTCAGGTATCAAGCCAGCAACGATTAGGCCTACATTTAGCGATTCAATGTAATTGTGAATTTGCCTTCAATGCGCATATTCCCTAGGCCAACGCAGTAGAGCGGAAAAGCCTATGAATCGCTTTGTCCAATGCAACACTACCTTCGGTGTATACCTTGAAATGGAATAGGATTTGTTATTCTAGCCATCAGCTTGCACGCAACCTATCGATTTAGACATGTCCAATCGCTAGTGATGCTGCGTTCTTTAACTATACGTTGCTTACGCTGCCGTGCCACTGGTTAGGTGTTTTTCTTCAGAGAATCTCTGTTAACGTTAATATTTTGGTACCTTATTACTGTTGTAACAAAGACAAGGGTTGGAAAGCACTGACCCTGTATATTTTCTGTTAAGCCTGTGCTACTGGTAATGTGTTCCATTAAAACTCAGTCCTGAACGGTGAAGTATTTACATTACTATAGCTGCTGTTGCCTACTTTAAACACGTGTTGGCAAAAATAACTCTGTCTATCTTACATTAAATTTTTCCGATGTTCACCCGTTATCTTATCTATTGCTGTAAGGCTTAGGCTAATTAATGTGAGCGAGGTCTGTGAAATGCGCTAAAATGCGATGTCTGCTAACTTTGTCACTGTATGAGCTAATACGATTTTGTGTGGCAGTTGAGCTATACGCCCTTAATAGGCCTACACGAGTAATCACGCAGAGCCGACGAAGACTTTCGTAGTGGAAGAAATAGATGGTCATCCACACGACGTTTTAGTGTGCAGCCATGGCAACACGTTCGCACGCATGACCTCTACCATGCATGTATAGGCTATATGTATATAATTTACATTATTGTATACACGTGTTTCGATAGGTGGCGCTTCGGCATGTTTATTCCAGTTCAGCACGGCTGTCATAATTGCACATATTATTTACTATTTTGAGGTAGTTTGGCTTTCCACAGTTTTCGAATTGTTGTTTTTTGGCGCTTGGAGTAACTTGGTGGTTCCGTGGTCAGACACGAAACGCTCAACGTCTGTTTAAGCGGATATTGTTCGATGGAGTTACATGGACGGAGAACGAAACATGAAAAAAAGGTTTCTCAGATGCCAAATCGACCGTGCTCTATGCATGAGGCTCAGGAGCACAAGCAGTGCCTCGATGACAGCGGATAAGATAATGAAGTCGTTTGTGAGGGCCATCCACCAGAACTTCGGTATCTAAATCCTCACCAAAGCCAATGGCGTCTTCAAAGATGTTGCGCATGCCGACAGCACCACACTCCTGATGGATGAAGGTCATCCTGGTTAAAACCGTTTAACCCTGGCGGCCATGATTGTGCCTGTTAAACAAGGGGAAGTCACCCTAGTTAACCCTGGCGGACCAATGTTCCATTAAACAATGGAGGTCATCCCGGCTAACTCTGGCGTCCTCGTGCCATAAGCGAGGAATGGCGATTCCGAAAGAATCCCTGAGAGAGTATTGCAGATGGGCTTGGATTCATATATATTATGTTGTCTCTGTACACTGTTTTAAATGACGCTGATCATATTTGTAATGGCGGCATCGTTAACTAAACGCTATTATTATGATGTAGGGTGATATATATATATTTACAATAGGGACCTATTGTTGCAATTATGCCGTGCTTCTAACCTTAAAGCAACCCATCAGTCCGGAACTTGTGGTTGGTCGTCGGGCATTGAACAGATATTTGCATTTTCAATCTTCAGACTCTGTGGCTAAGTTTATCGGTGACACGTATGACGCGGCATACATTCCGAGAGATTCGGGTTGAGGCGTCCACATGGTCGTTTCCCGACAGTCACATTGCTTAAATTGTATTGTATTGTATCTAGAAAATTTTAAAGCACCTCTCGCAGAATAACTTTTCAGAGGCGCTCTCAGCACAGAAGCCCCGGGGAAACAGAAATGCCTTTAGGGAACGCGACACCGATGAGGAAAAGCCAGTCATTAGTTTGGCCCTGAGCACAGGAGCAAGGTCATTCCAGATCGTGGGACCCACTACAGCAAACGCCCGGTGCTGGGCCAAGGCAGTTTTAGCCCTGGAAACAAAAAGATCAAGCCGATTTACAGAGCGCAATGAGCGAGAAGAAGATGCAGATAGCGGTTTTCGCAGATAGTTCAAGAGATAGTTCGGGGCAGTAGGCTGCTGAGATTTAGAGACAAAGAAGAGGATCTTATATCTTAATTAACCCCCGTATTCTTTCTTCCAGACCATGGATACGACTGAATGTCCATCTGTCGCTTTCTACAACGCTTCTTCCTAGTTTGTTTCGGTTTGCACAAATATTAATGGGACGTCGTGATTTTGTGCAACCGATTATTCCTAATCACGATTTCCTCTACATATCGTCTGCTTGCAAACTCTGCCGGACTCCTTCCATCACTCTTATCCTCTGAAGGCAAGTTTTCATGAACTATAAGCTTCAAACAGTTTTCGAGAAAACTCTACTAGAGGTTGAGATTTTGTGATTTAATATTTAATGAGAGATATTCGTTGTCGTGAGACCCATCTTCATTGAACGTACTTGACAATGAGGGTTCTCTGAATTTGTTGCTTTCTAAATTCGACCCATTTTGAATTTTTCTGATTTGCCATTGTTGAACATAACCGTGTTCTGCGAACGCTTCACCCATTGGCTGCGCTACACCAGGGCGAGCCAGGGCAAATGCCCTGGTAAAGAAGCCTTTGCCCTGGTCGTTGTCCTGCCAGAATTTTTGCCCTGCCCAGAATTTGTTCGGGGCATAAATCTCCCTCTGCGCTGGTTACTTGTATGACTGCCCTGGCTATGCCCTGCATGGTTACAAAAAGTGTCTGGCTGAAGCGTTCGCACTGGCTTCACTCGGTTTCCGTCATTCATCTTCGTTTATCGAATACTCTGATCCTTCATTCAATCATTAATGGACAATATTCCCTACGTTTGATTTTACCTGTGTATTAGTCTTTCAGTGGAGACTCGTGGAACATCATGCGCATTGAGATGAACTAATTTTTATCCAAGTCTCACATCACTTAAACCAGCTGTAAGAAATAGGTACTATAAAAAATTCCCATGTATTGTAAGTTCGTTCGTCAATGGAGAGATGAGATTTCCAAAAAGAAGGATAAAATTTATTATTTACACTATGTACAAATTGCAAAGATACTCACACTTCCAAAACAAGAACGCAAAACCCTTCAAACACAAGCCAGACTCTGGAAAGACGTCGGCATAAATTATTACAAGCGTTATCCACGTAATGGGAGACTAAAATGAGATCCGGAATACGCAATAAGAACATGACCACGAAGGGTGCACTAAAAACATACTCAAAAGCAAAATCCGGTCTAGTCTTTCTATTAAAGACCCTCTCTATTTTATACGCTTATCAATTAAAAGAAGTGCGTCTTAATTAGGTAGGCCTACACAATAAGCGTGCGAGTAAAATGATGGGATAGTCATGGAATGGTAGTATCGCGGAAACCCCTATTGGGCAGTATTCCGTCTTCCTGTGAAGGGTAGTCGTTCAGGCTCTTCCTCTGCAACTGCGCACCTTGATCCGGATACGGTCTTTGCCAACAACAATTACCAGGGTACCGTCCGCGACCGGATAAGGTACTATAGGAAAGCCGTTGCTATGTTCCAAGTGGGTACGGCCCCGACGGTCGGACAGGGACTTAATCCGGCTACCAACGGAGCTAAGATCTCGATGAAGAAGAAGAAATAATTCTTGACAATGCAACGTTTTTCAATCTTTACTGATGCAATTAATATCCATTTTGAAATCAGACAGAAAGAACCCCATTATATGGGGTGATCGTACAAATGCAGTTCGTTCTGATAACAAACAATTCGAGTTACCTCTGAAATCATCGACTATCACTCCAGTACACACGACTTTCTTTACGGTGCTGCTATCCAAAAACTCTTAGAACTTCCGCTACTAAACTCCAAAAGCTCTGAAATCCTGAAGAAAATCCGCTTAGCAAAAACAACGACGACAATCAGAACTACAGCAACCCGAAGGCGAAGAAGAACAAACGGCAAGAGAAAGAAATTTTGCGTCCGGCCTTAAATAGGCTTCTCGTGAGCCTATGTGGCTCTGGGGGCATGGAGGGCTCTGGAGCCTGGGAAGCTCTGGAGCTTGGGAAACTCGGGAGCCTGTTTGGCTCGGGAGCTTGGGAGGCTCTGAGCCTGTATGGCTCGGGAGCCTGGGACGCTCTGGAGCCTGTATGGCTCGGGCCTCAACCTGCTGGCGCATTGCACGGGGAAAGAAACCCTTTCCCGTGAGAGTAGGTCATATCCTAACAAAATATATATATATTTATAAATTATATATTATTCACGTATACGTACTATATCACGGATGTTACATATATCGAGGCAACAGGTTATCCTACGCAGTTATTTCTCAAAATTCAGTAAAGGTAGTGAAATATTATTCTATGATAATAGTTTGTGCACATTTTTGCACTTAATTATTGGCTATAGGCTATATCTTGAATATTGTTAGACTGGTCTTCGTTGCCGCACTTGCAATCTAGTTAGTCATTTAAAATCACTAAGATCAGGAGCAACGCTTGATAGGCATAAATCTTAAACGACTTTTATCATCATTCGGCTGGTCTTAAGTTGAGTAGAAACGGCTAATCCAAGGTCATTTGGAGCTTTCCAAATGAATTTGGTAGTGTTGTACACGCAATTGAGACACGTGTAGAAACACGCGTTGAACCAAAAACCGCTGGTATGCAAAACAGCGCAATTATCAAGAGAAACCATGTCATTGTCATTATCGAGAGTGGAAAATTTCATTCCGTTGTGAACAGCGCTAGATTTGTTCTGAATATTAAGGGCGTCTCCTGCATCTCCCACGTAACCAGACACGTTCAGGGCGTAACCAAGTGACTCGGATGTTATGAAAAATGAATCGTATTCAGCTGAAAACCACTTGTCCTGATCCACGGATTGTATCTCGATGCGTAGACGGTAGGGGGCGTTGATTGTCAGCTGGTGCATCTTCTCGAGGCCAAGCCAGAAGTTTTTGTTGATGTCGCCGAAGCCTTTCTTATAGTCTACCCATGATTTGTTGAAGGATAAAGTACCGTCTACCCTCTGCTGAATCACGATCCAGTTGTTGATGGTCATCAGCAGAGAAGTTCTGTCGAAGGTCGGGATTGTTACGTTCACCGTGACAAATATCACCAGAGCGTTGTCTACCAAATATCATAGTACAATGCGAACACACGGTTACATTGAAAAGGAAAACTAGACCTATATATTATATAACGAACATTTACTAGTAAATGCAATGAATAATTGAACATATGTCACTGACTATTGTGAATAAAACTTGATTTTCACAAGCCATGTCAGATTTTGCAATGCACAAAAACGGAATGTCAACTTTTCTCTGAGGTTTTATTTAATACCCAGTCTACCATTTTCACTTAATGAAAGTCCAATGCAACAACTTTGCTGTCCATATGGGACAGTCTCACATTATCTGCTTTCTGTGTAGCACGAAGCCACACAACTTATCGTGAGTGGATAACCTTGAAGGGGCACTAGATAAAAACCTCTTTAATAACTTAGTTACCACTCGAAAAGGAAGAAAACGTTGGCTTGTCAACAAGTTTCATTATATTGGGAAAGTTTAAACCTAAGAAATTGCGCACTGTGCTATCCAATAAACTGTCTCTTCACGGTTGGTCATAAATAAAGCAATTCACCTGATAACTTTCTCCTGCAGAGTGCTAGAGTTCGATTAGCGACCAGACACCCGTTGCAACCATCGCTAGTTAGATTCTGAGCACAGCCGTTGTATAAGCCGCCACCATAGGTGAATGGCAAAGAGCAGTTCTCGGCAGCAATCCCTATACATAACACTGGCTTGGCAGTCACAAATGTTGTATAGTTTTATAGAGTATGACGAGACAGACAGACATACAGACAGACACAGACAGAGACAGAGAAAGAGACAGAGAAATAATTTCAAGTACTGATTTGACTGACTGAGGCATAGTTGTTTAACCATCCGCCAATGAAACTTCCCTGTAAGCGTTAGGCTTTAGTATTTCATGAGCCTTACCGACTGATGTAGTGAGTTCTGTACTTCAGAAATTATACCATCCATCGCTACATGTAATTTTTCGCTCTTTCACATAAAGTGAATGACATAAGATCACGCTTTCACTAATTATCGCAACCTAATTAGCTCACAAATTGTGACCCACAAAAGAAGCGCTGGATGATAAAGCCAAGCGCAGCTCATCGGCGAACGCTGACACTTGTGGCAGGTAGGTCACAGGGCTTGGACGGCAAGTACCACGAGGATTAGTACAACACTTCTATGCGTACGTATAAATTTATGGATGTACGCATGCATAAAAGTGTATAAATATAGGGCCTATATATGCATATTACAGGTGTCTTGTATACATATCGGCGATTTTACTGTCAAATTTAAAACTCATATCGTTTACACGTACTAGGCTAGAAATTATAAAAAAATCTATTAAGGCCTTTTGCATTATAATAACAGTGCTATGGAAGTCATTAGATTAAATTAGATCGATTAGGTAAGTTTCATTTGTAGGCCCTACTGGCGGAGAAACACGACACCTCACTTGAGTTTCTTTTGTCCGCTAGAACATTGTTTAAAATAATTAAAGGACTCTGTATTTAGTTTTAGATTATTAATTATTTCAGTTCCATTGTCTAAGCAATCGTTATTCGCTCATCTCGATCTACTTATTAAAATGGCAATATGCGTAGCAGTTTTGTACTTTTGTACTAAGTAAGAACATTTTAGTTTGAGGCAGTTTTCTGCCCTCTGAATGCCTCCATCTTCAATCTAGCAAATCATGCAAATTTTTCTTAATCAAAAAGACTCACCCCTGTAAGGTTGATCGGTCTGAGTCTGCAAATTATAAAACAATATTCTTTTTAAAGAAATAACTAGATAACTGAATAACTAACTATGATGAATTGCTTTGAATTTTAAAAAGAAACAATAATCGTAAAAGATTTCTTCATTAGAAGTGTGCCACCATAATACATGGACTTTCTATTGCTTACATTTTCTGCTTATAGCTCTATAGGTAAAATCTCAAACGCAGTGTGATATACTATAAAGAATCTGTGCATATAACTATGAATACATGAATTTACAATTAAGCTGATTAAATGCTTAAAGAAGTTGGCCTTCGAGAATGTTCGGAACAAAGAATTTCCCTATTTCTGCTTACTTGTGAAACCATAGTGAATTGGAGCCTATATCTGAAAATTATGCTATGGAATTTTAAAAATATTTCTTCCTCGAGCATAACTGTTGAAAAAATATGATGAGAACTTTTGCTATAAGGCATAATACTTTGAAAAATCTCATAATTAAGAAGATCGTTTTAGAAGACTGTTTAATTTCGATATTGAAAAGGTTTTAGAATTGATGACCTGATAGTGAATACACATCGTAGAGGGTCCATAACACTTGGGTCGATAGAAAAAGAGGTCGCATATTCTGTCCACATTCTTGTAGTTAAAGTTCTCGCAGTACAAGGATCGTTGACATTCTAAAGCACAGTCCAGGACTGAGTTCAAAGACAGTGAATCCGATGGTGCATCTAGAGCGCACAGCTCTGATCCAGGAGGAGCTTCCAGTCCTTGGTACTCACGTACGGTTACAATCATGGCGTAAGAAACATTTGCGAGTTCAGCAATAAAGTAGACAGTCGTCCAAAGTATCAAATGACCGACCATCGTCTCAGGTAAAATCTCAAACGCAGTGTGATATACTATTTGTGACTGTCTGTCGCGGTCGACTCCTTCGATCGCAACGACGAACCAACGAAGGAACTATTAAAAGATCTTTAATTAAAAATAAAGTCGATTAAGTGTAAAGTAAGTCAACTCGTCTATCAAATATCACAATCGTAGACAGCACACAGGTTGGCTGGTCTCGATTGAACGTCATACGATCAATGTTTCAACGTTTACAAATCTTCGTCAAAAGGCCCTTAATGTACATCAGGTCTATCTTATATAGAGTTCTCCCGGATTCCAGAACGTTCTGTGACGTCACTGTACTTTTCCCTGGAAAGTCCTACTGAACACGTATATCCTTGTTGCATGCACCGAATTAATGTTGACAGCTTGCTGCAGAATTTTCCGTGCGTTGTAAACAAGCTTGTTGACGCGTCGGGTTTCTTCCCTTGATGCATGCACCCGCGTAGACCACGACATTCCCTCCGCCCTCAGATGATGACACGTCTTCAGCACCATCCCGAACGGGTCATCACGATCAAGCCGGGCCTCCAGACTCCATCTCGACACAGCATATACAAACAAAACAAAACACATCAGTTAGTCAATTTATGTATACAATTTGCGGGCTCGATCCTTGTGTGTCGGGCCATTTCCCCCCTTCATCATCCGAGTCACAACCGAGAGAGGAAATCAGCCACCGTGTTCTGACGACCAGGACGATATCGAAAGTCCACGTTAAACTCTTGCAATGCTAACGCCCAACGAGTCAGTTTCGCACTCTTAGGGCTTGCATCTGTGAGATAAGACAAAGGATTATGATCTGAATAAATGATTATCTTTGATAAGAATATCCATGACTTGAATCGTTTAAGTGCCCAAATTACTGCGAAAGCCTCTCTCTCAATTGTAGACCAATGCATCTGTGTATCTGTAAGTTTAAGGCTAGCAAAAGCAATTGGTTTTTCCTGACCTTCTTCGGTCCACTGAAACAAGCAACACCCAACCGCGGTGGCACTTGCGTCAACACTTAAACCAAATTCCTTAGTGAAATCAATGGTATGCAACTGTGTAGCTTTACTGAGATCATCCTTTAACTTATCTAGTGCTTCTTGATGCTTTTGCTCCCAAGGCACCTTCGTAGGTATGTTATCTCGTGTCAAATCAGTTATTACCCGTGCTTTTTCAGCTAAAGCAGGTATAAAATTTCGAAAATAACTGAAAAAACCCATAACCTTTCTAACTTCTTTCTTTGTTGTTGGAGGATGGATATCATTGATCGTAGCGATCTTACCTGGATCAGGTTCAATACAACCTGACCCTACTATATGGCCAACAAACTTTATTTTGTTTTGTGCAAAATTACATTTTCTTAAATTCAAAGTGAGTCCTGCTTCCTCAATAGTTTGTAAGAATTTCTCTAGATGTTCTAAATGGTCATTCCAATTCATTGAAACCACTGCCATATCATCGACGAATGGTTCGGTAAAACTTCGCACTGGATGTAAAACTTGGGTCATAGCACGAATAAAGGTATTGCTAGCGGACTTGAGTCCAAACGGCATTCTTGTGAACTCAAAAAGTCCTGCATCACATACGAATGCCGTAAGCCATCGATGTTCTTTCCGAACTGGAATTTGCCAATACCCCGATTTCGCGTCGAAAACACTAATAAACTTTGCCCGTCCCACCTTTTGTAAGATGTCAGCAATGTCTGGGGTCGGGTAACAATCACCTAGAGAATATTTGTTAACATGGCGATAATCAATTGCCAATCGAACGCCATTTTGACCTTTGGGTCCCTTTAAAACGCAAACTACCGGACTGGCCATTTCACTTTTCGATGGTCGAATGATGTCTAATGCCAACATTTCTTCTATCTGGCGTTGTACTTCAGGTTTAAGTAGCTCAGGTACTTTGTATGCCCTTAAACGCTTAGGAGTGAAATCATGAGTTATCTTAATTTCATGTTCTAATACTGGACAATACCCAGGTTTATCCACAAATACTGCCGTGTGCCGATCCAAAACTTCAAAAAGTTGCTTCTGTTCCTCTTGCGAAAGATGCGCTATAATCAGAGGATCAATTCGCTTACTCGGGCTTATTTGTTCACGTTCTTCCTGATCTACAACCTCTACTATACCAAATTCTTCATCTTGATCCACAATTACTGAACAGTTATTGATCATCGCTTGTTCGAGTCGTTCATGGTATCGCTTGATCTTATTTGCGTGTAAATGTCTTTGTTTTCCCTCTATTTCTACTATATAAGAATATGGGGATTTAACCTTGACTACGGTAGCAGGTCCTTGCCATCGACTATAAAATTTAGAACTACCAAAATCTGGTGCTAATACTGCTACTTTATCTCCAACTTCGTATTTTCTGTCAGTACTACGCAAGTTATAATAATCTGCATACCGCTTTGTTTCTATATCACTATAGTAATCTGCATAAACTTTCGCGAATTCGAGGTTTTCCTTCAGTGATTGGAGATACTCTTCGGGTGATTTACCTAAGTTAAGAGGTACTTTTCGTTCGCCAGCCCACGATTCCTTCAACACACTAAGTGGACCCCGAGGAAGAGTTCCATAAACCATAGTGAATGGCGAAATATGAGTCGTGCCTGAAGGTTTTTCTCTAAGGCTCCACAGAACAAACGGTAACAATTGGTGCCATCCACGAGGATCAGATTGAGCAAGCTTAAAGATCATGGTTTTCAAGCTTTGGTTGCATCTTTCAACCAATCCAGCTGCCTCAGGATGTCCAGGGGTATTAAATCTGGGACTACAACCCATTCGCCGCAAGAATTCTTTCGTCAAACGACTGGTAAAGTTGGTACCACAATCAGAACTGATGATCCTTGGAATAGAAAAAGTTGTAAAAACTTGCAACAGAGCTTCACAAACTCCCTTTGCATTCAGCGATCTAAGAGGATACGCCATCGGCCAACGAGAAAATTTGTCCACCAGAACCAGAGCATAATTGTACTGGGGTTTCGATTTGTTGGATTCTCCAGTCACTACCATAGGGCCAATACAATCCATATTTAGATGGTTAAAACAGAGTTCATCCGCCCTCGGAATAGGAGTGATCGGGATTCGATCTGCCACTTTAACTGGAGTTCTTAGTTGACAAATTTGACAAGACGCACAATATTCGCGAATCCTCTCATCCATTCTTGGAAACCAAAAGTTTAATTTGATCCTGGCTCTCGTTGCCTTAAAAGCCATGTGCCCAGCACATGGGGCATCGTGTGCTACTCGCAAGACAACCTCGATTCTATCTTCCGGTAAACATAATTGATTAACCTTATGTCCCATAATTTCCCCTTTGTGGTACAGGAGGTTATTATCTATAAAGAAATTATTTTTATTCTGTCTCGCTTGTTGCCAGCAAGATATAAGATTGTGACAATTCTGTTGCTCACGCAATGAAGTATCATTATTCGCTACTCCCTCATCAGACTTGAACTCTGTTGACTCAACATCAAGAAAATTATCTGAATCATCAACTAGTTGCTCCTGAGAATATTCATTCACTTCTGACGGCAAGGATTCGTTGCTGTTACTTTTCTCGATATTAACTTCTAAGTTATCTTCTTCTGCCCCTTTATTTATTTGTACACATCGATCTACGCCAGCTACCATCACTACATATTGCGAACTATCCCTTAATAGGTCCACAACATGGGGTGTCAAAATAACCCGTTCATTTAGTTCAGGGACTGCAGCGAACATGACGCACAAAGATGGCGCAATGTTTGTCGTTCCTTCCATTGAATTAGCTAATTTCATTTGTAGGTATACTACATCTGCCTTACATCCTTCTCCCTGAAAACCAATTATATTAATCCGTTTAATCACGGGTAAGTTTAGTGACTCAATTAATTTCTTATCAATACAACAAATTTCTGCTCCTGAATCAGATAATGCTGGCTGAGAAGGGAGATCTTCAATCTGTACATTGATATACGACCTCTCGTGTAATCCATCAATACTATTCTCGTATACCCTTACAGCAGTTTCCAACCCTATTGGTTTAGAATTATCCAATAAATTCCCTTGCTTTACCTGTTCAGGTATCTCATGCAACACGTTGACCTTCTCAACAAATAAGTCGGTCACTTCTTCAGTTGGGTTCCCAGATATACAAGTACTCACCTTTTTAGAACTTGGTTTGGTCTGGCACTCCCTTGCCATATGACCCTTCTGATGACATAGGAAACAGAGACCCTTTACCTTGGCCTCCTCCTGAGACACCCTCGCACCTATCTTGGCTTCACCCCTTATTTCCGGTTTGGGAGACTTGGGTTGAGCTGTCTGGTTATTGACTTGAACATGTGGTTGACCTCTCGTCCAATTGTTATACTTCGGTGTCGGATGACTACGGCATACTAAGTCATTCCCACCATCATGCGACGCTACATAAATGTCAGCCGCATTAGCTATGTCTTCACAGCTCAACCACTCCTCTTTTTCTTGGGCCAAGATATAATCTAAACAAGCCTTCGACAAGGACTCCTTAAGCCGATCCGCAACCAATAAACTTACAAGTTTATCAAACTCATCAGTTATCTTTCTACTTTTCAAATAATACATAAGAGCCACACGCAATTTGGATGAATAGATCGTAAATGATTCGTCCGATGCTTTGTGCAACGACCAAAATCGGGCTCTAAGATTTGAAGGGCTTATCTTAAACTCCCTTAGCAAAAACTCCTTCAGGAATTTGTAGTCATGGAGCTGTGCCTCAGTAAGGCGCATGGTTAATGCCTTAGCTCTTTCACTTAAAATGGCTAGCAATAATTTTGCTCTAACATCTTCATCCACCTCATACACATTAAACAAACCATCCAAGTGATCAAAGAAACCTGGAATTTCTATAGGGTCGGAAGGAAATTTCCAAAGAATATTCTTGAGGGCATCACTATAACGCTTAGTACGACTTGCTAAAGAATCTCTAACATTTCGTTCTTCCTGCTTTTCCTTCCTCTCCCTTTCTTCTTTCTCTTTCCGTTCCTTCTTTTCTCTTTCTTCTTTCTCTTTCCGTTCCTTCTTTTCTTCCTCTCTCCTCTTTTCCTCCCTTTCTTCCTTCTCCTTCCGTTCCTCCCTCTCTCTTTCTTCCTTCTCCTTCCGTTCCTGCCTTTCTCTTTCTTCCTTCTCCTTCCGTTCCTCCCTTTCTCTTTCTTCCTTCTCCCTTTGTTCTTTCTTTTCTTCCTCTCTCCTCTTTTCCTCCCTTTCTTCCTTCTCCTTCCGTTCCTCCCTCTCTCTTTCTTCCTTCTCCTTCCGTTCCTCCCTTTCTCTTTCTTCCTTCTCCTTCCGTTCCTCCCTTTCTCTTTCTTCCTTCTCCCTTTGTTCTTTCTTTTCTTCCTCTCTCCTCTTTTCCTCCCTTTCTTCCTTCTCCCTTTGTTCTTCATATTTACGGATTTCGAACTCCAGACGGCGCTTCTGCAGCTCGTAATCCACTCCTTTTGGAGATATTGGACTACCCTTAAATTCCTCTTCCTCTTTTCCAATCTCCATGGCCCATTCTTCCATTAATTGATTTCGATCCCATGACATAACATCATCTTCGTCCCTTCCTGCCTTCATAAGATACACCCTAAGGCGCTCAGACGACATTTTGCGAATATTCGCTTGCATCTCTGTTGTCAACGCTTCCATTTTTACAAACAGTCAGTCAACAACAATCAACAAAAAAAACAGACACCACGCGGCAAACCCGCCACACAAAAGGAAAATTCCACAACCCAAAGTGCAACTATTCAGTATCCAAAGAAGTACACTCGCCAAGTACGCACAAACTGTACAAGCTCACGCAAGTCTGGCCTCGATCACAACAATGGATCAAATTTCAAAGAATTAATCAGCAGATATTGAAAGAGAAATAATGGCTGCCTCCCACTCGGCTGCAACTCCACTCTCTTTTCTCCTTCTCAGCCACGACAACACCTAGGATCTTACCCGTATGTTGACTGCTGTCTTCTGCTGTCTCAGCCGAACGACGCACTTCGTCCGTCCGACTGTCGTATGCCGATTCACCCGTCTCCCACGGTAGAAAGGCGTCTCGATCCGCTCGCTGTCTGGAACAGACCGTCTCTTGATCCTCCGGGTTGACTCCTTCCTCCGCCGGCTCGCGTCTTCTTCACCGGATCCAACACCGATGATCCCACTTCTGACACCAATAATGTCGCGGTCGACTCCTTCGATCGCAACGACGAACCAACGAAGGAACTATTAAAAGATCTTTAATTAAAAATAAAGTCGATTAAGTGTAAAGTAAGTCAACTCGTCTATCAAATATCACAATCGTAGACAGCACACAGGTTGGCTGGTCTCGATTGAACGTCATACGATCAATGTTTCAACGTTTACAAATCTTCGTCAAAAGGCCCTTAATGTACATCAGGTCTATCTTATATAGAGTTCTCCCGGATTCCAGAACGTTCTGTGACGTCACTGTACTTTTCCCTGGAAAGTCCTACTGAACACGTATATCCTTGTTGCATGCACCGAATTAATGTTGACAGCTTGCTGCAGAATTTTCCGTGCGTTGTAAACAAGCTTGTTGACGCGTCGGGTTTCTTCCCTTGATGCATGCACCCGCGTAGACCACGACACTGTCAGATCTTCAGAGGCAGCAGCTATGTGAAATTTATTTTTCTCGCAAATAATGCAAGGTATCAAGCCAGTAACTGTAACAGCTGCAGTTAGCGATTCAATGGAATTGTGAATTCGCCGTCGATGCGCATTCTATATATCCCTAGGCCAACGCAGTAGCGGAAAGAAAGCCTAGATATTGCTTTCTCTAATGCAACGAAGCCTTCAGTATACCTTAAATGGAATCGGGTTAGCTGTCAAGCCATCCACTGCGCACGCTGTCTATTGATTTAGGCATGTGGAAAAGCTAGAAGGATTGTGGTTCGTTGTGTAATTATTGTGCGTTGTCAGTACCGCCATGCCACTGGATCTCTTTGTTTTCCTTTTAAGAATCAACATTAACGGGGAGGCATGGACATTGCACAATCAAAAATGACACATCAAAATCAGCATATAAATGTCAATACTTTCGTACCTTTCTTCTCTTTTAACAGTGACATGGTTTGGAAATTACTGACTTTATGTTAACTGTTTTGCCTGTGTAATTTTTGATTTTGTTCCACTAAACAGTAAACTTTATACCTTAAGCGCTGCTGTTGCTTAGTGTAAACATGTGTTGGCAAATTATCTGAGTTAGATTATATTATTTTCAATGTTCACCCGTTTTTACACCTATTATTGTGTAGCTAATGTGAGCGGGGCCTGTGATATTCGATCAAAATGTCATGTCCGATACTGTTGTCTCGTCTTGCTAAAAGGATGTTTCTGGCATTCAATCTATATTCTCTTATTAACACGTAAAGTCAAAGGAGACTAATGCATACTTTTATACTATAGAGCAAATAGACGGTCGCTCGCATTACGTCTTTGTGGGTAACCATGACAAGACGTAGGCAAACAGAACCCGTAGTATATATGTGATGCGGGATCCCAAAACCAGGCGCTTCGTAAAAATTTACAAAAACTAGGTTTTAATATATATTTGTGGATCTTTTCAAGGTCTTTCCAAAATGCTAAGGGTTTTTCTTATGGGTCTAACCGTTGCGAAGATATGCGGTTTGGAAACTATGCCCTTCGTGAGAAATTATTTAGAGAAAAATGCCAAAAATATAAACGCATGTAATCTATCATAAAGTCCATGATAACGATAGGTATTGCTTGAGCTCAAAAGCTGAAATTTTCACAGCTTATAAACACACATGTCTGCCAATATTACAATATTAAATTATATTATTATTTGTTGTTTTTATTTAATAATTAAGAAATTTTTGGTAACTGACTAAGCATTCGTTCCACTCCACGCAGATAAAAAATTGCCCGAGATGCACCGCGCGACCTTGTTTTGCCCAATCCGGACTCTAGCATTGCACTCACGCAGATAGAAATAGCCCGAGATGCAGCGCGCGACCTTGTTTTGCCCAATCAGGACTCTAGCATTGGGCATTTAAATGAACACGTCATACCAATCACGCGTTGCTTACGGGAAATACCATTTGGGGCTCGGAGTTTCTTTGTTATTTTTGGCACAGGAATTAATTATTCAGCCACGAAAGTCGGTCAGTCGGGTAAAGGGAATTCCACGCTTTCAGAAGATGTATGACATCATGGGTATTTCCCAGTCGCTTTTTATAACCGCTACGCGCAAAACAATGAAATCAGTCCGAAAATGAAATCATATTCTTTTACAACTTTGCAATGTTATTCGAATTTTTATGAAACCAACCAATAAATATTAATAAAGACTGCAGAATTATATTCTTCAAATATTAAATAATGCAATAATGATATAAAACGCTTTTCGCTAAAAATCAAGATGAAGCGCTATTTTGAGAGATTACTCGAAATAGGTTTTGCCGACTTCCGCCTGGTTTTGCAAAATTCCATCACATATGATGCGCATAGGGATAGTAGAAATGCACGGCATGAAATCACACTTTTATTTACTAAGATCCGACCAAACAATAACACAAATAACAAAGAAACGACGCTTTCTATGTACAATGGATTAATTACACAAAAATATCAGCGTAAACGTTCTTCATCAAAGAAAATGAGGGACAATGTCAATGACGTCAGCGTCATCGCGTCGCTGGATCATTAATCTAACATTAATTGCTTTATTTTAATTTATTGTAATTTGTTACGTTGCGAAACATTATCAGTTTGGAACGTCCCGTTACATTAATTTTACAAAACGTTTCTAAAAATCACTGCAATTCACTGCATTTGAGGAAATTCACGGCATTCACAGCAATTGCCGAAAATCACGGAATTCACGGCTGATGTGACTTTGCGATTTTCTACTATCCATAATGATGCTTATATATAACGTTCAAGGCAACAGCATTTTATGAAATTCAATATATTTTCTTTATTGTATTTTTATGCATTTATAAAGCGCCTCTAGCAGAACAACCTAATCAGAGGCGAAATATGTAAATATGTTTTTGAGTTCGGTTATGAAAGTAAGTAAGTAATCTATTTACATGCTTCATTTCATTATTTTACAGGGTACTTTTGTCTGCCTGGATACAAGGCATTAGATTGCTCACAGCTTCGATGCCCGGAGCAACACTTCACAAACTTTGCTGACGTTGCTGAAGCCGAGGATGAGACGGTTAAATTAGGATTCGAGGCCGACATTAGATTTAGAGCCTAAATATCACCGGAAGTGAGATTCTAAAAGTATTAGCGTTTAATTTCTGCTTCTTCTCTGACGTTTCGTATTAGTTTAGATGGTTACACAGGAAACCATGTTACTGAACTATTTGGAGATAACCACCAGTGTGTAAGGGTTTAAGAGTTTTGGTGTCATAGCTATGTTCTTTCATTTCTCATTATCTAGTTGTAATGTACCGGCCAGTGCCTCTACACCTTGGGAATTTTCCCACGATCTTGGAAATTGGCGGATCGCCTTGGAATCTGGGGATTTTCCATGGCAATCTGGGGATTTTTTACTAAGGTCTACAGTCATAATATAATATTAATATTTCATATTGAATAATAAAAATAAGCGCTTGTTGACACGTTCCAAGTTTTTACGCAATTATTTTAAAAGGAAAAGGACTAAATCTGGACAAATCGTAGTAAAGTCGTGAAAGTTTTAAACCGGAAGCTGTCATGGCATCGTTTGATTCTGACTCTGAGTCTGGCGACACTGGCGCCGAGCCGCGTAAGAAAGCAAAGGTATGGTATAGACCTATATCTATGGTATAGACAACTGTTCAACGAGGAATGGCTGAAAATCGATGAATTTAAACTTTGGCTTAAACCAAGCGAAAGGATAATATGCATCAAAATGTAGCGTTTGTTCCAAAACACTGACTAGCGTTAACAGGTCGGCATTAATTTAGTGAAAAATGCAGCGTCTACAAGACACGTTAAAAACTACGAAACAAAATTGAGCACAATTTGTATCAACAAGTTCCTTAAGAAACCGACCACTCCCACCACTGACTGTATGTCAATTACGCCTAATTGGGATTTTAGTAAAATCTTGGGATTTTTATGGCAATATCTTGGGATTTCTAAAAATGGAGTATGGAAGCACTGGTATCGGTGGCACTCGGTGCTAACAACTATACCGAAAAATAGGAACTGCCGACAGATTAGGGGACATGCCAAGGCGGAATTATATATCGATAGAATGACTGTGAATCAATTTACATTCATGCATAGTGCACACCCTATAAGCATTGAAGGATGGACATTTCCATTTTGTAACAAAACAGCTTTCAGGCTTAACAGTGAGGTATCTGTAGAAAAGACGCCATTGTTGTGGGTCATGCTCACAACCGGAAGCCACGATAAACGCCATAAATGTCGGCGCATGCAGAAACAAAGGTTGCAAACCAGCGCAATAAAACTTCTCATGTCTTCTTCGCGGATCAGAGAGTCAGACTTCTTCGTACCTGGTGACAGCAGATCTTATTCTTACAGTCTTGAACCAAGTAGTAGGTATATTTTGTTTTTGACAAATTTAAGTCCATGACCGGGCCATTTATTCTGACTGAGTTATCAGATGAGGTTCCCCGGACCAAACGTTAGCCTCATCTATGCTCCATTCCATGTCCCTGTTGGATTCGCTATTTGCAAACAGTGGTCGTTAGGCACTAGTCTTATGGCTGAACGCAGTTTGATGAATTCAATCGATTTCTTTCTTTAGAAGAGAAGCTAGAGACATGTAACAGTCTGTCACTTGATCCTTCTCTTTTCTCCATATCATCGGGACTGCAAACGGCACTAACTTCCGAGTTCCTGCGAGCCAAACTCTCAGATCGACATCACATGTCACACAATAAATGTAAGGAGCTCAGGGTTTGTCTTCATTATCAATGTTACAACCGAAGTGGAGCTCATACGCTTTCTCAATCAGTACAGTGATTGTGTTTCTTTGAGTCTTAAACGTATACTCATCACAAATTTATGTAATCATAATCTCAAATTTTTTAAAGCGCCACTTTAAAACTAAGAGCAAAGCACCAGCATATTCACTACCGCTGCCTCGAATCCGAGGGGATTATTGGTGGTCCGAGTCCGGTTGCCAGCGAGACCAGAGGGGCAGAGCTGCTGCTAGAGCTGGTTTCGTTGTGGTCAAGAAGGCTTGGAAGGCAGAGGATCAGATGGATTAGGGTAAAAGCTGCAAAGAATCGTCCTACAGATAATAAATGCTATTGTTAAGCACACACAATGCTACCTATGCCTACCGAACACGAGCATCAACATGCATACAAATTGATATCAATGTAATGCGCAGAATCTGTATATGCGCTACTTAAAAGCGTGTGATTTATACCGAAGTTCCAAAGATTCGGTCTGGCTTCAAAGAAAGCCACTCAACAGAGGAGGTACTTTTGATGGTGGTATTTTTACAGCGTGATGCCGCTGATTCCGGGCACGTCACGCTGCTTTCTCTTTTGGATGTGAGTGCGCCTTTCGACACTACGGAACACAACAGCATCCTTACACGCCTTACACCACCAAAACCATGTGGCTGGTGGTCATGAGCTCAACCAATCCGCTTGGACGTCAGTTCCATTTGTCATCCTATATAATTCGGTCTTTGCGCCCTTCTTTTTGTACTCCATGCAGCTGATCTAGCCATGCTCATCAGTGCTCTGGGTGTGCTGGTTCAACAGCATTCTGCCGATGTCACTGGGCAATCTTCGGACTTTGCTTCATGAACATTTTTTTTATGTATCTCATGTAATTTTGTCTGCTGATCACCAAGATCATCTTTACATTTTTCTATCACGTACTTTTCTTTGGAATTGCCTATTTTTGTAAGTTCCTGCAGTCTACTAATATGTTGCCCAAAAAGTAAGCTCTTTACCTAAATTTTAAAGAATTTTAAATGTACTTTATTGAAATTAGGCCTACATGTTTGTGTTTTTGTTAGCTAAACTTTGGTATTATATGAAGACTTCTTAGATCATTTCAACATGATTTAACTATGCTGCTGGGCGCGCATACGTTATTACAGCGGGACGGATAGGTTGCACACGTTGTTGTTGTTGTTGTTGTTGTATAGGCCTATAGTTAAGAAAATGGCCTTGGCAATTACTAGGGCATATGCATTTGACTGGTTATCGAATTACAAGTAGCTCAATGAAAAATTATTATTATTTTATAATTGTAATCGAATTACAAGTAGCTCAATGATAAATTACTATTCAACTGGTGTTAATCGTAATCGTAATCGAACATTTATATATAAAGCACGTGACTTGGTGACGGAGGGCGACAATCGATTAATGCCTTTTGCATCTGGAAATTTCATCGGCCCAATGCTTTGAAATACGTCTGCTATACACCAGTATCCCTTCCGCCGTTAGAAACTCAATGCAGATTTCACACATGCCTACGCTGTAACTTGAGGCTTGTCACAGGGCAAGGCAGTTCCTTTATGCACTACTGGTGTTGAAAGCCCACGATCTTAAAGGCCCAAACGTCTTTGATGTTACAAGGGCGACGACAGTGACATGCATGCTGTATGCAAGCCCGGAGGGTGGGCCAACGTTTGACCAACTCTGTAGGAAGGCGGATGTTGGCCTTTTCACGGGGGTCTTAAACAACCCTGGTCATGTGCGACACAAATTGCTCCCACCCAAGAAACCTAAAAATTATGTTCTCAGACCTCGGTCTCACGATAGAGTGCTTAGGGCCTACTCCACTGGACAATAACATGAGGAAAAATTTCATTGGGAGAATGCTATATTCATATTGATTGTGATGCTGCGTTTTTTACTGTTGTATTTGGTAATGTATTATTTGATGCATGTACACTGGAGTGCTAATCTCTTTCAACCGGTTAAATAAAGAAAATACTTGCTTACTTACTTACAGCAATACAGCCTACGTTCCTCAACCCGAATAATTATTAAATCATAATGCACATTCAAAGTTTCGTAAAATATTTGGATACTGATTGATGACGTTATCTTGTAAAACAAACGTTACTGATGACGCAAAATCAGTCGCCATGGCAACGTTCATAAAATATTCTGAGTAAACAGACGCACGTTTAGTTTACGATTTCTTCTAAAATGTTCGTTTCAAAAGTTTTAGATTACTTTTCTCTGATATTTTGCTGAACTACAAGCTTTTTGTTCATACATAAGAAAATCGACAAAGAATCTGAGAAAGTGATCAATATTACAAGGTGTTAGATATTATCGAAATATTCGAAATGATGGAACCTGCTTATCAGGCTGAATAGACTCTCCCTTTAAACACCTAAAGAGTCTATTGTCCCAGGATATATTGACTGGTAGAGTTAATTCTTACTAGGACTAATTGACGGATAGATTGTATTGGTACTAGGACTAAAATTCTCCAGTTGGTGATCAGAAACTCAAGTGGAGTTGATTTTTTTTAAACAAGGAACTGAACATTAGCTTGTATATTAAGCCTTAACGTTTTGGCTGGTTTCGGTCCTATAGTAATTGAAAGTTGAGGGGGTTTTCTGCTAATAAAAATATGAAGAAACCCAAATCAAAAGTTAAGTTTAGTATGGCCAACATGAAGGCAAAGCCAACTTTAAAGTCAAGATGTGAAGTTAAGACACGAGGTAGGCCCTACCGTTATTTTAAAATCAGATTCTTCTGCTTTATGCCTTTAATTGAGAACATTTTAAAACACAGAACTGAACATTATCTTGTATATTCGAACTTAGCTTTTTCTTTGGTTTCAATCTTATGGTAATTTAAAGTTTTCAGCAAATCAAAATATGAAAAATCCAAATGGGAAAGACAACTTTATTATGGAGAACATTAAAGCAAAACCAACTTCATAGTAAATGGCAACACAGAAGACAACTCAAGAGACGCCATGCATAAAGCATAAACATACAGGAGAGATGGTTAATAAAAGAAGCAAGTTTTCATTTGCGATTTTAAATGGAAATCTTTTCTTTCGTCCTTAAATTCATAGGCTCACAGCCAGTTCGCTATGATTACACACGAAACTTTTGGACCACTTGGTCATGTGATATCTTATCTCAGGCTGGAAACAGATCTATAGTTTCTGTAGGCCTACTCGCCTGGAGCCAGCAACAAATTTAGTGACAACTACAGATTCGGTAAGTTCACCGAACTCGTATGATGTGATCTTTACCTCGGGAGTGGTAAAGCGCTGTAATCAATACTGACTCCTGGTTGAACTTTGTTATCTTTTAGGCCTATATTCCCCGTTCTCTGGAGAAAGTAAGCAACACTAAGACTACATACAGGAAGTTCTGGACTGACATCTCCTTCAGGATTTCGTCTTTGGTTTGGCGATACCTTTTATGTGTGGCGCCCAATTATCTTCAAGAGCGTTTCTAGTCTCAGATGGTCGCTGCCACCGTTCCGCCGCCTGTGGGGACCTGGCTGTTCCTTTCGCTCGCACAGTTACTATGGAGCGTCGGGCGTTTTCTGTGGTCGGCCCGTCGACATGGGAAGTTGCGTCACCTACCTAGGGTTCCTTCCTCTCCGTTCTACTCGTTATTTAAGACTAGGCTACTCTCTTCCGCTTGGCCTGGATCGGGGGCGCCTCTTAGTAGAGACCTGAAGGAGCGCTATATGAATTCTGATTGATTAATGTATGTATATTAGGGTGATTCACGCCGCCATGGGGAACAAAAAATTTTGCTGATTGTTTGACATAGTAGATTATTTTGTTCCTTTGGTTGTTCTGAACAATACAGCAAAGTTTTACTGTAATCTATTAATGTTTACTGGTTGCTCAACGCCCTGAAGTTCGAGATATAGTCCCCATTTGGAAAGCAATGTTTCTGCCATTGATGAGACACTGGAATGCAACGTTCTAATTACATTGGGGGTACAATCGTGGGATGAATCGTTTCAGACAACCAGATGCATATCATATGGCCAGATGAATGGCTAAGGTTATTTATTGCTTCAAGATTTACCTTTTAGAGATCAATTTCAATTGACAACCTCTGGGAAAAGATACGTAACTGAATTCTGTTTATTTGCAAACCATATATACGTGAGGGCATGGATGGCTTGTTCAGTGGCATCTGTTAGCAACTTGCAATTGTGCAAGCAGATCAGGCAGTTTACATCAATTAACAAAGATATGTCTGAGGATACCAAATAATTACAATCATCTGCGGTATATAGGACCTGAACTGGTTCTTTTGTCTTTCTTTCTGACAAAGCATCATTGGACTTGAACGCAACATTATTGCTGGCATATGTCAACATGGCAAGGACTGAAGCATCAGAGGCACTAAAATAAATCCTTATATAGATCTATGCAACGAAGAGCTGAATTAGCTAGTTAGTCCATCTTCAATCTATACCATGCGTTCTCTTGGCAATTATACACACTTATCATATCTAATAAATGATCCAGAAACTTGGAGCTCATCTGTGAGATTTCAACAGACCGAACCTGCCTTGTTTGGGTGTGTGTGGTAAGTGATGCTGCTGAGTGCTCCATTGCTGTGATATCACACTTCAATGAATCACCAAGGATGAAAATGAGATGAAAAAACTGAAACAGGTGGTTGAAGATCACCAACGCCATGTGCCAGATTCTCACAAATCAACTCGGAAAGGCTGCAGTTTGCACTAACAACTGGACCACTGATTTACGATTGACTAATAAACAGTTTCTGGTGGATTGTAGATTTTTTAGTTAGCAGATGTTGTGAATATCTATTTTCTAATGGCTACTTTGAGTTACTAATGAATCTACTATTCATGCTATTCGACTTAATTCTGTGCGTGATATAGCCATCATATTTATGCCTAACTTGAGAATACGATTGCATGGGAACTTTGTGTTCACTGAGCAGCCTCTAAAATGTATTTGATACTGATTTTTTTATAAATACTTTAATCAGAACACAAAAGGAACAAAATGAACTTTAACTTTAAAAATTTTTTTGAATCACCCTAATGTATATATCGTAACACTTAATAAAGTGCGTTTTACGTATGCTCTGAACTTGCCCAAAACCACTTCAAACTTGTTACTGCGTCGATACAAAGTTGTACGTTAAGATATCGTAAAACATCGACTCATCGTGCCCAGCGACATTAAGAAACATCGCAAAACGATTTACTGTGGCGCTGTTTCTGACCTGAAACAAGATTTCAAACTTCTACTGAATTCCGGCTTCATTTTCAGATAAGAAGATTCCTGAACATTTGACGAGATTGCATAGACAGGTTAAACAAAGAAATACAGACTGTGGGCGTGGCTTTGTAGACACTCGTCGATGACCCTTAGTTCACATGACGCCATTTTGATCACAACCATTGTAAATTAAACTAGACGTTGTTGAATTTTACACTTTTAATTGCCAAACTAGATTAAAATCTGACATTGGCTACATCGAATAAAGTATGCTAATTTACAAATAGCAATCATATGATTAATCAGGAATATAAAATGTCGAAAATGACATACAATATCAAGTTGCTTGTAGAATCTGATAATCGGTTAACGGTAATCTGAGTTTGTACTTACGTACTTTTAAATCATTCAAACTTCTTGAGCTATAGTTAAAAATCTAAATCTAAAAGAAAATAATCAATTGTTAATGCTATATTTATATATTTATATATATATATACTAGTGGACTTGCCCGTCATTATGACAAGAGAATGAGGGCGAAAGGGAGGTAGGGAGTGAAGTAGGTAGGGAGGGAGGGACAGAGGTAGGGCGGGAGGGAGGGAAGGAGGAAGGGAGGCGTAGATAGACTTATCAATCGCTGTGTGTCAATTCGGCTGTCTGTCTGACCGTCCGTCCGTCTGTCTGTCTGGCTTTGCATCTGTACGTCTATCTCCCTAGTGTTCGTGGGCGGGCGAATTTCGGGCCCACGTGTTATATTGCATCGGCTATAATCAGTCTTAAGCCTCGACCTTGCTCCTTCTTTACCTCAAAATAGAAAGAGATAGGGCGGGAGGGGGATACATACACAGACTTAATAACCGCTCTTTGTCTAACCGCCTGTCCGTCTGCCCGTCTGGCTTTGCGTCTGTATGTCTATCTCTCTAGTGTCCAGTGTTCGTGGGCGAGGCCAATTTCGGGTGCCTGTGAGAACGTTTATCGACACACAGATCTGGGAAACTATACAAATGAATTTATTTATTTTATGCATTAATTAATTATGCATATACACTACTTAACACAGATTACATTTGAATATGTTCCCTTACAATAATTCAGAGCTGCACCGGTAACGTGAAATGTTTTGTATCATGCAAGATGAAATAGGTAGACTGTTTGTTTAGAACGAAATATTGTCTTAGCAAGAGAAATGCAATATGCGTCATACAATTATGTGTTCGTCAAGGTATAATAATGCACAAAAACCCACAGACTCAGTGCTGCTTAATTCTGCGTAGCTTTAAATTCGCTGGATCATTGCACGTACACCATCCAATCTCCAATCAGTTGCCAATCCCAATTGGGTTAGATACATATTGTTGAAATATTTCGATCCGAATGGATTTGTCATGCATTGTATTCCGCAGGCATTGTACCACCATCCTCCTCTTCCCTGCTGGACAATGGCGCAGTTTGCCTTCGGATGCGCATCGTTATCTCTGTCCCATGTCGTGAAATTCATCCCGTTCTGGTAGCCTGAAGTAGCCGGATACTCGAACTGACTTCCGGCATCTCCGGCGTACCCGCTGACGTGGATCGCGTACCAGTGCGATTCTGGATCGATCTTGAAACTGTCGTATTCGGTGGAGAACCAGGACTCGTTCTGAATAGATTTGAACTCGAAGCGCACTTTGTACTGCCCGTTGTTAGTCATCTGGGCGAGTTTTTCGAGGCCGAGCCAGTACTCCCCAGTCGGGTCACCGAAGCCGTCCCGATAATTGTTCCAGGTCTCGTTGAATGCGACACTTCCATCGAAACGATAAAGAAAGACGATCCAACGATTGACGGAAGTGACTGGAATAGGCTGAGCGAAGGTTGGAACGGAAATGGTTGTCTGAATAGACTGCGCCACAAAAGCTGAAAGCATAAACCCAGTCAGTACCCTAAATCATTGATATTCATCTTCAAAATTCCGCCTCTCATCCAAAGCCATAATATGAAGGTTACTGTAACAGGGTATAAATGGCATTAACTCTTATAAGTGCCGGTTTCCAATCAAAGTCCGGTCTGTAATAGAGAAACGATTTGTGCAAATAAACGCAGGCCTCTTTTAAGCGCCGCTTTCTACTAAATGGTCGGTCTCCTTTAGGCGCCGGAATTTTAAAGACATAGGGTACCTGCGTCTGTGCTACGATTATGTCACACAAGCATGGCAGACGAAACTGAGAAAGATGACCATTTATGCTTTAGCCGTGCAGTTAACAGAAATCGTATTGAAAAGAAACACAAATACGGGATTTTAACAGAGAGCAGGAGATCAATGTGTGCACATAAACACCGGACTCTTTTAACGCCTGTCCCCCAAACGCCGCCGAAAATAAAAAAATGTGGGGCGTTTATACTGTGATGTATTTGCGTAGTCGTGTCAGTAGTTTATCTATTAAACCTACAGCCTGGCCAAATTTACGAAGGGCTTTGATTGTATCACATGGTATCTCTTATTGTTCCATATCTCAGACGGCCAACGCGCACTGACACGATAGGAACAATCCCGACACAATGTTGGATTACGTTGGAACAGTACTGTCTTACCATGTGTATTTGCTGGCCGGGATGTAAGGCATTTCATATATCCTTTTTATTAGACCCTAGAGGATCGTTAATCAAGGAATCTAAAATCCCAGGTCAGATGAAATAGGATTAAACTACATCCGCGGTTGAGGCGAAGAAGGAGTTTTGAGATTTGCTTGACAACATCGTTACTAAGTGATTGATAAGGAACTAAGATACATTCAGGAGAGCAAGTTTATTCATAAAGAATTGAGTTTTATCTGTAGGTCTGTATGGTCAAATGAAGAGGTTTCGAAAAACTGGCTTCGCGGAGTAACGTGCAAATGTTGTAAAGTTGCCCTGACGGGACTTTCATGGACACATTCCTAAAGTGGGAGGGGTTGAGACAATGCTTGCAACGTTTATAGATAAGGAGCAAAAACTGGAACCAAAGTAGAGTAGTATCAGAGAATCCAAACAAAGAAGATAGACCCTGAAGGAATAGTTCGTGGCCTACATGATGTGAAAAGCGGTAAAGGAGTTCAGTAAGTATGGACTTGCAGCAGAAAAGATAATCAACGGAGGAAGGAGGATCCAAAAGAAGTTAGGATAAAATGGATCCGATGCGAGGAAAAAGTTAAGAAGAAGGCAATTGATAGCATGTTATCAAATTCTTTTTTCTGCTATTGCAGTTATGTCAGACTTTGCAGGAGTATGTGCCTATTGTCCACGTCATATGCGAAAATTCTTTAAGCAAACGTTTCCGCTATTATATTCTGTTTTCGAGATAAAAACTCTTTAACAAATCTGTCTCCATCGCTTAGATTCATTCATAAGTTGTAGTTAACCAAATATAGCTACGAAATAATATGAAATCATGTTAAGGGATCAGTCAGAAACTTTAATATTAGTGTGTTGTAGCAATGTAACTTTAGTACTAAGAATCTAAGTGCTTGCAGTATAAGAAATAAGTACTGTAATACGCATGGAAAGAAACTGCTTAGTTTAATTTAAATGCTGTGAATTTTTGCTTAAGTTATTCGAGTTCGTCCACCACGTTATCTTGCAGACTGCATCAAGTGATTGCCTGACGACACTATGCATCTACTGCGGCTGCGATATCATCGTACCATCAAACACGACAAAACGGACCCCAGTTATACCTACCTCCTCATGTTCGCAACTCTCTTAGCGAGACTGTCTTTCGCTCTAAACTGAAATGCTACCTCTTCCAATCTGCCTATGGCTCTAAATGGTTGTCTGGCTTCAATATGCACTTCTGAACTTTGCAAGTAGGGCAATATCAAATTGCAGTTGTATCGTATTGTATTATATTGTACTGTATACCTAAGGCCTTTTAGGGCCGTTACCATCGTGCGTGGGATAGCATCTATTTAGGATGCTGAATGTTCACGTTTAGAAATTAAAACTCTGCCTGCTATCAAACTTCTAGCACTTTCACTGACAATAATTGGTTTCAAAAGAAATTGTCGCACCTACAGTACATAACATTGCCTAAAGGTTCAATTATTCCTGTACATAAAGTATGTAGGCCTATATATATGCATGGTACAATATATATATATATATATAATAACATATGCCTGAGTCATCCCAGGTGACTCATCTGGGATGGTGAAATGCCTAAACTTACCTGCCGGCTGCTGACATTGTACTAGAGTCCAGTTGTCGTTTAGACAATGCATGCATCCATCTCCCGTCAGGTTGAATCCACACTGAAGGTACAACCGCTTCTGGTACGTAAACGGAATATGGCACTTTTGATCAGCAATACCTGCAATGATGGAAATGGACGTTTGTACAGCGCAGCTTCATATTGAAGCCACTTCGAGTGCATAGTGGATGAGGACAAATAATGCGACGTATGGCCTGGTTATGCCCGAATGTCTGTTTCCAGCGCTGAATGATGCGAGATATGCTATTCAATATCAAGGAAAGCGAACTGTATAATACTGTTGTTAACATATAAAATTAAGGCAAGACGAAACAAGGTATTACCTCTTGTTAATTTACTTTACCCTTAAAAGCTTTAATGTTAGTTTATAAGGTAAAGTAAGGTAAGCTTAATATAAGGTAATCGCAGGTTTCTATGGATTTTCTGCCTTCTGCCTTAGTAATCTTTTAACTGAAGCCCAAATTCTATACACCGTTGCTAGTGATAAGTTATGCCTACTTGTCACTACTGCAGTCGGTAGCATATTATACAACTTCAAAACGTGCAAGTCATCATGCATAGACAAGCGGTAGAGGAATATTGTTACAGGAGACCATCCAGACCGACTTAATGTCGACATATCTTTGAAAGTAGGGAGATTGGCGGATCCAGCAGTTTTAAAAGAGAACCATCCATGTAAGAAAATATTTTGTCTTACTTTAGGTGTAATAAAATCGTTTCAAGCATCTAAACGCATGTTTTAAATTTTAAAGTGCGTGAGAAGAGAACCGCTAAGCCGACATGACACGTGCAAGCCAGTAAATATTGAGCTCTATAGTCCCTTAATACCCTTGGTATATCGTAGATGATCACTAGTAATGTTTGAAGAGCGTTGAAGCTTATCCTTTGCTGAATAATAGTCTCGCTCATACTTTACGCTTTCGTAAATGAGCTTTTAATGGAAGATAAGTTGCATTCGTTACCTTAAAATTTATAAATTCTGAACACAGTACAACACTGTTACATCATGCCAACATTGGCTAGAATCAGCTACAGCAATGCCAGGCTTGGTTTAGAAGCGCCATCAGAATCGCGGGATCAGGATAATATAATGTTGTATAAATGTGTATAAATCCGATCGTGCAAGTGCAATTAGTTTGAAATAAAGCAGGCCTTGCATCAAATACTCTGAGAAAAGTAAACAGACTCACCTGTGTAAAGTTGATCTATATGAGTCTGAAAATTACAAGCGTTTTCTTAATAAATAAATAAATAAATAAATAGATTATTATGATGAAAAAGGAATTATCTTTCACAGCGCCAGCGTTTGACCATCAGATGAAATGAAATCCACTTACACACGACACGACAGGAATCGATCGACAGACCGATCTACCAAGCGAAAGGTCATTGTTTGCAGTATTAGCAAGTAGTGATTTTAAAAAGAAGGCGTCCATATAATTATGAATGTATGAATTTACGACAAGGCTATACTTAATTAAGTACCGGTATTTCAAGAAGCAGTATTCGAGAATGTCTCTGAAAAAGAATTTCTTTATTTCTTCCTTCCTGTTTAATCATAGTGAGATAGGGCCTTCACTTGAAAAATCTGCTATGGAATTTTAAAATATTTATGCTCTAAGTCTAAAAGCTGAATTTGAAGTGCCAACAATTATGTGAGCTCTTCATAGAATAAAGAAGAGGCTTAAAATATCTCATATTTTAGAAGAGTATCCACTATTGTATATCGTTTTAGAAAAAGGTCTTAGAATTAAGACTTACCTGATAGTGGGTACACGACGGAGAAGGTCCATAGCATTTTGGTTGGTTGAAGAAGAGGTCGCATGTTTTGCTCACATTGTTGTAGTTGAAGTCCTCACAATACAATGATCGTTGGCATTCGAGGGCACAGACCAGAACGGAGTTCAAGGACAATGAATTTGTAGGTGCTTCGAGGGCGCAGAGCTCTAATCCAGGAGGAGCTTCCAACACTTGGTACAAACGTACGTCATCTATCATGGCGTATGAAACGTTTGCGAGTTGGATAGCAAAGTAGAACGTCGTCCAAAGCATCGAAAAACCGACCATTGTCACAGGTAAAATCTTAAACGCAATGTGATATACTGTCAGCAGCTCCGTAAAATTAGTTTTTCTTAAAAATAATTTAAGGTATCAAGACAGCAACGTTGACAGTTGCATTTTTGCGATTCAATGGAATTGTGAATTCCCCGTCGATGTGCAATTTATACATTCCTAAGCCAACGCAGTACTGAAAGAAAACCTAGAAATTGCTTTCTCTAATGCAACCCTACTTTCACTATACCTTGAAATGGAAAAACGGTTGCTATCAGTCCTACAACACCGCCCGCTACCTATCGATCAAGGCATATCGAAACACTAGTACGGCTATGGTTCGTTGTCTAACTTCGCGTTGTCTAAAATGTCAGGCCACTAGATTTATATAGTTTGCTGCGGTCTTTATTAATCGATGTTAACGGGAGGAAGACATGCACAATGAAACAAGGACACATTTAGAACAGCACTTATAACGGAAAGACCTGCACAATGAAAAAAGGACACATTTAGAACAGCACTTATAAAAAACGGGAAGACCTGCACAATGAAAAAAGGATATATATTCAGAACAGCACTTATAAAATACGGGAAGACCTGCAAAATGAAAAACGGACACATTTAGAACAGCACTTGTAAAAAACGGGAAGACCTGCACAATTAAAAAAGGACACATTTAGAACAGCACCTATAAAAAACGGGAAGACCTGCACAATGAAAAAAGACACATTTACCACGTATAAAAAGGCATGTCGAAACACTAGTACGGTTATTATTTCTTTACCTTACTTATGTTCATACCTTACCACTGTTTTGCAGTTACAAGGTTTGAAAAGTACCGACGCAGTTTGTTTCAAAGTTTAGGAATTGATTATATGCACAATGAAAAAGGACACATACTAAACGCACATACAGCACATACTAAACGCTTTCATACCTCACTACTATTTTGCAGTTACAAGGTTTGAAAAGCACCGACACATAATATTTGCTGTTCGCTTCAGGTAAATATTTTGTGTTTCATTTAAACTCATTGTTAAATAGCGAAGTTTGAACTGTAATTGTTGTTTTGCTTATTGTAAACATAATTCTGCAAATGTTACATTGAATTTTTTTCATTGTTCACCCGTTGTATTACCTTTTACTTTGTATGGCCTAGTTAACAAAAGCGAATCGCTCAAAATGTGATGTCTGAAAACGTTATACGATGTTGTCTGGCATTCAATCTATACTCTCATATAAACGGGAAGACCGCAGTTGGGCTGGGAATGATCCTGAGGAGGCATTCTTGAAGAAGCCCTATATAAAACTGCTCTAATGATGATGATGAAGACGACGATGATGATGATGATGATGATGATGATGATGATAATAATAATAATAATAATAATAATAATAATAATAATAATAATAATAATAATAATAATCTATACATATAATATCCACAGATCGTGTATCTGTCGATAAACGCTACGTCACGAACGGTTTCTGTTCCAATGTGAAACAGAAACCGTTTGTGACGTCAGTAGCCTACTGCGGTCTTGACGAGGGCGATCAGAGCATTTTAACCAACGATACATATAGGCCTAGATACACTGCCGTCATAATATGACGGGTAAATACTCTAGTAATAATAATAATAATAATAATAATAATAATAATAATAATAATAATAATAATAATAAAATAATGATAACAACACGTAAAATCAAAGGAGATTAATGAAAACTTCTGTACTAGAGCAAATAGACAATCGCTCACATGACGTCTTAGGGGAACACGTTTGCAAACAAAACCCAAATTATGGACTATATATTACAATTCAGCTACAAGAGTATAGTAACCGTACACTGTGGGTGGGAAGATGTGATGAAAAGAGAGACAGAGACAGAGACTGCGAAAGTGAGACAGAGAGAGATAGAGAGACAGAGAGAGATAGAAAGAGGACTGGCCACCAACCCTCAAATGCCGAGGCTAAGAAATTGAAGTCGCTAGCACTTCTTACCCATGGCTGCTGCCTCTCAGGCTATCTCAAGGTACTGCTCTTCTTCTCTTCGTGTATATTTATATATTTGCATATACACAATAACCAAGGCAACGGCATCTTATAAAGTCTAACATTTTTTGTAAATATGTTTTTGAATTAGGTTATGAAAGAATTTAATACAGCCCAAAATCCATAAGTTACACCAAGAGTGTTCAGAAAGTAATATCTTCGTTGTCCAGTATATAAAACCCTCACCCGATTCGTATTCATCTTGATATGTACATCTTTCTGACGCGTTAATCACGTGCTTGAGGTTACTGGGTGCGCCTAGCTGACACGCTCTAGTCGCGTGCATCGGGTTTCAGGATGCGTCTAGAGCCCATCCATACCCTGCGTAGGCAGTTTGATGTCGACTGAGCCGGAGATCTGTCACTTTGAGCTTGCACATAAAACACTGCGCTGGCGTTGTGATGAGCCACGAACCGTTACAAACCAATTTAATCTTGACTGTTTTTTAGTGGCAAGGGAGAGCGTGAAAAGATTTTATCAATAGTTTGGGTTGCATGTGTCTTTGACATATTCAGGCATGTAGAGAAATTTATGCCGAACTCTGAAGTAGTGTTGTAATTGAACTCTTTTGTTAATTAATTCCACGTAAAATACAGAAACTGTTTGTCTTATCTCAAGTTTGAAGGGTTCCACGACAAAAGGTTCACGGACAAATGGTAGCTACGCTAAAGCGAAGCTCGATTAATTCCCACCAGAAGTAGTCGACAACTTTTAGTTACAGTTTTTAGACTCGTTCTGAATCTCATCTAGTTTATTCAAGTAGTATAATTATAAGGAATTTGTTTCTCATAGTGTAAACCCTGCCTGATCTTATACACTTAGAAAAATGCTGTTCTACCTGAACTCAAAATACACCTTACCTCTGTGATCTTCCGTCTGCTTCCTTTGCTTTCTTTGAACCAATCAGTAGTTGCAATACTTGTGTAAAGAATTGGCACTATGGCACTGGTAGGCCTAATTACCATTAACGAAAATGAGCCAGTCAAAGATAGGTCAAAATGAAGACAGTTAGAATAGAATACGGAGATTGTCTGAACTCGGTCTACTACGCGCGGAGAAATCAAACTCAGAATGGAGTGGAAAGATCAAATTCAACAATTAAATAGAAACTTCTTCAAACGGTGAAAATCGTCGATTCGACCTCCTCTTCGTACGCCAGACCACCATCTATGAGTTCTCTCTGAATCCCACTAATCATCGGAGCAGGACTGTCGCTTGTTTCAATTGGCAACCGATTGATTTTTAATTGTTCCTTTAACTGTGGCACTATCTTGAAAACACTTTTTGGTGCAGTGATTATGCCCAAGTCTCTTAGCACTCGCCCCTTCTCTTTATGGATCCTAGCAACGGCTGTAAACAAATTTCAGCTACCGTTGATAAGGGAGCTGTTTGTCATGCAAATAAATGGATTTAAATTTTTTCCTTTAACAGCCGCACTTTCTCCTCCGCTGAGCACAAAGCGGCCTGCTCTCACTGTGCGTAGTTAGTTGATCGATTCAATAGCTAAGGACGATGAAAGCCTTCTGCTTCAGTCGTCACTTCAAAACAACGACACTATTTGCCGGCTAATCACCAGCGAATAATTAAAAGACCGAACTGATTATTGAATACTAAAGAGAGGCCTATGTCTTTGTTATGATCAGAGGAGCGTAGTCGATAACGCAGGTCTGCAATTAAATAGAAACTTCTTCAACCGGTGCAAATCGTCGATTAACGAGATTCTGCACAACGGATGTTTTCAAGAGACCGGTCACATTGTAGCAAATGTTTCGCGAACATAGGTTCGAATCCATTGCAGTACTTGGACTTCCGTAAAATTAACGAAGTGACTTCAGCGAACAGCAGGCCCAAACACGCAGTTTCTTTCGACTGTCTGAAAAACAAAAGACATCCTCATCTTAACTGGTCCGTCTAAAAGTAATTAGGGCCTGCCTTAGCTTCTTACTAGCTCCTCACAACCAACGAAGCACAGGAACAACAACGACGATTAGATGAACAATCGAAGAGTGACGTAACGAACGGATTCAGCGAAAGATTTAAAGACTGCGCCCCTTTTAATTTTCTAGTTCAGCGCTTCCCAAACTGTGGTCCGCGGACCGGTGCCGGTCCTCGAGCCCTCAGTTGCCAGTCCGCAAAGTGTGTCAAGAAACTGGACAAGGTCTGGCTCGAACTGTCTTCAAAAATACAATTGTCTCACGATCAAAACCATATTTTTCATATAAATTAAAAAGATTTGTTCTGGGAGTAAATGTATTTTAGGTATTGTAAATGAAAACTGCCGTAGAAATAATTACTCGACGAATTGCTGACAGGTCAAATTGGCCTAGAAGTTGTTGTTCGCCTTTACTAGAAATTTTGATAGTAACATTTACGGTTTTGACTGGCATTTAGAAACGAGATGTAACGTATATCTATCGTCTTTAAAAACCTGGTAACTGCTTCCATCAATAGAAAATAAACACGTCTGCTTTTAGATTCGATATTGTAAGTATGCTATAGGCCAATTATAAAATTTAATGTGAAAACTGTAACAATTAAAAATACCACACTACACCCCGGACACGAGGACGGCGTCCTCCAAGATTAAGCACACTTCTGTTATATACACTGTGTCCCAATTGAACTGATACCCTTTTTGTTTTGGCAATAAATCTGTAAATTCTAAATATAATTCAATAAAATTTTAAGCATTGAAAGAGGGATAAATTATAAATATTTTCTAAAAATTTCATCAAATTCTATCAACCCGTTCCAAAGTTATGAACATTCAAATTTGGACAAACAAAATTCGAACTTTCCAACATGTAAAAAGTCATTTTTTAAATTATTTTTATTAGAATTTAGAATTCGACAAAACATGAAGACATCAACATTTTAAATTAATTTGAATCAAATGTCCTTCAAAGTTGATGTTAAAAATGCCCGCCATTAGCTCGAGTACATGCTCTAAGGCGATGTCGCCAATGTTCATTGATTGCACGATCAACAATTTCTTGATCAAAACGATTCCATTCCTGCACAACTCGCTGTTTGAGATGGTCAATGTCGCGTATACGCGGGTTTAGGATAAACACGTTCTTGACGGACGCTCCATATCTTGTAGTTGAGCGGATTGAGATTATGGCTACTGGAGGACCAAAGAGTGGGTGAAATAAATTCTGGAGTTTCTCTTGACAGCAGATCCACAGTTTCTCTTGCTCGGTGAGCTGGAGCACTGTGCTGCTGGAATATGAAATTTCTTCAAAACCTTTTTGTTCCGTAATGTTTTTCTTGTCTTAAAATTTTAATCAAGCTCAAGTCATCTTCACTGAAAACCATATTCTTTTATTATTGTCTGCTTAAATGGAAATGAAGTCATTATGACGTCATACCTTCTTAGTAAGTAAGGTATGCAGTTTGCAAAAAATAATGTTGTCTTTTACATGTTGGAAAGTTCGAATTTTGTTTGTCCAAATTTGAATGTTCATAACTTTTGACTCTGTTGACAGAATTTGATGAAATTTTCAAAACAAATTGATAATTTATCCCTCTTTCAATATTTTAAATTGTATTGAATTATATTTAGAATTGACAGATTTATTGTCAAAACAAAAAGGGTATCAGTTCAATTGGGACACAGTGTAGTTTCTTAGAGCCTGAGGGATTTTTCGTACATCGGGCGTTAAAAAATTAAATATAATAAATATAATTATTAATAAACAGCAGTAGCATGCATATTTGTCAATTTTTTAATGCAACTTTTTGGTTCACATTAGATCAGTAGGCCCTACAAAGTAATAATAGCAGAGATTTAAGTGCCATAGTTGGTAAACAGTCGAAAGAAAATCGGTGCAACGATTCAGAAGCACTGAAGTATTCAGCTGATAGTTAGGCTAGTACTGAATTATATATCAGCGCTACTATTACAAAATCTAACTTTTTAAAATCCAATTTCTAAATCAAAATAATTAATAAATTGGGCACCGGTCCTGCTGCAATGGAAAAATTCACACTGAAAGTAAATTCCTCGGTCACACTGAAAAGTTTGGGAAACGCTGTTCTAGTTTACTTGTAATAATTCATATATCGTTCAGATTCTTGATATTAAATATTCTGCCCACATTTTAGACTGAAAATCAAGTTGTTCTTATTTTTAAATATTTATAAATTTAATATATTGAATCATTGAATTTCATAATACAATTTCTGTCGCTAATTTTGCTCACTCTTGTGCCTCTTTTCCCTTTTCGTTACGCCACTGCAATCGAACAGTGCAATATAACAGTTTAAAAATTCAATAATAATAATAATAATGTATTTTAAATGTTAACCAACCGCTATCGTTATAATGTAGGTCTATGGTGATATATATATATATATATATATATATATATATATATATATATATATATATATATATATATATATATATATATATATATATATATATACAATAGGGACCGATTGTTGCGTTTATGCCGTGCTTCTAACCTGATTACTACCCATCTGTCAGGAACGTTTAGTTGGTCTTGAGACATTGAACAAATATATGAATTTTCAATTTTCAGACTCTCTGGCTAATTATAAGTTTATCGGTGATCTCAGAACTTATATGGCGCGAAAAACTCCGAGAGATTCGGATTCAGGCGTCCACGTGGTCGTTTCCCGACAGTAACATCATAACTGGGTAAAGGTCTCAGCGCTTTCTAATTGCTAAGCATTCGTATTCTTTATCCCAGACCATGGATCCGACCGCATGTCCATCTGTCGCTTTCTACAACGCTTCTTGCTCGTTTGTTTCGGTTTTCACAGATATTTATGAGATTTCGTGATTTGGTGCAACCGATTTTATTCCTTATTTACGATTTCCTCTACATATTTCATTTACGATTTTCTCTACATATTTTATCGGCTTCCAAGCTCTACCGTACACTTGAAAATAAGTCATTCTTATCCTCAAAAGACAAGTTCTCACGAACTATAACCTTCAGTTTTCTCGAGCTCTACTTAGCTTGAGAGTTTTATGATTTAGGCCTATGATTTAGGCCTATGTAATCTCTAATATCATCCGTACGTTTGATTTCACGTGTGTATGACGGTAGTGGAGATTCATGGTGTTAGTCGAACAGCACACGCACACACACACACACACACACACACACACACACACACACACACACACACACACACACACACACACACATATATATATATATATATATATATATATATTCATCTCAATGAGTGCATATATATATACACTCATATATAGACCACCTGGTTCAAATCTTTCTGAGTTCCAAAGTGAATTTGATCAACTTACTTCAGAAATTGGGGAAAGGAATAAAGAAATTATATTGCTTGGCGATTATAACATCGATCTTCTAAAAGTTAATGAACATAGAGACACGAATTTATTCTATAATAGTTTAATATCCCACCATTACCTTCCAGCAATAACTAAGCCTATCAGAATTACACAAAACTAAAACTTTAATCGATAATGTCTTGTGTACTAATTGGGCCAAAATGAAATTCGCATCTATCATCATTTCGGATCTATCAGATCACCTCCCAATTATTACTCAATTCTCTCTTGAAAAATATAACACAAAACGGGCGGTATATGCAGATCAAAGATCAATTACTCCAAGAGGACTGGAAAATCTTTCTAGAGCGCTTGAGGAAAACAATTGGGAACTAGTTAGTCAATATTCGCAATTAGGATTAGTTAATGAGGCGTATGAATCCTTCATCTCTACCTACAAGCAGCTTTACTCCGAAGCATTTCCGATTCAACATAGGAAGAGCGAAAAAATGAAAAAAATGAGGAACGTCTGGATGACTCCTGGACTCTTGAGAAAAACTTATTATATGCCAAGTTTATAAAAAAAAACAACGTCCGATAGTTAAAAGACTTTTACGTTATATAGAAATAAATTTAAGTCATTAAGAATACTCACAGAAAAGAACTACTATAAGACTGAATCTGAAAAATCTCATAATGACATTAGGTCTACTTGGAAAGTGGTTCGTTCGGCAATGCAGCTGAACGCGAGAAATATGAAAATAGATGCACTGACGACTGGAGAGAACAGAATTGAGGATCCTGGAGCATTAGCAAATCAATTCAATGATACTTCCTTAATTTGCCTGGGGTGTTAGGCTGTTAGCTAACGAAGTACCAATCACCCAAACCTCGTACAAAGAGTACTTACCGAAGCCTAACTTGAACTCTATGGGGCTAATCCTAACTACGCATGAGGAAGTACTGAGAACCCTAAAAAACCATTCCAAAGGACTAGATGACATTGATGACATATATATATATATATATATATATTGTTAGGATCCCATGACTGACTAGTCCTAGGATGGGCAACAGTCCTGCTTGACTGGTTTTCTTTGGCTGAGAAGAGACCTCTACCGAGGAAAGATCTACTATATAAGGATAGAGAATAGGGTGTGTGAGAGAAGTCTTTGACGATACTGCCGACGGGCCGTAGTCTTGTCCGAGTACTTCCTGGGAGAAGTCTCTGATGATACTGCCGACTGGCCTTAGTCTTGTCCGAGTACTTCCTGTGCATGATAGTTAAGCTATCTTTCGTGAGGCTTTACACGTTTGGTGTTCGACGTACGTTCTACGTTTGTACGTTTCTGGTCGTCAGCCTGTTGCTGCATTGAAGACCAGGTTTTCTTTGGCGTTCTTCCGTGTGTGATGAGCGAACCGTTTTCCACCGTCATTCTACGGTTGGGTAATGTATCGTTAATTTGTTTGGAGAATTATAGGCTACCTGTTTAAACTAGACACGAGTTGTTTGGGCACCCCGTCAAAAGAGCGACCGACAAAAGAGCGCCGACAAAAGAGCGTCGACAAAAGAGCGCCGACAAAAGAGCGCCGACAAAAGAGCGCCGTATAGACGTGTAATAATGAAACAAATTTTATGAATTAATATCGGTAGCCGGAAACCAGTAGCATCATCTTTCCTTTTTGCGATTCGACCTCGTCCATGTTCGTGTTCTTTGACGAGTGAAACGGTTTGTAACATTTATTTAACGACGCCGTCATATCGAGTGATGGATGGATGGATCCATGGTTTAACGACATCTTATAGCAACAAAGGCTGTTGACGTCGACATAAATTATTTTGGCATATTACAGCATATCGAGTGAAAGGCTCACCGTGCTTATTATAAGAATTTAAACGGCGTTCTACTACGTCCGAGCGATTTCACTGCTATGTCTGCGCTAATTTAGATGCCGGTAACATCAAATAAAATTATTAACTTACACGTGCACTGTTTATGTCGGCGCTAACTTATATCACTTCAAATAAAAGCAATAATTTCTTTGTTAAATTGCTATGTCAACGCTCATTCAAATAAAATCAAATACTTCTTTGTGAAATTGCTATGTCAACGCTCATTCAAATAAAATCAAATACTTCTTTGTGAAATTGCTATGTCGGCGCTTATTTACATGTAGGTAACTTCAAATAAAATCAAATACTTCTAACACCAGTTGACATAGCTCAATTGTTGTTAATACAAGTTTCGGTACTCTTCTGGCGGCGGCGCTCTTATGTCGGCGCTCTTTTGTCGACGCTCTTTTGTCGGCGCTCTTTTGTCGGTCGCTCTTTTGACGGGTCACCAGTTGTTTGAGCTTTTATTAGGATGAACTCGTAACATGTGGGTGCTCGCGGGATTTTTTTACGCTCTAAATTATCTCTTTGAATACGAAATTTGTATTGTTAAGGAAAATTGAGAATTTTAGAGGCGTATCTGTGTGGAAATTTTGAAAGTGCGGAAAGTTGAATTTGATGCTCCGTTTCGAAAATTTGAAATTTTGAATTTCGCGTTAGCTTTTGTCCTAAATTCTTGCTTTGAAATTGTGGACTTGCGTAAGTTGCTGAAATGGAAAATTCGCTAGAGTTTAAGCTTTTGTACTGTGAAGATATTTTCGATATGTCTGTCGAAGAGATGAGGGAAAGTTTTAATAGTTTAGGACTAGGAATAAAAACTTGGAATGAGGTAAAGCTGCAGAAAATGGTCTGGGTATTTCTTGACGAGTTAAACATGAAAAATTTTGAAATTTGGGAACAGAAGGTTGACGGAGAACGAGTTCGAATTCATGAGCAGAAAATGAAAGAGTATGAAATGAATATAGCACGTTCGGAAGCGGAAATATTGGCAATACAGGCTAGAGAACGGGAATTGGAAGCGACAATAATGAGTTGTACTTCTTTGCCAGTGAATATACGTGATTCTGTTGAGACTCGAGACGATAAACTAATTCAGGGTGTGTCGTTAAATATTTCGGATAGTTTGTACACTGAGTCTGTGGGAATTAATGACTGTGACGAGTGGCGACTGAATGAAGGTGATTTGTTAGGACTGTTTCATGAGTCGAATGAGATTAATGTGTGCAGGTATTCTGGTTGTGTTGAATATATAAATGTGTTGTCTAATACTCCTGATTTCTTTGGTGAGACAAGGACAAACACTTCGGATGTTGATGAAGGTGTGTCGTCGGACGATTTGGTTCGGTTGGTTGACGACGACGACAACGAGGATGATGTTGCGCCAGTTGACTTACTTTGCTTCTGTCGAGATGAGTATGTTTTGTCAACTTTATTTGCGATTGATGAGTCGAGTGAGATAGTGGTCAATGCATGGAATGAATGTGAATTGATTAACGGAATTTTGAATGAGTCATTTGAAAGTATTCCGAACGATTTGTTGGTGGACTCGAATGCGAGTATTGAGTTTCTGCATGTTCTGGAGAAGGATGGTCTTCAGTTGGCTAAAAGCGCTGCTGTTGATGATTGTGTATTGCCGAAAGATTTGGTTCGGTTGTTTACTGAAGACACTGAAATCCTCGGTGATGTTGCATCGACTTTGAATGGGGGGTTGTTTTCGTTCATAGTTTGGATGAGGTGAATGTGAATGTGTTTACGCCTCATGACTGTGTTCGTAATAGACAGATTTTGACCGTAGCTTTGCATCCGACTGATTGGATTTGTGAATGCACGACGGATGTAATGGAGTTGAGTTTGACAGGAAAGACTTTGCCTGTAGTTGATACTTCTGTTTCACAGAATGTTTTGCTGTGTCAAGATTTGCATTTGACTAGAGAGGTTTGTTTTATGAGCGAATGCTTTGAGTTGTCAGTTACTTTGAGTTGTGGCACTCTGGTGTTGGTGAATGATTCGCTACATGCGCATTGGCTTTGTTGTTGCCTTTCTTTTCGATGGACGGTGTTCCATGGCATTGGTATATCGTGTACCGTGTTGACCGTTTGCCAGTGGTTTTCTGTTTACATGCATCGTAAATATTTGTGCTCTTCAGTTCGAGTGTTTGGGAAGCAAGGTGCTTTGTGCGTTGATGAGCTTGGTTGTTCAGAGTCAGTGATTGATTCTCTTGTGAACCGTTATAATGACTCTAATGCTGTTGCAAGAGTTTATTTACAGAGATGTTCTGTTTTGGATCGTGTTGGTGGACGTCGACGGAGCAAGCGACTGCGAAGGTCGAGACAATCTTCTGCTTCTTCGATAAAGTTCGTGGCTATGGTGGTTCTGCTGACGACACTATGCGGCTACGTTGGTGACGCCTCGCTGTCGGAAGCTTTGCGCTCCGATGGTAATGCTTCGACTGTGCTACACAATGGCGTGTGTGTGTATATATATATATATATATATATATATATATATAAAACCATTAGATTAGCAGGAACGCTTGATAGACCTAAATCCTAAACGACTTTTATCATCATTCGGCTGGCCTTTAAGTTGAGTAAGGTCATTTGGAGCTTTCCAAATAAATTTTCCAAATCTGTTGAAGATAGTCGCATTGATCATGAGCATACCTCCTTCAAATGCTGCAGTTGAACGAGTGCTTAGTTTCATGGAAGGATTCTGGTCCGATACAAGAAACAGATGCTTGACTGAGCTTATTAAATCAGAACCTCAGGTGAAGATGAACTTCGATATGGATTACCAAGCATTTCATAAGTCTGTCAAAGGCAACAAGGAGTTGTTGCGTTGTGTAGGAAATGACAACAGTATACGTTTTGACACTAGTCTAAATTGCCTAGATAACGTACTTTACCTTTTTGCTTATCACTCAGTGATGTCAATGTAGTCTCTGTCAAGTCTATACTGAACATTTAATTTTTCATTTGTAAATCGAACTATGCCAAAATAACAATAGGCCTAATGTACATGATTAAGACCAATACCAGTCACTTTGTCAACACCTTACTATCTAGGCTTGAACCTTTATTCATTTTAAGCAATTTTTATTTTGAGTTTGAACAATAAATAGACCAATTTGTGTACTTCTGGCTAGCTTTCGTTCTAACTGAATTAATTACGAATAAAATGCTTCATTTCGATATAAAATCTTACAAATTTATTTCAGTTGCATATGTATCTCTTTCCAATGAGACCAGCTACTAATTGAATTTGACATGCTTTTTTCTGCCGTAACGCTCCTGAACGGCGTTCCGGCACCTTTTTTCAGCTGTTCAAAATAATTTAGTTTTTTTAAGAAAAGAATAATTTAGTTATTTTAATTCAAGGTGACGTCAAAAATTTCTTGAGGAGGGTATCACGAAAACGGTAAAACCCCGCCCCAAACCCTACCCCGTTTCTTCTCGGGTTTTGCCCTCGAGTTTGCCCTTCCATAATGGTTCAGTTCTGGAACCTTTATTCTAGAAAAAAAGCACTATATGTATCTGTGGTGTCCCGGAATCGCAGAAAAGAAATGTGGTCACCCTAATTCGCTCATCTCGATCTACTTATTTGAATGGCCATATGCGTAACGGTTTTGTTCTTGGTACCAACAAAATATTATTGGTTTGATGCAGTTTTCTGCCCCTGAATGCCTCCATCTTCAACCTAGCAAATCATGCAAGTTTTCCCTTATCAAAAAGACTCACCCCTGTAAGGTTGATAAGTCTGGGACTGCAAATTATAAAGCACTATTCTTTATAAAGAAATAGCTAGATAACTGAATAACTAACTATGATGAAGTTGTTTTTGAGAATGTTCTGAACAAAGAATTTCCTTATTTCGGCTTTCTTATGAAACCAGAGTGACTAGGGGTCTATACCTGAAAATTATGTTATAGACTCTTTGAAATATTTATGCTCTGAGCCAGTGAGCCTATATGCCACAAAATGAGAAATTATGCAAAGAACGTCTGCTATAAAGCATATAATATTTGAAAAACTGACATTTTAGAAGACCATTTTAGGAGACTGTTTAATTTCGATATAGAAAAGAATATAGAATTGATGACCTGATAGTGAGTACACAGCGGAGAGGCTCCATTACACTTGGGTCGATAGAAAAAGAGGTAGAATATTCTGTTCACATTGTTGTAGTTAAAGTTCTCGCAGTACAAGGATCGTTGACATTCTAAGGCGCAGTCCAGGACGGAGTTCAAGGACCGCGAATGCAAAGGTGTATCTAGAGCGCAGAGCTCTGATCCAGGAGGAACTTCTAGCACTTGTTACTGACGAACGTCTACTATCATGGCGTAAAACGTTTGCGAGTTCAGCAACAAAGTTGCAAATCGTCCAAAGCATCGAATAACCGACCATTGTCACAGATAAAATCCTAAACGCAGAGTGATCTAATATTTTGGTCTGCCAGATCTTCTGAGGCAGCAGCAGCTCTGTAAATTTTATTTTGTCGCCAATAATGCAAGGTATCAAGCCAGTAACGATGACAGATGCAGTTAGCGATTCAATGGAATTGTAAATTCGCCGTCGATGCGCATTCTATAGGCCTATATATATATATATATATATATCCCTAGGCCGACGCAGTAGCGGAAAGAAAGCCTAGAAATTGCTTTCTCTAATCGTATCGTATCTTTAATTTACAAGGCACCTCTCGCAGTATAAACTATTCAGCGGCGCCCTCAGCAAAGATGCCTTCAGTATGCCTTAAATGGAATCGTTTAGGCTTTCAAGCCATCCACTGCGCATGCTGTCTATTGATTTAGGCATGTGGAAAAGCTAGTAGGATTGTGGTTCGTTGTCTAACTGTGCGTTGTCAGTACTGCCATGCCATTGGATCTGTTTGTTTTGTTTTTAAGAATCAACATTAAAACGGAAAGACATGCAGAATAAAAAATGACAGAGCAAGAAAAGCACATAGTAAATGTCAGTACTTTCGTACCTTACTTCAGGGACGTCATTTCAGCTTTTTCCTGGAAGGGGGGGCAAAAAGAGGCGAAAACTTTTTCCTCGTCTTTTTTAGTGTTTCTACAAAATGTGCATGGGGATAACTGTATACTGTGTCCAACGCATTGCTAGAGGTAGGGGTCTCTGTCCCCTTCGAACCCCGGGATCGTCGTCCATGTCTGTATTTAGTCTACTCTACATGTGCAAAACTTTAAGCCAATACTGCAAATGAATCTCTCTTTTTTTTCTGCCCCTTCCTTCTTCCTCCTTTTCTTTTTTGCAACCTATTTCACGTTTTTTTTCAAAAATCAGGGGACAAATGCTGCCCTGCCCCCACCCCTGTCTTACTTCTGTTTTAACAGTGACAAATTTTGGAAATTACTGACTACATTACCTGTTTTGCCTCTGCAATTTTGACTTTGTTCCACTCAACTGAAAACGTTTTACCTTAAGCGCTGCTATTGCGTAGTGTAAACGTGTGTTGGCAAATTTACTGGGTCTATGTTACATTACATTATTTTCAATGTTCACCAGTTATTACACCTATTACTGTGTAGCTAATGTGAGCTCGGCCTGTAATATTCGATCAAAATGTGATGTCTGGTAGTGTTGTGACATTTTGCTAATAGTATGTTGTCTGGCTTTCAATTCATACGCTCATATTAACACGTAAAGCCAAAGAAGACTTATGTACACTTTTGTACTAGAGCAAACAGACGGTCGCTCACATAACGTGTTTGTGGGTAACCATGGCAAAGCGCACGCAAACAGAATCCGTATTATAAATGATGCGTAGGGATAGTGGATATTCACGGCATGAAATCACGCTTTTATTTACTAAGATCCGACCAAACAATAACGCAAATAACAAAGAAACGTATAATCGTTATGTACAATGGATTAATGCCAAAAAAGTCAGAGAAAACGTCCTGCATCAAAGACAATGAGGGACAGTGTCAAAGACGTTAACGTCATCGCTTGGCTGCATTATTATTAATTTCTTTATTTTAATTTATTGTAATTTGTTACCTAGAGAAACATATCAGTTTGGAACGTCGTGTTGCATTAATTTCGCAAAAATGTTCCAAAAATCACGGCAATTCACGGCATTTGAGGAAATTCACGGCATTCATGCCGAAAATCACGGAATTCACGGTTGTTAATTTCTACTATCTATAATGATGCGTATGTATAAAATTCAAGGCAACAACATTTTATTAAATTCAATATATTTGCAAATATGTTTGAGTTAGGTTGTGAAAGTAAGTAGGGCCTAATTCCTCTCGTCTCACTGTGGTCGCTGCCACCGTTCCGCCGCTCTTGAGGACCTGGTTGGTCCTTTCGTGACACAGTAACTGTGCAGCGTCTGACGTTTTCTGTGGTCGGCCCATTGACGTGAAACGTGCTCCACTGGAGTTGCGTCACCTCCACAGGGTCCGTTACTCTCCGTTCTACCCGTTACCTAAGACTACTCACTTCCGCTTGGCCCAATTGATTGACTGATGTATGCATGTATCAAGACATCTAAAAATAAAACGCGTCTTAGGCATGCTCTGAACTTGCCAAACTTGTTATCGCCGGGGTTGTTGTACCGTATACGTTAAGGTATCGCACAACATCGACACTTCCTGCCCAGCGACATTAAGAAACATCGACAGACGATTTACTGTGGCGGCGTTTCTGACCTGAAACAAGATTTTAAGCTTCTACAGAATTCCGGCTTAATATTCAGATAAGAAGATTCCTTAACATTTGACGAGATTGCATAGAAACGAAAAAAACAAAGAAATACATACTGTGGCCTAGGAACGCCGGTGTCACGAAATAGAGTATCCCCCATACAAGTATATCCCCTTAGCAGAATGGAGTATCCTGCCGGATAAATGTGAACGGGAGGGACTATCCCCCTCGTGCAAACGTTTCCCCCATGAGTCGTACGAAATTATCCCCCCCCCCGTCATAAAGTATCCCCCTGCAACATAATTACAAATTGTTCGAATTAAGTCAACTTAGAACTACATCAGTCGTGGTCATAGGGAAAGCCATTATGCTACGTATTGTTGGCATGCGTGGGCAAAGAATCCAGTGAAGACAATGATCCTCTCATTACTCTCTTTCTCTACTTTCTCTCTTTCTCTACCTATACTCCATTTACTCTTCGTATCAATCGGTACACCAGCGAAACGAGGAACACAAAATATCAGCAGTCACAAACGACAGTATCATGAAAGGGTCTAAGGTGCTAATTAGGTGAACTGGCACCTCGCGCTTGATATCGGTCAATTCGTATCAAAAGGTACACCAGCAAAGCCAGTGAAGCCATTTGAGGCAATGAACCAATGACTCATGTATTCTTTGTGGTGTTGTAATCTCACGCAAATTAAACAATGTCTATTTGCATTATTAGTTGCGTGAAGGGCTTGTTGCGATGGATGTGTCTAAAACAAGGATGACAAATATCAGCAGTCACAAACGACAGTGTCATGAAAAAGGACTAAGGTGCTAATTAGGTGAATTGGTATTGCTCGCGCTTGATATCGGTCGATTCGTATCTCGGAAAATCTCAGCCGACAATTGCGTCAGCTCTACACAAGGCACCTAACCACATCGGGGAATCTACATGTTAAAGTCCTCCTCTGCCAGCAGCAAATTGACTTCTCTTCGTGTGGGCTGTGCGCAGCTGCCTATCCCTTTGAGATTGCTTCCGGTTCTGCCACGCTGGATGTTGACTTCGGTGAGGCTTCAGAAATGCGAAAATATCTTGAGAAATGCTTCAACGACAAGATAATGCTCGCTTTCTCTAAATTCCCTCTTAAGACAAGGGGAAGAAAGCAGGGCTGTAGTGGTAAAATTAGAGGTGAGTACACGCTACCGGATAGTTTTCAGAAACTCATTCGAGAGGAGTACGCGTACGCTACCGGTTAGTTTTCCGAAACTAATTAGAAGTGAGTATAAATATTATTTGAGGCGAGTCTACTGTATACCCGCGGGTACCCTCGACTACAGCCCTGGAAGAAAGCCACTTCCGCGTGATTTGATTTGCTGTGAACATTGCTTAGAACACTTTGAGTCACTTGCTTTTGGATTTTGATTACAGCATAGACTTATAATATCAATAATTGATAATATAATTATTATACGTATTTTTCAATAATACCTCATACCTGTGAATTTTTATCCCCCGGGGATGATTTTACACGATGGGGGATAGAAATGGTTTATCCCCCGGATACTCTATACCGGTAGGTTTTATCCGGGGGGATAAATTTATTCATCCCCCCGGATAGTCATAAGACGGATGTCACGCGACACCGGACGTGTCACAACTCTTGTGTAGGCCCTAAACCATTGTAAATAATACTAGACGCTGTTCAATTTGACACTTTTAATTGCCAAACTAGATCCATATCTGACATTGACTACATCGAATAAAGTATGATTATTTTCAAATAGCAATCATATGATTAATCAGGAACATAGAAAGTCGAAGATGACATAAAATGTCAAGTTGCCCGTAGAATCTAAGAATCAGTTACCGGTAACGCATTGAAGTAACTGCCATCTGAGTTTGTACTTAGGCCTACGCACTTTCAAGCCATTCAAACTTCTTGAGCAAAAGTTAAGCATCTAAGTGTAAAATTAAATACTCAGTTGTTGATACTGATATTAATGTATATATATATATATATATATACATATATATATATATATATTATTTATTGCATTAATTACTTATTCATATACAACACTTAACCCAGATTGCATTTGAATATGTCCCCTTACAATAATTTAGAGCTGAACCGGTAACGTGAAATGTTGTGTATCATGCATGATGTTTTGATACTGATATTATCAAGGCGCCCTTGTAACGACATGGCTGTGTTACGGCGCCATATAAATTGTCACTATTATTATTATTATTATTATTATTATTATTATTATTATTATTATTATTATTATTATTATTATTATTATTATTATTATTATATTAATCTATATATACTTCCTCTGCTGCCCTGTCTCGTCTCATGGTGGTCGATGCCACAGTTCCGCCGCTCTCGAGGACCTGGTTGTTCCTTTCGTCGCACAATCACTGTGCAGCGTCTGACGTTTTCTGTTGTAGGCCCGTCGACGTGAAACGGGCTCCACTGTTGCCTTGAATTTTATACATACGGTAGACTGTTAGTTTAAAACGAAATATTGTCTTAGCAAGAGAAGTGCAATATGCGTCCATACAATTATGTGTTCGTCAAGGTCTAATAACACATATGGTCACAACTCAGTGCTGCTTCTGCATGGCTTTAAATGCGCTGGATCATCGCTCGTACCCCATCCAATCTCCAATCAGTTGCCAATCCCAATTCGGTCAGATACATATTGTAGAAATATTTGGCTCCGAAGGGATTAGTCATGGAGTGTATTCCGCAGGCATTGTACCACCATCCTCCTCTTCCCAGCAGGGCAAGGGCGCAATTTCCATTCGGATTCGCATCGTTATCTGAGTCCCATGTCGTGAAATTCATCCTGTTCTGGTAGCCCGATTTTGCCGGATACTCGAACTGACTTCCGGCATCTCCGGCGTACCCGCTGACGTGGATCGCGTACCAGTGCGATTCTGGATCGATCTGGAAACTGTCGTATTCGGTGGAGAACCAGGACTCGTTCTGAATAGATTTGAACTCGAAGCGCACTTTGTACTGCCCGTTGTTAGTCATCTGGGCGAGTTTTTCGAGGCCGAGCCAGTTCTCCCCAGTCGGGTCACCGAGGCCGTCCCGATAATTGTTCCAGGTCTCGTTGAATGCGAGACTGCCATCGAAACGATAGAGAAAGACGATCCATCGATTGACGGAAGTGACTGGAATAGGCTGAGCGAAGGTTGGAACGGAAAGGGTAGTCTGAATAGACTGTGCCACAAAAGCTGAAAGCATAATCCAAGTCAGTAGCCTAAATTGTTTATATTCAGCTTTAAAACTCCGCCTATCATCCAACGCTATATGAAGGCTACTGTGACAGGGTATATATAGCATGAATAGCATAACTGCCGGGTCTCAATTAAGATCCGGTCTCTAATAGCAGCCGAGAGAAACGATTTGTGCAAGTAAACGCAGGCCTCTTTTAAACGCCGGTTTCTACTAAATGTTCGGCCTCCGTTAGGCGCCCGTATATTGAATTGTATTGCATATGGGCATTTATAAAGCGCCTCTCGCGGTATAAACCATTCAAAGGCGCTCAGTAAAGACACAGGTATAGTAAAGACATAGAGTCCATGCAATTTTCAGTAAGACCTGGGCAAAATTGCTTCACAAGCTTTTTAAACGGTTTCCTGTCCAGAAATCAATGTCGACAAAATCCGAATAGGGGAACACCCCCAAAAATGAATTTCAAAATGGCGGATTGGGAGTTTTCTAAGAAATACCAATGATAATACAAATAATTTGCAATTAGATCTGGGCAAAATAATTCAAAAGCTTTTTAAACGGTTCCCTGTCCAGAAACCATTGCTGAATAGCATATCCAAAATTCGACAAAATCGGACCACGGGAACAGCCCAAAATGAATCTCAAAATGGCGGAAAGGGGTTTTTATAAGGAATACCAATAATAATACAAATAATTTTCAATTAGAGCTGGGAAAATGACTGATGAATTTCACATTTTGACAGAGGGATGAAGCTGAGGTTATGATGGTGTCTGCCAAAATGTAAAATTCATCCATCAGGCACTTGCCTCCTACATAGAGATTTCTCAGCTGTGGAAGCGATGTTGTTGCAGCAGCTGGAATAAGTGTTCACATTTTTGTAGATCTTAGACACCAAATCTACCACAACAAGTGTGACAAGAGTAGACTCCTGACGCCATTGGATTACGTACAGCCTAAGCTCAATCTTCCCAACAAGTAAATTGGCATAGAATCCTCGACAGTGGCCGCAAGTATATTTCAGTTTCTTTCTCTCTCGGATACTACTACAGGTCCTAACAAGTGCTGACTTGTTGGTGTTCGCTGGAAGATCGCCATCGAACAGTGGAGATGCTGAGAGCAAATTGTGTTTGAGCATCTGCCTGAGGTCCATGCCGCGCTCCTTAGAAATGTCCATGTTCCTATGCGCCTCTACAATCTCTTTGGATGACAGGTCGTTTTCTCCTTCTCCGTTGTTGATGGTGTCTTCTGAGGATGAAGTCGTGCTAATTTTCTTGGTCTTCTAAACTGATCTCATCCACCATTGTGAGCAGGTCGTGCAGTTGCACGGGCACATTGACTCTCACCGAGTATCTATTGCCGCTCTAGAACAAATTCTAATAGCTTAGAGACGTTATGGTTAAATGCGAGGCGGCGAGTGGTGCTTAATGCGTGCTGTAGATGGCATTCTGTGTGGCTCATGGGGTGGTTAGAGGTGAGAAAGTTGAGAAGGCTGGTGATAGACCCGATCTCGTGAACAAGAGCTGAACTCTGCTACAGCAGTGGCATTGCATGTGGCTCCTACCACATAGTGACCTCCAGGACCCTTCGACACTCGCTGGATGGTATGCTCGACCTTCATGCCACCTCCGATAGCGCAGAACCATCCTGGGCGATCCTGAACAACCCACTGGCTCACACAGAAGCGCCAATAGAACTCAGGATGTGTGAACTCCAACACTTTGATTTGTTCCAGATACCACGATCCATAACGTATGAAGTTCATGACAGCGTCCAACTGCAGCCAGATTCAATTGGCAGAGCTCAGACTTGGCCTCAAACTCCTTTTCAAATTCCTGGAAGTCCTGATGCAAATGCTCCACTTCTCCAATCAGGAACTCAAACTGTTTAGGGCAACATTGTTTTTCAGCCAGTGTAATTTGCAGTACCTGCAACTGTGCCAGCACTGGATATGCAGCTTTGTCCTTGTTATTCCAGAATATCTGAGGCGACCGGATCAGGTCATCCACAATTAGAATAACAACAGACTCTCTTACAGTAATAATGTCAAACTCAATTTCTGTGTATACGGTCACAGTGAAGGTATTAGAGGTAGTTCATGTGCATATACTCTAAAAAAACAAAAAAGGTGAATTTTTCTAGATGTAACAAAATGACCTTGACCATGACCTTTCAAGGTGAAGGTGACCCCGATTGGCGAGAACAATATCAGAAATTAATTCTAAATACCGAAATCAGTAACATTAGAGGTATTACACGTGCATATACTTTAGAAAAAGGCGAATTTTCCAATATGGTCGATGGCGGCCATATTGGATTTGGCCATTTTTGGGGTGTTCCGGTGGTCCGATTTTGTCGAATTTCTACTATGTTATTCAGGTATGTTTACTGAACAGGGAACCGTTTAAAAGCTTCTGAGTCATTTTGCCCAGCTCTAATTGCAAATTATTTGTATCATTATTGGCATTTCTTAGAAAAACCCAAATCCAGCATTTTGAAATTCATTTTGGGGAGCTCCCCTTTTCCGATTTGGTCGAAATTTGGATATGTTATTCAGCAATTCTTTCTGGACAGGAAACCGTCTGAAAAGCTTGTGAGGCAATTTTCTCCAGGTTCAATGGATATTTGAGCTAGATTGCCTGGACTAATAGGGTGGTACCAACGTCTGTGCTACGAATATGGCACACAAGCATAGCAGACGAAACTGAGAAGGACGGCTTTAGCCGTGCAATTAGCAGCATTCGTATTGAAAAGAAACACAAATACGGGATTTTAACAGAGGGTAAGAAATCAATGTGTCCATATAAACGACGGACTCTTTTAACGTCTGTCCCTCATGCCGCCGAAAAAAAAATTTGGGACTTATATAATGTATTTGAGTTGTGTCAGAAGCAATCTATTAATCCTGCAGCAATCGGTGCTACAGGAGAATGGCTTCCTCTGCCAATCCCGAACCTGCATTCGTATTTAAAAGAAACACAAATACGGGATTATACCAGAGGGTAGGAGATCGATGTGGCATTTAAGCATCGGACCCTTTTAACGCCTGCACCCCCCCCCCAAATGCCGCCGTTGAGACAATGAATTGCTAATTTTACAGAAAAGGAACGAAAACTGGAACCAAAGAATAGTAGTATCAGAGAATTCAAACAGGAAGATTGGCCCTGAAGGAATAGGTCGTGACCTATGATGTCAAAAGCGACAAATGAGCATCATGGGCCTCAGTAAGTATGGACTTATAGCAAAAGAGATCATTAACGGAAGGAGGGTAACGGAAGAGGAAGTTTTTTAAATATGTAAGGATCCGATTCCACGAAAGGGTTAAGAAGAAGGTAATTGATAATATGTTATCAATTTCTTTATGTGCTGTTGCAGTCATATCAGGCTTTGCAGGGGTTTGTGCCTATTATCCACCTCATATACGAAAATCCTTTAAGCCAACGTTTCCGCTATTATAATATTCTGTTTTGGAGGTAAAAAGTCAATTACAATTAATTCTGTTTCCATTGCCGAAAGTCATTCATAAGTTGGAGTTAGCCAAAAATGACCATGGAATAATATGAAATCATGATAAGGGAACAGTCACAAACTTTAAAATTAGTGAGTATGTAATGTAATGTATATAATGTAACCTTAGTACTGGTAATCTAAATACTAGCAGTATAAGAAATAAGTAATAAGTAATAAGTATGGAGAGAAACTGTGTTGTTTAATTTAAATGCTGTGAATTTTGATAAAGTTATTCGAGTTCGTCCACCACGCTATCTTGCAGACTGCATCAAGTGACTGCCTGACGACACTAATCTACTGCGGCTGCGATGTCATCGTACCATCGAATAAGACAAATTATACTTAAGGGCCTTTTGGGTCGCTCGTTCTCGTGAGTGAAATAGCATCTATTAGAAGGCTGAGTGTTCACATTTAAAAACTGAAACTCAGCCTGCTATCTAACTCCTGCTATCTAACTCCTAGCACTTTCACTCACAATTGGTTGCAGTATAAATTGTCGCAACTACATTACATAACATTGCCTAAGGCTAAAGGTTCAATTATTCCTGTACATAAAGTATGTAGGCCTATATATATGCTTAGTACAACATATATATATTTTTATTTCGAATATTTCTATAGCGCCTCCTCAAGTGTACTACTACTCAGCGGCGCTCCAGACTACAGCATTGATACTGTGTCGGAGTTTTCACGCCGAAGCGCGACGAGCAATCGCGAGTGAAGGACTTGCCCAAGATCCGTACGCAGCGGCTAGAGTGGGATTCGAACCTGCAACCCTCCGGTCACAAGGCGCCGAACTTACCACTGAGCCTCCACGCCCCATGTATACACTGTGTCTCGATGAAAGTAGACCCCAAGAAAAAGTGTCATAAATCGGTCAAAACGTTTGGCATTTGCCTGAAATTTTAAAAACAATAAAACTAGCCATACTACCACCAAGTCGTAACGCTGTTTGGAAATGTTGGTGAGTTTGTCAAGTTTATCAACGTTTTAGAAGCAGTTCTGAAAAGGGGAAATTTCCAATATACAAATTTTTGACAAACGTTTAGGGGTCTACTTTTCATCGGGCGGCTACTTCACATTCAACAAGAAATCAATTTGGGACTCGCACCGAGCACATGAGACCAATGCTCTGCTGCAGTCCCGGGAGACACGACTTAATTCATATCCCCGCAGCTGTGGCCGCCCAACAGTCCAGACCTCAGTCCAGTTGACTATCAAATCTGGAGTGTACTGGAGGAGCGCGTTTATCGTTACCGCATTGGTGACGTTGATCACTCTGATTGAAGAGTGGCAGCTGTTTGACCACGTGATCATCGACCGGGCCATCAAACAGTGGCGTCCACGTCTACGGTCGTGTGTCCGTGAACAAGGAGGTCATATTGAACACCAGCTGTAGCTGAACTTCACTTCCTTATGACTCTTGTATGTTGGAAATTTCCCCTTTTCAGTACTGCATCTCAAACGTTCATAAACTTGACAAAAGCACTGACATTTCCAAACGGTGTTACGATTTGGTGGTAATATGGATACTATTGTTGTGTTTAAAATTTCAGGCGAATGCTAAAAGTTTTGACCGAGTTATGACACTTTTATTTGGGTCTACTTTCATCGGGACACAGTGTATATAATTGTCAGCATCATCAATCACGCATTTATCGAATCCGTGATTCCAGAATAATTCTCCATTGTACTTTCCCGTGTTTTAAGCATCGCTGCAGCGTGTATTTGTCGTCTTCATCGCATGCAATTCCTAGATTTAGAACTATATATATATATATATATATATATATATATATATATATATATATATATATATATATATATATATATATATATATATATATATATATATATATATATATATATATATATATATATATAATATATAATATATATATATGCATTATATATATATGCATTATATATATATATGCATTATTTTGAATATATGTATATATTCAAAATAATGCATATAAATGCATATATATATATATATGCATCAGTCATTCCTGGTGAGTCATCTGGGATGGTGAAATGCCTATGCTTACCTGCTGGCTGCTGACATCGTACAAGTGTCCAGTTGTCGTTGAGACAGTGCATGCATCCATCTCTCGTCAGGTTGAATCCACATTCATGGTACAACCGTTTCTCGTACGTAAAGGGAATATGGCACTTTTGATCGGCAATACCTGCAGTTATGTAAATGGACGTTTTATAGTGCAGCTTCGAGAAGCTTTCCATCATATTTGAGCCAATTGTGCTATAGTGGCTGAGGACAATAATGCGACGTACGAATTTGATGTGTCCGATTGTCTATTTCTCGTGCAATGAATGATGCGAAATGTCAAGCAATGCGACCTGTAAGGTATACGGTTGTTGATATAAGATTTATGCAAGGCAAAGCAAGGCATTACCTTTTATTAATGTACCTTACTTTTAAAAGCTATAATGTTGGATAAGGTATAATTATGGAAGCTTAACATAAGGAAATCGCAGGTTTTTATGGATTTTTCTGCTCCTGGCATAGAAGACCTAATCTTTTTTAACAGAAGGGCGAATTCTATACACCGCTGCTATTGTTTAGTTATGCCTATTTGTCAATATTCCAGTCAGTAGCATATACAATTATACAGCTTCAAAACGTGCAAATCGTCATGCATAGACAAGCGGTAGAGGAATGTTGTTACAGGAGACAATCCAGACCGATTTAATGTCGACTTGGGTTTGAAAGTGGGAGTCGAATTTGCGGATTCATCAGTTTTAAAGAACCATCCATGTAAGAAAATAGCCTACGTCTTTCTTCAGTGTATTAATTTCGTTTCAAAATTGGACTAAAACTTAATGCTCGTGCAATTCTCAAAGTGCGTAAAAAGAGAACCGTTTAGTCGAAATGACACGTGCAAACCAGTAAATATTGAGCTCCTGTCCCTTAGAACCCTTGGTATATGGTAGATGATAAGTGGTAATGTTTGAAGAGTAATGAAGTTTATTCTTTGCAGCTTCATAGCCTTAACCTTTATTTTCGCACTGTGGAGTTTTTCCACAGTAATCTTTATTATTATCGGCATCATCGTTACCGAATTCTCACGCATTGTCAGCATCATCAATCCCGCTTTTATCGAATCCGTGATTCCAGAATAATTCTCGATTGTACTTTCCCGTGTTCTAAGCATTGCTGCAGTGTGTATTTGTCGTCTTCATCGCATGCAATTCCTAGATAAAGAACTTTTCCTGCCCAACAAGTGTTATTGTCGTCTGTTGTCGGTAGCCATGCATTGGGTTTCCTGATATCTTAAACCCCTTCCTGGCATGCTTCGAGGCATCAGCACAGTGGGAAGCTGGTCCTCAATTGCAAACCTCGGGGTAGCGATGCTTCTGCCTCGTGTTTGACCGTGCGTCGTTCAGTGGAAAGATTTTACAAATTTGTGCAAGACCTGTACAAAATCAAGAGAATATAGGCCTATAGGTTCTTATGTTTTCGTCAAAATAAGTTTCTTATGCTCCCGTCTCACTCCCTCTTTTCTACTGTATCTCTTCTCCTCCTATCTCACTCTACCTCTCGTGCTCCTATCTCATTCTATCTCTCTCTCTCGTCCACATGAGTAATTTGCGGGAGTACGAGGGGTAACCGTACCCCCACTTTTGGAATGGGGTACCGCACTCCTCCTTTTAAACAACGTCAATCAATATTTTAATATTATGCTTTCCCAGAGGTCGCAGTCTCCGCCTTGCTTCAAAGATTCAGCAGCGCTGAGAATCGATATGGAATCTCCAAACAAACTGTGCAGTTTTTATTGTCTTTTATTCCGTTTTCGTGACTGGACAAGATTTAATTATTCACCGTTTCTATTATTTTCCTCAAGATCCAAGACTTCCCATGGCTGGTAATCGATTCTTTCGTCGACTGAAGCCTTTACCCACGCACACTTGCTTTGTTTTATTTATTCACCGTTTCCATTGTGTTCCTTAAGGTTCAAGCCTTCCGATGGCAGGTCCTGAATTCTGAAACCTTTACCCTAGCGCACTTTCTTGAATGTTGAATGTCGATATAATCCCCATGTGATAAGTTGATCAGCCAAAACAAACAGAATTGAAACGAGAAAAGATTAGGTTTAAGAAAATTGTCTGCACGATATCACACAGCGGCTAATTTTGCAAACTGCAGACACCTGTAACAGCACTTCTGAGCCTACACAGGTCTCTCTGCCTGCTGCCTAGAACGATGAATTACTCTTTTCTGCATGAAAAAGAGAACCAGCTACGATCGTGGGTTTTATGTCTGAGTGCTTCAATGCCTGATTGCTACCATCAATTAAGCACTAGAAAATGCGGCAGTGGCGCACCTGTTTGGGTTTCGGACTAGGCTATAATGTATCAGGCAAATGGCCAAGAAAGAGATTTGAAAAAAATTGGCGTTTGTTCCATTTGCACGTCTATCATCTATTCAGTAATATTACCATTAGCATAGTTTCTAACACTGTGTTTACATTAAGTATAGACTAGTATAATTATGTTCCAGTCATAATGCAGGCTACAGTATCATTGCAAAAACAGGGCATAGTATGAATTGCTTCTGAGTAGATGACCTTGAAGAGGCGCTATATTAATTATCCATATGAATATTATGAATGAATTATCAAATTTGCAAGAAATGAAAAATACAATATTATTCCGCTAAGCAGAGTATAGTATTAATTATTTAATCATTGAACAACTAAAAGCATAGTTTGATTAGCCAATAACTTAACAATTATACTATTGTAGCGAAATTGGGGGGGGGGAAGACCGGCCTCCATCGCTGACCCTGATACAGCGAAAATTTCAATTCAAGAAATTCAAGGGAAAGGGGATCACGACGCCTTTGGGGTCTCCCTGGGGCACTGATGCCTGGCCGAAGACTTGGCCGATGCGGCCTAGTGCTTTGACGGACTCGAGGAGGGGGGTAGCTTCTGAGGCGCGCATCCCAGCAGGGGCTTATAGCCTTTTGCTTGTCCCGGAAGCACTGATACCTCCACGGAAGACTTGGCCGATGCGGCCTAGTACTTGACGGACTCGAGGAGGGGGGTTAGCGTCTGAGGCGCGCATCCCAGCAGGGGCTTATAGCCTTTTGCTTGTCCCTGAGGCACTGATGCCCAGCCGAAGACTTGGCCGATGCGGCCTAGTCCCTTCGATGACTTTAAGGGGGGGGACCTTGACGCCTTTTGCTTGTCCCTGAGGCACTGATGCCCAGCCGAAGACTTGGCCGATGCGGCCTAGTCCCTTCGATGACTTTAAGGGGGGACCTTGACGCCTTTTGCTTGTCCCTGAGGCATTGATGCCCGGCCGAAGACTTGGCCGATGCGGCCTAGTCCCTTCGATGACTTTAAGGGGGGACCTCGACGCTCTTTAGCTTGTCCCTGAGGCACTGATGCCCAGCCGAAGACTTGGCCGATGCGGCCTAGTCCCTTCGATGACTTTAAGGGGGGACCTTGACGCCTTTTGCTTGTCCCTGAGGCACTGATGCCCAGCCGAAGACTTGGCCGATGCGGCCTAGTCCCTTCGATGACTTTAAGGGGGGACCTTGACGCCTTTTGCTTGTCCCTGAGGCATTGATGCCCAGCCGAAGGCTTGGCCGATGCGGCCTAGTACTTGACGGACTCAAGGAGGGGGGTAGCGTCTGAGGCGCGCAATTCTAGCAGGGACCTCTAGCCTTTTGCTTGTCCCTGAAGCACTGATGCCTCCACCGAAGACTTGGCCGATGCGACCTAGTACTTGACGGACTCAAGGAGGGGGGGGTAGCGTCTGAGGCGCGCAATTCTAGCAGGGACCTCTAGCCTTTTGCTTGTCCCTGGGGCACTGATGCCCCGCCGGGGACTTGGTCGATGCGACCTGGTGGCCTACGATGAACTCCCGGAGGGGGGGGTTTTCGCGCGCTGGGGCCCCTCTGAAAAGTATAAAAGGCGACAGAATCGCACAGTGGCAGACAGTCGATCACAGTGAGTTGCCGCGAGAAGCGCAGTCGTCGTCAGTCCTCGGAAGAGGGAGAGAGAGTCAGTGAGAGAGTAGAGAGTCCGAAATTGCGAGCGGCGACAGTTCGAATCCGACTGTGGCGCATCTTTGGAGTATACGTGGATATAGACAGTCGATCACAGTGAGTTGCCGTGAGAAGCGCAGTCGTCGTCAGTCCTCGAGAGAGAGAGAGAGAGAGAGAGAGAGAGAGAGAGAGAGAGAGAGAGAGAGAGAGAGAGAGAGAGAGAGTCAGTGAGAGAGTAGAGAGTCCGAAATTGCGAGCGGCGACAGTTCGAATCCGACTGTGGCGCATCTTTGGAGTATACGTGGATATAGAAGCAGGTGATTAGTCGTCGTTGAGATATTTCTTGCGGTATTTGATTGCGTATTACGAGTTGTAAAGCGATTGTTCTGTGGAATATATGGATATAATTTCTAGTCACGGCCAGTGTTTCTGTTTCAATTGGAAATATCGATTATTGCGTTGATTATCGTGGATATAATACAAGTCTTCAATCGTTATTCGGTCTTATGATTTGCTGTCGATCAGTTGCGGGTAACTCGTTAAGTCCTTCGACGACATCGGAGGCCTTATCTACGCACATACGTCCAGGGCCTTCTCAACCACTCGGCTGGCCTTGGGAGTATACGGTATAGAGATATACCCCGGCGAGAGAGGAGTAGCAATTCCGCCACACTAACTCAAGAAGTGAGGTCTGGGAGGTACATCTTCGTACACTGGCACCATAAGTGGAGTGCTTCCGGTTACATTTTCGCCTCTCTGGTCCCAGAAGTGAGATAGTGAAGGGCTCGTTTTCGCCACACTGGCACCAGAAGTTGGGGTATTGAAACGACGAGTTTTGATCGACAGCGACCTCGTGACTCCGGAAAATCGATGGAAGACGAGGAGGTGATTATTCGACGAAGACCACGGGCCATCGAGGATCCGGTCTCGGGCACTTCAACTCCCGTGAGAAGACGGCGAACAACGGAGGCCTCGCCAGAACGGAGTCTTTTGGAGGATATTGGCGATGGTGACCTGAGGTCCGATGAACTGGGCGGACGACAGAGACCAGAAAAAGAAATGTCGCCACAAAAATTGCTGGAAGGCATCGGGGGCCTTCTGAAGACGAGACCTATGCAGATGAAACCAGGGAAATTCGACGGAACAGGATCGTTGGAGTCTTTCCTGGCGCAATTCGAGGTATGTGCAACACATAACCGATGGACAGCCTCGGATAAGATCGACTTCCTCCGATGTGCATTGGAGAAAACTGCGACTCAGTTGTTATGGGACTTCGGCGCTCGCCAGGATGTGACATATGAAGAACTAGTCGGACGTCTGCGACAGCGGTATGGCATGGAAGGCCAGGCCGAGATGTTCCGTGCGCAGCTCTACTATCGACGCCAGCGCGCCGATGAAAGCCTTAGCGATATGCTTCATGACATTCGGCGACTTGTGGTCCTCGCGTATCCGGTGCCATCCAATGAGACTACGCAGATCATCGCCAGGGACTCTTTCTTGGAAGCCATGCGGGACCGCGAACTTTCACTCAAGGTTCGCGAACGAGAGCCAAAAAGTTTGGACGAGGCCTACCGGACGGCGCTTCGTCTCGAAGCCTATCAGCGAAGGGCGGATGCGGACGATCGGAGAAGACAGCCGAACAGAGTAAGGGGAACGCAGGAGACCGACGTCAACGCTCAGATCCGGTCACAGCTCGACCGTTTTCTCGCTGAGCAGCGCGAAGAGCAGCGGAGATGGCAGCGAGAGATGGAGAGTAACATTGAACGACAACTCCGAGAACTGCGGGGCCCAGCTACGATGACCACTGCGACCGGGCGAGATGCTCGGCCTTCGGAAGGCAACCAAGGAGTTCCACGGCGGACGGGGGCCTGCTTCAACTGTGGCCGACCCGGTCACTTCGCTCGCAACTGCCGGCAAGGCCGCCGGCCCTTCAATCGTCAGCCAGCAACGGCAACGGTCGGTACGGAACCGACCGATGCAACGGAGGAAGTCGTCACTAATCACACTGCGCGGTCAAGGCTTCCGAACCGCGCAACCAACAACGCCATCTACATACGAGGTATAGTCAACGGACGACCGCAGACCTGCCTGATCGACACTGGATCGGAAGTAAGCCTGGTACCGCTTTCTACTGTTGAAGGGTTAGACTTACGTCCTTGTAATCGCTTTTTGATGGCTGCAAATGGGTCTAATATACGGGTCCTTGGAGAGGTAAACATCCCGATTAAAATACGGATGGGGTTTGCAATTCCCACGGCTTTTCTGGTGTCCGATCAAATTGCTGAACCTATGTTAGGTATGGATTGGCTAAGGGAGCACCGATGTCGCTTGGGTTTTGGTGTGGGGGCCTTGTTTGTTGGCCGTCGGCGGGTCTCCCTTGTAAGGGGCAACGGTTCCATGTGGTGCCGGCGCGTGATCGTCGCCGAGGAGGCGGTGGTATCGCCTAAGTGCCAACAAGATGTGGTAGTTAAGACGCAGTATGGGGACTTAGCTACTAAAGCGCCCGCATGGATGACTGAGGCCGCGGAGGTCCAGCCTGGTGTTCACCTAGCCCGAGTAGTGGATGGAGATCGTGGGGATACGACCCAGGTAAGGGTGGCAAACCTTAGTGAAGACCCGGTTAAGCTAAGTAGGGACCAAGACTTAGTGCTAGGAGGCTTACACCCAGTAGAGGTTGAACATAGCAGTGTTAGTAAGGAAGGCAGAGGTCGGGTCAAAGGTGATTTCTCCCTTGACTCTTTGCTAGAAGATCTTCCGGAAGAGGTGAGGCCGGATGATCGTATACAGCTGCGAAACTTGTTGGCAGAACATAGAGGTATATTTTCTGTAACGGAAAGAGATCTTGGTAGGACGACTGTGACTACACATAAGACAGACACCGGTGATACACGACCGGTACGACGGCCTTTAATACGACAGCCATTGCTGTATAGGACTGCACTAGACGGGCATTTAGATAGGACGTTGGCCGTAAGACAGAACGGGATGAAAATAGCTAAGAGAAACATTTTCCCAGTTCTGCTGGTGTTGGTCGCAGCGGTACAAACGGTAGCGTGGGTTAATCAGGAAGCGATATCGGTGGCTAGTGTCTTAGTCGAGACAATAATTGTGAGGTACGGGGCCCCGCTGCAAATAATTACCGATCAGGGAACAAATTTCGATGGGACATTGTATCGGAAGCTTCGCCAATTATTGGTAAGGTTATCTGCAGCCATCAAGAGGGATTGGGACGACGTCTTGCCCCATGTCCTTGCCGCCTACCGGGCGTCGCTGCGTGAAACGACGGGTTTCAGTCCGAACTTCCTCCTGTTCGGTCGCGAGACAAGAGCCCCACTGGATCTCGTTTACGGTCGACCTCCGAATGCCGACCGCAATGATGCTACCTACGTGAGCTATGTTCGAGACTTCGCTGAACGTATGGAGAATGCATATCGACTAGTCCGCGAACAGCTGAAAGTCGCGGCGGAACGACGCCGTCATACTTACGATCTACGAGTTCGTCTCGCGCGGTTCAAACCGGGAGACCGCGTATTCTACTACACACCGCGTCGCCATCGAGGGCGCACCCCGAAATGGACCCGTATGTACACTGGGCCATTTACTGTGGTGGAACAGAGAGGGGCTGTGAACTATATACTTCGGAAGACGGCCAGCTCTCGACCGTTTACTGTCCACGTTGACAAGTTGAAACCGTGCTTTGACGAAGAAGTGTTGGAGAACGATGACACGCTGCTTGAGCAACCGCCAAGCGACGGGATCGTCGATAGTCGGCCCCGGCGTCAAGTTCGCCGGCCCGCACGCTATTTGCAGTGAATTTAATAGATTCTTGCGATCCGGTGGCTCGGTGACAATGCCGCTGATGATTTAAGGAGTCGCAAGTGGATGTGAAGGATGCAGACATATTGATGTTTTGTGTAATTCAGTTTTGTTAGGGTTAACGTGTTGTTTGTGTAGCCCTGATTTTACTTTGATCGCAAATAGGGAGTAATGCATTATTTTGGTTCTGTGCTGTAGTTGGTCGAAAATGGCAGAGGAAATGCCTGAATTTCAATTACCTCCGGGCTTTGATGTCATGGACATGTCGCTGCTGCGGCCTCCAGCGTTTGATGCCTTTGACCTAATAACGTACTTGGACGACGATACTGATATAATGGAAACGATGTTGGACTACGGCGTCGACGATGGGGAAGCATCCTTGCCCCCCGACCTCGACGAGATAGAGATGTCCTCGTTGTTTTTTTATCATGAAGATGTGATAGAATTTGAGGGCCTGGGCCCGCTTTACAGTCTTGTTGAGGAGCGGCCTACTCTTGTTAGTTGCTTCAGAGCAATTTGGTGGCCGTACTGTTGGGGCTCACCCTTTTAAAAGGTTTTGTGGGGTGATCAGGTCTCCATGTTTTAGATAAGCAGTTAATGTTGTTGCGTAGCCCTGATCTTTCATAGACTGCATTTTACTGTTATAGATAAGCAGTTTATGATGTGACTTAGTGATATTATGGGACCATGTGGTTCATTTAGATGTTAGTTGATAATTGCTTTTGATAGCGAAGAGCAGGTGCCGATGCGGCCCAGTGCCCTGCGCCCGATGCGGCCCAGTGCCCTACGCCTTCGTGTGTTAAATGTTCGCAGTTACGATTAGTCTTTTTATAGTTAAGTTTCAATGTAACTTGGTCATTTTCTTTTGGGTGTTGCAATCGAGGATGGGGACATCCTCTCGCCCTGGTCTGCCGAGGATGTAGCGAAATTGGGGGGGGGAAGACCGGCCTCCATCGCTGACCCTGATACAGCGAAAATTTCAATTCAACAAATTCAAGGGAAGGGGATCACGACGCCTTTGGGGTCTCCCTGGGGCACTGATGCCTGGCCGAAGACTTGGCCGATGCGGCCTAGTGCTTTGACGGACTCGAGGAGGGGGGGTAGCTTCTGAGGCGCGCATCCCAGCAGGGGCTTATAGCCTTTTGCTTGTCCCGGAAGCACTGATACCTCCACGGAAGACTTGGCCGATGCGGCCTAGTACTTGACGGACTCGAGGAGGGGGGGGTAGCGTCTGAGGCGCGCATCCCAGCAGGGGCTTATAGCCTTTTGCTTGTCCCTGAGGCACTGATGCCCAGCCGAAGACTTGGCCGATGCGGCCTAGTCCCTTCGATGACTTTAAGGGGGGACCTTGACGCCTTTTGCTTGTCCCTGAGGCATTGATGCCCGGCCGAAGACTTGGCCGATGCGGCCTAGTCCCTTCGATGACTTTAAGGGGGGACCTCGACGCTCTTTAGCTTGTCCCTGAGGCACTGATGCCCAGCCGAAGACTTGGCCGATGCGGCCTAGTCCCTTCGATGACTTTAAGGGGGGACCTTGACGCCTTTTGCTTGTCCCTGAGGCACTGATGCCCAGCCGAAGACTTGGCCGATGCGGCCTAGTCCCTTCGATGACTTTAAGGGGGGACCTTGACGCCTTTTGCTTGTCCCTGAGGCATTGATGCCCAGCCGAAGGCTTGGCCGATGCGGCCTAGTACTTGACGGACTCAAGGAGGGGGGGTAGCGTCTGAGGCGCGCAATTCTAGCAGGGACCTCTAGCCTTTTGCTTGTCCCTGAAGCACTGATGCCTCCACCGAAGACTTGGCCGATGCGACCTAGTACTTGACGGACTCAAGGAGGGGGGGGTAGCGTCTGAGGCGCGCAATTCTAGCAGGGACCTCTAGCCTTTTGCTTGTCCCTGGGGCACTGATGCCCCGCCGGGGACTTGGTCGATGCGACCTGGTGGCCTACGATGAACTCCCGGAGGGGGGGGTTTTCGCGCGCTGGGGCCCCTCTGAAAAGTATAAAAGGCGACAGAATCGCACAGTGGCAGACAGTCGATCACAGTGAGTTGCCGCGAGAAGCGCAGTCGTCGTCAGTCCTCGGAAGAGGGAGAGAGAGTCAGTGAGAGAGTAGAGAGTCCGAAATTGCGAGCGGCGACAGTTCGAATCCGACTGTGGCGCATCTTTGGAGTATACGTGGATATAGACAGTCGATCACAGTGAGTTGCCGTGAGAAGCGCAGTCGTCGTCAGTCCTCGAGAGAGAGAGAGAGAGAGAGAGAGAGAGAGAGAGAGAGAGAGAGAGAGAGAGAGAGAGAGAGAGAGAGAGAGAGAGAGAGAGAGAGAGAGAGAGAGAGAGAGAGAGAGAGAGTCAGTGAGAGAGTAGAGAGTCCGAAATTGCGAGCGGCGACAGTTCGAATCCGACTGTGGCGCATCTTTGGAGTATACGTGGATATAGAAGCAGGTGATTAGTCGTCGTTGAGATATTTCTTGCGGTATTTGATTGCGTATTACGAGTTGTAAAGCGATTGTTCTGTGGAATATATGGATATAATTTCTAGTCACGGCCAGTGTTTCTGTTTCAATTGGAAATATCGATTATTGCGTTGATTATCGTGGATATAATACAAGTCTTCAATCGTTATTCGGTCTTATGATTTGCTGTCGATCAGTTGCGGGTAACTCGTTAAGTCCTTCGACGACATCGGAGGCCTTATCTACGCACATACGTCCAGGGCCTTCTCAACCACTCGGCTGGCCTTGGGAGTATACGGTATAGAGATATACCCCGGCGAGAGAGGAGTAGCAATTCCGCCACACTAACTCAAGAAGTGAGGTCTGGGAGGTGCATTTTCGTACACTGGCACCATAAGTGGAGTGCTTCCGGTTACATTTTCGCCTCTCTGGTCCCAGAAGTGAGATAGTGAAGGGCTCGTTTTCGCCACACTATATTCATCACTTATGATGCTTAAGTGGATAAATAGCATGGTAGTGGTGTTGTTGGTGGTGTTACTATACGTCACACAATAGGCCTACTGAACAGTGATAAATCGAAAGGTCCAGCGGTGATGTAACCAAATATACGGAAGAATGTTTTACACTAAGTTGCGACTTGCAATTTGCGACTTGCTTTAACCAAAAACTTTGCATCGTAACGTTAAACTAAAAATATAGTCTCGCTCATACCTTACGCTTTCGTAAATGAGCATTTAATGAAAGATAACTTGCATTCGTAATCTTAAAGTTTCTAAATTCGAAACGCAATACAGCACTGTTAAATCATGCTCTCTTTGGCTGGAATCAGTTACAATGATGCCAGACTTGATTAAGAACCGTCAGGCTTTACATCAAAAGACTGAGAAAAGTAAAAAGACTCACCTGCGTAAGGTTGATTGATATGAGTCTGCAAACATAAAGCGTTTTGTTTATAAATAAATAATGAAATATATCTGAATGTGATTAATTAAGGAATTATCTTTTACAGCGCCATTTGTTCATTCATTCATTCATTCTGGAAATTTATACGGCGCCTCTTCAAGAAACCTAATCAGAGGCGCTCCCAGCCCAGCCACAGCTAAGGGGAGAGGACTTGAGGAGTGGGAAGAAACCAAGTGAGTTTTCCCGGGGAAGTAGCGCATACGGCGATCGGAAGGGAGGCCCATTCCTGGTAGATAGGCCAACAGTCGAGAAGGTTTGACGTTGTCTAAGTATGGAGCGGGTTCAACGACACGACACGGATCGATCGACCGAGCCATCGATCTACCGACCTCTCATTGTTTGCAGCATAGGCATGCAGTGATTAAAAAAGAATGCGTCCATATAGGGTGGATAGAGTAATGGTAACACTCATGGCCAGGAGAGCATTAGATTCGCGGTTCGAAACCCGTAACCCCCTCTAGGGCGGCGCCTTGCATGGCTGACAAACCGTGTGTTTAGTTAAGATCTGATTGTACTGTCATGTTTTGATGTAATCTCACTACGTTTGTCCGTTTGAATTAAAAAAGAAAATTATTATTTTTATTATTATTATTACTACTACTAATACTACTATTATATAATTATGAATGTATGAATTTATGAGAAGGCTATTTAATTAACTATTTAAAACAGAAGCCGTTGATAATGTTCTGAAACAGAATTTCTTTGATTCTGCCTTATTATTAACCACAGTGAAATAGGCCCTACACCTGAAAAATCTGCTACGAACATGGCCGTTTATACAGGGGAATGAGGGCATACCCCCTGAATTTATAAAATTCTCTCGTTTTCTGTGTTCAAAAATAGCCATTCTATGCAGAAACGTCATTTTGCCCCCCGAGAAAAATTTTGCCCCCTAAAAATTCCCCTCTAGAAAAATTCTTGCGGACGCCAATGGTTATGGCCTTTAAAATATATTTCGACAATAAGCCTACAAGTTGAATATGAGGTTTCGACAATTATGTAGAGACCTTTAGCTTTAAAGAAAAGACTTTAAAATCTCACATTCCAATTATATATCACTATAGTAAAGTTTTAGAATGAATTACCTGATAGTGGGTACACGACGGAGATGGTCCATAGCATTTTGGTCGGTTGAAGAAGAGGTCGCATGTCTTGCTCACATTGTTGTAGTTGAAGTCCTCACAATACAATGATCGTTGGCATTCGAGGGCACAGACCAGGACGGAGTTCAAGGACAGCGAATCTGTAGGTGTATCGAAGGCGCAGAGCTCTGATCCAGGAGGAGCTTCCAGCACTTGATACTCAGTTACGTCTAATATCATGGCGCAATTAACGCTTGCTAGTTCAAGAACAAAGCAGAAAGTTGTCCAAGGCATCGAAATACCAACCATTGTCACTGATAAAATCTAAAACGTTGTTTCATATAATATTTTATACTGTCAGATCTTCTGAGGCAACAGCTCTGTAACGTTTATTTTCCCTGCAAAAAATTAACATATCGACCCAGCGATCATGACTGTTACATTTAGCTATTCAATGTAATTGTGAAATCGCCATTAATGCTTAATGCGCATACTATATAATAGGCCTATCACAAGGCGAACGCAGTAGTGAAATAAAGCCTAAAAATATTTTGCCTGATGCAACGCTACCTTCAGAATACCATAAACGGTTGCTATCAAGCCAACCACTCCGCCCGATACCTATCGATTTTTTGGCATGGCTGTCGTGTATTGTCTAACTGTGCGGTGTTTACACTGTCATGCCGCGGGCTCTATGTTTTCCTGGATACAGAACCCTACTGAGTTTAAGCATAAGTGTAAGCGGAAGACGTGCACGATGAAAACGAGACACTTGAAACAGCACGTGATGAAGCGTCAATACTTTCATACATCGTGTAGCATTTTGACCGCGTAGTGCCTCGGCTGAAAAGGATATAAAAACTATTACATTACAGTGAGTACAGACATCCGCATGAACACCAGTCATTAGATAGAAAATATTTAATAATAACTGCGCTATTATGCAGGCGTCCATACGCTACTGTAGGGCCTACATGCGTTCATGAACTAGCCCAGACGTTCGTCTCCATGACGTCATGGTTGGTAGCCATGGCAACGCGTCCACACACAGAACCTGTATAATAAATAATATAAACGAACAGAAATGTCATCAAGTGTGTCAGAGTGTTTGTGTGGAAACAAAACAAATGTAACGCTCCCCTCAGTGGCTACAATGACGTCACAAATGGGGCGATCACTTCGTTCAAAGTAAATTTCAATATTCCGTAAACGGCTGCTCTTTTAAACTAACGGCCTAAACGCGCTTAAAATAATTTACTCCCTAAAACGCTGCGAAAGAGCTCAAAGAGTTTAAATGGCTAGAAACATAACGAAGTTAACTGAAAACGGCATTCGCGAACTGATTTGATATAGCGCCTATACATAGACGGGATTAACCTAATAATTTATAGGCCTACGTAGGTCGATAAAACGCTGACATGAAAGAGGTTAGCCGTATTAGGACGAGCAAACATCTCTTACTAAATATAATGTTCTAGGCTATGGTTAAATTTGGCTTCGAGTCTGAGGCCAAGTTTAAATCCGATCATAATTATCAAATCAACTATTCGTTTATTGAAAGATTCCTGTCGACACAGATGCGATGGGATAACACAGTGTTACAAAGACAATACTTGCAAGTGATAATAAATCGGATAACAGTTAATGAAAGAGGCTAAGCAGATTAATGGATTTTAATATAAGGTATGCATATAAAAGAAAAAACAAAGTAGTGCTAAAATAGTTAATTGTTAATAACACATTTCATAGCGCATACGGATTATATAAAGTTTTTGTCGTTTTTATCAGGTAATGTGAAATTATGAACCCGTGGCCGGAGATTATGAGAGATATTGCGATCAGATGGAAAATAGGGTCGCAGAACATGACCGGGGCTTGTAATGACTGCCTTAATGAGACATTCATGTGCCTGTTTTACCAATTCAGAAGCGCTTTGAATGGATGGAGAAAGTAGGCCAGAATGTCTCATTTTCCTCAGCAGTGTTTAACCTTCTCTCTGGCTCCTACTTGGCATAATCCCACGAGACCGGGGAAGCATACATCAGAGAAGCAATGGTGGTGGTGGCCCTTGCAAAGTTTCTATTTTAATGCCATTGAATGTCTGATTGTAGCTTATTAGGTTTTTGAAGCAATAGCGTTTAATTTTTGGCATTTTTAAAATAACGTTTTAGTTTAGATAGGCTCAGGGGCGTAACTTTAGTCTAAAAAGTGGGGGGGGGGACCAATACTTTGGTCTAAAAAGTGGGGGGTACCAATTTCTTCTCCAATTTAGCTTTTCGCATGGTGCCCATTTTGAACATATTCCCTGCCAGTATTCTCATTAATTTTGGCTCTCGGTTTCCTGTGTATCTAAGTATTTTCGTAATTTTGGTGGTGACTGCGTTCTCTGAGAAGGCACAATAATAAAATATTGATTGGCATTGTTTAAAAAGTGGGGGGTACAGTACCCCCCGGTCCAAAAAGTGGGGGTGCGGGTACCCCTCGTACCCCCCACAAATTACGCCTATGGATAGGCTATCTAGAATAGAGAATAGAATATTCTTTATTTAAACCAATAGCGAACCGCATTTTGGTGTACATAAACATATAAAAAAAACATTCGCATATAAGCAGCCCTGCAAAACTAGCAGTGGCCAAACCTATACAAATAGTGTTAAGCAGAGAGTTATTCATCAGGTTATGAGTTCAGCATAACTACTTTCTCCATCCATTCAAAGATACTTTCACAGCAAGCCATGAAGCCAATTTACTTAAGTATTTGGTGTTAAAGCGCTGTCCCTCCAATGTCCATATATAGCGTATTGGCGCTAACAACAGCTTAAAAATAGATCAACACTGAAAGACAATGCTACTCGTTGATTTTTCGCTTTCCTTGAAATTCCGGGAACAATTGAGCGATTAAATTCATCGCGCAGGATGGCGAAGGTATGAGAACGACAGTTTCAGGTAGGGTGAGGGCAGGGCTGTAGTGGTAAAATTAGAGGTGAGTACACGCTACCGGTTAGATTTCCGAAACAAATTAGAGGTGAGTATACGCTACAGTATTTTGTGAGTATACGCTATAGTATTTTAATATAAATAAATATAAATATTTTGTGAGGTGAGTATACGCTGTATACCCGCGTATACCCTTGACTACTGTAACAGCCCTGGGTGAGGGCATACCCCTAAGCCGCAATTTTTCTGGGTAATTGGTTGGTTAATTTTTCTGCTTGATATAATTTACGGTTGGCTTTTCGGCTAGCCGTAAAAGAGCGTAAACTAACTTTTAGTTTAGAAAAGTATTATTAATAACTTTGTTTTAATTTACTGTAATTTGTAACGTTGCGAAACATGAATGAGTTTGGAACGTCGCGTTCCATTAATTTTACAAATAAATTCCCAAAATCACGGCAATTCACTGCATTTTAGGAAATTCACGGCATTCACAGCAATTGCCGAAAATCACGGAATTCACGGCTTATGTGGCTTTGTGATTTTCAACTATCCATAATGATGCTTATATATAACGTTCAAGGCAACAACATTTTATGACATTCATATTTTTGTATTGTATTTTATGCATGTATAAAGCGCCTTTCGCAGTACAACCTAATCAGAGGTGAAATATGTAAATATGTTTTTAAGTTCGGTTATGAAAGTTAGTAGGTAATCTATTTCCATGCTTCATTTCATTATTTTAATGGGTAGGCCCTACTTTTGTCTGCCTCGATACAAGGCATTAAATTGCTCCCAGCTTCGAGGCCCGAGCAACACTTCACAAACTTTGCTGACGTTGCTGAAGCCGATGATGAGACGGTTAAATTTGGATTCGAGGCCGACGTCAGATTTAGAGCCTAAATATCACCGGAAGTGAGATTCTAAAAGTATTAGCGTTTGATTTCTGCTTCTTCTCTGACGTTTGGTATTAGTCTATGTAGATGGTTACAAAGGAAACCATGTTACTGAACTATTTGGAGATAACCACCAGTGTGTAAGGGTTAAAAAGGTTTGGTATTATAGCTATGTTCTTACAATTCTCATTATCTAGTTGTAATGTACCGGTCAGTGCCTCCACTCCTTCGGAATTTTCCCAAGATCTTGGAAATTGGCGGTTCGTCTTGGAATCTGGGGATTTCCCATGGCAATCTGGGGATTTTTTACTAAGGTCTACAGTCATAATATAGTATTAATATTTCATTTTGAATAATAACAAAAAGTACTTGTTGACACGTTCCAGGTTTTTACGCAATTTGTTTAAAGGAAAAGGACTAAATCTGGACAAATCGTAGTAAAGTCGTAAAAGTTTTAAACCGGAATATGTCATGGCATCGTCTGATTCTGACTCTGAATCTGGCGACACTGGCGCCGAGCCGGGTAAGAAACCAAAGGTATGGTATAGACAACTGTTCAACGAGGAATGGCTGATAATCAATGAATTTAAACTTTGGCTTAAATCAAGCGAAGAGATAAATATGCAGCAAAATGTAGCGTTTCTTTCTTAAACCTGACCAGCGTTAACAGGTCAGCACCAGTCAAAAATGCAGTCTACAAAACACGTTAAAAACTACGAAACAAAATTGAGCATGATTTGTATCAATAAGTTCTTTAAGAAACCGACCACCCCCACCACTGACTGCAGGCTCTGTCAATTAGGCCTACAAATTATTTGTATTATTATCGATATTTCTTAGAAAATCCCCAATCCACCATTTTGAAATTCATTTTTGGGGGTGTTCCCCTATTCCGATTTTGTCCGATTTTGGATATGTTATTCAGTAATTTTTTATGGACACGAAAACGTTTTCAAAGCTTCTGAAGCAATTTTGCCCAGGTCTAACTGTAAATTGCCTGGACTGTTATGGTAATTTAAAGTTGAAGGAGGTCTTCAGCAAATCAAATGTAAAAAATCCAAGTCGAAAGCACCTCTTTGTTGAGTTGCGAACGCTGCTAGTTTTCCAGCGAAACGACATCGAACGTATAAACAGTTGCGATGCGTGACATTCTGGCTTAGAAGGATCGAACGTTTGAAAAGTCGACACTCAACGGACTTAAACGTTGTTGAGAGCGAGGCGTGAGAGTTCATCGAAGGCAATTAACCCTTCGATTGATTCATCAAACTTTTGTCTTCAAGGAGGAGGCAAGATCATCGAGAGTCAGAAGTTAGAAGAAGAAGACGACGTGACGAGTATCGACTGAGAGAATCGGGGAACAATTCACGAACTTCGACAGAAGAACGAAATAGTTGGACATCGACAGGTCACGAATCAAGGATCTGTGAGCCAAACAGTCTATGTACTAATAATATTATAATTCATTAGCAAGTGCTGGTTAGGTAAGGAGTATAAGACTGAAATTGTCCAGATTCGACCATTGACTTGGATCACTTCTTGTGAACTATATCACATTTGATTGCACAGTTGGACTAAATATTAGGCCCTATATATATATATATATATATATATATATATATATATATATATATATATATATATATATATATATATATATATATATATATATATATATATATAAATGATCAAAATGTACACTTATATCTTGATTGCTAACCTCACTGATGCAATGAATAGACCTATGTATTACCAACCTTGGGTGCACATGTGCTTTCGGATTGAATTTTGAAGTGGACGTGGGTGTTTGCTTATTTTAACACTGAGCTCATTTAGCCATAGGGAGGAGCCACACCAACTTTATAGTCAAGATGTTAATTGAAGACACTAGGTACCGGTATTTTAAAGTCAGTTTCTTCTGCGTATACCTTTATAAGGTAACACTTTAAAACACAACACTGAACATTATCTTGTATAGGCCCCTATTTAAACTTAACATTTTCATTGGTTTTGATCTTATGGTAATTCAAAGCTGAAGGAGGTTTACAGCAAATCAAATATAAAAAATTAAGGTCGAAAGTCAACTTTAGTATGGCCAAAATGAAAGCAAAGACAACTTATAAGTCAGGATGTGAAGTGAAGACACGAGGTATTTAAAAATCAGATTCTTCTGCTTTTTTCTTGAATACAGAACACTTTAAAACACAAAACTGAACATTATCTTGTATATATAGGCCCCTATTCAAACTTCACTTTTTCATTGGTTTCGATCTTTTGGTAATTTAAAGTTGAAGGAGGTTTGCAGCAAATCCAAATATGAAAAATCCAAATTGAAAACAATTTTAGTATGGCCAACATGAGAGCCGAACTAACTTCATAGTAAAGCGCAACACAGAAGACAAGCATAAACATAGAGAAGAGATGGTTAATAAAAGAAGCAAGCTTTCATATCCGATTTTAGATGGAATTCCTTCCTTCCTTGCTTAAATTCATGGTTCACAACCCGTTCGATATGATTACACACGAAACGTTTAGACCATACGGTCATGTGTTATCCAACCTCAGGCTGGGAACACATCCATAGTTTCTGTAGGCATGCTCGCCTGGATAAAATGACAAATTTAGTGACAACTACAGAATCGGTATGTTCACCGAACTCGAAAGATGTGATCTTTACATTTGGAGTGGTAAAGCGCAGTTATCAATACCGACTCTCCTGGCTGCTCTGCTAGCCGCCTGAACTTTGTTATCTCGTTCTCTGGCGAATGTAGGCAACACTAAAACTACATACGGGAGGCCCTACACGTGCTCCCTTTCCTAATTGCATCTAATTCAGGGTTTCGTTTTTGCTTTCGCGATACCTTTTAGGTGTGGCGCCCATCTATCTTCGAGAGCTCTGTTGCCCTGTCTCGTCTCATGGTGGTCGTTGCCACCGTTCTGCCGCCTGTGGGAACCTGGTTGTTCCCTTTGCGCCTCTGAGTAGAGACCTTGAAGGACCGCTATATAAATTCTGATTGAATGATTGATTGATTGATTGATTGATTGATTGATTGATTGATTAATGTATGTATGCATGTATCAAGACACTTTATAAAGTGCGTCTTAAATATTCTCTGAACTTGCCCAAGACCATTTCAAACATGTTATCGCAAGGGTTGTTGTACGTTAAGGTATCGCATGACATCGACTCATCGTGCCCAGCTACATTAAAAGAAACATCGCCAGACGAATAAAGTATGCTAATTTACAAATAGTAATCATATGATTAATCAGAAACATAGAATGTCGAAAATGACATACAATATGAAGTTGCCCGTAGAATCTAAGAATCAGTTACCGGTAACGCATTGAAATAACTGCCATCTGAGTTTGTACTTAAGCACTTCATTCAAACTTCTTGAGCTGTAGTTAAGCATCTAAATGTAAAATTAAAAATATTCAATTGTTGATACTTATATTAATGTATATATATATATATATACATATACTAGTGGATTTGCCCGTCATAATAACGGGAGAAAGAGGGCGGGATAGAGGAAGGGAGTGAAGAAGGGATGGAGGCAGAACAGAGGTGGGACGGGAGTACGGAAGGGAGGGAGGAAGAGAGGCATAGACAGACTTACTAATCGCTGTGTGTCAATCCGGCTATCTGTCTGACCGTCCGTCCGTCTGTCTGTCTGGCTTTACGTCTGTACGTCTATCTCCATCGTGCTCAATGTTCGTGGGCAGGGCCAGTTTCAGGCGCCCGTGTTATATTGCGTCGGCTATAATCAGTTTTCGCCTCGTCATTGCTCCTCCTCACCCTCAAAAGGGACAGAGGTAGGGCGGGAGGGAGTAAGGGAGGGAGGGAGGGGAGACATAACATACAGATTTAATGACCGCTGTTTGTCTGTATGTCAGTCAGTCCATCCGTCCGTCTGTCTGGCTCTGCGTCTGCAGGTCTATCTCCGTAGTAGTACCCAGTGTTCGTGGGCGGGGCCAATTTCGGGTGCCTGTGGGAACGTTTATTGACACACAGATCTGAGAAACTATGTTAATGGATTTATTTATTTAATGCATTAATTACTTATCCATATACAAAACTTAACACAGATTCCATTTGAACATGTCCTCTTACAATATTTCAGAGCTGCACCGGTAAATGAAATGTTTTGCGTCATGTAATAGGTAAACTGTTAGTTTAGTAAGAGAAGTGCAATATGCGTCCATACAATTATGTGTTCGTCAAGGTCAAATAATGCATATAGCCACAGACTCAGTGCTGCTTCTGCATGACTTTAAATGCGCTCGATCATCGCTCGTACCCCATCCAATCTCGAATCGGTTGCCAATCCCAAATCGGTCAGATCCCGATTATAGAAAGAGTTGTATCTGAAGGGATTAGTCATGCAGTGAGCTCCGCAGGCATTGTACCACCATCCTCCTCTTCCCGGAACGGAAATGGCGCAGTTTCCCTTCGGATTCGCATCGTTATCTCTGTCCCATGTCGTGAATTTCATCCCGTTCTGGTAGGCTGTAGTAGCCGGATACTCGAACTGACTTCCGGCATCTCCGGCGTACCCGCTGACGTGGATCGCGTACCAGTGCGATTCTGGATCGATCTGGAAACTGTCGTATTCGGTGGAGAACCAGGACTCGTTCTGAATAGATTTGAACTCGAAGCGCACTTTGTACTGCCCGCTGTTAGTCATCTGGGCAAGTTTTTCGAGGCCGAGCCAGTACTCCCCAGTCGGGTTACCGAAGCCGTCCCGATAATTGTTCCAGGTCTCGTTGAACTGGACACTTCCATCGAAACGATAAAGAAAGACGATCCAACGATTGACGGAAGTGACTGGAATAGGCTGAGCGAAGGTTGGAACGGAAATGGTAGTCTGAATAGACTGCGCCACAAAAGCTGAAAGCATAAACCCAGTCAGTAGCCTAAATCATTATTGACAGCTTCAAAATTCCGCCTATCATCCAAAGCTATATGAAGGCTACTGTAATAGATTTAAATCTCGGGCTAGCACGGTCTTAACCTTAAATGGCGTGGCACCTATTCAAACAGGCAGCGGTGGTGAAGGATCTCACGCGGTCATTTCATTGGAAAATGAGCAGGTTCGAGGCCATAATACGGTCGCTATAGAAAATCGCAAACATTTACATTTACATTTAGGGTATAAATAGCATTAACTATTATACGTACCGGTTTCCAATTTAAGGACGGTCTCAAATAGCCGCCGATAGAAACGAATTGTACAAATAAACACAGGCCTCTTTTAAACGCCGGTTTCTAATAAGTTTTCGATAAACACAGGCCTTTTTTAAACGCCGGTTTCTACTAAATGTTCGGTCTTCTTTAGGCGGAGGTATAGTAAAGTCATAGGGTACCAACGTCTGTGCTACGATTATGTCACACAAGCATGGCAGACGAAACTGAGAAAGACGACCATTTCTGCTTTAGCCGTGCAGTTAACAGCAATCGTATTGAAAAGAAACACAAATACGGGGTTTTGATAAGGAACTAAGAGGAATTTAGGAGAGGCAGTTAATTTATGAAGAATTTAGTTTTATCTGTATATCTGTATGGTCAAACGAAGAGGTTTCGAAGAACTATAATGGCGGAGTAGCGTGGAAATGTTGTAAAGTTACCCTGACAAGTTGTAAAGTTTCAGGAGCACACTGCGAAAGTGGGAGGGGTTGAGACAATGACTTGCAACTTTCACAGTAAAGGAGCGAAAGCGCAAACCAAAGTATAGTAGTATCAGAGAATCCAAACAAGGAAGATAGACCCTGAAGGAATAAGTCGTGACTTGTATGATGTGAAAAGCGGCAAATGCGTATCATGGGCTTGTAACAGTAGAGATCATCAGCGGAAGGAGAGTTAGAAACGAGTTAGGATAGAATGGATCCGATGCGAGGAAAAGGTTAAGAAGAGGGTAATTGATAGCAAGTTATCAAATTCCTTTTCTGCTGTTGCAGTTATGTCAAGCTTTGCAGGAGTTTTTGCCTATTGTCCAACTCATATGCAAAATTTCTTTAAGCAAACGTTTCCGCTATTATATAATCTGTGTTTGAAATAAAAACTCAATAAAAATTCTGTCTCCATCGCTGAAAGTCATTCATAAGTTGGAGTTAGCCAAAAATAGCTATGGAATAATATGAAGTCATATGAAGCCCCGACAAATGCGTCACAGAAATTCCCGACAATAACGCCAGTAAATCAATATTTACTCCAAGTGCTCGCTTGTTGCATGTAGAATTGTATTTCAGCAACACACGCAGAAGACAGTTTAGAAGCATACATTCTTCTTCTTTGCGTTCTCTGCCCTTGGGCAGGTTCGTATGACCAGTGACGCCATCTTTCTCGATTATGTCCCTCCCTTTTCAGTCCACTGTATCCCTCTTCTGTCATCATCCAGTCCAGTAGCATTGTTCTCTGTCTTCCTCGCGTCTTCTTCCCCTTCATTCTTCCCTCAATGATGTCTTTTAGTAGGTTGTCGCTCCTTAGGATGTGTCCGATCCATTTCCTCTGCCGTCCGGGTATCGTACCTATCAGGGATCTTTGTTCCTCCACCATCTTTAGGATTTCTTCGTTTGTCCTGCGCTCCACCCAGCTGACCCTCTCCATTCTGCTCCAAATCCACATCTCAAAAGCTTCCAACCTTTTTAAGTCATCCTTCCTCATTGTCCATGTCTCCGAGCCGTACAGTGCAACACTCCACACCAGTGTCTTGACCATTCTCTTCTTTAACTTCTTGTTTAGGCTGCCTCTAAGCAGCTCTCCTCTTTTGTAGAATGCATCTTTTCCCATGGATATTCTTCTTTTTATTTCCTCGTGGCATCTTGCATCGTCTGTGACCATACTTCCCAGATGACAGAACTTCTCTACCTGTTCTATTTCTTCTCCGTTTAATTTGATCCTTAGGCCTATTGTTTGTGATGTTTTTCCATTTCTCTTGCTGATCCTCATTACCTTCGTTTTCTTTATGTTTATTTTCATTTTCGTTAAAATAAAGCATACATAAGTGCAGTTTAAAATAAAAATACTTTGGGAATTAAAGATATTTTTTCACGGGAATTAGAATCGTTTCAGGATTTAAAAATATTTGTTACAATTTAATTAGAATCGTTTAATTAATTAGAGATATATGGGTGAGCCATTTTTCCATCGCTCTTCCAGCTTATAGTTTGAACAATATTTTCATCAATCTTCCTGCTTCTAGTTTGAGCTATGTTTTCATCGAGAATCCAGTTTCTAGTTTGAACAATATTTTCATCGAGAATCCAGCTTCTAGTTTCAGTTATATATTCAACGATAATCCAGCTTCTAGTTTGAGCTATGTTTCCATCGAGAATCCAGCTTCTAGTTTCAGTTAATATTCAACGATAATCCAGCTTCTAGTTTGAGCTATGTTTTCATCGAGAATCCAGCTTCTAGTTTCAGTTAAAATATATCCAACTATAATCCAAACTACAAGTTGGATGAGCGATGAAAATATAGCTCAAACATAAAGCTGGATTAACGATGAAAGCATAGCTTAAACTAGAAGCTGGATTAGCGATGAAACATAGCTCAAATTATATTTCGGGCACCGGGGCGCATTTGCCGGGGCGCATTTGTCGGGCGCATTTGTCGGTGCGCATTTGTCGGTGCGCATTTGACGGGACGCAGTTGTCGGGGCGCAGTTGTCGGAGCGCTTCTGTCCTGAGCGCTTTTGACGGTGTACCGTAAACCTTAGTACTGATAATCTAAGTGCTAGCAGTGTAAGAAATAAGTAATAAGTATGGAAAGAAACTGTTTAGCTTAATTTAAATGCTGTGAATTTTTTCTTAAGTTGTTCGAGTTCGCCCACCACGCTATCTTGCAGACTGCACCAAGTGACTGCCTGGCGACACTCTTATACTGCATCTGCGATATCAATTTACCATCGAATAAGACAAAACGGACACGGATTATACCTAAGGCCTTCTACGGTCGTTCGCCCTCGTGCGTGGAATGGCATCTATTTCAGAGACTGAATGTTCACGGTTAAAAATTGAAACTCTGCCTGCCATCAAACTTCTAGCACTTTCACTGACAATTGGTTGCGATATAAATTGTCGCAACTACCAGGGCACTATTTAACTGTATAACTAGTGGGACAAATGTCCCAGTAGACTTAGGATTTGTCCCAGTAGTTAGGGTGATTTGTCCCAGGCAATGTAGGCCTATATTGAAACTGTATAACTAGTGGGACAAATGTTGCAGGAGTTTTAAGATTTGACCCAGCAGTAAAGGCAAAATCCTCCAAAAAAATTATGTGAGATGAATTTTAAAAAAGTCGTTAAGATTTTCAGAGGTGAATTCTGAAAAAAAGGTCATCAAATTTTTCAGAGAGAAATTCCCAAAAAAGCTCATCAAACTTGGCAGAGATGAATTCATCAACCAGACCCATGGCCGACTTTGTCCCAGTAGTCTAAATCTGTTAAAATCTTCACTGGCAACTACATTACATAACATTGTCTAAAGGCTCAATAATTCTGGTACATTAAGTATGTAGGCCTGTATATATATATATATATATATATATATATATATATATATATATATATATATATATATATATATATATATATATATATATATGTTTAGTACAAATCTAGGCTTCAGTCATCCCTGGCGAGTTATCTGGGGTGGTGAAGAAATGCCTATACTTACCTGCCGGCTGCTGACATTGTACTAGGGTCCAGTTGTCGTTGAGACAGTGCATGCATCCATCTCCCGTCAGATTGAATCCGCACTCATAGTACAACCGCTTCTGGTACGTAAACGGAATATGGCATTTTTGATCAGCAAAACCTGCAGTAATGTAAATTGACTTGTTTAAAGCGCAGGTTCGAGAAGCTTTCCATCATATTTGAGCCACTTGTGCATAGTGGCTGAGGACAATAATGCGACGTTCGACTTTGCTGTGTCGGACTTTCTGTTTCCAGCGCTGAGTGATGCGAAATATGCAATTCAATGTCAAGCAAAGGGCTGTTGATACAAAATTAAGGCAAGGCAAAGCAAGGTAATACCTTTTATTAATAAAATATTTTATTAAAAGCTATAATGTTAGATAAGGTAAAGTAAGGTAGGCTTAATATAAGGTAATCGCAGGTCTCTGTGGATTTTTCTGTTCCTGGCATAGTAGGCCTAATCTTTTAATTGAACGGCGAATTCAATACACCGTTGCTATTTTCAAGTTATGCCTACTTGTTACCATAGCATGTACGGTAGCATATACCACTTCAAAACGTGCAAATTCATAGACAAGGGGTAGAAGAACATTTTTACAGGAGATAATCCAGACCGACCTAAGGTCGACATGGCTTTGAAAGTAGGGGAGATTTGCGGATCCAGCAGTTTAAAAGGGGAAATTAATGTAAGAGAATATTTTTGTCTTTCTGTAGTGTATTAAAATCGTTTCAAGCACTTAAACGCATGTTCAAATTTCACAGTGAGTGAGAAGAGAACCGTTAAGCCGATATAACAAGTGCAAACCAGTAAAAATTGAGCTCCTGTCCCTTAAAACCTGTCGAATATATCGCAGATGACCAGTGGTAATGTTTGAGGAGTATTGAAGCTTATCCTTTACTGAATAATAGTCTCGGTCATACTTTCGTAAATGAACTTTTAATAGAAGATAAATTGCATTCGTTACCTTAAAATTTCTAAATTCTGAACACAGTACAACACTGTTAAATCATGCCATCCTTGGCTAGAATCAGTTACAGCAATGCCAGACTTGGTTTAGAAGCGCCATCAGAATCGCGGGATCAGGATAATATAAGGTTCAACGTTGTATAAATGTGT
>OY744603.1:41098662-41121162 GCA_963556255.1 Allolobophora icterica | reverse complement strand
TGAGGTGTACCACACTCTCCACTCCTGCCATACGTAAGTGCTGGCCAAGACTGCGAAAACGATTAGCGTGAAGGAGAAGATGCTCCCAAGTCAGGCGTATAAAGAAGTACTGTTGAGTAGCAAGAAAGCGAGCCCCTTCAAAGACGTTGCACATGCCGACAGCACCACACCATTGATGGACGAAGGTCATCCTGGTAAAGCGTGGTGGCCATTGTGCCTATTAAACAAGGTAAGACACCCTAGTTAACCCTGGCGGCCCAAAAGCAAAGGGGCTAATCAGCCTTGATACATACTTACTGATGAAGACAGAAGAAGAATAAAAAAAGAAAGAAAAAGGCCAATAGAGACGAAGAAAGAAGAAGAAAGAAGAGAAAGACAATTACTATAGAACATTCATAGTATAGACAATGTAAATAACATTTTGGATTAATTTTCCCCAAGATTTCAGATTATTTTTCTCCACGGACATTTATTCCTGTGATATGATACTAGAAAAAGATGCTTGACTGAGTTTATTAAATCAGAACTTCAGGTGAAGATGAACTTCGATATGGATTACCAAGCTTTCTTAAGTTGTTGCGTTGTGTAGGAAATGACAAAAAAATATACGTTTTGACACTAGTCTAAATTGCCTAGATTACGTACTTTACCTTTCTGCTTATCACTCAGTGATGTCAATGTAGTCTCTGTCAAGTCTATACTGAATATTTAATTTTTCATTTGTAAATCGAACTACGCCAAAAATAACACGATTAATGTACACGATTAAGACCCATACCAGTCACTTTACCAACACTTTACTATCTAGGCTTGTACCTATATTAATTTTAAGCAATTTTTATTTTGAGTTTAAACAATAAAATGACCAATTTGTGTACTTTTGGCTAGTTTTCTTTCTAACTGAATCAATTACGAATAAAATGCTTCATTTCGATCTAAAATCTTACAAATTTATTTCAGTCGAGGCATTGCATATGTATAGCGCTCTTTCCAACTACTAATTGAATTTGACTTATATATATACATATGTATATATATATATAAACTTTACTTGCTAAGCAAACTTTACTTGCTAAGCAAAACCTCCGAGCATTAACATTTGCGCTGACAGTAGACAGTGTGTGTGTGCGTACGTGTGAAGCACCCTAGAAGTAGCTTGCTACCAACGATGCTATATAAATTGTCGTAATTACAATTACAATTACAATATATATACATGTTTTTTTCTGCTGGAACGCTCCTGAACGGCGCTCCGGCACCTTTTTTCAGCTGTTAAAAATAATTTAGTTACTTTAAGAAAAGAATAATTTAGTTATTTTAATTTAATGTGACGTCTAAAATTTCTTGGGGAGGTATCACGGAAACCCCCAAACCCACCCCGTTTCTTCTCGGACTTCGCCCTCGATTTTGCCCTTCCATAATTGTTCAGTTCTCGAACCTTTTTTTCTAGAAAAAAGCACTGTATGTGTATGTGCTGTCTCGGAATGGGAGAAAAGATATGTGGTCACCCTAATTCGCTCATCTCGATCTACTTATTAGAATGGCCATATGCGTAGCGGTTTTGTTCTTGGTCAGAACAAAATATTAGTAGTTTGAGGCAGTTTCTGCTCCTGAATGCCTCCATCTTCAATCTAGCAAATCATGCAAGTTTTTCTTATTCAAAAAGACTCTCCCCTGTAAGGTTGATCAGTCTGTTGGTTGATCAAACCCCTAAATCGCTCATGCTCAGACTCGTTAACATCTTTACATTATATTATTTTAACAATATTTCTTCCCACGTTTAATCGTCTGCGGTTTGTCAGTTCGAATTGATATTAAACGAATATTAAATGAATAAACGAATATTGAACGAATATATATATGTAGTCTGGAACTGCCAATTATAAAACACTATTCTTTATAAAGAGATAAATAGATAACTGAAAAGCTGAATAACTTACTATGATGACTTCCTTTGAATATAAACATATAAACAATAATTATAGAAAATTTCTTCAGCAGAAGTGAGTCACCATAATACATGGACTTTCTGTTGCTTACACTTCTGCTTAGCCTATATATGTATAATTATTAACCCGTTTAAAAATTATATTCTGGAACGTTCATTGTTTGAAGTAGAAACAATTTGCAATTTTTAAAATGAATGTGTTCACATAAGAATTGATGCGGTCCCCCCAAAAATTACGATCAAGCTGTTTAATTAAATGTTTCAAGAAGTTGTTTTGAGAATGTTCTGAACAAAGAATGTCCTTATTTCGGCTTTCTTATGAAACCAGAGTGACTATATAGGGGCCTCTACCTGAAATCATGTTATAGACTTTTGAAATATTTATGCCCTGAGCCTATATGCCGCAAAATGAGTAATTATGCAGAGAACTTCTGCTACAAAGCATATATTTGAAAAACTCACATTTTAGAAGACCATTTTTAGAAGACTGTTTAATTTCGATGTAGAAAAGGATACTGAATTGATGACCTGATAGTGAGTACACAGCAGAGAGGGTCCATAACACTTCGGTCGATAGAAAAAGTGGTTGAATATTCTGTTCACATTGTTGTAGTTGAAGTTCTCGCAGTACAAGGATCGTTGACATTCTAAGGCGCAGTTCAGGACGGAGTTCAAGGACAGCGAATGCGAAGGTGCATCTAGAGCGCAGAGCTCTGATCCAGGAGGAACTTCTAGCACTTGTTACTGACGAATGTCTACTATCATGGCGTTAGCAACGTTTGCGAGTTCAGCAACAAAGTAGACAATCGTCCAAAGCATCGAAATACTGACCATTGTCACAGATAAAATATTAAACGCAATGTGATCGAATATTTTGGTCTGTCAGATCTTCTGAGGCAGCAGCTCTGTAAATTTTATTTTTCTCGCAAATAATGCAAGGTATCAAGCCAGTAACTGTAACAGCTGCAGTTAGGTCTTCTAAAATAATGTGAGTTTATAAAATATATACTTTATACCAGAAGTTCTCTGAAGAATTTCTCATTTTGCGGCATATAGGCTCAGGGCATAAATATGTCCTTTATTAGACCACCTGCAAACGCACTGTGGCTTACAAACAGGTTATGCAAAGAGGTGGAAGAAACTGAATTATAACATTAGGTGAGCAAGACTATTGAAAACTGTCATAACTGTCATAACTGTCAAGCTGATCTTAGAGAACTATAATTAAGTATTCATCCGCATTTAAGGTATCTTGGGTTGCAGCGAAAAATATAACAAAAACACCTCGTAGCGGCTGCCACTAACAACGGCGCCAATCCTCGTAATAGTAGGCCCCTATGTTGTCTGGCTTTTAATTCATACGCTCGTATTAACAAGAAAAGCCAAAGGAGACTTATGCACACTTTTATACTAGAACAAATAGACGGTCGCTCACAATACGTCTTTGTGGGTAACCATGACAAGACTTAGGCAAACAGAACCCTTAGTAGGGCCTATATATATACGATGCGTATGGGGATAGCAGAAATGCACGGCATGAAATCATCCTTTTATTTACTAAGATCCAACCAAACAATAACACAAATAACAAAGAAACGACGCTATCGCTATGTACAATGGATTAATGCCAAAAAAAGTCAGAGAAAACGTCCTGCATCAAAGACAAGAAGGACAACGTCAATGATGTCAACGTCATCGCGTGGCTGCATTATTTTTAATTTCTTTATTTTAATTTATTGTAATTTGTGACCTTGAGAAACATATCAGTAAATTGTTTGGAACGACGTGTTGCATTAATTTCGAAAAAATTTCCACAAAAATGACGGCAATTCACGACATTTGAGGAAATTCATGGCATCCACAGCAAATTTCGGAAATCACGGAATTCGCTGTTTGCGTGACGTCGTGAATTTCTACTATCTCTAATGATGCGTATGTTTAAAATTCAAGGCAACAACATTTTACTAAATTCAATATACTTGTAAATATGTTTGAGTTAGGTTGTGAAAGTAAGTAATTCCTCTGTCTCGTTTCACGGTGGTAGCTGCCACCGTTTCGCCGCTCTCGGGATCCTCGTTGTTCCTTATGTCGCAAATTTACTGTGCAGCGTCTGATGTTTTCTGTGGTCGGCCCGTCGACGTGAAACGGGCTCCACTGGAGTTGCGTCACCTCCCCAGGTCCCTGCCTCTCCGTTCTACCCATTAACTTAAGACTACTCTCTGCCGCTTGGCCCGGATCAGGAGAGCCTCTGAGCAGAGACCTTGAAGCTACACAAAGTAAATTCTGATTGATTGATGTATTATGCATGTATCAAGACAATTAATAAAACGCGTCTTAAGTATGTTAGGTATGCTTTGAAATTGCCCAAGACCATTTCAAACTTGTTATCGCCGGGGTTGTTGTACGTTAAGGTATCGCATAACATCGACAGTTTCGACACATTAAACACTTCGCCAGACGAGGAAACTGTGACGGCGTTTCTGACCTGAAACAATATTTCAAATTTCTACAGAATTCCGGCTTAATTTTCAGATAAGAAGATTCCTGAACATTTGACGACATTGCATAGACAGGTAAAAAACAAAGAAATACACACTGTGGCCTAGTAACGCTTGTCGATGACCCTTAGTTCACACGCCGGCCATATCACAACTCTTGTGTAAACCATTGTAAATAATACTAGACGCTGTTCAATTTGACACTTTTAATTACCAAACTAGATCTAAATCTGACATTGACTACATCGAATAAAGCAGGGTTTCCCAACCAAGGTGCCGCTCCCCCAGGGGGGTGCGAGATGGCATTTCAGGGGTTGCTTTGAGTGCAATGTTATATTGACATTATATTTTGAAAGAAGCAATGAGCAGGACAAATTTGTCAAAACGGGCTTTATGAACAGGTAAATTAGCTCATATTTTTCTCTTGCTGTTTCGCAGATTAACCCTTCATCTTTCATCATGTAAGAAAGAAGGAAATATTTTAATATTTTTTTTACATCTTAAAATACTTAAATTAGACCAAATAAGAAATTATCAAGTGGGTTTATTTATGTATATGCTTACCAGGGATCTTTTACTCTTAAAATTTAGGCTTCTCCTAAAAAGGGCTCTGACTTCCACACCCACGATACCAGCAGCGTCGCCAAATACAGACGGGTCTATGCTAGCACAAATGTCAGAAATTTCTCAATTAATGTAATAGAACCCCAATTTTGGAACGCGCTTCCACTTTCCCTACAACAGGTAGGGTCCCTACTTTGTTTTATAAAGCTTCTTCGACAGTACTTAGTTGAGACCAGTTGCTGAACCTACTATCATATAATTATTATATAGCTTATGTTATCCTCGGGAAACTGTAGGCTACATTGTACATTGTACTTGTCGCATTAGACATGTTTATTCGGCTATTGCTGCCTATCCCCTTTGGAGTGAGTACTCTCGGCATACAAGATCTTCTACTCTCTCGTTCATGCACTGAGTCAAAAGCTCATTTTTTCAGTTTGTTCACCCACAGTACTGTATGAGTGTATGTGGTTCAGTCTGTGGTTAAAAATAGAAATGTGACTTAATCGTCTTCAAATCATGATATGACTTTTGTAGGGGGTGCGAGCGCTAATCAAATATTTCCAAGGAGTGCGGGGCATAGAAAAGGTTGGGAACCCCTGGGATAAAGTATGATAATTTTCAAATAGCAATCATATGATTAATCAGGAACATCACCTTGTCACCTTGTGCTGTCAACTCCTGGAGCTCTAGCGATCGTCATGATAAACATTCTCCATTGCTTCACATTCTCCATTGCTTCAATCAGGAACATAGGAAGTCGAAAATGACATACAATATCAAGCTGCTCGTAGAATCTGAGAATCAGTTACCGGTAACTCATTAAATAACTACCTCCCGAGTTTGTACTTATGCACTTTTAAGCCATTCAAACTTCTTGAGCTATAGTTAAGCATCCAAATGTAAAATTAAATATTCAATTGTTGATGCTGATATTAATGTATATATATTATTTATTTAATGCATTATTTATTTATTCATATACAATACTTAACACAGATTGCATTTGAATATGTCTCCTTACAATAATTCAGAGCTGCACCGATAACATGGAATGTTGTGTATCATGCAGGATGTATTAGGTAGACTTTTACTTTACCTAATGAGATATTGTCTTAGTAAGAGAGGTGCAATATGGGTATGCAATTATGTGTTCGTCAAGGTCTAATAATACATATGGCCACAGACTCAGTGCTGCTTCTGCATGGCTTTAAATGCGCTGGATCATTGCTCGTACCCCATCCAATCTCGAATCAGATGCCAATCCCAAATCGGTCAGCCATCGATTATAGAAATATTTGGTTCCAAAGGGATTAGTCATGGAATGAACTCCGCAGGCATTGTACCACCATCCTCCTCTTCCGAAGACATTGCAGCAGTTTGAATACGGATTCGCATCGTTATCTGAGTCCCATGTCGTGAAATTCATCCCGTTCTGGTAGCCTACTTTAACCGGATACTCGAACTGACTTCCGGCATCTCCGGCGTATCCGCTGACGTGGATCGCGTACCAGTGCGATTCTGGATCGATCTTGAAACTGTCGTATTCGGTGGAGAACCAGGACTCGTTCTGAATAGATTTGAACTCGAAGCGCACTTTGTACTGCGCGCTGTTAGTCATCTGGGCGAGTTTTTCGAGGCCGAGCCAGTTCTCCCCAGTCGGGTTACCGAAGCCGTCCCGATAATTGTTCCAGGTCTCGTTGAATGCGAGACTGCCATCGAAACGATAGAGAAAGACGATCCATCGATTGACGGAAGTGACTGGAATAGGCTGAGCGAAGGTTGGAACGGAAATGGTTGTCTGAATAGACTGCGCAACAAAAGCTGAAAGCATAAACCCAGTCAGTAGCCTAAATCGTTTATTTTCAGCTTTAAAACTCCGCCTATCATCCAACGCTATAGGAAGGCTACTGTAACAGGGCATAAATAGCATTAATAGCATAAGTGCCGGGTCCCAGTTAAGATCCGGTCTCTAATAGCAGCCGAGAGAAACGATTTGTGCAAGTAAACGCCGGTCTCTTTTAAACGCCGGATTCTACTAAATGTTCGGCCTCCGTTACGCGCCCGTTCATTGTATTGTTTTGCATATGGGCATTAATAAAGCGCCTCTCGCGATATAGACCATTCAGAGGCGCTCAGTAAAGACACAGGTATAGTAAAGACATAATGTCCAGGCAATTTTCAGTAAGACCTGGGCAAAATTGCTTCACAAGCTTTTAAAACGGTCTCCTGTCTAGAAATCAGTGCTGAATAACATATCCAAAATTCGACAAAATCCAAATAGGGGAATAGCCCCAAAAATGAATTTCAAGATGGCGGATTGGGAGTTTTCTAAGATATACCAATTATCATACAAATAATTTGCAATTAGATCTGGGCAAAATAACTCAAAAGCTTTTTAAACGGTTATCTGTCCAGAAAACATTACTGAATAACATATCTGAAATTCGACAAAATTGGACCACGGAAACAGCCCAAAAATGAATTTCAAACTGGCGGAATGGGTTTTTTCTAAGGAATACCAATAATAATACAAATAATTTGCAATTAGAGCTGGGCAAATTGATTGATGAATTTTACATTTTGGCAGAGGGATGAAGCTGAGGTTATGATGGTGTCTGCCAAAATGTAAAAATAATCCATCAGGTGTTTGCCTCCTACATTGAGATTTCTCAGCTGTGGAAGCGATGTTGTTACAGCAGCTGGAATAAGTGTTCACATTTTTGTAGATCTTAGATATGAAATCTACCACAACAAGTGTGGCAAGATTAGACTCCTGACGCCATTGGGTGAGGTCCAGTCTAAGCTCAATCTTCTCAACAAGGAGATTGGCATAGAATCCTCGACAGTAGCCGCAAGTATATTTCAGTTTCTTTCTCTCTCGGATACTACAGGTCCTAACAAGTACTGACTTGTTGGTGTTCGCTGGAAGATCGCCATCGAACAGTGGAGATGCTGAGAGCAAATTGTGTTTGAGCATCTGCCTGAGGTCCATGCCGCGCTCCTTAGAAATGTCCATGTTCCTATGCGACTCTACCATCTCTTTGGATGACCGGTCGTTTTCTCCTTCTCCGTTGTTGATGGTGTCTTCTGAGGATGAAGTCGTGCTAATTTTCTTGGTCTTCTAAACTGATCTCATCCACCATTGTGAGCAGGTCGTGCAGTTGCACGGGCACATTGACTCTCACCGAGTATCCATTGCCGCTCTAGGACAAAGTCTAATAACTTATGGTTAAATGCGAGACGGCGAGTGGTGCTTAATGCGTGCTGTAGATGGCATTCTGTGTGGCTTATGGGGTGGTTAGAGTTGAGAAAGTTGAGAAGGCTGGTGATAGACCCGATCTCGTGGAACAAGAGCTCGAACTGTGCTACAGCAGTGGCATTTCGCGTGGCTCCTACCACATAGTGACCTCCAGGACCCTTCGACACTCGCTGGATGGTATGTTCAACCTTCATGCCACCTCCGATAGCGCAGAACCATCCTGGGCGATCCTGAACAACCCACTGGCAACCCAACGATTTATTGTGCGCCAGGAACAGTTTGAGCATAGTGCCTTGCAACTTGCGCGGGAAGTTGGCCGATCACGCGGGAACTTTCCCGCTGAAAATACTGTTGCAGCGGCAAATGACCAACTCATACACGCTGACATATGAAGAGACCCATCCTTGGTACCGATTAAATACATAGCGCTTGATACAGATGGTGTAGAGGCAAGCGCTAGGGCGCATGCTGTTCCGAGTTCAAATCCTTCACGTTATGTCCTACCAGTCAATACCTTGCAACAGGGCGCGCGGTCGCCAGAGGGCGAAGCGAACGCCACAATACTACAGGTCCTAACAAGTAGTGACTTGTTGGTGTTCGCTGGAAGATCGCCATCGAACAGTGGTGATGCTGAGAGCAAATTGTGTTTGAGCATCTGCCTGAGGTCCATGCCGCGCTCCTTAGAAATGTCCATGTTCCTATGCGCCTCTACCATCTCTTTGGATGACAGGTCGTTTTCTCCTTCTCGGTTGTTGATGGTGTCTTCTGAGGATGAAGTCGTGCTAATTTTCTTGGTCTTCTAAACTAATCTCATCCACCTTTGTGAGCAGGTCGTGCAGTTGCACGGGCACATTGACTCTCACCGAGTATCTGTTGCCGCTCTAGGACAAAGTCTAATAACTTATGGTTAAATGCGAGACGGCGAGTGGTGCTTAATGCGTGCTGTAGATGGCATTCTGTGTGGCTTATGGGGTGGTTAGAGTTGAGAAAGTTGAGAAGGCTGGTGATAGACCCGATCTCGTGGAACAAGAGCTCGAACTCTGCTACAGAAGTGGCACTTCGCGTGGCTTCTACCACATAGTGACCTCCAGGACCCTTCGACACTCGCTGGATGGTATGCTCGACCTTCATGCCACCTCCGATAGCGCAGAACCATCATGGACGATCCTGAACAACCCACTGGCTCACACAGAAGCGCCGCTAGAGCTCAGGATGTGTGAACTCCAAAACTTTGATTTGTTCCAGATACCACGATCCATAACGTAAGAAGTTGATGCAGTCACATTCTACAGCGTTCTTGATGACGGCGACCAACTGCAGCCAGACTCAAAAGAATTGGCTGAGCTCAGACTTGGCCTCGAACTCCTTTTGGAATTCCCGGAAGTCCTGATGCAACTGCTCCACTTCTCCAATCAGAAACTCAAACTGTTAAGGGCAACATTGTTTTTCAGCCCGTGTTATTTGCAGTATCTGCAACTGTGCCAGCCCTGGATATGCAGCTTTGTCCTTGTTATTCCAGAATATCTGAAGTGACCGGATCAGGTCCTCCACAATAAGAATAACAACAGACTCTCTTACAGTAATAATGTCAAACTCAATTTGTGTGTATATGGTCACAGTGAAGAACAGCAACACATGAAAATTTACATTTACCGAATGATGGAAAGTTTGCTTGATGGCGTCATCGATGTAACAAAAAGAGCTTGACCATGACCATTCAATGTGAAGGTGATCCGAATGGCGAAATCCATAACAGAAATTAATTCTACATACCGAAATCAGTAACATTTGAGGTATTACACGTGCATATACTCTAAAAAAGCAAAAAGGTGAATTTTTCAAGATGTAACAAAATGACCTTGACCATGACCTTTCAAGGTGAAAATGACCCCGAATGGCGAAAACAATATCAGAAATTTATTCTACATACCGAAATCAGTAACATTAGAGGTATTACACGTGCATATACTCAAAAAACAAAAAAGGTGAATTTTCCAATATGGGCGATGACGGCATATTGGATTTGGCCATTTTGGGTTGTTCCCGTGGTCCGATTTTGTCGCATTTTGGATGTGTTATTCAGTAATGTTTTCTGGACAGTGAACCGTTTAAAAGCTGTCATTTTGTCCAGCTCTAATTGCAAATTATTTGTATCATTATTGGCATTTCTTAGAAAAACCCCTTTCCCGATTTTGTCGAATTTTGGATATGTTATTCAGCAATTTTTTCTGGACAGGAAACCGTTTTAAAAGCTTGTGAAGAAATTTTGCCCAAGTTCAATGGATATTTGAGCTAGATTGCCTGGACTAATTATAGGATAGTACCAAATAATCAATGTGTGCATATACATGTAAGCGCCGGATTTTTTTAACGCTTGTCCCCCAAATGCCGCCGAAAATACAAACGTGGGGCGTTTATAATGTATTTGAGTAGTTGTGTCAGACGCACCCTATTAATCCTGTAGCAATCGGTGCTACAGGAAAATTGGCTTCCTCAGCCAATCCCGAACTTGCATTCGTATTGAAAAGAAACACAAATGCGGGACTATACCAGAGGGTAGGAAAACAATGGGGCATTATAAGCATCGGACTCTTTTAACGCCTGCCCCACTCCCCCAAATGCCGCCGTTGAGAAAATGAATTGCTAATTTTACAGAAAAGGAGCGAAAACTGAAACCAAAGTATAATAGTATCACAGAACCCAAACAAGAAGATTGGCCCTGAAGGAGTAGGTCGTAACCTATGATGTCAAAAGCGACAAATGAGTATCATGGGCCTCAGTAAGTATGGACTTATAGCAATAGAGCTCATTAACGGAAGAAGGAGGGTAACGGAAGAGGAAGGGTTTAAAATATGTTAGGATACAATGGAACCGATTCCACGAAAGGGTTAAGAAGAAGGTACATGTAATTGATTATATGTAATCAATTTCTTTATAATAATGCTGTTGCAGTCATGTCAGGCTTTGCAAGGGTTTGCGCCTATTTTCCACCTTATGTACAAAAATTCTGTAAGCAAATGTTTACGCTATTATATACTCTGTTTTCCAGGGACGTATCTAGCGTTGGGCTTGGGGGGGCTTAAGCCCCCCCCAAACGAAGTTGAAGCCCCCCCCAAACAAGTCAAGCCGTTGTATGCTTACGGCTAAAATTCGTATGAACACTGTATAAATGTTGCCATGTTCAAGGCTTAAGCCCCCCCAAACGAAAAAGGCTAGTTACGTGCCTGCTGTTTTCTAGGTAAAAAGTCAATGATAATTTTTTCTGTCTCCGTTGCCGAAAGTCGTTCATAAGTTGGAGTTAGCCAAAAATAACCATGGAATAATATGAAGTCATAGGAAGGGAACACTTACAAACTTTAAAATTAGTGAGTAGGCTTCTATGTAACCTAATGTATATAATGTAACCTTAGTACTGGTAATCTCACATTCTAGCAGTATAAGAAATAAGTAATAAGTATGGAATGAAACTATGTTGTTTAATTTAAATGCTGTGAATTTTGCTAAAGTTATTCGAGTTCGTCCACCACGCTATCTTGCAGACTGCATCAAGTGACTGCCTGACGACATGAATCCACTGCGGCTGCGATGTCATCGTACCAGCATATAAGACAAGAACGGACCCGGTTTATACTTAAGGGCCTTTAGGTTCGCTCACCCTCGTGCGTGAAATAGCAACTATTAGGAGGTGAATGTTCACGTTTAAAAATTGAAACTCAGTCTGCTATCTAACTCCTGCTATCTAACTCCTAGCACTTTCACTGACAATTGGTTGCAGTATAAATTGTCGAAACTACATTACATAACATCGTCTAAATAAAAGGTTCAAATATTCCTGTATACATAAAGTATGTAGGCCTATCTATATAAATAAAGCCAGCTTTCTGTCTGTCTGTCTGTCTGTCTGTATGTCTGTCTGTCTGTCTGTTTGACCGGGCTTAACTTCTACAATTTTCCACCTTTCACTCCAAACCTTCACTACTGTGTCGGCCTCGGCATCGGACACCCAGTGAATGGGTTCGCGTCCCCCGTTTTCACCGCTAACATGGTGATAAGGGCCAAAAACTCGCCCCACGGCATAGGAAATTTCCACTCCCTACTACAAATTAATTATAGCACAATGACGTTATACCTAAAAATAGCACCTGGGACGCGTACGGAAGATTTGGAAATTTTCCAACGTCATTAATAATGGCCATAGCGTCGTTGTTTACTTTCGGAAAGAATTTAATAACGATCGCTTCGAACTATATTAATCGTTTTACAGCAAAATTGTAAAACAGGTGGGTTCAAACACAAACAGACTGCGAAGCAGTCGCCGCCACAGGGCGACTGCGAAGCAGTCAGTCCACGGCAAAGGTCGCTAAACGTCAGAAAGCGTCTACAAGACTGCGAAGCAGTCTCCCCCACAGGTCGCCAGACGCCACAAGGGCCTCCAAGACTGCGAAGCAGTCGCAGCCAGAGGGCCACTGCGAAGCAGTCAGTCCACGGCAGAGGTGGCTAGACGCCAGAAGGCGTATACAAGACTGCGAAGCAGTCTCCGCTGTACGTTGCCTGCTCTCCAGTTCGGGCCAGTAAGAATCTGTTTCTTCTGGCACCAAATGGCAAGACAACTAATGTTGTTTATCTCCAAGCTCTACAGTTAAATTTAAAATAAAGTAACATTAAAAAAATAACTATTGTGTAATTTCTTTAACCCGCAAACGCCGGGTTCACCCTCTTCGACTGCGAAGCAGTCAGTCCACGGGAGACTGCGAAGCAGTCGTCGCCAGAGGGCGACTGCGAAGCAGTCAGCCCACGGGACACTGCGAAGCAGTCTCCCCGACTGCGAAGCAGTCGTCGCCAGAGGGCGACTGCGAAGCAGTCAGTCCACGGCAGAGGTCGCAAGACGCGACAAGGCGTATACAACACTGCGAATTCGCTACAGGGATTGAAACTTATAACCCCAGGCAACGCCGGGTAAACCAGCTAGTATATATATATATATATATATATATATATATATATATATATATATATATATATATATATATATATATATATATATATATATATATATATATATATATATATATATATATATCTATTAGGGTGGTCCACAGACACATGGTAAAAAATAAAGTTCAAGCTAGAAACCAGGCCACCCTCTCAGTTTTTTACACCTATCAATAGTATTATTGAGACAAAATTTCAGCTTCCAATTCCAATTGGAAGACGATGCTCACGGACTATGTTACTTTGTCATATACCGATAAATAGACATTAATTGCAGAAATGAGTGTGTTGAGCATACAAATGCATTTTATTTCAAGATAAATCAAATATTACTGTAATTTGACAACATATGTAATACAAGAACAGTTAGACAGATGGAAATGTAAAATTTCAGATGGTTTAATGAATTGCAAATGTCCAAAAATGTCAAAAACATCGTCCAGTCCATGAAAATCGAATTTCGATTGTTCTTGTTTTATAATTTCAACACCTGTTACAGTATTTGACTCTAGAAACTGCAAGGCTTTGCAAGCACTGCGTCAACAGCAGACTTCTTTGTTGTGTGAGTGAGAACAGCTTTCATATTTGCCTCGACCACTTGGAGAAGAAAGTGCTTTTCTTCTTCATCATTGGTGATGAGTCAGTAGAATTCCTCGAACAACTTCACACCCTCTCAGCCGTGTCATTCACCACTCTCAACTGCTGAATTATCTATCTACCTTGCTTATAATCCTCATTCTGGATCCATTTCTCTGGTTGAAGTGTAAAAAATCACTGATCTTCAGGTGTGACAGTAGTGTCAGTGCTCACTGGGTTGTAAAATCACCCAGAAAACCCTCCTTCAGTACCTTAGCATCACTTCTCACCTACTTTCACCAGGCTTTGCAGTCATTCTGTCGACAATCTTCATTTTATCTCTTACAGGAAGTTGGTCTCGCAGTCATTCTGTCGACAATCTTCATTTTATCTGTTACGGGAAGTTGGTCTGAGAACATTGCCAGACCTACAGCCTCGTCTGAAAGGTACCTTCCTGGCAGCAATAGACTCATATTGTCCTAGACCATTCCAAAGTGATAGATCTTGTTCTGGAGCTTCAGCAGCAAGTGGGCCTTTGTCCAAGCCTTTGCGTAAAACAGGGCACCAAACTTCAAAAATCAATGAATCTGAGTTTCTTCTTGAATAGATCAGGTTGATCGCGAAAAAGGTAGATTTTGATTGCATACAGTAACGTGGCCATCCAATGTGCATGGTGAATTGGCCCAGGGCTCTCCAGTGAATTATTGAAGACTGACTTCCGAGGACAACCACTGTAAGCTCAATGAGCTCATGGTAGTACTGTTGTCTCTGATCTCTGAATCTGACTTTCTTTCAGCAAACTCCTTGAGAAAACTGACGCTTTTTCATGGGGGTCTTCAGTGCCGGATATGACTTCCAGTCCTCGGAAGTTGACACCTCCCAGCAGCTTTAAATATTTTGAAGATTGGAATTTATGGAGAACAGGTGGACTGCAGCACAAGGTGAATACTTTGGCTAAAATCAATTCCATTACATGATGACGGCAGGCCAACCACAAGAGCTCTCAGCTTATTTGTCTTCCAGCAGAACACACAATCCGTTAAAATGCCCCGTGTTGACAGACATTGTATCAAAGCGCAAGGCTTGAACCTTGTCAACTGTGAGTTTTCAAGACATCAGAAGAATATGAACGACCATGAATTCATTGCATCCTGTCCCAAAGGCTAATTTGGCTTACTCACACCATCACCGGAAACCAGCACTGGCAACTTACGAATAATTGTGCCCATTTCCTGCTCCAAAGATCTTAGGCGGGGTTTACCCAACCCAGTATAGTACCAGTGGCTAATCTGGTACAAATTCAGATCTTACAGCTTCAGCATGCTCTATCCTGGCTTTCTTACGCACTCTGTTACGCGAAAGTGGCAGGACAGAAGGATCACAGCCAAGCGCTGCAGCAATTTTAATGTAAAAATTCACTTCTGAAAACATGTCAGCCCAAAACACAGGAAGTAGGCACAATGACCTTCAACAAGAACTGTACACTTTTTTGTTTCAAGTACCAGTAAGTAAGTAAGTATGATAACACAACATAAACTATTTCAAGCTCATCTCCATGATAAATGTTGACCAAGTTATACGGCATCGAAATTTACAGCAAATACTACTATATGGTAATATTTATTTGTCATTGAGCACCATCTTCCAGTTGGAATAAGAAGCTGAAATTATGTCTCAATAATACTATTGACAGGTGTAAAAAACTGAGAGGGTGGCCTGGTGTCTAGCTTGAACTTTATTTTTTTTGGACCACACTAATATATATATATATATATATATATATATATATATATATATATCTGGGATGGTGAAATGCCTATACTTACCGGCCGGCTGCTGACATTGTACTAGGGTCCAGTTGTCGTTGAGACAGTGCATGCATCCATCTCCATTCAGGTTGAATCCGCACTCAAGGTACAACCGCTTCTCGTACGTAAACGGAATATGGCACTGTTGATCAGCAATACCTGCAGTAATGTAAATGAACGTGTTTTATAACGCATCTTCAACAAGCTTTCTATCATATTGGAGCCACTTCGAGTTCGAGTGCATGGTGGCTCAGAGCCGTCTTAACAGCATTGTAGGTTCTGGGCAAAGCAATGCAATGGGGCCCTGCCCACTCATGAGGATAAAAATTGAAACGGTCAGTAAAATTAAACCTATAGATTTATTGGTACTTTCAACACTTACTTTGTCACAACAAAATGAATGTTTCAACGTAAAGAAACACTGTAAAGCGATTAATCAACACAACTTTTTGAACAATACAACAGCCCTAAGCCTTGTAGTAACAGGTAAACAAATACTACTTCTGTCGCGCTTGGAGGTCACGCACACGTTAATATTTTTCGTTTCTGTAATTTTGGACCCCAATAACCGTTTGGCCCCTGGCGACTGCCCAACGTGCCCATGCCTTGAGACGGAACTGTGGTGGCTGAGGGCAATAATGCGACATACGACCTTGCTGTGTGTCCGACTGTCTGTTTTCAGCGCTGAATTATGCGAAATATGCAGTTCAATGTCAAGCAAAGCGAACTGTAAGATACAGTTGTTGACATATAAAATTAAGGCAAGGTAAAGCAAGGTATTACCTTTTGTTAATTTGCCTTACCTTTAAAAGCTATAATGTTTGATAAGGTATGGTAAGGTAACCTTAATATAAGATAATCGCAGGGTTCTATGGATTTCTCTTCTCCTGGCATAGTAGGCCAAATCTTTTAACTGAAGGGCGAATTCAATACACCGATGCTATTGTTAAGTTGTGCCTACTTGTTACAGTTGCAGTCAGTAGCATAGGGCCTATACAACTTCAAATCATCATGCATAGACACAGGCCCGGCTCAAGACATTTGGCGGCCCTAGGCAAACCGACAAACCGGCGGCCCTAGGCAAACCGGCGGCCCTCGGCAAACCGTCCGAAATTTTTAGATTTTCGTCATGGTAATTTCAATTTCGTCCATCTTTTTCGGAATTTCATCTTCAACAAAAGTTGATGACTTTTTTTAGTCATTCGCCTCACAAATTAATGTCGTTACCTTTTTTTAGCAAATCACGGTTACACCTGCGCGATTTATTACACCAACACTATAAACCAACACTCTAATACTTCCATCTAGCAAATAATAATTAAATAATTTAAAAAAATGGAAAACTGGCGGCCCCTAAAAATCGGAAGCCCTAGGCGGCTGCCTAGTTTGCCCATTGGACGTACCGGGCCTGCATAGACAGAGGAACATTGTTACAAAAGACAATCCAGACTGACCTATTGTCGACATGGGTTTGAAAGTGGGAGTGGGATTTTCGGATTCATCAGTTTTAAAGAACCATCTATGTAAGAAAATAGCCTATGTCTTTCTTCAGTGTATGAATATCGTTTCAAAATTGGACTAAAACTTAATGCTCGTGCAATTTTCAAAGTGCGTGAAAAGAGAACCGTTTACTCGAAATGACACGTGCAAACCAGTAAATATTGAGCTCCTGTCCCTTAGAACCCTTGGTATATGGTAGATGATAAGTGGTAATGTTTGAAGAGTATTGAAGCTTATTCTTTGCAGCTTTAAACGTAGCTAGTGTCATTTCAACAGTAGGCCTATAGCCTTAACCTTTATTTTCGCACTGTGGAGTTTTTCCACAGTAATATTTCTTATTATCGGCATCATCGTTACCGAATTCTCACGCATTGTCAGCATCATCAATCATTCATTTATCGAATCCGTGATTCCAGAATAATTCTCGATTGTACTTTCAGCGTGTATTTGTCGTCTTCATCGCATGCAATTCCTAGATAAAGAACTTTTCCTGCCAAACAAGTATTATTGTCGTCTGGTGTCAGTAGCCATGCATTGGGTTCCCTGATATCTGAAACCACTTCCTGGCATGCCACGAGGCATCAGCACAGTGGGAAGCTTGTCCTCAATTGCAAACCTCGGTGTAGCGATGCTTCTGCCTCGTGTTTGGCCGTGCGTCGTTCAGTGGAAAGATTTTAAAAATTTGTGCCAAACCTGTACAGAATTAAGAGAATATAGGTTCTTATGTTTTCGTCAAAATAAGTTTCTTATTCCCCCGTCTCACTCTCTCTTATCTACTCTACCTCTTCTCCTCCTATCTCACTCTACCTCTCGTCCTCCTATCTCATTCTACCTCTCTCGTCCACATAAGTAATTTACGGGTGTACGAGGGGTACTCATACCCCCCACTTTTTGGAATGTGGTACCGCACTCCTCCTTTTAAACAACGTCAATCAATATTTTAATATTGTGCTTTCCCAGAGGTCGCAGTCTCCGCCTTGCTTCGTGTATGAAGACAGAGTGAGGGGCATGTACCACAAAAGTACCAGACGAAGGCAGTCAAACAGGCAGACTGTCAGACATACAGGTCACCCGACAGACTGACCGCCGTGATCGGCCCGCAGGTCGCAGGCGCCACAGATCTGGGTCACGGCTACCCTCTTCTTGGAAATATCTGATACAATCCTCACTCTCCTGCTTGTATCTCAGTCATATCGGGATGTGGAGATATAGGTTCCAAACCCCAAGCGCATATATCCTTCATCCGTTAGAATCTGTGTATGCACCAACACTCGTATTGTCGGCCTTGATGTGACTCCTCATCCCTAAGTCCCCTCACATTCTCAAAATCAATAACTGTCCTTGGTTAAATATATCCGAACCGGCTAGCTGAAGAAAGCTCCCTCCGTTGCATAATATAAGCATTTAAAACGTCGTTGATTCTGACTTATACACGTCGTGTTCCAATTTTTTGCCGAGAGGGAAGATGGATAAATTTGTTCTAACGCGAAAACGAGTAGGTGACATCACAGGCGATAAAATTCCATAAAAATTCAGCTCATCAGCGTTTCATAAGCAGTTACTGGCAGAGTAATATGTCCGTAATGGTCTCCATGCGAAAAGGAAAAGTAGAGAAGAAACTGGTATCCCCACATTTTAGACCAAAGTTACATCCCTGCTCTCGTCCTCCCATCTCACTCTATCTCTCTCGCCGTCCTATCTCATCTAGGCCTATCTCTAATCCTCCTTTCAAATATCAAATCGCATGAAAAATGGGTGAGCTCATTATGAGCTTGCATTATCAGTTTTATTTGCCATTGTATTGTCATGTAGAGTTGTCGACCTTCAGGCCTGAATCTGTCATCCATCTCATATTTGTAGTTTTCTGTGTGTTCGTCTAGATCGATCAGAAAACTGATATGAACAGTCACCTACATTTCCTCGTGAAAACAAAAGCAGGTGCAGTTTGAGTCTGTATTCCTACTCCTTGCTACTCTCTTATGCTCCCCCCACACACAGGGTATTGTCTTGGCATTGTCTTTCTGCTCGATAGTTTCCTATTACTGGTATTTTCTCTATCTCTTGCCGTTGGCTTCGATTTCTTCTCATTCGATTTTTTGGGAGAAATTATGATTCAATGTCTTTGGGTTGTCGATGACCTCGTTCTGCCAGATTCTCCAAGATACATACCGGTCTTCACATTCTTGTACAAGGTGAATTCAACTGCGGCGTTGGATATTCGCTTCCCTGTATGGATACCCACCCACGTGACCTGGAATCCAGACCACACTGGCGCTGCTTAGGCGGATTCTATTGATTCTTTCCGGCATTTCAATCAGAAGAGTTGATCTAAAAATAGAACTTCTTTCTACAAAGATTCAGCAGCACTGAGAATCGATAAGGAATCTCCAAACAGTTTTTATTGTCTATTATTCCGTTTCCGTGACTGGACAAGATTTAATTATTCACCGTTTCTATTATTTTCCTCAAGGTCCAAGCCTTCCCATGGAGTGTTTTGTCGACTGAAGCCTGTACCCACGCACACTTGCTTTGTTTTATTTATTCACCGAATCACCGTTTCCATTGTTTTCCTTAAGGTCCAAGCCTTCCGATGGCTGGTCCTGAATTCTGAAACCTTTACCCTAGCGCAGAGTTTCCCAAACTGTGGGTCGCGACCCAAAAGTGGGTCGCGAAGCTTTGGCAAGTGGGTCGCCAAATTTTTTCGAGAAACATTTATTTTTTGCGGCAACAACATTTTAGCTTTGATTGGGCTACAACTAGCAGGATTCCAATAAATTGTAAACTGTTTTTACCTAAGTTTCCTTTTAATGCTTTAAATTTCTAAGCGCTGTAGGTAAATCCGCATATTTCGATCGCAATTTACAAAGCAAAGTTTAGTATGCAATGCTTAATTTTACACAGTGGGTTTCGAGACTGCCAAGATATTCACAAGTGGGTCGCGACCCGGAAAAGTTTGGGAACCACTGCCCTAGCGCACTTTCTTGAATGTTGAATGTCGATATAATCCCCACGTGATCATTTGATCAGCCAGAGAAAAAAACAGAATTGAAACGAGAAAAGATTAGGTTTTCAGGAAATTGTCTGCACGATATTACACAACGGTTCATTTTGCAAACTGCAGACAAATGTAAGCCTACACAGGTCTCTCTGCCTGCTGCCTAGAACGATGACCTACTCTTTTCTGCATGAAAAAGAGAACCAGCTACGATCGTGGGTTATATGTCTGAGCGCTTCAATGCCTGATTGCTACCATCAATTAAAAACTAAAAAAATGCGGCAGTGGCACACCTGTTTAGGTTTTGGACTAGGCTATAATGTATCAAGCAAATGGCCAAGAAAGAGATTTGAAAACAATTGGCGTTTCTTCCATTTGCACTTGTATCATCTAATCAGTAATATTACCATTAGCACACTTTCTAAAACTGTGAAGTGTTTACATTAAGTATAGGCTAATATATGTTCCTGTCATAGTGCAGGCTACAGTATTATTCCACAAACAGGGTATAGTATGTATTGCTTCTCAGTAGATAACCTTGAAGAGGCGCTATATAAATTATCAAAATGAATATGAATGAATAATCTAATTTGCAAGAAATGCAAAACACAATATATATTATTCCACTAAGCAGTGTATAGTATTAATTATTTAATCGTTGAACAACTAAAAGCATATAGTTTGATTCGCTACTAACTTAACAATTATACAACATTCATCACTAACGGTGCTTAAGTAGATAAATATCATGGTAATGGTGTAGTTTGTGGTGTTACTGTATGTCACACAATACTGAGCAGTGATAAATCTAAAGGCCCAACGGTGATGTAACCAAATATGGAACAATGTTTTACACTAATTTGCAACTTGCAACTTGCGACTTGCTTTAATCAAAACTAAACTTTAAAAAATAGTCTTGCTCATACTTTACGCTTTCGTAAATGAGCTTTTAATCGAAGATAACTTCCATTCGTAATCTTAAAGTTTATAAATTCGAAACACAATAAAACACTGTTAAATCATGCTCTCTTTGGCTGGAATCAGTCACAGTGATGGCAGACTTGGTTTAGAACCGCCAGACTTTACATCGAAAGACTGAGAAAAGCACAAAGACTCACCTGTGTAAGGTTGATTGACGTGAGTCTGCGAAACATAAAGAGTTTTCTTTATAAATAAATAATTAAATAGCTGAATGTGAATAATTAAGGAATTATCTTTTACAGTGCCAATCATCCATTCATTTATTCGTTCTGGAAATTTATATAGCGCCTCTTCAAGAGATCTAATCAGAGGCGCTCCCAGCCCAGTCACGACTAAAGAGAGAGGACTTGAGGAATCGGAAGAAACGGAGGTATACGCTGCTTCCGGGGGAAGCAGCGTATACGGCGATCGGAAGGGAAGCCCATTCCAGGTAGATGGGCCAACAGTCGAGAAGGTTCGGCGTTGTCTGACTATGGAGCGGCTTCAACGACAGGACACGGATCGATCGACAGAGCGAGCAATCTACCGACCGACCGCTCATTGTTTGCATCATAAGCACGCAGTGATTTAAAAAGGAATATGTCCATATAATTATAAACGTATGAATTTATGAGAAGGCTATTTAATTAGCCATTTCAAAAAGAAGTCTTTGAGAATGTTCTGAAAAAGAATTTCTTTAATACTGGCTTATTATTCAACCACAGTGAAATAGGCCCTACATCTGACATATCTGCTATGGACAATGGACATGGGCGTCCTGAAGGGATCAAGGGGCATTTATGAAAATTGTCTAGTTTTTTGTGTTCATGAACAGCCATTCTATGCAGAAACGTCGTTTAGCCCCCTAGAAAATGTTGCCTTCCAAAAAATGTGCCTCCCCTAGAAAAATTCCTGCGGACGCCCATGGATATGGACTTTTAAAAATATATATACCATAAGCCTACAAGTTCAATTTGAAGTTCCGACAATAATGTAGCAATCTTAAAAATCTCACATTTTAGAAGAGCATCCTTATCAGGGCCTAGGATAGGGGGACCACCGGGGCCATTTGGCCCCAGGCCTCACTTGATAAAGGGCCTCGGAATTACGGAGTTATTTATTGAAATGCGGAATTACGCAATTAAGGAGTTATTCATTGAAATATAGCGCTATACAAATTCTAATAACTTGAATTCTCTGCGGAACTCAATTGAGAGCATGAAGTTTGATGAAATAATTGAAAAGAGTAAAGAAGCGGATTTGAAGTTTGAATTATCAGAAACCTTCACCATTAATCGCAAATGCACGACGCTAGAGAAAGCTGAAGACTTTTATAGAAAAGTTTTGAATAAGATTCTGTCAACACTCACTGAAAGTCTTTCAACAAAATTCTCAGC
>OY744603.1:40793662-41093662 GCA_963556255.1 Allolobophora icterica | reverse complement strand
CTTTAAGAAATATCGCCAGACGATTTACTGTGACGATATTTCTGACCTGATACAAGATTTCAAACTTATACAGAATTCCGGCTTCATTTTCAGATAAGAAGATTCCTGAACATTTGGCGACATTGCATAGACAGGTTAAAAAAACAAAGAAATACATGTTGTGGCCTAGTGACGCTAGTCGATGACTTTTAGTTCACACGCGGGCCATGTCACAAAACTTGTTTAAGCGATTGTAAATAATTCTAGACGCTGTTCTATTTGACACTTTTAATTACCAAAGTAGATCTAAATCTGACATTGACTACATCGAACGAAGTATGATAATTTACAAATAGCCATCATGTGATTAATCAGGAATATAGAAAGTCGAAAATAACATACAATATCAATTTGCTTGTAGAATCTGAGAATCAGTTACCGGTAACGCATTGAAGTAACTGCCAACTGAATCTGGTGCTATGACAATTCGGCGCCGGTCAATTCGGCGCCGGTCAAATCGGCACGGGTCAATTCGGCGCCGGTCAATTTGGCGCGGTCAATTCGGCGCATGATCAGTTCGGCGCCGGTCAATTCGGCGCCTTTTCGTCTACGACACTTCGTATACGGACATTTCGTCTACCGACATTTCTCCTACTATGTATAGATCAAAATACAGATTAAAATATAACTAAAACTAGAAGCGGGAAGAACGATCAAAATATAAATTAAACTAGAAGCGGGATCAACGATTAAAATATAACTAACAGTAGAACCTGGATGAAAGATTTAAATATAACTAAAACTAAAAGTGGGATGAACGATGAACATTTAAATTAAACTAGAGGCGGGACCAACGTTTAAAATATAACTAACAGTAGAACCTGGATGAAAAAATTTAAACATAACTAAAACTAGAAGCGGGATGAACGATCAAAATATAAATTAAACTAGAGGCGGGATCAACGATTAAAATATAACTTAAACTAGAAGCGGGATCAAGGAAAGTCATAGTATACGAAATGTCGGTAGAAATAGAAGCGTAAACAAAAGGCGCCGAACTGACCGGCGCCGAACTGACCATGCACCGAATTGACCGGCGCCGAATTGACCGCGCCCAATTGTCTTGCGCCGAATTGATCGGCGCCGAATTGACCGCGCCCAATTGTCTTGCGCCGAATTGATCGGCGCCGAATTGACCGGCCCCGGCCAAAACCGGTCACCGTGTCTTTGTATTTAAGCACATCATTCAAACTTCCTGAGCTATAGCTCAGCATCTAAATGTAAAATTAAATATTCAATTGTTGATACTTATATTAATGAATATATATATTATTTATTTCATGCACTAATTACTTATTCATATACAATACTTAACACAGATTGCATTTGAATATGTCTCCTTACAATAATTCAGAGCTGCACCGGTAACATGCAATGTTGTGTATCGTGCAGGATGTATTAGGTAGACTTTTAGTTTACCTAATGAGATATTGTCTTAGTAAGGGAAGTGCAATATACGTATACAATTATGTGTTCGTCAAGGTCTAATAACACATATGGCCACAGACTCAGTGCTGCTTCTGCATGGCTTTAAATGCGCTGGATCATCGCTCGTACCCCATCCAATCTCCAATCAGTTGCCAATCCCAATTCGGTCAGATACATATTGTAGAAATATTTGGCTCCGAAGGGATTAGTCATGGAGTGTATTCCGCATTCATTGTACCACCATCCTCCTTTTCCCAGCAGAGCAATGGCGCAATTTGCCTTGGGATGAGCATCGTTATCTGAGTCCCATGTCGTGAAATTCATCCCGTTCTGGTAGCCTAATTTAACCGGATACTCAAACTGACTTCCCGCATCTCCGGCGTACCCGCTGACGTGGATCGCGTACCAGTGCGATTCTGGATCGATCTGGAAACTGTCGTATTCGGTGGAGAACCAGGACTCGTTCTGAATAGATTTGAACTCGAAGCGCACTTTGTACTGCCCGCTGTTAGTCATCTGGGTGAGTTTTTCGAGGCCGAGCCAGTTCTCCCCAGTCAAGTTACCGAAGCCGTCCCGATAATTGTTCCAGGTCTCGTTGAATGCGACACTTCCATCGAAACGATAGAGAAAGACGATCCAACGATTGACGGAAGTGACTGGAATAGGCCGAGCGAAGGTTGGAACGGAAATGGTAGTCTGAATAGACTGCGCCACAAAAGCTGAAAGCATAAACCAAGTCAGTAGCCTAAATCGTTTATGTTCAGCTTTAAAACTCCGCCTATCATCCAACAAGTGCTTTTTCAGCCGGAACGCGCCGGAACGCGCCGGAACGGCGTTTCGGCACCTTTTTTCAGGTATTACAAAATTTATTATCTTAATAATAAAACAATTATTTAGTTAATTTAATTTAATTTATTTTAATTTTAATTTCAGTGTTTTGAACTGTTTTCAGTGTTTATTGAGACCCCTCCCAACCCCCAATCCCGTTTTTCTCGAGATTTTTGCCCGCCCATAATTATTACGTTCCGGATCCTATCGTTCCGTTCCGGAACCTTTTTTCCAGAAAAAAGCACTGCATCCAACGCTATATGAAGGCTACTGTAACGGCATATAAATAGCATTAATAGCATAAGTGCCGGGTCCCAATTATAACCCGCATAGGCGCCGAGTTGACCCCAAAAGTGTGAGTGCCCAAAAGACCTAAAAGAAATTTTTTGACCTTTTTTGTTAGAATGTTAGAATGTTAAAAATTGGGCCTACCGTTGTTCTGTCCAGTAACAATTTTCAATTCCTGTTTTATAATTATAATGGCAAATACCGTGGCTTCTCTCGTCCAGTGTCAATCCTTAATTTTTTGTGGATTTTCTATATTTTTGCTTTGCTGGAAATTTGGTTAGAAAACATTGAAATTATCCCTTTGACAATAGACAGCACTGCAACCTACACAGAGGCGGCGATCTTCTTTGACAGGTAGGCCTATGGGAGACTTTTGAACTGGGTCAATACTCATTCCCGCGCGAGCGCGATAATATTTTTTTCACCTCTGCTTTTGTGCACGAAAAATGTGTTAAAAAAGCAAGGGGCGTGCACTTTGTAACGGCATGCAGATATATATAGGCCTAGTTTCATCAACTTGTATAATCACATGCAAACTAATTCAAACCTAAAGTTAACTGATTTTTATTAGTATGTAACATATATAGTGCGAAATAGTATAAGCAGAATAATAAACAAAACTCGTTAATTTTTGTGAGTTGTTGGTGGCAAGGTGTTGACTTGTGAGCTAGCTACCTGGTCTCAGTAGTCAAGTTTCCACTTGGCAATTATTTAACAAAAACAGCAATCAAAAAGTTTCTTTAGAAATGGAGGACAACCGTATACTATGGCCCCATCACTGTTAAAGGTGGAGGGTACTTAGGCCTATACCACTCGTCTCGGGATCGCCGCCCGTGGGGGTTTTACCTACAGAAAGAACTCTAGGATACTCGGATAATTATGATTTAATATAGGCCTATCCATCAGCTAATTAGGTAAATAAGTCAAATTTCGCACACAAAAATCAGATGAACTATTTTCTCAGAATTATTTCATAAGCCAAAATATTAAATTGGGTTTCAGTCTATAGGCCTAAAGATAAATTTGGTAGGCCTAGAGAGCATTGAAAATACAGAACAAGTTCAGAAAGATATAACTTGAAACTAATTTAGCCTAAATTATTATTGAAATGGCTTCTTTCCAAAATTCCAATGGAATGTTAGAATGCTAAAAAAGGCCATGGTTCTCTCCAGTATCAATTCTTAATTCTTTTATTTTACAACTATGTAGAGTCTTTATATGTTACAATGATTCACAACTCTCGCTTCTCTCTCGGGCTCCCTGGTATTTAAAAAATTGTAAATTTCTATTTGCAAAGGCTGTTGCAGGAGATCAAATCGTTGCAGATTTTTTTAGCGATTAGCTAGCAGTTTCTTCCCTGTGACAGCATAGGCTACCATAGACAAGTGCGTCAATCGTTTTTCAGGCATGGTCGACCTTAGATAATTCTTCACCCGGCGTATTTAATGCTTTAAACTGCTATTACCGGGCTTGATCTGCATAAAAAGAGGTGTTGACTATAGGCCTATAGCTTTACATTATCGTTTTTTTATGTCTGTTGTCTATAGTTTAGGTTGCCACTAGGCTTTCGTCATTACTTACTTATTTTGACATTGTTTAAGACTTAGTTAACCATTTCTTATACTGGTGTAGGCAAAATGGATTGTACATTATCGTATGCTTAGAGTGGCAATGTATTGGCAATGTTAAAGTATAGTACAATAATTATTTATCTGTTTCTCTGTATTAACTCAGCCACACGATACAGACCAAAACTGACGGTAGGGCCTATTGCCACCTAGAGTAGCGTGTCGCTACGAGTTAAACTATTATATCAATCGATAATAGAGGTTAAAATATAGTTATGCTACTGAAATTGATGTTTGCCCATCAATTTTTAGGAAAATTATCTCTTAAAAAGCCCTTTTTGCGGGCTGATTTGTGGTGGTGCCCAGGCATAGGCGGGCCTCGCATGGCCTATTTCTGGTGGTGCTGGGCACTCACGGGCCTCGCAGAGTCGGCGCCCATGATAACCCGGTCTCTAATAGCAGCCGAGAGAAACGATTTGTGCAAGTAAACGCAGGCCTCTGTTAAACGCCGGTTTCTACTAAATGTTCGGCCTCCGTTAGGCGCCCGTATATTGTATTGTATTGCATATCATATGAGCATTTATAAAGCGCCTCTCGCGGTATAGACCATTCAGAGGCGCTCAGTAAAGACACAGGTATAGTAAAGACATATAGTCCAGGCAATTTTCAGTTAGACCTGGGCAAAATTGCTTCACAAACTTTTAAAACGGTTTCCTCTCCAGAAACCATTGCTGAATAACGTATCCAAAATTCGACAAAATCGGACCACGGGAACAGCCCAAAATGAATTTCAAAATGGCAGAAAGGGGTTTTTCTAAGGAATATCAATAATAATAGAAATAATTTGCAATTAGAGCTGGGCAAAATGATTGATGAATTTTACATTTTGACAGAGGGATGAAGCTGAGGTTATGATGGTGTCTGCCAAAATGTAAAAAGAATCCATCAGGTACTTGCGATTGCATTTAGAGAAGGTGAAGGTTTGGTATCGTTTCTAATTTGTGGTAGAGTTTGAATGTTTTCTTGTAGCTTCAATTAAAGACACTTATCGGTGATCGAAATTCTGTGTTTTGTGATTGTAGTAGCCTTTTAGTATGAGTATTGTAATTGATTGATCTTCGTCCCTTTCTGAGAAGTTAGTTGAGCGAATTTATTGATCGTTTCTGGGATCAGCTGACTATTTGCCAAGCTGACAATACGTTTTAGAAAAACTTTTCGTTGTATTGAAATTGGAGATCTCTGGTGTGAAACGTGATAATTTCGTCATTTCTATTTCTAATTAAACTGGTTAAAACAAGTTCTGCATTATGACTGACAGTTCAACGGCAGTGACCAGAGGAGAGGTGGCTGAATTATGTGATATCCTGAAACGATTATTGTGCGCCAGGAACAGTTTGAACATAGTGTCTTGCAACTTGCGCGGGAAGTTGGCCGATCACGCGGGAACTTTCCCGCCGAAAATACTGTTACAGCGGCAAAAGAACAACTCATACACGCTGACATATGTAGAGACCCATCCTTGGTACCGATTAAATATATAGCGCTTGATACAGATGGTGTAGAGGCAAGCGCTAGGCCGCATGCTGTTCCGAGATCAAATCCTTCACGTTATGTCCAACCAGTCAATACCTTGCAACAGGGCGCGCGGTCGCCAGAGGGCGAAGCGAACGCCACAATACTACAGGTCCTAACAAGTAGTGACTTGTTGGTGCTCGCTGGAAGATCGCCATCGAACAGTGGAGATGCTGAGAGCAAATTTGTTTGAGCATCTGCCTGAGGTCCATGCCGCGCTCCTTAGAAATGTCCATGTTCCTATCGCCTCTAGGCCTACCATCTCTTTGGATGACAGGTCGTTTTCTCCTTCTCCGTTGTAGATGGTGTCTTTTGAGGATAAAGTCATGCTAATGTTCTTGGTCTTCTAAGCCACTCTCATCTACCTTTGTGAGCTGGTTGTGCAGTTGCACGGGCACATTGACACTCACCGAGTGTCTATAGCCGCTGTAAGACAAAGTCTAATAGCTTAGACACGTTATGGTTATATGAGAGACGGCGAGTGGTGCTCAATGCGTGCTGTAGATGGCATTCTGTGTGGCTCATGGGGTGGTTAGAGGTGAGAAAGCTGAGAAGGCTTGTGATAGACCCGATCTCGTGGAACAAGAGTTCGAACTCTGCTACAGCAGTGCCATTGCGCGTGGTCCTGCCACATAGTGACCTCCAGGACCCTTCGACACTCGCTGGATGGTATGCTCGACCTTCATGCCACCTCCGATAGCGCAGAACCATCATGGGCGATCCAGTCACCAAAACTCCCAAGCACCATCACATAACTCCTGTTCTGAAATCACTTCATTGGCTGAAAGTCCCTCAACGCATCCATTACAAAATCATATCTCTTACGTACAACGCCCTACAAACCTCTCAACCTTCTTACATTCGCCAGCTATTTACCATCCAACCGCCCGGGTCTACTCGCTCATCAACATATCTTTCTCTATCTAGGCCTTCAGTCTCCTCATCTCTGAAATTCTGCAACCGCTCCTTAGTCTATGCTGCACCGGCTCTTTGGAACAATCTCCCAAAAGATCTCCGCCAGTTTGTTCATCCTCCCAAATCGCCTGTTGACATCACCCCTCCTCCGCTTGCACTGACCTCCGCTGCTTTCCACTCACGACTGAAACCCAAACTCTTCAAGCTAGCATATCCTGATTCCATTCCTACGCCACCACACAACCGCCATCATCACCGATTACCACCGTAGCACCCTGCTGTCTCCTCGGCTTGACCTCCCCGGACTCTGACCTGGCACCGGAACGGATAAGGCGGACATGGCTATTGCGGACTTGATTTGATATAGCGCCGGTGAATAAGTTGGTCTCCCTGACGTGGCTTTTGTGTGGCGCTGAGAAATTTCGGAGATTTACATTACATTACATTACATTACATTACATTACATGAACAAGCCACTGGCTCACACAGAAGCGCCGATAGAGCTCAGGATGTGTGAACTCAAACACTTTGATTTGTTCCAGATACCACGATCCATAACGTGAGAAGTTGATGCAGTCACATTCTACAGCGTTCTTGATGACGGCGACCAACTGCAGCCAGACTCAAAAGAATTGGCAGAGCTCAGACTTGGCCTCGAACTCCTTTTCGAATTCCCGGAAGTTCTGATGCAACTGCTCCACTTCTCCAATCAGAAACTCAAACTGTTTAGGGCAACATTGTTTTTCAGCCTGTGTAATTTGCAGTACATGCAACTGTGCCAGCCCTGGATATGCAGCTTTGTTCTTGTTATTCCAGAATATCTGAAGCGACCGGATCAGGTCCCCCACAATAAGAATAACAACAGACTCTCTCACAGTAATGATGTCAAACTTAATTTCTGTGTATACGGTCACAGTGAAGAACAGCAACACATAAAATTTTACATTTACCGAATGATGGAAAGTTTGCTTGATGGCGTCATCGGTGTAACAAAATGACCTTAACCATGACCTTTCAAGGTGAAAATGACCACGAATGGCGAAAACAATATCAGAAATTAATTCTAAATACCGAAATCAGTAACATTAGAGGTATTACACGGGCATATACTCTAAGAAACAAAAAAGGTGAATTTTCCAATATGGTCGATGGCCGCCATATTGGATTTGGCCATTTTTGGGGTGTTCCCGTGGTCCGATTTTGTCGAATTTTGGATATGTTATTCAGCAATGTTTTCTGGACAGGACATCGTTTAAAAGCTTCTGAGTCATTTTGCCCAGCTCTAATTGCAAATTATTTGTATTATTATTGGTATTTCTTTCTTAGAAAAACCCCAATCCGCCATTTTTTAATTCATTTTGGGGGGTGTTCCCCTTTTCCGATTTTGTCGAATTTTGGATATGTTATTCAGCAATTCTTTCTGGACAGGAAACCGTCTAGGAAGCTTGTGAAGCAATTTTTTCCAGGTTCAATGGATATTTGAGCTAGATTGCCTGAACTAATAGGGTAGTACCAACGTCTGTGTTACGATTATGTCACACAAACATTGGAGACGAAACTGAGAAAGACGACCATTTATGCTTTAGCCGTGCAGTTAACAGCATTCGTATTGAAAAGGAACGCAAATACGGGATTTTAACAGAGGGTAGGAAATCAATGTGTGCACTGTGCACATAAACGCCGGACACTTTTAACGCTTGTCCCCCAAATGCCGTCGAAAAAAATTTGGGGTCTTTATAGGAAAAGAGATCAATAAAAATAAAGAGATCATTAACGGAAGAAGGAGGGCAACGGAAGATTAAAATATGTTAGGATACAATGCATCCGATTCGACGAAAGGGTTAGGAAGAAGTTAATTGATAATATGTTATCAATTTCTTTATAATTATGCTGTTGCAGTCATGTCAAGCTTTGCTGGGGTTTGTGTCTATTTTCCACCCCATGTACGAAAATTTTGTTTTCGAGGCAAAAAGTCAACGATAATTTATTCTGTCTCCATTGCCGAAAGTCATTCATAAGTTGGAGTTAGCCAAAAATAACCATTGAATAACATGAAATCATGGTTAGAGAACAGTCACAAACTTTAAAATTAGTGAGTATGTAATCTAATGTATACAATGTAGCCTTAGTACTGGTGATCTAAATACTAGCAGTCTAAGAAATAAGTAATTAGTATAGAAAGAAATTGTGTTGTTTAATTTAAATGCTGTGAATCTAAAGTTATTCGAGTTCGTCCACCACGCTATCTTGCAGACTGCATCAAGTGACTGCCTGACGACATGAATCTACTGCGGCTGCGATGTCATCGTACCATCGAATAAGACAATATACTTAAGGGCCTTTAGGGTCGCTCGCCCTCGTGCGTGAAATAGCATCTATTAGGAGGCTGAGTGTTCACGTTTAAAAATTGAAACTCGACCTGCTATCTAACTCCTGCTATCTAACTCCTAGCACTTTCACTGACAATTGGTTGTAGTATAAATTGTCGCAACTACATTACATAACATTGCCCAAGGCTAAAGGTTCAATTATTCCTGTACATAAAGTATGTAGGCCTATATATATGCTTAGTGCAACATATATATATAATTATATATATAATTATATATATTTATATATATAATTATATGCATCAGTCATTCTTGGTGAGTCATCTGGGATGGTGAAATGCCTATGCTTACCTGCTGGCTGCTGACATCGTACAAGTGTCCAGTTGTTGTTGAGACAGTGCATGCATCCGTCTCCAGTCAGGTTGAATCCACACTCATGGTACAACCGTTTCTCGTACGTAAAGGGAATATGGCACTGGTGATCAGCAATACCTGCAGTAATGTAAATGGACGTTTTTTATAGGGCAGCTTCGAGAAGCTTTATATCATATTGGAGCCACTTCGTGCGCATAGTGGCTGAGGACAATAATGTCATGTATGATGTTGCTGTGTCCGACTGTCTGTTTCTCGTACACTGAATGATGCGAAATATCCAATTCAATGTCAAGCAATGCGACCTGTAAGGTATACGGTTGATATAAAATTTAGGCAAGGCAAAGCAAGGTTTTACCTTTTCTTAATGTACCTTGCCTTTAAAAGCTATTATGTTGGTTAAGGTAAAATTATGGAAGCTTAATATAAGGTATTCGCAGTTTTCTATGGATTTTTCTGCTCCTGGCATAGAAGGCCTAATCTTTTTTTACAGAAAACAAAAGCAGGTGCAGTTTGAGTCTGTATTCCTACTTCTTGCTACTCTCCTATGCTCCCCACACACACACAGGGTATTGTCTTGGCATTGTCTTTCTGCTCGATAGTTTCCTATTATTTTCTCGGTGGCTTAGATTTCTTCTCATTCGATTTTTTGGGAGAAATTATAATTCAATGTCTTTGGGTTGTCGATGACCTCGTTCTGCCAGATTTTCCTAGATATATATCGGTCTTCCCATTCTTGTACAAAGTGAATTCAACTGCGGCGTTGGATATTCGCTTCCCTGTATGGATACCCACGTGACCTTTAATCCAGACCACACTGGCGCTGCTTAGGCAGACTGTAGGCCTATTGATTCTTTCCGGCATTTCAATCAGTAGAGTTGATCTAAAAATAGACCTTCTTTCTTCAAAGATTCAGCAGCACTGGGAATCGATAAAGAATCTCCAAACACACTGTGCAGTTTTTATTGTCTATTATTCCGTTTTCGTGACTGAACAAGATTTAATTATACACCGTTTCTATTATTTTCCTCAAGATCCAAGCCTTCCCATGGCTGGTAATCGATTCTTTCGTCGACTGAAGCCTTTACCCACGCACACTTGCTTTGTTTTATTTATTCACCGTTTCCATTATTTTCCTCAGGTTCCAAGCCTTCCGATGGCAGGTCCTGAATTCTGAAACCTTTACCCTAGCGCACTGTCTTGAATGTTGAATGTCGATATAATCCCCATGTGATCATTTGATCAGCCAAAACAAACAGAATTGAAACGAGAAAAGATTAGGTTTCAGAAAATTGTCTGCACGATATCGCACAGCGGCTAATTTTGCAAACTACACACACCTGTAACTGCACTTCTGAGCCTGCAGCCTAGAACGATGACCTACTCTTATCTGCATGAAAAAGAGAACCAGCTACGATCGTGGGTTTTATGTCTGAGTGCTTCAATGCCTGATTGCTACCATCAATTAAGAACTAGAAAATGCCGCTTAGGTTTTGGACTAGGCTATGATTCTATTGTATCAAACAAATGGCAAAGAAACAGATTTTAAAAAATTGGCGTTTGTTCCATTTGCACGTCTATCATCTATTCAGTAATATTACCATTAGCATACTTTCTAAAACTATGTTTACATTAAGTATAGACCAGTATATGTTCCAGTCATAGTGCAGGCTAGAGTATTATTCCAAAAACAGGGCATAGAATGAATTGCTTCTGAGTAGATGACATTGAAGAGGTGCTATATTAATTATCCATGTTCATATGAATGAATTATCAAATTTGCAAGAAATGAAAAATACAATATTATTCCGCTAAGCAGAGTATAGTATTAATTATTTAATCATTGAACAACTAAAAGCATAGTTTGATTAGCCAATAACTTAACAATAATACTATATTCATCACTTATGGTACTTTAGTGTATAAATAGCATGGTAGTGGTGTAGTTTGTGGTGTTACTGTATGTCACACAATAGGCCTACTGAACAGTGATAAATCGAAAGGTCCAGCGGTGATGTAACCAAATATAGGCCTACGGAGGGATGTTTTACATTAAGTTGCGACTTGCAGTTTGCGACTTGCTTTAACCAGAAACTTTGCATCGTAACATTCAACTAAGAAAAAGTCTCGCTCATACTTTACGCTTTCGTAAATGAGCATTTATTGGAAGATAACTTGTATTCGTAATCTTAAAGCTTCTAAATTCGAAACACAATACAACATTGTTAAATCATGCTCTCTTTGGCTGGAATCAGTTACATTGATGCCAGACTTGGTTAAGAACCGCCAGGCTTTACATAAAAAGACTGAGAAAAGTAAAAAGACTCACCTGTGTAAGGTTGATTGATATGAGTCTGCGAAACATAAAACGTTTTCTTTATAAATAAAAAATTAAATAGCTGCATATGATAAATTAAGGAATTATCTTTTACAGCGCCATTTGTTCATTCATTCTGGAAATTTATATAGCGCCTCTTCAAGAGATCTAATCAGAGGCGCTCCCAGCCCAGCCACGGCCAAGGAGAGAGGACTTGAGGAATCGGAAGAAACGGAAGTATACGCTTCCGGGGGAAGCAGTGTATCCGGCGATCGGAAGGGAAGCCCATTCCAGGTAGTGGGCCAACAGTCGAGAAGGTTCGGCATTGTCTGACTACGGAGCGGGTTCAACGACACGACACGGATCGATCGACCGAGCGAGCAATCTACCGACCGACTGCTCATTGTTTGCAGTATAAGCAAGTAGTGATTTAAAAAAGAATGCGTCCTTATTATTATAAATGTATGAATTTACGAGAAGGCTATTGAATTAGCCATTTAAAAAAGAAGCCTTTGAGAATGTCGTGAAAAAGAATTTCTTTAATACTGGCTTATTATTAAACCACAGTGATATAGGCCCTACATCTGACATATCTGCTATGGACAATGGACATGGGCGTTCTGAAGGGACCAAGGGGCATTGCTGAAAATTGTCTCGTTTTCTGTGTTCATGAATAGCCATTCTATGCAAAAACGTCGTTTAGCCCCACTATAAAAATGTTTAACCCTATAAATTTGGTGCCTCCCCTAAAAATTCCTGTGGACGCCCATGGATATGGACTTTTAAAAGTATTTATACCATAAGCCTACGAGTTGAATTTGAAGTTCCGACAATTATGTAGAGATGATAAACATCTCACATTTTAGAAGAGCATCCTTATATATATTACTGTAGAAAAAGTCTTAGAATTACTTACCTGATAGTGGGTACACGACAGAGAAGGTCCATAGCATTTTGGTCGGTTGAAGAAGAGGTCGCATGTCTTGCTCACATTGTTGTAGTTGAAGTCCTCACAATACAATGATCGTTGGCATTCGAGGGCACAAACCAGGACGGAGTTCAAAGACAGCGAATCTGTAGGTGCATCGAAGGCGCAGAGCTCTAATCCAGGAGGAGCTTCCAGCACTTGGTACTCAGTTACGTCTAATATCATGGCGCAATAAACGCTTGCTAGTTCAAGAACAAAGCAGAAAGTCGTCCAAGGCATCGAAATACCGACCATTGTCACTGATAAAATCTAAAACGTTGTTTCATATAATATTTTATACTGTCAGATCTTCTGAGGCAACAGCTCTGTAACGTTTATTTTCCCTGCAAAAAAATTAACATATCGACCCAGCGATCATGACTGTTACATTTAGCTATTCAATGTAATTGTGAAATCGCCATCAATGCGTATACTATATAATAGGCCTATCACAAGGCGAACGCAGTAGTGAAATAAAGCCTAAAAATATTTTGCCTGATGCAACGCTACCTTTGGAATACCATAAACGGTTGCTATCAAGCCAACCACTCCGCCCGATACCTATCGATTTTTTGGCATGGCTGTCGTTTATTGTCTAACTGTGCGGTGTTTACACTGTCATGCCGCGGGCTCTATGTTTTCCTGGATACAGAACCCTACTGAGTTTAAGCATAAGTGGAAGCGGAAGACGTGCACAATGAAAACGAGACACTTGAAACAGCACGTGATGAAGCATCAATACTTTCATACATCGTGTAGCGTTTTGACCGCGTAGTGCTTGGCTGAAAAGGATAGGCCTATAAAAACTATTACATTACAGTGAGTACAGACATCCCCATAAACACCAGTCATAAGATAGAATTTTTTTCTAATAATAACTGCTCTATTATGCAGGCGTCCATACGCTATTATACAGGCGTCCATACGCTACTATACAGGCGTCCATGAACTAGCCCAGACGTTCGTCTCCATTACGTCAGGGTTGGTAGCCATGGCAACGCGTCCACACACAGAACCTGTATAATAAAATAATAATATAAACGAACAGAAATGTGATCAAGTGCGTCAGTGTGTTTGTGTGTAAAACAGAACAAATGTAACGCTCCCCTCATTGGGTGCAATGACGTCACAATGACCAATGACGTCACAAACGGGACGATCACTTCGTTCAAAGTAAATTTTAATATACCGTAAACGGTCGCACTTTTAAACTAACGGCTTAAAACGCGCTTAAAATAATTTATTCGCTAAAACCCTGCGAAAGAGCTTAAAGGGTTTAAACGGCCAGAAACATTACGAAGTTAACTGAAAACATACCCAACACGGCATTCGCGAAATGATTTGATATAGCGCCGAGTATAAACGGGATTAACCTAATATACGTAGGTCGATAAAACGCTGACATGAAAGAGGTTAACCGTATTAGGACGGGCAAACATCTAGTAATAAATATAATGTTCAAGGCTACGGTTAAATTTGGCTTCAAGTCTGAGGCCAAGTTTAAATCCGATCATATCAATTCCAGGGCCGGATTAACAAATGTGGTGGCCGTGTTCAATAAAACTGTGGGGGCCCCAACGACTGTATGCTGTAGAGTGTAGGCCTACACAATAGAATGGCGTCATTTTATAATGTGTCACATAGCACTTGAGTTCTGGTCAGGTCAGAGCTGTAACTTTGGTCTAGGAAGTGGGTTACCAAATTGTGCATGGTTCCCCTTCTTCTTTCCCTTCAAGATCGTTAAATGGTTATAATGGCGCCCAATGGATCTATATTTGGCGCCATTTTTGCGCAATGCCGAATAATAATGATGATGCTGACAGTAGGCTAATAATAACAATAGCTATAAATATAATAATAATGACAATAGGCGTAATAATGAATATAATAACAATAAAAACAATAATTATATAATAATAAAAATAAAAATAATTATTTAAAGTTATTATACCAATAGACGTGTTTCATTATAGAAGAGACGTGTGTCGATCATAATTGAAGTGACGTAACAATAGGTCTTTATTCTCTAGATTTAAACCTAATAACAATAGACTTATTCATAACTGAAGTGACGTAAGAATGGCCTTTATTCTCTAAAAATAAACTTACAAACTATAGACGTATTTCACAACTGAAATAACGTGACAAGAGGCATCGAAATGACCGACTTAACAAATGATAGTCTTTTATTATCTTACTTTGAACTTAATAGCAATAGGCTTTTTCATAATTTAAGTAACGTTACCAGGGCCTTTATTCTCTATATCTGAAATTAAAAATAATAGACGTTTTAGCAATTGTAATGACGTAACTATAAGCCTCAATTGTCTAAATTTTAAACTTATTAACAGTAGACTGTTTCATAGCTGAAGTGACGTAACAAAGGCCTGTATTCTCTGAATGTAAACTTATAATAACAATACACTTCTTCATAATTGAAGTGACGTAACAAATGCCTTTATTCCCTTAATCAACAGCTTCTCTGCCTCTCTCTGGACTCTCTGGCAACCGGACTCGGACCACCAACGGACATCGATCTCTGGACAACCCCTCGGATACGTCGCAGCGCTCGTGAATAAGCTGGTGCTTTGCGCTCAGCTTTACAGTGGCGCTTTAGAAAATTGGAGATTACGATTACGATTACTTTATCTAAAAATGACTAAATAATGTGTTTCATAAAAACGGGCCTTTGGTTTTAATATTAAAACTTATAGGCCTTCAATAGACGTGTTTCATAATAAAAGTGACGTAAAAAGGGCTTTTATTCTTAAAACTAGTGTTTTCCCCCGTCATAATTATGACGGCAGTGTATATCGTTGGTCGTTGATCGCCGTCGTCAAGGCCGTCGTCAAAATCGCCGTCGGCAAGACGGCAGTACTGACGTCACAAACGGTTTCACAATAGAACAGAAGCCGTTTGTGACGTAGCGTCCTACGACGGACAAATTTGCATATAGGCCTAAGGAAACTATATGTATGGATGTAAATTTGTTAACAAAAAGCGTGTTTCATAATTTAAATGACGTAACAATCGGCCTTTTTTGTACCGTCAGGTAGTAAGTGTTTAAATAAGCAAGTAAAAATAGGTCTTACTAGCATTTCTGGCTGATTTCTTTAGGTGAATCTGCCTAATAATGGAAACTCCAATAGGGGCCCACGCACGCGCGAAAGTTGTGTATTTGTGTATATTAAATGAGTAGTTTCGAATAATTTGTTCCGAGTTTTTGCTCATTTTTACTAATAGGCCTAGATTTAACAAATAACAATTATAATAAAATATTGGAAAAATTTCTTTTGCATGTGTGGGGGCTCCTCAAGTGTGGGGCCCCTGTTCTGCCGAACATATTGAACATGCCTTAATCCGCCTCTGGTCAATTCAAATATTCATTTATTGAAAGATTCCCGTCGACACAGACGCGATGGGATAACACAGTGTTACAAAGACAATACTTGCAAGTGATAATAAATCGGATAACAGTTAATGAAAGAGGCTAAGCAGATTAATGGATTTTAAAATAAGGTATGCATATAAAAGAAAAACAAAGTAGTGCTAAAATAGTTAATTGTTAATAGGCTAACACATTTTATAGCGCATCACAGAATATAACGTTTTTGTCGTTTTTATCAGGTAATGTGAAATTATGAACCCGTGGTCGGAGATTATGAGGGATATTTCGATCAGGTGGAAAATAGGGTCGCAGAACATAACCAGGGTTTGTAATGACTGCCTTAATGAGACATTCATCTGCCTGTTTTACCAATTCAGAAGCGCTTTGAATGGATGGAGAAAGTAGGCCAGAACGTCGCATTTTCCTCAGCAGTTTTTAACCCTCTCTCTGGCTTCTACTTGGGTATAACCCCACGAGACCGGGGAAGCATACATCAGAGAAGCAATGGTGGCGGTGGCCCTTGCAAAGTTTCTATTTTAATGCCATTGAATGTCTGATTGTAGCTTATTATGTTATTGAAGCAATACCGTATAATTTTCGCATTTTTTTATTTACTTTTTAGCTTAGATAGGCTATCTAGAATAGAGAATAGAATAGAATATTCTTTATTTAAACCAATTGCGAACCGCATTTAAACCAATTGCGAACCGCAATATGTACATAAACATATTAAAACATATAAACAGCCCTGCAAAACTAGCAGTGGCCAAACCTATATAAAAAGTGTTAAGCAGAGAGTTATTCATCAAGTTATTAGTACAGCATAACTACTTTTTCCATCCACTCAAAGATATTGTATTTAAACATTTATAAAGCGCCTCTAGTATGGTGAACCGTTCAGAGGCGCTCCCAGTGCCCACAGCCGAGAGAAAAGAAATGCCTTGAGGAAAGCAAAAGAAGATGAGGGGTTACTTATTAAGATTTGAGAGCGAGTAGAAGGAGACAGTGTATTCCAGAGAGAGGGACCAATTGAGGCAAAAGATCGGGATTGAGCCATAGCTGTCCTAGTATGAGGAACTGAGAGATCAAATCTGTTTGAGGAGCGAAGTGGACGATGCGAGGAGACAGAAATAGGCCGGTGAATTACATCAATTAAATATTTGGGGGCGAGACCCCGCTGTGTCTTTGACACCAGAATAAGGATTTTGAGCTTAATACGTGCAGAGAGAGGAAGCCAGTGCAGTTTCTCAAACATGAAGGATGAAATGCGTGAGTAGCGTGGCAGGCAGACGTGCAATTAATCTCGCAGCTGCATTTAGGACTGACTGCAGAGGCATGAGACGGACCTTAGGAAGACCGATTAGAAGCGAATTGCAGTAGTCAATTCTGGAGCAACTGAAAGCATGGACCAGCGTTGTGAAACAGAGGAAGAGACAGATCGTCGAACAGCCCTGAGATGCCTTAAGTGGAAGTGGAAACACGTGTGAGGTTAGAGATGTGATCTTTGAAGGAGAGAGAGCTATCAAGCGTAACACCTAGGTCACGTACACTTGATGGAAAGGAGTAGTGAGGGAAGATTTCCAAGAGGAGGGCGAAATCAATCTTCAGCAACTGTTGAGGGGAGCCAAACCAAATGAACTGGGTAGTTAGATAGTTTCAGAGGAAGCCATGAAGCCAATTTACTTAAGTATTTGGTGTTAACTACCACTGTTCTCGCATTTAAGCGTTGTCCCTCTAATGTCCATATCTAGCGTATTGGCGCTAGCAACTGTTTAAAAATAGATCAACACCCAAAGACAATGCTACTCGTTGATTTTTCACTTTCTTTGAAATTCCGGGAACATTTGAGCGATTAAATTCATCGCGCAGGATGGTGAAGGGAGAAGAACGACAGTTTCAGGTACGGTGAGGGTATACCCCTAAGCCGCAATTTTTCTGGTTAATTGGTTGGTTAATTTTTCTGCTTGTGAAAATTTACCGATGGCTTTTCGGCTAGCCGTAAAAGTGCGTAAACTAACTTTTTCGGCTATAATTACGGCTTGAAACATAGTTCTTTCAAAAAGTGTATCGACTCTAAAGAGTTCAAATAATCCAATTAATTAGACATTAGAACAACTGTAAAACATTGCCATGAATAAATGAAGAATGACGAGTGGCAGTGGCGCACAGAAAATCATACGAAAACAGTACGGTTTCAGTAAGTCAGAACTTGTGAGCTAATCTACAAAAGTCATCACTCACTCACCCAAGTATCAAACTAGCTTTTGATTTTGTGTTCTGTAGTAGATTTTTAACATGAGAATGAACAACTAGATACACATCGTCCAAGGCTAAACCAGACAAGGTAGTAGGTGATGGTAACTCGATTTTTGGAAGGACTTTCTGGAAATAATCATTCATTCCATCTTTGGAAACAACCTCAAAATCGATCAAGTCCCTACAGAACCACAACGCTGTCATGGTTCAACTCATGTGATGAGAGCCTGAGAGGCACGACGAAGATGGACGGGCAGACAATTGTAGCCACTGTAACATAACTTAACATAATTCATAGAGGCAATTTTGAGGATGACACAGCTTAGCAACTAAGGCCTGACACAGGATGGCTCTGCAAAGTCTACATCTAGACACCAAGTAACTTAAAAGATGACACTCGTTCAATTACAATCAAAGTAAGGAGTGGTGGAGGACTGCCTCTTAATCTTCCTAAAATAATTTCCTTCATTTTACTACTTACCAATCATGTGGATTGTGGATGATGTGGTTATCACTAGACCAACGCAGCAATTCATTACAACATTCATACCTTGTCATCATTCTCGTTTTTATATCTCATGTTTCATACTCAGATGTAAATAAATGGTAACAGTTGATGTCGACGGTGAACAACTGGAAACTTGTGAAATATGACCTTAAGCACAGGGCTAAAATCTCATCATTTTCTCAGTGCTTAATCTCTGTATCCTGTCTTCGAGACTCCGGATCCAAATTGAAACATGATGCCTCTTTCTTTTATTGGACGACTCTTCCTCGTTAGCTTCAGTTCGCAAAATTATTCTGAGAAGTCGTTTTTGCAACCGATTATTTCTGATTTAAGATATATTCTAGGGCCTACCTATTATCGGCTGCCACATTTCTCCATGCTTTTCAGTGTTGGGGTAAATAGTCAGGTTGACTATTTAAATAGAATAGTAAATAGTACCTGTAGCAAACTATTGAAATAGTATTTAAAATAGTAAATAGCTGCAGTCTATTGCAAATACCACATGATTATTTAATCTCTGTTTAGTGTCAGGTAATACATATAATTATTCAGAAAGCTTGAAATTTTTTAATGTAAAAACGTTCTGTTAGTAGTTCTTCTTAACTTTGAGTCTGAGCAACTGTTCAAAAGTTTCATCGTATAAGCGATTTCTTTTCTTAGTGAGAATTAGTGCTTGATTACTGAATAGTCTTTCCACTGGAGCACTGGATGGAATGGTTATGTTGAAGCGCAGAAACACGGACATGATTCGTGGAAGATTGTCCAGCATTTGTCGCCCACGTGACGTATCATTCAGATACTTCAAATGAGGATCCTCTCCCTGCATAGTTGATACATCATCGAAAAGTTGTCACTGTTACAAGACGAATTGGATGTCACGGTGTTATCACTGTGAGCAGATGCACTCTCAGTAGGCCCTAGTGTCGATTTCATCATGCACGTTCTCTATTGTTTTCGTCAGAAGTATGTAGTATCTGACTTTCAATTCCGGTTTTCAATCCTACTGAGTTTGAACTTTGGATGACAAACTACTGCTGTGAGGAATTCACTGTCGTCATACAGGCATCCAAATAATTCATTGATTCCCATCAACAGTGTGCCATGAAGAGGTTTTGTCAGTGTTAATGGCACTGCATTTAGCTTCGTGTTGAGCTTCTGCAGTGTTGGCAGCACAAACCCAAGCAACGATTCCTTGTCACTTTAGAGAACATCTAATGCAGCTGCAACTGGTCCCATAAGTGCCACATATTCTTGCAGAAATACTACTTCATACTGCAGAAAAGCAGATAGTGATATTGCAGTGCACACTAAATTCAGCTAGATTTAGCACTGAGTAAATTTCTCACATAGTCATAATACGAATTCCAACAGGTTGCATAAGGCACGCTAAAACTGTGTCCAAAAATATCAAATGCATCATCAGTTCCTTTGGTGCTGCGACTAGTCGTGTTCCAAATAGCCGAAGCTTTAACCATTGAGCTTAAGTAAGAAACTACATTAGTTAATTTTAAAATTTTATTTTTTTCATACTGGTGGCTAACTATTTACTTTATAATAAATAGTAGGCTAAATAGGCGCATACTATTTCAATTCTATTTTAATGGGACCTTTTACACGACTTTTTAAATAGTGGCATCAATAGTCACAAACTATTGAAATACTATTTAAATGGTATTTACTATTTAAATAGTATTTACTTTTTAAATAGTACCCAATACCGATGCTTTTAAATATAAATCGGTCATGTCTTAAAAAAACAAGATTTCACGATCAATAACCTTGAAACTGGATTCGCAAACTCCATTTAGATTCAGTTTGGTGTGATTTATCTGCAATCTTCCTTGTCTTTAGACCCATCTTCAGACCCATCTTCGGGCTCTACATGCGGTCCGTTGTTAGCCATGGGTAAACATAACCGTGTTGGGTAAATGTTAAACACTCGGCTGGCGTCATATCACGCAATGTCATATAAATATATACATCATCCCACGCCTCCAATTCGCATTTCTGTGTGACCTAGCGCGCGTTAACAATGTTTGTAGTAATAATAATCATCGCAGGATGGAGTAGAAACTGTGAAGCTAAGGTCAACATTAATAGACACGGTTCCGTTGGATTGGTTCTACTATCATGCAATATAGACGTGTCATCTTATCCCAGTCACATTTGCATCCAGATGAAATTGTTCTTATCGAACTGTAGCAGTATTTGGGCATCACCATCATCATCATCATCATCGTCGTCGTCGTCGTCGTCGTCGTCATCATCACCATCATCATCACCATCATCATTATCATCATCGTCATCATGATTGTCGTCGTTGTCATCACCATCATCATCATCATCACCATCATCATCATCTTCATCATAATTCATGGGCCGAAGGCCGGTAGGTGTCCAGTGCTCGCCTCATCACTTGTTGCCATAATTTCCGATCATGCGCCGCTACTCTCAAGCTGTCCATATCATCCCTCACTCCCTCTCAGGTCTTCCTCGTTGCCCGTTTCTATCCATTATTCCCATCATCTCATTTTTTCTCTTTCTAGTGTCGTCCATTCTACATATATATCAAAATAGACTCAATTTCCATCTAATTATTGTTTATATTAGATTTTCCTTTATTTTCAGTCTTCTTCATTGTCCAGTGCCTTCTGAAAACATTATATAGATACCCACATATTTACACACACATATGTATGTATATATAAAATTATATATACAAACAAATTTACCTACAAATATTTTACAAATATGTACCATGACCCTCCTTGTGAGTTAGCTGGGTTTCCTTATCCAGTATTATATACCTTTCTGGACTGATGAGCAAACCGATCTCTTCAAGCTCCTCTCGCCCCATTCGTTCTGCTGACCGATTGACTTGTTTATACCTCGGTCGCGAACCTCGTTAACTCAACATCGGGCCTTTGCTTTGGCTGGCCCTTTACTATGAAATGAACTCCCATCTGAGATCCGGAGCAGGATCTTCGGGGCGTTTTCACCAGCTTCAAATCAAATCAATCTGAGTACAACGCCAGTTGAACTGAGTACAATTCCAGTTGAACTGAGTACAATGCCCTCCGTGCCTGACGCCTTCACTTAAATGCTTAGAGACCTTTCTTTTTGCACGAGCCTATCACGTTGAGAGCGCTTCTGAATAGCTCTGCTGCGAGGAGCGCTTTACAAATGTTTATATTACATTACATTACATTATTAAGTCCCTCGGCGGTAAAATCGTCAAACAACGTTATCAGGCAACATAATATCCAATGTCCCTCTGTCTGACTGTCGCGTAGCCTCCATCCCTGAGGAAGGAATGGAGGGACTGGGACTCACTCACAGCCATGCATCTGTACTTTGACCATGCCCTCCATGCCTTAAGTGAGGGAGGAATGGAGGGAAAGAGGGAGGGCACCTCCCTCAGTCACAGTCATGCACCTGCACTTTGACAATGCCCTGCGTGCCTGACGCCAGCCAACTCTCAAGCTCATTAAATTTTCTAAACTAAATTTACATACCGTGATTTTCTTACGGGTTACATCTAGTACAATAAATCTGTGCATGTGCGTATGAACATGTCTGAACTACAGTCACATCTATATCTTTGGTTATACTTACTAGAACATTGCCATTTAGACTTTGTTGCCGTAGGCCAAGTTAGTCGTTTAGATGTCATTAGAGTTCAGTGGCAACGCTTAGGCCTAATACACCTTAAAAGGCTTTAATCATCATTCGACTAGCCTTAAGTTGAGTCGAAACAGTGAGCCCAAGGTCAGATAGAGTTTTCCAGTTGAACTGAGTAGTGTTGTACATGCAGTTAAGACACGCGTAAGAACAATGGTTGTACCAAAAACCACTTTTTTCATCCGAGGCGCAATTAGTGTTCAAAGACAAGTCATTATCTTTGTCGAAAGCTGAAAATTTCATTCCGTTCTGAAAGTAGATTCCATAATTAATCATGCTGTTGAGGGCGTCTCCTGCATCTCCCACGTAACCAGACACATTCAGGGCGTAACCAAGTGACTCGGATGTGATGAAGAATGAATCGTATTCAGCTGAAAACCACTTATCCTGTTCCACGGATTGTATCTCGATGCGTAGACGGTAGGGGGCGTTGATTGTCAGCTGGTGCATCTTCTCCAGGCCGAACCAGAAGTTGCTGGAGATGTTACCAAAGCCATTTATGTAAATTACAAATGGTTGGTGGAAGAGTAAACGACCGTCTACCCTCTGCTGAATCACGATCCAGTTGTTGATGGACATCAATAGAGAAGTTCTGTTGAGACTCGGAATTGTTACTTTGGCCGTTACAAACATCACCCGGAAGTTATCTGACATAATATAATACATACTACATAGTTTGATGAAAGCAGCGGAAAGATGTTAAAAAAAGGCAGACGCATATAATGGAACATTTACTACTAAGCAAAATCAGCAGAGGCCACTAATATGGTGAACAAGAAAAATATCGGGCTCTTAAAATATTGCCATATTAACACTTTTAGTATTCTCTCCTTGTCGAAGCATGGGCGGTGATGTAGGGGGACGGGGGGACATGTCCCCCCACCTTTAAGAGTGGGGGGACACTCCATGCATTTGCCCCCTCCCCAATTTAGAAGGAACACCAAAAAAGGCGGAGAAATGTAATTGCGCGTGAGGGTTTTCGCAGCGTTTTTGACCAGACGAGGTAAAAAGAAATTTTTGTAGCAGAAGTCTCCCCCAAAATTATGAGAAAGAAGAAGGAATTCGTCAAAAAAAGAAAAGTTAAAATCAGAAAAAGAAAAGGGTTATTGCTGGGAGACGGGAAAAGTTGTAAAACGTGGGAATGACATAAAAAAGGTCATCAACTTTTTTCCGAGATGAAATCGATATTTTGCAGAGATGAATTGGTGAAAATGAAAGTGGGGAAAAAATTAAAGAAGTGCGGAGAAAAAGAGGATAGTGTAAGAAAAAGTTGTAAAAAGAGGTGCAGGACTAAAAAAAAAGGTCATCAACACTTTTTTCGGAGATGAAAGCGAAATTTTTCGGAGATGAAGTGGCAGAAATTTTTTTTTAGGACAAGATTTTCCAAAACCGGTCGTCGACGAGATTGTGGCCGACTTTGTCCCCCCCACCTCTCAGACAAGTCGAAGTGTTAAATACGCAACCTGATCTGAAAGCTGCATGGCTCAAATGCGCTCAAACTGTAATTTTTACTCTAAATAAAGTCAAAGCAACAATATTTTGTGCAAATTGCCCAACCTCACATTATTTGTTAGTGTACAGAATTAAACTTTAAATGTTTCCTTTCTCTAAAGCTATCAAGTATTATCCAAGTGATACAGTATGTACGAGTATATAGGTTAGCTGTCAAATGTAGACTAAAGCAGGGGCGGATCCAGGGGGCAATCCGGCCATGGCCCCCCATTTGAAATTTTTATTTATTTACACAGGCGTTTGATGGGCGTTTCATGATGTTTACACAGGCGCCCCCCCCCCCCGTAGGCGTGGATGAGTCATATGTACACAGGACGTGGGTCCCGTAGATGTAGGCCGAAGACATTAAAAATAGGAGATGAATAAAAAAAGTTTTTCGGTGGTCGGTAGGTAAACTGATTCCTCTCCCACCAGAAGATGGTTGGTATGTATGTATAATTCCCCCCTCCTGATAGACCTTCTGGATCCGCCCCTGGACTAGATATGCACCAAAATCGCATGATAGGAGGATTGCGAATATTTATAACAAAATATTGTTCAACAAGAAGAGAGATGACGGTTTTAATTGGTTTTCACCGCAATTGCCAGTATTCATATCCGCAGATGTTTATGAATTAGTTCGTCATTGAGTTAAAATGTACAGCGAAATTATTGTTAATTTGTCAATAGGTTTCTTTACTTTCTAGAGGTTATGCACCATAATTGCTCACTGAGTTATCCGATAGGATCTACCTTTAAAATTCAGGTGCTGCAAGATAATTTACCTGACAACTTTCTTCTGCACGGTGCTACGGTTCTATTGGAAACCACACAGGCATTGCAACCATCATCGATTAGGTTCACGGCACATTCGTTGTACAGACGACCACCATAAGTGAACGGCAGAGAACAGTTCTCGGCAGGAATTCCTAAATGTAAACCTAGACTTAGATGACAAGTAAAATTTCTCTGCTCTACACACAAGATGAAAGAGTTGGAAAGTTTAGAAAGTATGAGTCATGCGCAATGCGGTTGACCCTAGACGTGGGCGAATAGAAGCGCTGTTACCGGGATTATGTATATATAAAATATAGGCCCCTATTAAAAAACGAGCAAATATAATAGAAGGACGTGCACAACTAAATATAACTAAAGATGCATCGATTAAAAAACTAAACTCCTGTGGGCAACATTTGCTCGCGTGTACAGAATTGGTGGCTTCGCCTCCAGACTTGGTCATCAAACCCTTCCTCTGTCGTGTAAAAAAAACTGTCTACTTGCAGTTGAAAATATTGAATATATTCTTCGAAGTGCTCGTTTCTTATATGGGTTCTTACATAGTTCGAGAATTCGTGACTTTCGGTTTTAAAATTCGTAAAAATTCGCGAATTTCTGGTCTATTTTAAAATTCGTAAAAATTCGTAAAAATTCGTTGGCCCATTGTTGGGTCTTTTTTACATTGACAGTGGCGTTTTGCAAAAACAGCGTAAGCAACAACAAATGTGATGACGTCGTGATGATGTCGTGATCTGTTGTGTTGAGCATCTGCTTAGAATTTAATGTAAAATTCAGTATAAAAGTTTATTACGTAACGAGTTAATTTAGTTAAAATCTAATTTCTTAAAGATGAAAGAACATGGACCGGAGTGGAAGTATGTAGTAATTTGGGAGAAGAAGGAAAGGGTAATTCTAAAATACAGTGTTGTTTTTGTGACAAGGAATTTGTTGGTTGTTCGGCCCGAATTCGGGAGCATTTGCATGGCGAAGATATAGAAACCAGAGTCGAGTGGGCTGTTCCTGACTCAGAATCAGAGGACGATGAAGTATAAGACACAGCTCGGTGAATGCAGCCAACCCTTTTTAACCATATTTGATTGCAAGCTGTGTTAGTGACTGACTGGTCACACTGGAGCTGGGGCACTGCTATGGTGGTTTTTGTTCTGCTGACTGACACTCACAGTCACACACCCCAACTATGATTGAAATCGAAGTTCAAGACTCAAAGTAGAACAGTAACTGAATATCAGTACTATTGTGTTGATAATCAGCTATCGTTTACGGCTGATTGATCGATTGCCTATGACATTGACATTTACTTGCTTAAAAAGTTGAAAGGTAAACAAATAATAAAATTCGTTGCCATGGCAAAGAATTCTATTATTTTATTATTTTACGAATTTTAACGAATTTTAAAACTGCAGTTTTAAAATTCGTTAAAATTCGTGAATTTTTAAAATTCTTAATATTCGTAAAATGCGCATTCTCGAACTATGGGTCCTTATGTCCTTGCATTGCATCGCCCGTTTTCATAGGCGTAGACTCTAGGGGGTCAACGGGGCACGTGCCCCCCAATAATTGAGGAGCTGGGGCAATGCCCCCAAAAATTGAGATGAGAATTTCTTCCAATATTAAAATATTATGTTTCAATATAGACAAATTTCTTCAGAAACAGAAAATCAGAAACACAGAACTGAAATACTATCAGAAATTCATGATGAAAACTAAGATTTTTTTATCTTTAATAGGCCTATCTTTAATATTAAAGAAATTTACATGTAAACAAAACGCCCCATTTCATACGCATTAACGTAAACCGGAAGCCTTTGCTGACTGTCCATTTCAGAGGTGAAAAACGTTTTTTCGGTTTTTGGTTTTAAACAAAACCAAAAGAAAAAGAAAACCACAAAATTTGTTTTTATTTTTTTAAAAGAAATTTCTTATTTTTGTAGAAGTTATTTTAATTACATTGATTTAATGATTTTTAATTTTCGAAAATTGCAACTGAATTAAATGAATTGTAGCTCTTGTTCATGCCATTTTTCATGATTTTTATCATCCGAAATCCGAAAATCTTAAAAACAACCAAAACAACAAAAACCATAAAAACGAAAAAACAACAAAAAACCCAACTTTTCATATTGAAAAAACTTGTTTTTCTGGACCCGAGACCCCATGCCCCCCCCCCAATATTTTGGACAAGTTTACGCCAGTGCCCGTTTTAGTGTGGTTACTACTCTTGGTATAGTTAGTGAAAGAGTATATCACTCCGTCTTTGATGACCAAGTCTTAGATGTCGCTAGGGATGAGAAGGTTACTTACAACCTCAACAGTTTAGACTGTCGGAAGTAAGATAATTTAAAAAGCTATACATTAACACTATATAGGCCTATAAACTAATGAATAACACACATTTAAAACGTTCATGAAGTTTTATTAGCAGGTGTATTGGCATAATTTGAAAGTTGCTAACCGTAAAACATAGTAGCCCTACAACACGGTAAGTCCAGCAGAATCGTGTGGAATCAGTAAAAGCGTAGACGAAGTTGGTTACGACAAACAGGATTATGATCAAGAAATGCTGCAATGTGTACATGTGCGACATTAAAATTATTTATAGATCGAAAATAGTCTTTGCACAAAAATTAGCAGACGAAAACCTTTGAAACTCACCTTCGTAAGGCTGATCAGGCTGGGTCTGCAAAGTAGACAACACTAACACTATTATTCATAAAAAACATATTAAAAACAAAATTTATCAAAAAATCGTACCCGAGAGAGTTGAGCTAAAATTTTGTTTAGTTTGTATTCTTTATTTGCTTTTTCATCTGTTGATTTAGACTTACAATTACGAGCTTATTGATTGTCATAAAAAAGGAGTTTTGAATTTTATTTGGGAGCAGTTATTGTTTATAAAATAATTCTTATTTAACTAAATGTTTAAAGAAGTCTTTGAGAATGTTCTAAACAATGCTTTTTATTTCTGACTTCGTTGTAGGCCTAAGCCGTAGTGAAAATAGGCCTAATATGAATGTTCTTAAAAGAAAAAGGTTGTGTATACGAGTAAGCTATACGAGTTCAGTTAGAAAGTTTTGAATATTTTTACGAAAGATCAGTTCTAAAGAGTAGACTTGAACATTAAATAATTATTTGATAATTGGTAACCTGATAGTGGATGCAGTATGCAGAAGGTCCATAGCATTTTGGTCGATCAAAGAAGATGTCACAAGTTTTGTTCACATTGTCGAAGTTTAGGTTCTTGCAGTAGGAGAATCGTTGACATTCGAGGGCACAATCCAGGACAGAGTTCAAGGACAATGACTCCGAAGGTTCATCTAAGGCGCAGACATTTGATCCGGACGCAACTTCTACCATTCTGAACTCACGTACGTCTACTACCGTGGCGTAAGAAACGTTGACAAGTCCAATAGCGAGACAGAATGTAGCATAACCGACCATGGTCATAGATAAACTTAAGTCGCAATGTAGATTGATATTCTAGATCTTCAATCTGTCAGAATTTCTGATGCGATGATTCTGTCGACTGTCTCCGTTGACTAATAGGCCTATTCCAACGCGGTCAGAGCAACAGACAACAGAAAACCTGGGAACTGCTTTGTCTAATACAGTGCTACGTTCAGTGTATCTTGAATGGTCGCTGCTCTGAAGCCATCAACTATATATATACACGCTATCTATTGATTTAGGATCGTCATGGTCACGTCATTACCATGTTTAGAACTACCTCACTGTCTATCATTGTGTGCACTGCCGAGACACGAATCGGTGCTTCGATTAGTGCTAAAAAACCAGTAGGCCTATAAGAACGAGTGTTAAATGGTCTACAGCACAAATGACAAGTGTAAGAGAGGACAAATATGAAGAGTCAATTCCTTCGGTAAGGTATAGTAAATGTTGCTTTATTTACGCTCCAATGACTTTTCTTCACACCGACACTACAGCGTGAATAATGGACTTACATGTAAGTGTTACAACCAGACACATTACAATCAATATAAAGATCTAAACCGTGTTGTCACATGCTTAACGAGGACCGTTAATGCTCCGACAAAGTGGAGGAGTTTATTGCAGAAATAGTGCTTTAATGCAGAAATATTGCCATGCAAAGTGCATAATGGCTAATCTAAGAATGAAGTAAAATAGAAGAATAAACACGAGCTTGACGAATGCAACTGACTGCTGCCACATACGGCGCGTATTTATATTCGAAAAACTCGGCATATTAAGAAGCGTAAAATTTTCGAACTCTTTAACTTTTTTGCGAATGACATCACCCTAAATGTGCTTTGCATAGCACTATTCCTGTATCACCAATAGTTTATACAGACTGCTAATGACGGCCTACAACAAACGTATTCAGCCCTTTACACTATCGTTATTTCTCTGCTTCTCTTACCATTACTTCACTTCAGGGCAATCCTCATACTTCGTAGTTCGATTCGGAATTTAGACCAATGAGTGAAGAGAGTTCATCGATGAATAAAACGCCATAAGCAGCTAACGAAAGGTTTCAGGCGCGCGGCGCAGACCCCGTGTCTCGGAGATGTTCGAATATAATATACTACGGATGTTTGGCTACTTCGAACGGTGTGCAGGCAGGCATGACCACGCTATGGCGCACAATGTCTTGATTTCCGGCCCCAGGGAGTTGGAAGAGACCAATCGAACGACCAGGGCACACATGAATCCAGACGGTGAAGGCGATTCTTCACTCAATGAACCTCGAGCTATGCACATTCTGGAAACGAGCTCAAGACCGACAGGACTGTCGAAGAGTCGTGGAAACAGCACAGCTCCCGAAAAGGGGCACGCCATTGATGATGATGATGATGATGATGATGATGATGATGATGATGATGATGATGATGGTGGTGGTGGTGGTGCATAATGGCTAAATATTATCGATCGATCGATAGAGAGCATAATGATGGTGGTGGTGGTGGTGGTGGTGGTGGTGGTGGTGGTGGTGGTGGTGGTGGTGGTGGTGGTGGTGGTGGTGGTGGTGGTGGTGGTGGTGGTGGTGGTGGTGGTGGTGGTGGTGGTGGTGGTGGTGGTGGTGGTGGTGGTGGTGGTGGTGGTGGTGGTGGTGGTGGTGGTGGTGGTGGTGGTGGTGGTGGTGGTGGTGGTGGTGGTGGTGGTGGTGGTGGTGGTGGTGGAGGTGATGATGATGATGACGATGATGATGATGATGATGATGATGATGATGACGATGACGATGACGATGATGATGATGATGATGATGATGATGATGATGATGATGACGATGATGATGATGATGATGATGATGATGATGATGATGATGATGATGATGATGATGATGATGATGATGATGATGATGATGATGATGATGATGATGATGATGATGATGATGATGATGATGATGATGATGATGATGATGATGACGACGACGACGCAAGTGTAGATAGGAAAGAAACAAAGAGCCTACGCCGAGCAAAGGAGGATGGAACAAATGACAGAACTAGAGAAAACAATTAGAGAGAACAATGCAAGCTGAATTGCAATTGCAGAGGCAACAAATTGAAGTCCAGAGACTATAAGTAGAAGCCGACTGGAGACGAGAAACGTCGAAGTAGAAGCCGCATACAAGTGATGTGATACAGGTGGAATTTCAGACATAAAGCCCGCAGGTTTAGAAACTACAGTTTGAGCTAGAGAGACAAGAATGAACAAAGGCAGCCGAGAAAAATGGACAGGAATAAAAGAAGCGGTCGATAAAAGGTATCTAGAAATGAAAGAGATGCAAATGAGAGAAAATTCTCTGGAGAAAGAGAATAACGAGGAAGACAGCTGAGCAAAATAGAGAGGAATGAAAGAAGCGATCGATAAAAGGCATGTTGATACGAAAGCGATGCAAATGAGAAAGATAGCCAAAGAAAGAGAAGCATCTGATTTAATGCAGTGGCTTCTCTGGTGTTGCTATCACGACGCACAAGAGATCAGTCGAAGTCGAAATCATAAATTATAATCCATTAAAGAAGCTGGATTGATGTCCCACGATCAAAGAAAAAGCAGAAAGCCAAGCTGCAGTTTGAATGCGGTGAGTCTTACGTTTAGACTTGAATGACATCAAAGAATTGACACAATGAATTGAACTGGGTTGCTAATTCTAAAGCTTTCGACCAGCGACCGAGATCCCAGCTTTGTTGATTGCGGAGCATAGCAACAGTCAGTGTCCATTCAGCGAGTGCAATATCTATTTCTATGAAGGGCGTGCATGGAAGGGGAGAGGTCAGTGGATAGGGTTAACGTCCTGTGACAGATTCAGTTCTTCGTGAACAACGGTGGGAGAATGGGTTGCTGAAGGGTAGGGGTTGGTGGAAGCCCGGTTTATATGTTGTTGATGAACATGAATTTCTCCTACGATCTGACTTCAAAGAGAGAGAGAGACACAAACAGAGAGAGACAGAGAGAGACGGACGGACGGACAGACGGACAGACAGAAAATGCAACGTTTAGAGTACCTTTAGTTTATCGACCTGAGGTAGAGCGTCAAATAGACGACCTTTGAAGGCAGCAACAGTAAACTGCCAACAAGTCACATGGCTAGTTCAGCTGCCTATTGATAAAATGAAGGTTGCCTACAACTTGCTTGTGATTATCGTTATATTAATGTTGACACTGTTGAGTGTCACGTATGGATAGTCAAACCGTTAACATGTCATGAATAGTCCATTATGGTTATTGTTTAATACAGTATGGCCTAAAACTTGCTTGTGATTATCGTTATACAAGCAGTTTCATTGCTGAGCGTCAGACTCAGTATCTTATGCCTGTGGTTTCCTAGTGTCTTGGGCGGCGATCATGGGGAGGGGATCGAGAAGGACAAGTCCAACACCTTTAAGAGTGGGGGGACACACCATACATACATTTGACCCCCACTTTTTGAAGAAACCCCATAAAAAGGTCGTCAATTTTTTTCCAAAAAATGGTAACAAAATTTTTTTGAGCAGATCAGTTCAAAGCTCTTTTCACCAGATCAGTTCAACAGTGTCCCCCCACCTGTGAAACAAAATCGCCGCCAGTGCCTAGTGTTAAACAAAATCGGAAATCGTAAGTTATAATCACATTTATTGATAGTAGAAGTGCTCATTGGACGTGTCCTGTCTAAGAGTAAGGCCATTGGAAAACGGCATTTGGTACATGCCATGGCTTACCTGAGTAGACTTATATGCCGCCAGGCATGACTAATTCAGGAGGTGAAGAAGATGGAAATTTTCAAATAGAGAAATTGGGAGAAAGGATAAGAAGTTAAAAAGATTGGATAAGGGAGGAAGGTGGAGAAGGAATAAATAAAAATTCAAGTAGAAATGCAGTTGGATCAAATGAAAGAGGAATCGAGAAATAGGGGAGAAAGACGGAAAGGACGAAAAAGGGAACAGAAGTCGAAGGGTTTAAGAGGAGAAATAAAGACCAGCTGAATGTAGAAGAATGTAAAGACGAGAACGAAGGGGAAAAGGGAGACTAAGGAGTTGGTAGAGGGCTTTTCTGTGGTAGAAATTTAACAAAATCTAGGTGATGCAAATAACATGTACTACCTGTAATTCCTACTGATCTTGCTGCTATTCCAATATACATGCTTTTGAACGTGTGAGAATGCATTCAGAAGTTTCATCTTAGAAACGTTTTGTTATTGGATAAAGCTGCCTGCTATTATTCATGCACATCTTTCCAGTTAAAAGCAAGAAATTTGGTCCTTTTGCGGGCACCAAATAACCAGAGTCCCAAAGAAAATGAATTTTTTTTCATCGTGTGAATATGGATGTAATTGGCTCAACAGAAATGCATCTTCGATTGTACGTAACATAAGTAGGCTACTGCATGTGTATTTGTTGATCTTGTACACATAGTCGTTGCTATTATACTTTCTTCGAGTTGTAATTGTATTCGTCAGTTGAATAGTAGGCCTACTCCGCTTCAAAGAATCAAAGAGAACTTAGAGAAGCCAGTGCTGGATCGTTTGAAGAAGCTAGTACAGTGTTTTCCATTCATTAGTTTAGGCTTCCTACTCTAGCTGATAACTTGTGATACCACTTGAAGCTAATAAAAAGTCAATGTCGTAACCTAATAACAGTAAAATGGGAGGCCTGATCCGCAACAAAAACCACAGACAAACCAGTGTTAGCTGGTATCAAGAAGCCAGTACCATTTTGTTAATGGGGTGGAGGGTGACCGGACAATTCGGCACATGCAGCCGAGAAAATGGATATCTGATCACAGAATCATTCACAGCCAGCAAGTCCTACCGTCTGGCACCACGTAAGTATAATTAAAATAGACCTAAATTTAGTGCTTTTTTCAGCCGGAACGAGCCGGAACCTTTTTTTCAGCTACTAAAAAATAATTTATTTTAATTTAATTTTTTTAAATAATTAAAACAATATTTTAATTATTTTAATTTAATTTTAGTGTTGTGAACTGTTTTCATTGCCTATTGAGACCCCTCCCAACCCCAAATCCCGTTTTCCCCGGGATTTTAGTCCGTCCATAAGTGTTCAGTTCCGGAACCTATTGTTCGGTTCGGGAACCTTTTTTCTAGAAAAAAAGCACTGCCTACATTAAATTTGCTACGAATAAGTACGTATTTAGCCACATGCACTACGTTCGCCATGAACTGTCTACTTCTGATCAAAATCATTTGGTTAATTATGCAACAATGTGTGTAACCTCTTCGCCGCGATTTAATGGCATAAATCATTTTAAGTAATCTTATGAAGCCTTTACGTCGCAATCTGTTGCTCAAGAAAACACAGAAGTCCATTATTTAAATAATCTACTTATTGAATGCCAGTAAATCAACCGCGATCTCTTCTCTGTAGAAGTTTAGGCCTATATCATAAACTATCTGATAATCAAATCATGCATTCAGTGACAGTTTAAGTGTTCTTAAAATTGGCATGATTGCCGTTTGACAGTGGTAGCGTTGGTCCCTGCAACTTTGTTGAAAAACGTAGAGATTACGACAAGGTGGTGGAGTGCTTTTCAAACTAAGAAAGATTTTTCTTGTAATGTCACTGATTCAGATTGATCTACTGCCAGCAACACATTTGAGGGCATATCTATCTAGAGTCTAAAGATTCATAACTCGATTAATAATTCATTACTTCCGTACCAAGGCTTCAAATCAGAGGAGAGGATTTTGTGATTGGCAATCTTTATGCACATACATAATGCTACGCCTGCACCTTATTGTCAACGACGCATTTTCTCGAATGTCCTACTATTAACCATGTATTAGTTAAGCTCTTAGTTAAGTCTTTAATAGTAACGTTATTAATTATTAGAAGTGTTTCTGTTCCCTTATTTTTCTTTTCTGTGATCAATTATCATTGCTCGGTTATTTAATATTTCACAGTATTTCCTATTCCATCTTACTGAGCCATAACCACTCATATCTTTCTTCTTCTTCCCTTGGTTTCTTTACTGCCTCAGGTAGCGGCGGTCTCTGGTCAACCTTCAATAAGTATAACAAAGTGAAAAGTCCATAGTAACTTAAGCCATTCAAGCTGGTCTCTAACTACCCTGCAATTGCTTGTTGCAAGTAGGTGTCCCTACTAGCGGGATTATTTATCCCTTCTGGGCCTACCATTGTAACCATCTTGTTGTTCATCCTTTTGTAAAATTGATTGCATTGTACATTTATATGGTTGCAATAAAGAATTTTTGATTTGATTTGATAAACCTATACAAACTTCGTCGTTTCACCAATTCTTCTAAGACTGCTGATTTCGTATTACTGGCATAGGCATAGACTCTGGGGGGTCAGCTGGGGCACGTGCCCCCCAAATAATTGAGAAGCCGGGGCAATGCCCCCCAAAAAATTGAGAGGAGAATTTCTTCAAATATTAAAATACTGTGTTTCAATATAGACAAATTTCTTCAGAAACAGAAAATCAGAGACACAGAACTGAAATACTATCAGAAATTCATAATGAAAACTAAGATTTATTTTTATCTTTAATATCTTCAGTATCAAACAAATTTACATGTAAACGAAACGCCCCATTTCATACGCATTAACGTAAACCGGAAGCCTTTGCTGACTGTCCAGATCAGAGGTGAAAAAAGTATTTTCGGTTTTTAGTTTTAAACAAAACCAAAAGAAAAAACCCACAAAATTAAAAAAAAAATAAATTTCTTATTTTTGTAGAAGTTATTTTAATTACATTGATTCAATGATTTTTAATTTTCGGAAATCGCAACTGAATTAAGCTGAGTGGGAGCTCTTGTTCATGCCATATTTGGTGATTTTTATCATCCGAAATCCGAAAATATTAAAAACAACCAAAACAACAAAAACCATAAAAACGAAAAAAAAACTTTTTATATTGAAAAAACTTGTTTCTCTGGTCCAGACCCCATGCCCCCCCCCAATATTTTGGACAAGTTTACGCCAGTGACTACTGGAATGGCAAACTTATTGATGCACTTCGATCCATTCCTGTGTTCTTTGCTATAACAGTGTCCTCTAAAGGAAAGATGAAAATGCTTCTGGGATTCGAATTCAAGCGCTTCTTATGAAATTGACAAGTCGTTGCAAGTCGTTGTTTGAAAGGATGACGTGACTACAGCTTGGTGAAACTCAATATTACCAGCGGCCATACATTCTGGTGTCTGGCCATGAAGAACTTGCTACTTCCTAAGAGTCTTACTCGTGTTTTGATAGTCAAAAATTTATATAGCATCTTTATTTTACTTGATACTAATCAAAAAGGGTCAAAGATACCGTGGCTTTTGATGTAATCTGATCCTACAATGGAGGTCTGTCTAATCCTTCCATCTAACGCTTCTTTGCAATTTAATACGATTCCTTCTAGTGTTTCAGATAGTCGTCTTATGGCCTTCTGAAATTGCATCAGTACCAGATGTACCATGTGATAGGAAAAGGCAAATAAACGCTGGCCACAAATACTTATCGGCACAAAATATTTGGCTTTAAAAACCAATGAAATTCGCCTGTAAACAGACACTTTGGGCTTCTATGCCTCGTCAGCCAAATGCGCTTTGCTCTAAATCACACATGTTGTATTAAATTATCAAATAATTTTAAGTGGGCTAATCCATTAACAATAAGTCTAAACTGTAAAAAATGTCGAAAAAAATTATCCTACGCTATCTTTCAAGCGTTTATATCAACATAATATATATAGAGGTTTCCGATATCAATCACATTGCCCCTACACTTCCTTGTGAACTAAGAATTTTATATAAACGAAATGTGATATCATAACTCGACTTTACGTCCGCTATAAAGGAGCCTTGTCTATTTTGTCTGCTAACTGATTTCAATAGCAAACTGATACTAGTAGGGAGTAATACAATACAAAATGACTATGGACAGATTGACAATATTGTTATATTCTGTATGGAACAGAACACCGAAGACAGAGTATTTACAGTTTCGGAATTAGTTGTAGCTCCTCCTATCTTCTTCTTTCTCTGGTCTCCAGACAACCGGTTCTTGTTCTTCATACGCTGTTCTTCATATGGTATCTCTGGGACTAATCGTTTGACTTGACGCAACACTCATCAATACACTCGTGTCGACGTTTAGCTTTGCCGTAGCTTTTAGAAATGTTTGAGTTGCTCTAAGAATGTGGAATATCATGCTAATTGAGATTCTTCTTCTATACGGAGTCTCCTTGCAATCGCCAATCGGTAAGACGGAATCTTTCTCTTATATGTAACCAATGTAGCTAGTTCATAAAAATACGAAAATCAGAAAACGCTGAAGTTGTAGCTCAAACTCACGCTAATCTAACTCAGATTTTATCTGCATAATTAAGCATAGAATATAACTTATTCTATTCTGAACAAAGCAAAGTTACATATACAAACCACTAATGAATTAACCCGTTTCTTATTTTTTTGTCTGTTAACTTTTACCATCCGACTTTGCTCTTGCTCATTGTATACTTTGCAACTTTACGCTATTCATCGCTGTCTTGCTGTGAGATCTGAAAAGTAGGCCCTAGATTATACATGGGCAATTGGGCATGCACTTTATCTTTCGTATCAGACTGGATGTAAATGCTACAAAACACAAAAACACGAGATAAATTTTCAAATTTTCAAAAACAAAAGTCAATCCATTTCTCCACTGAAGACTTAAGTTTTGTAAAAATGCATTCTAATAAGCGATTAGATTATCCATGAAAGACTCAATCCCAGACCTGTTACTTCATATGTTTAAACAAATTGGCACGTACACTAAGAATATTGCGGGATTGTGATACCGTAACCTCAAGTTACCTATGAAAGGGACAAAAATCAATAGAGTGCGACACAGTGTGCACTGTTCCAAAATTGCACAAAGCTATTTGACGAAGTCATATGCACAACTATCTCGGCCCATCCGAAATCGGTTTTGTGCAGACCAGACTATCCGAGGCAAGGTTAAAAGTTAAGCCTACCTCATTGCAAAGAGTGATGGCATTTTCGATTCCATCACCAAAACTGAGAACTTTCCTTTCTACGAAAGTGTTATGTATCTTACCAAATTTGTGCTAAAAGACTAAAGATTTCATACCCATTTGCATTTGAATACGCGTAACAATTCTATACCAAAAATGGCAGCATGCATGTTAAACGAAAATACATGTATTGTATCATCGGCCATTCTCGCACGTCCAAGACTTTTATCTTTCAGCATCACGTTATGTTTCGTTTCTAAATGCCAATTCCACGGCTTCTTCCGTTCGTGCAGAGTCTCCCTGACAAGTCCTTCGTTTATTCGTCATTGGGCAAATTTTGCGATAGAAACACTAATCATTATAAAATAATTACCTCTATAGAAGTGAGTGAGTGACCCAAGAGTACGACGCCAAAACGTTTGCTGAATAAAGTAAACCCCCTAAACCTACCATTTACGTACGGTACCAATGTGTTTTTGAGATCGGACACTAAATCTAAGTATCCATCATCAATGAAACTGTCAACAATGTTCAGGAATATTCAGTGAATAACAATCGAAATAAAACTTATTTTTTATATGTACATTTTGTGTTTCTGGCTTTTCGGTTCTATAGTGTTATCTCAATTTAAGGCATTTCGTGTCAGTTTAGTATTCAATGAATATCGCGACATGCGTTCCCTATCGGTTACATTGACCCACCAATACCAATACTGTAGATCAGTTGATATAAAAATGTTCCTCTTTATCAATCGCTGGCGCAGTAAAACATTGTTCCATTTTGTTAAGACTGTCTAATAGGAAGTAATACTTGTACTCCAAAAATTATATGCATTGTTTACAGTCCACCTGAACTTGGTTACGATTCTACAGGATATACCACTCTGTAATATAACAGGATTGGCTAGATTCAAAGACCATATCTACGTCTTGTGTGGATGGCATCATGAACATATGAACGATGTCATTAAGACAATTCGTGTTTACGAGGATGGAAATAATTTCGACCTCCTGTGGATTATCTTGATAGAGGAAATTGAAGACCCTAACGAGATTATTGCAGATGAAAACTCAAACTGCTTATACGTAAATGAAAACAAGCAAAACTGCATTTGGAAGATATCTTTAGATGACCAAACAGTTGTCAGATGGCTGTGTAATACAAGACGACTCATTCATCAGCCGATGGTCACCGATGGTCGTCTGTTGGTGCTGAACTGGAAGGAACCGTGCGATCGATTGGAGATTTACGGAACAGATGCTGTACTGCTCGAGCGTCTTCCACTTCCTTGTGACATCGAGCATCTACTAAGTGTCAGTCAGAAATCCAGTGAACTGTTCATCATAGCTCACCATTTGTTAGATGGAAATGAGGATTTATGCGTAATAAGCCATCTGAAGAGAGACGGACAGGTTATCCGTCAGTTCAACCCGAAGTCCGAATCAAAAGATCTGCTATGGCCTTGTCTTTTGTCACTGGATTCAGACGACCGTTGGTTGTTTGTGACTGATTTTCGCAACCATAGGGTCATTTTGTTTGACTCAGATTCGTTAAGTTGGCAGCAAGTTGTTCTGACGAAAGAAAGCGACTATTTGCCCTGGGGATATCTGTACGATAAAAAGAATAAACAATTAACTATAGTAGAGTACAAAACGCTCTACGTCTACGAAATTAACAGGAAATGAAAGGCCTTTTAACTGATAAAATTTATGGTACAAGAGAGTCACTTGGTATTGCCTTGAACTCACTTAATATCTTTATTCCAGAGACTACTCTACAACCATTATCAGATATTCAGAATGCCTATGACCTCATCCCAAACTCTAATGTTTGAATCATAATGCAACTTGAAAATGTGGCAATTCATTGTTTACATTTTATCGTCGCATCATAAGAAGATACAGACTTTTTAGACTGCCACTAAACCCAGAGGTCATGACATGCTTGCAGTGGTGGTCAAATTACTGGGCTAAGTACTTAACTAAAAGTGTAACTTTTATAGCCCGTGAGAGGATTTCATTTGAAACTTGTTGGTAGGTTGTCGACGCATCATAAGCCTTCGCTGTTTTTTGGCTAAAACGAATAACGAAATCAATGTACGCTGCAGGTGTTATAATCAAGACCCGTTCTTTAATATTTAAAAATGGAAAACTATGTGAAATGTGAGAAACATCATCCAGTTGCCAGGCACATGTCTGGAGGATATAGTAGTCTATAGCTTCTAACATTTTGTCTATGTTCCATATCTATATGCTTACTTTTACTTATATGCTAAACTGACCACCGCCATAAACAATATGGCGTCAATTTCAGTCGGAGTATAGCCTAGCATTTCAGTCATTGGTATACGAAAGATGACGAATATCAATTGAATAGCTCAACATGTATTGGAGATCTCTAACAGCCATATTCGATCATAATCCTAACAGCTTGTGGTTCTTAATCTTTTTGTAACGGCTAAGTTTTAGGTCTGCACTAGTCACAATTAGTGATGCAGATAGTTATTTAAAGTATCAAACCACGTTCTCCAGAGATATTTCTTAGCTCAGAGATCTTGGATCAAACTTCGTTTCAGTTTCCGTTAACTACAGATTTTAACAAAATCAGCGGTGATCAAAATGGGTTGAAGTAGTGTAAGACAATATTAGTCACAGCTGTCGTAATTTTATAAATAATTCGCTGAATATAGCCATAATCGATCTTTAAGTTTCTTTGACCTGAAGACCAATCGACCAACGTCCTCTGCTTCTAAGAAGAATAGCCGAAAAGACTCATAGGGTCGTTGTAAAGTTAGACCAGGAAGCGGAAACATCAAAGGTAAAGTCCAAAGACTGTTGGCACCCAAAAGTACTGTCGACCGCTTCCCACCCAATGGAGGTCGCCCAACATGACGTTCTTCAAATTGTGCTGTCATATCATTCCAGCACGTTGGCGAGAACTATCGTCAATAAACCTCTTTAATTCTTTCTTGCTTTGTGTAAAGTAGGCCTATATAGGGTTATTTTCCTGGGTTTCCGCTAATTTTAATATCATCATTATTGCCATTGATTCACAAATCGTTGTCAATTCTCTGTCAGTTAGGGTACAGGTTGGTGAAATGCATTGTTACATCTGATATTTTCTTGTCATAAACAGCTTTCTGATTCTTTGAACTTTAGTCGTGTCTTGATAGTAATAAAATCATATAGCTTATTTACATTTCCTTGAAATTTATCATAAAAGGCCAAACATAAATACGTTTAAATCGCTGTGCACAAAAATGCGGTTCGCAATTAGTTCCAATAAAGAATATTCTATTCTATTCTTTTCAAGAGATGAATCTTGGTGTAATCTGATCCAACAATTGCAGTTTGCTGTCTTCTATAGTTTTATAAAACTAGGTTAGTGCCACACGCACTGCCTCATAAGGCCTTCACTCTCAAAAGTAATATCCGATACAAATGCTACACGAGTGTTTGCCCCACAAATGATAAATGACACACACACACACACACACACACACACACACACACACATATTTTGCTTTAAGAGACAGCGAACTGCATGTAAATATTAAATTTTAAATTCTAGGACTCGTCAGCCAAATGTGTTTGGCCTTAAGTCACAAAGCAGTATTAAATTACCAAACAATCTGCAAGTGGTCTAAACGCATAAATATCAAGTCTACGATGTGGAAGATGCGGAGTGAAATTTTCCTATAGAATATTCCTAGCGTCTACATAGGCCTATAAAAATACATTTCCTTGTGACCTAAGAATTTTCAAGTAAAGTGATATCAATTCTGACTGTCAGTCGGCAACAACTGAGTCTTTGTGTATTTACGGCTAAGCCCTTTAAATATCAAATTGATACAAGAAATGAATGATATTGTACAAAATAAACATGAATAGGCTACTTGTTGTTTTCTATATGAAAACAAAGAGCGCTTTCAGTCGCGAACGAGTTTAGTAGCATCTCCGTTCGGCTCCTCTGTCTGTCTGTCTGTCTGTCTGTCTGTCTGTCTGTCTGTCTGTCTGTCTGTCTGTCTGTCTGTCTGTCTGTCTGTCTGTCTGTCTGTCTGTCTGTCTGTCTGTCTTAGTCTCTATTCTCTCCCTTCTTCCATCTCTCCCTGTCTCTCTTTTTCTCTGGAACACCGACAACAACCGGATCTTGTTTTCATACGGCATCTCTGGAAGTAACGCTTTAGAAAGTTTTGAGTTTGTTTTCAGCCATATTCGTTCCTCTGAGAATGTGGAGCATCATTCTAGTCGAGATTCTTCTTCTAAACGGAGTCTCTTTGCATCCGCCAAACGGCAAGATTCTTACAACGTTATTGATGTAGAAATATCATTAAAATTACGTAGGATAAAAATGCTTCAGCTATAGAATAAACTCACATTTACCTCAAATTCTATGCTATAGGATGTATTATGTATTTGAATTGATCTGATTTTATCAGTATTCCTAGCATAGAATATTGTCTCCTAAACTTAACTGTTCAATCTAATTTGATCTAATCTAATGCAACGCACTCCGATCTAATTCACTTCAATTCAGTTTCTAACAATGGAGTTTACACTCTTGTAGGGCCTAATATTGAATTTAATCCAGTGATTTCTCACCCAATTTAATCAAGTGATTTATCTCTTCTCTCTCAGCCTGTCTCTCCCGAAAAACACAATACCCGAGAATGAATGAAGGGTAGGTCTATTAAAAGTAGTATAATCTCGTTGAACATTAATAGGGGCCTATTAGTTTCATTTACGTTGAAAGACAACTTATTTACATATCAGGCGAAATAGACTCGGTCGGTACAACAGACAACAATCCAGAGCTAAAATCTGCATTAACCAACTCTGACTGGATTAACATAACACCGACGACTGCATTAAACTACATGGCTACTTCTGACACTCCAGCTACGTCCTGTACTGCAGCTCTTCACGGTACCCAGGTTATGCAAAGTACTACAACTAAATCGGCACAACTGTTAAACTACAATCCAGCTGAAATAGATGAAAGAACGACAACAGATTTTGAAGTTCAATCGCCAGCCTCCCTTTCCGTGACATCCTTGATGACATCAACATCAAATCAGACTTTGAATGCATCAAAACGTGAGATTCTATATCAATTTAATTCTTCTTAAACAATTTACAACATATTTACCGAGATTCACCTCAATTGTCCATGCATTTGTCTGCTCTAGCCTTGACTACTGCAATTCCCTTCTCGTTGGTCTTCCCAAGGTCCGTCTCGCTCCACTTCAGTCTGTTCTCAATGCCGCTGCTATACTAATTGCCGGTCTTCCTCGATTCTCTCACATCACCACCTTTATGACAGAAGAATTCCACTGGTTCCCGCTTTCTGCCCGCATAAACTTGAAAGTCCTCGTACTTTCAACTCGGTTTTGCTGCGAAATATTTATGTGACTTTATTCTTTGCCCTCACTCTGCTGCTTCTCTCCGTCCTCTTCGTTCCTCTGACCGTTTGGACATCTTCGTTCCCCGTGTCAGGACTTCACTGACTCAATCTAGCTTTTTTACTTTCATTGGCCCTGCCCTTTGGAATGAGCTTCCTCAGTCTGGTCGCTCTTCCATTCTAAAGGTAACGTCCCTTCCTCTTTTATCTTTCTTAAAAACTTGCTTTTTCTATCGGGTTCTCTCGCACTGGGAGCGCTTCCGACTACCTCTCCCGCTAGAGGCGCTTTATAAATGTCCGAATACAATACAATAATTCACTTTTTAGCGAGTAAGTTACAGAGGTATTCACCTTCAAGTTACTAAAGGTCCGGCTGTCTTATCGTGCATTCTATAATGACAATGAGCTATTATTCTGATCGTACGGCCTCGAAATTTTGATGGTTTACTTAGTGGTTTTAATGCAGAACGATTAGCCGAACCTTTCTTACCGTCTGTTTCCGATGCATGCTTCGGTATCGTTTCATTTGCTTCTTATAAGTTGTTTGAATGGTCTTTTAGTCGATTTGGTTTCTTTTATGTTACTCTAAATTTTGCGAAGATCGGTATTGGTTCTCGTTACTGAGGCTGAGAACCAGTATGATTCTCGTTAACGTTAACGATAACGAAAATGTTCGTTAACGAACAAAGAATAATTTCGTTAACCATAACTATAACTATAACTAAAAAATATCATTAACTATAACTATAACTATAACGAAAATAACACTAACGAAAATTCATCGGAATTTTCGTTAATGAAGTAAAAAGTGCAATATCGATGAAAATAAGAACGTGAAAAAGAGCAGTCTTTAAATTACCCATTGGTCGTCCACTAATCAAGGTATCTATCTGCAGTCGTTTGCAGATCTACGGGTCAGATGCCGTACTCATCGAGAGTCTTCCACTTCCTTGTGACATCCGGTTCCCAGTAAGTGTCATTCAGAAATCCAGTGACCTGTTCATCATAGCTCACCGTTTGTTTGATGGAAATCAGACTTTATGCGTAATAAGCCATCTGAAGAGAGATGGCTCAGTTATCCGTCAGTTCAACCCGAAGAAGGAATCAAAAGATCTTCTATGGCCATGTCTTTTGTCACTGGATTCAGACGACCGTTGGTTATTTGTGTTTGATTATTACAGACGTAAAGTCATTTTGTTTTACTCAGATTCTTTAAGTTGGGAGCAAATCATTCGTATATTTAAAAAGTTCTTGTCCATTAAATATACCAACAGAATGGGACGAGGGATGTGAAAAAGTTTGACAATTCCTGACAAGGGGGAGGGGTGTTCTAAAATTGACTTCAGCAATAGTTTAATCAAAAAGCAACCATAGATTCGGAAAGTCTTTTTTAGTGATCTATTTCATTTTTGTTTGTGACTTAATCAAAGGCGATATTTTCTTCATTTTAAAATATCCTGCTTATTGTTCCCAGCTAAAATGAGAAAATGTACTGCATATTCTCTTTGCGAATATCCTGGGTCTTTTCGAAAATCTAATATTTCGAGTTTCTTTTTTATGGAAAGATAATTTTTTCTTTCGATTGTTAATATTAAAGAGTGAGAAACTTGTTTTGATTTTAATTTTCTATGTTAAAAGGAATATTATAAAAAAAAACTATCATGTTCATGTTCAAATTAGAAATGTTCATAATAAAAATCAAATTGAATATAGGCCTAGGCCCCTACACATTTAGTAGAAATGAGATTGTATTCTTGAATGGAGAAAATCCATTAAATATCTGTGACAGACAGTTATTCCACATGTGCTGCAGCCATTAAGTATAAAATTCAAATCGGAAAAACAACATTTTGGTTTTTTCGGTAATTTCAGTTTCTTGCATTTGTTAGTCATAGAAATTTTTGGGGTGGGGTAATTTTCTTGACATAATTTTGTTATGGGGTCCTTGAATGTTTGACAGTTGTTGACATGGGGGAGGAGATTAAAATCTACCTAAAAAATTTATGATATAATTATTCGATCACCCCATAGGGACCAGGCGGAGCGCCATTGGAGCCAGTTGTAACTATGTACTAACTAAAATTAACTAAAATAGGGTCTAAAGGTCTAGTAACTATAACTATAACTAAAAAATAATGCTAACTATAACTATAACTAAAACTAAAATGAAAAACCATTAACTAAAACTGTAACTATAACTAAAAAACAACACTAACTATAACTGTAACTATAACTAAAATGAAAAACCATTAACTATAACTGTAACTATAACTAAAATAAAATCTGTAAGGAGAATCACACTGCTGAGAACCGATTATTATTGTAGTGCAAAAAATTATGTGCATTTTTTACAGTCCACCTGAACTTGGTTGCGACGTTGTCGGATGTACCAGTTTGTAATGTAACAGGATTTGGTAGATTCAAAGATCACATCTACGTTTTGTGTGGATGGCACCATGAACATATGAAAGATGTTATTAAGACAATTCGTGTTTACGAGGATGGAAATAATTTCGATCTCCTGTGGCTTATCCTGATAGAAGAAATTGAATACCCTTACAACATTATTCCAGATGAAAACTCAAACTGCCTATACGTAACTGACACCAGGAAAAACTGCATCTGGAAGATATCAATAGATGACCGAACAGTTGTTAAATGGTTGTGTAGTGAAAGATATCTGGTTCCTCAGCCGATGGTCATAGATGGTCGACTGTTGGTGCTGAAGTGGGAGAAGCCATGCAGTCGTTTGCAGATCTACGGGTCAGATGCCGTACTCATCGAGAGTCTTCCACTTCCTTGTGACATCCGGTTCCCAGTAAGTGTCATTCAGAAATCCAGTGACCTGTTCATCATAGCTCACCGTTTGTTTGATGGAAATCAGACTTTATGCGTAATAAGCCATCTGAAGAGAGATGGCTCAGTTATCCGTCAGTTCAACCCGAAGAAGGAATCAAAAGATCTTCTATGGCCATGTTTTTGTCACTGGATTCAGACGACCGTTGGTTATTTGTGTTTGATTATCACAGACGTAAAGTCATTTTGTTTGACTCAGATTCTTTAAGTTGGGAGCAAATCATTCTGGCAAAAGAAAGCGTCTATTTGCCCTGGGGATATCTGTACGATAGAAAGAAAAAACAATTAATTATACTTGACTACAAAACGCTTTACGTTTACGAAATTATTAACAGAAAATGAAATTCTGTTTACCTGATAAACTTTTGATACGTGAGAATTACTTACTTTGTGCCTTGAATCCCACAAATATTTCATCCCAAATTGCTCTTCAAACATTATCATAAATCCAAAATGCACAAGTCCTCAATCGACCTCAGTCTTGAACCGTAAATAAGCGAGTAGTAACGACATTCCCAATCATTTGAAAATATGTAAAAGTAAAAGGTAACTTTAAATGTACTCAAGTAGAATTAAAAATCATTTGTTCAAATAACAATTTCAAAGTAAAAGTAGAATTTCCTGTATTAATATAATCTTGCATATGAATCCTCAACGAAATAAGTGTGGGCTTTTGCATTTTGGAAGAAGGGTACGGAACTAGATAGAAATGATCTATAATAAAAATATTACTGTAGCGAGAATGGATGGAGTGGACTACATTTATTAGGCGCTATAGAAGTTGAAGTAAGGGTAACCAAGTACAGTGGGCCATTGAGAAGGCTAACGGGTGCTTTGAGAACTTGTGCCTCCGTGAGGCCTAGTGCCTCCTCAGGGTCGGGGTCTGATGCCCCACTGGGGACTTGTGCCTCAGTGAGGCCGTCGTAAAAGTATAAAAGGGGCCTCTTGCCGTCATCGAGAGAGATGCATTAGAAACCCTAGTAGCGGAGCTATTGCTCTCCGTTGAGGCATCCGAAGAAGAGGAACCGAACGAAAAGATAGAGTAGCGAAGCTCTTGTCCATCGGTGGGGCATCTTGGAGTAAAATATAGAGATAGTAACAAGTTATCGGCCGTCGTTGAGATAGTCTGAGATATTTCTTGCGATTAGTGATCGAGTATTGTGAATGTGAATTGTGTAAGTGATAATTTCTGTGAAAATACACGGATTATTCTTTCTAACACATATGGATTATGGAAGTATTGAGTTATTCGTGATCTTTCGTTGTGATAAGAAAACGTCTTGAAATCGTTATTCGGTCTTGTCAATTGTTGAGTCGATCGTTGTAAGTAAAACTCGAAAGTCCTTCGACGACCCCGGAGGCCTTAATATCTACGCGCACACGTCCTGGGCCTTCAGAACCACTCGTCGGGCCGGAAAAAAAGAGATAGTCCCCGGGCTCCGGCAAGCTCGATATACACCCCAAGTGCTAGATAGTTTGTTTTCCGCCACATTACTACAGATAAAAAATTACACATGCAATATCTCTGATGTTTTCCAGTTGTAAAACTCGAAAAATTCGTATATAATGTGGCGAAACTGCGCCCTTCACTATCTCACTTCTGGGACCAGAGTGGCGAAAATGCCCCTCCCAGACCTCACTTCTTGAGTTAGTGTGGCGGAAATGCTACTCCTCTCTCGCCGGGGTATATCTCTATACCGTATACTTCCAAGGCCAGCCGAGTGGTTAAGAAGGCCCTGGACGTATGTGCGTAGATAAGGCCTCCGAGGTCGTCGAAGGACTTAACGAGTTACCCGCAACTGATCGACAGCAAATCATAAGACCGAATAACGATTGAAGACTTGTATTATATCCACGATAATCAACGCAATAATCGATATTTCCAATTGAAACAGAAACACTGGTCGTGACTAGAAATTATATCCATATATTCCACAGAACGATCGCTTTACAACTCGTAATACGCAATCAAATACCGCAAGAAATATCTCAACGACGACTAATCACCTGCTTCTGCTTCTATATCCACGTATACTCCAAAGATGCCCCACAGTCGGATACGAACTGTCGCCGCTCGCAATTTCGGACTCTCTACTCTCTCACTGACTCTCTCTTCTCTTCTGAGGACTGACGACGACTACAACTGACTTCTTCGGATGGCTGCCGGCGACTCTCTCTCACTGTGCGATTCTGTCGCCTTTTATACTTTTCAGAGGGGCCCCAGCGCGCGAAAACCCCTCCCTCCGGGAGTTCATCGTAGGCCACCAGGTCGCATCGACCAAGTCCCCGGCGGGGCATCAGTGCCCCAGGGACAAGCAAAAGGCTAGAGGTCCCTGCTGGTTTTGCGCGCCTCAGTCGCTACCCCCCCCCTCCTTGAGTCCGTCAAAGCACTAGGCCGCATCGGCCATGTCTTCGGCTGGGCATCAGTGCCCCAGGGAGAAGCGAAAGGCTAGAGGTCCCTGCTGGTTTGCGCGCCTCAGTCGCTACCCCCCTCCTTGAGTCCGTCAAAGCACTAGGCCGCATCGGCCAAGTCTTCGGCTGGGCATCAGTGCCCCAGGGAGAAGCGAAAGGCTAGAGGTCCCTGCTGGTTTGCGCGCCTCAGTCGCTACCCCCCCTCCTTGAGTCCGTCAAAGCACTAGGCCGCATCGGCCATGTCTTCGGCTGGGCATCAGTGCCCCAGAGAGAAGCGAAAGGCTAGAGGTCCCTGCTGGTTTGCGCGCCTCAGTCGCTACCCCCCCTCCTTGAGTCCGTCAAAGCACTAGGCCGCATCGGCCATGTCTTCGGCTGGGCATCAGTGCCCCAGGGAGAAGCGAAAGGCCGTCGAGGTCCCCCCTGAATTCATCGAAGGGACTAGGCCACATCGGCCAAGCCTTCGGCTGGGCATCAGGGCCCCAGGGACAAGCGAAAGGCCGTCGAGGTCCCCCTCTGAACTCATCGAAGGGACTAGGCCACATCGGCCAAGCCTTCGGCTGGGCATCAGGGCCCCAGGGACAAGCGAAAGGCCGTCGAGGTCCCCCTTGACTTCATCGAAGGGACTAGGCCACATCGGCCAAGCCTTCGGCTGGGCCTCAGTGCCCCAGGGAGACCCCAAAAGCGTCAAGACCCCCTTTCCCTTGAATTAGTTGAATTGATTTTTCGCTGTTTCAGGGTCAGCGACGGAGGCCGATCTTTCCCCCCCCCCAATTTCGCTACAATAAATTCATTTTTAATAGAATTGTGGTAGTCAGATGCAGTAAAGATCACCTTCTTTAAGGTGATGCTTATTCTTTTAAGCATTTATTTTGATGTGACAGCGGTTATCAAGCCAGATCAAATGAGAATCCTTTCGGTTTTCAAACCAAAGGCAGCTGGGCGAGAAACACATAGCAAGAGAGCTTTCAATGAATTACTTGGAGAGTTCAGCCAGTGCACCGGCTTGAACCAAGTGCATAGGCTTTTTCAGCGTGGGTGTTAAATAGAGACGATAGATTATCGCGAACGTTTGCAACTCTCCGCGATTGGGCAATGTCGAAACTTGTGTGTGTGGAAAATTGGGCTATTAAGAGTTCGAAGTTAGTTTGCAGTGGTACTGACACAGACTACACGTCTTCTGAACCACTTAAGACCCTTTGTTATGTTATATGTTACGTTATGTTACGTTTTGTGGAAAGGCCCACGATTTCGCAATGGCGAAAGCTGTGCCAAAAAAGACCACGTTCGCGCATTAGCACGCCAGAGTCACTCACAGTCACAGACCCGTCGAAACTAGTCTGAGCTGGTATACTGCGTAATGTGCTGTGAAGGCAAAAGGAGATTGAGTGGCCACGATCTATCGTGTGTTCTGTTGATAATTTTGAGAGGGAAATGTTATTAACGGGTTCTTATGTTTAGATGTTGTGTATCGACAAATTATTTGCTGTATCAGTGGACTGTTTTTATATATTATTATACTCAATAATTCTGATGTGTGTGTGTCTTTTATCGAGTTGAGCTCTATATTACGGATTGGTATGTTAATAATTCGAAGCCCAATCATTTAAGAATTTCTGAAACGATGACACTTCGTTTTGCATCTGAAAAAGCACATGCACTGCATACGATAAAATGTATTAAAAATAAACTTTAAAGATGAAATATAATTGCACAGCCGAATGTAGCTAAATATACATGCACAACTTTGCATCGATTCACCAAACTACTTTTAAACGGATTTAGATTTAACAATTGGTAACATGAAAAGTTGTTGTCTCTTACGAAGATTATACTTGTCCTTGCCATAGGTCATGACGACAGTAGTAGCCAGAGAGCTGCGTTTGAGAAGTTTGAGAAATCGCGAGTTTAAGTATACTATGCCTATGACAAGACCTAAATGGTTGTACCAAGAGGTGATAAATAGTCATGAGAATAGTAAATCGGAGTGTATTCATACGGCTCTGTGGCTGCCATCAATAGAACTTTCGTAAAAATTGACTAAGATGAATATTTACATCACTGAGTTTCTAGCATCGATACACACCGTTACACACGACTTCAATTCGGCCTCTCTAATCTAATCTAATCTAATCTAATCTAATCTAATCTAATCTAATCTAATCTAATCTAATCTAATCTAATCTAATCTAATCTAATCAAATCAAATCTAATCTAATCTAATCTAATCTAATCTAATCTAATCTAATCTAATCTAATCTAATCTAATCTAATCTAATCTAATCTAATCTAATCTAATCTAATCTAATCTAATCTAATCTAATCTAATCAAATCTAATCTAATCTAATCTAATCTAATCTAATCTAATCAAATCTAATCTAATCTAATCTAATCTAATGACTTCCATAGTGGCGTCATTGTAATGCCTAAAACACCAGTCGATGTTCGCTTGAAGTGAAATCGAAGTCAAAAGTCATTATCCAGAGAAACCAGAAACCAGGCTATGGTGGATGATAAAAGCACCAACGAGATTTATTAAATTAGGTTTTGTTGCATGTCATTAAAAATGAATTTTGAAATCTAAATATTTTGGTGGCTAACATGTGCCTTCATACGGACTTGCAAGTTGGTAGCTTGTAGCGAAATCTTACTTATCAAATGACTTGTCTACTTGGTTTGATAATTAATATAGGCATCGTATAAACTAATTAATTTAGGCGGCGTTTAGCTAGAATGAGTGGCACTACAAAAATAAAAGTTAAATTGAAGTCAAGAACCGTTAAATAGTGTTGATGAAGTCAAACGTAATGAGCAATGGCGGATCGCTTGCTATAACAACCAAGGACCTTAGCCAATGAGAATTCGTGCTTTCATGACAGCAGTACGGGAAACGGGACTGAGAGCAACCTCTCTCCCTCCGAGCGGAGGCAATCCGAGAAGCCGACACACGCCGGAAGAGGTCTAGCAAGTAAGATGTAGCGAGACCCAGCTTACACCGCCAACCCTTATAGTGTATTTCCTTTAACTTGAAACTTATCATAAAAGGTCAAACATAGAGATGTAGATGTCTCTTGGTGTAACCTGATCTGACAATGGTGTTCTGTCTAATTCTTCTACACAGACTTTCTTTATAGTGTAATAAGATTTTTGCGGTATATCAGGTTGCTGTCTTCTAGACTTATAGAACCAGGTCAGTGCCAGACGCACTGCCTCAGAAAATCTTCGCTCTTAAAAGTAATGTCCGATAGCAAAAGCCAAATGAGTGTTTGCAACACAAACGCTTATCGACACACAAGTCTGACATTTAAAGACGATGAATAGGCCTGTTTGCCTTAAATAGTCAATTTGAAATTCTAAAATTCGTCAGCCACATGTATTTGGCCTTAAGTCACAAAGCTCTATGAAATTACGAAACGATTTACACGGTCTAATCAGGTTATTTATTGTTAAGTCTGCAATATATATATATTCAATTCAATTCAATTCAATTCAATGTCTTTTATTGCATTCCTGACAGTTTAACACATACACATATATATCATTTCGTAAGGAATCTAGGAAAGCAAAAGGAAGACCCAAAGGGACTAAGGTCCCGCTGACGGGCCGCCTATACATGTAATGTACCAAGACAAATTAAGATAAGAATCAGAAAGAAAAGCAGAGAAAAAAGATGAAAGAAGAAAAGAAAGAAATTCAAGAAGAGCATAACTAAAAAGAAAAAAATAACCATCTAGGTAATCTTAACTACTCTTAACTAAACTTAACTCGCGCCAGAGGCCATTCAGCCGACCTCCCCGCACCCCCACGCCGCGCACACACCCACCGAACAGAATTTACCAGAACCTTTCTGAGTGGGGCCACAATTGGGAGTTCCTCGGTATAGATCCAGGTGATCACGAACCAAGTAGAAATTCTTTAAGATTTTTTTTGAAAGCATAATAAGTGGTAGTGGAGCGGATAACCTGAGGGATTGATTTCCATAGCTTAGGGCCTGAAGATTTAATGCTAAACCCTCGTAAATTTGTACGCGCCCTGTCAGGGCGGTACGTGTGAGCATTTCTTGTTTGATAGGCGTGAATCTGCGAGCCTAAAGTGAAGTACCCTTCAAAGGACGCTGGTAGCAGTTTGTGCTCATATTGGTAAAGGAATTTCCCTATCTGGAGGGCTCTGATTTGGTCTATTTTTAAGAGTTTTAAATCTACGTATAGGGGCCCTGTGTGGGCGCGTCTGTTTGCCCCAGCGATTATCCTGAGTACTTTCTTTTGCAGTAATACCAATTTAAGTAGCCTCGAGTCGTAATTCGACGCCCAAATTATATTACAGTACGTGAGATAAGGATAAATTAAAGTATAGTATAATTGTTGCCTTATAGTTTTGGGTAGTAAATATGAAATTCTATTTAGTATTCCTATGTTTTTGGCTAATTTCTGCGCTATATAACTAATGTGGTTTTTCCAAGTTAGGTGCTGGTCAACCAGCACACCCAAGAATTTTGTGGATTCCACTTGAGTAATTGCCTTCCCGTCAAAGTTCAATTTAAGGTCCAGGGGTGGGCCTTTCTATGGGACGTAAATAGAATGAAATTTGATTTATCTAAATTTAGAGTTAGACCATTTGCTAGGAGCCAGTTGCTGACTTTTGATAACTCGGCGTTTATAGTTTCCATAAGAACCAAACTAGACTCATGGGAGAAGAAAATGTTAGTATCATCTGCAAAAAGTATATAATAAAGGGTATCAGAAACTTTAGCTAAGTCATTTATGTATATCAGGAAAAGGAGGGGTCCAAAATATATAAATATATATATATATATATATATATATATATATATATATATATATATATATATATATATATATATATATATATATATATATATATATATATATATATATATATATATATATACACACACACACACACACAAACACATCTCCTTGTGACCTATGAATTTTCAGGTAAAGTGATATCAATACTGACTGTCAGTCGGCAACAAATGAGTCTTTGTGTATTTTCGGCTAATCCGTAACATATGTCTCTCTGGACTTGAATTAGTACTCACGAATAACCTCGTGACGGTGCTAAGCTTTAAAGTAACGCTTTATAAAGTTTTGAGTTTACTATCAGCGGTATTCGTTCCTCTGAGAATGTGGCGTATCAATCTAATTGAGATTCTTCTTCTACACGGAGTCACTTCGCAGCCACCAATCGGTGAGATTCTTACAACGTAATTGATGTAGAAATATCATTGAATAATGCATGCTAATCTTAACTAAGACTAGCCTAGTTAATACAATCCACTGTTCAATCTAGTTTGATCTAATCTAATGCAACGCTCTCTGATCTAATCCACTACATTTCAGTTTCTAAAAAATGGAGTTTACAGTACAATGGGGCTTACTATTGAATTTATTCAAGTGATTTCTCATCCAATTTAATCCAGTGATTTATTTCTTTTCTCTCACACTGTCTCTCTCGAAGAGCACAAAACCCGAGTGCGAAGAAATGGTACGCCTATTAAAAGTAGTATAATCTTGTTGAATATTAATAGGGGCCTATTAGCTTCATTTGCGTTGAAAGACAACTTATTTACATATCAGGTGAAATAGATTCGGTCGGAACTACAGACAGCAATCCAGAACTAAAATCAACTAAATGTGACTGGATTAACACAACACCGACGACTGCATTAAACTACGTGGCTACTACTGACAATCCAGCAACGTCCTATACTGAGGCTCTTCACAGTACCCAGGTCACGCAAAGTACTACAACAAAATCATCACAACTTTTAAACTACAATCCAGCTGAAATAAATGAAAGAACGAAAACAGCTTATGAGATTCCATCACCAGCTTCAGTTTCCATGACACCTTTCAGGGCCCCGACATCAAATCAGACTTTAAATGCATCAACACGTGAGATCAATTTAATTCTTCACCTGTCCAAATGTTCAAACAATTTCCAACATATTTACCTCGAAGCACTTTTTGTAACTATGGACTTTCACTTTCAAGTTACACGAAAGATCTGGCTGTGATGTCGTGGCTTCTCTAATCGTAATCGTAATCTCTAAACTTCTAAAGCACCACTCGAAGGCCAAGCGCAGGGCAGCAGCCTATTTACGAGCGCTATAGCAATGACAACTAATAATATTCGGATCGTAAGGCATCGAAACTTATATGGCTTATTTAATGGCTTTATATTCAGAACGATTAGCCGAACCTTTCTTGCCACCTAGGGCCTATGTCCGATTCATTAACTAGAAGAGTTGTTTCGGTATTGTTTCATTTGTTCCGTAGAAGTTGTTTTGAATGGTCGGTCTTTTAGTCAATTTCGTTTCTTTTCTGTTTCTCTAAATTGTGCGAATATCGCTAACGGTTCTTGTTACTGAGGCCTTTTATTAAGAAGCAATAATTCTAGTGTAAAATTATGTGCATTGTTTACAGTCCACTCGAACTTGATTACGACGTTACCGGATGCACCACTTTGTAATATAACAGGATTGGCTAGGTTCAAAGACCACATCTACGTCTCATGCGGAACGCATGCAGAACATAGTTTGCGCGATATTATTAAGACGATTCGTGTTTACGAAGATGGAAATAATTTCGACCTCCTGTGGCTTTTCCTGATAGAAGAAATTGAAGACCCTTACAATATTGCTCAAGACGAAAACTCAAACTGCCTATACGTAAGTGACTGGAAGCAAAACTGCATCTGGAAGATATCCTTAGATGACCAAATAGCTGTAAAATGGTTGTGTAGTGCAAGAATACTCTATCCTCATCCGATTTTCATCGATGGTCGCCTGTTAATGCTGCAGTGGGACGATCCGTGCAATCGTTTGGAGATCTACGGATCAGATGCTGTACTCATCGAGAGTCTTCCACTTCCTTGTGACATCCGGTTCCCAGGCAGTGTCATTCAGAAATCCAGCGAACTGTTCGTCATCGCTCATCGTTTGTTAGATGGAAATGAGACTTTATGCGTAATAAGTCATCTGAAGAGAGATGGGCAGGTTATCCGTCAGTTCAACCCTAAGAACGAATCAGAAGATCTGCTATGGCCTTGTCTTTTGTCACTGGATTCAGACGACCGTCGGTTATTTGTGACTGATTTTCGCAACCATAGGGTCATTTTGTTTGACTCAGATTCTTTAAGTTGGCAACAAATTGTTCTGACGAAAGAAAGTGACTATTTGCCCTGGGGATATCTGCACGATAGAAATAAAAAAACAATTTATCATACTAGACTACAAAACGCTTTACGTTTACGAAATTAACAGGAAATGAATCCAGGACGAAATCAATGTAGGCCTTTGCATTTTTGAAGTAGGGCTACGGAACTGGATAGAAATTTTCTATAATTAAAATATTATTGCAGATCCATAATATTGTGCTGGAACTATAATATGTTCCAGCTGTGAAACTCGTAAGATTCGCATGTGACTTCACTGTCAATAGTTTAATACGGTATAATATGACGTGCTATAGGCCTAATATGCTATTGCGTTGAGAGCTAGAGTTTGAAACTATTTAGCATTTTAATGTAAAGTTACAGGAAATGCACACGAGTCAGACACAGCAAAAATCACCTTCCTTAAGGTGGTGCTAATTTAATTATTTTAAGTAAATCTTTTGATGTGCCAAAGGTTATGAAGTCAGATCAGATAAGAATCTTTTCGGTTTTCAAGCAAAGGCAGCTGAGAGAGAAACATATAGCTCTAGATTAGCAACACAGCTTTCATTTGAATACGGTGGAGAGTTTCAGCCAGTGCACGGGCTTTCTGAGCATGGAGTGGATGGATGTTAGATTGGAGCGACGGATTATCCAGAACGTTTGGAACGCTACGCGATTGCGCAATATCGAAACTTGTGGAAAGGTCCAACATTGCGCAACGGCTAAAACTTTGACAAAAAGCCCACGAATGCGCAATAGCCATAGTCACAGACCCGTGGAAATCTGGTCTGATTTTGTATAGTATGTAATTGGTTGTGAAGGGAAAAGGGGATCGAGTTGCCATGGACTATCATGTACTCTGTTGATAATTTTTAGTTGGAAATTTTATTGATGGGTTCTTATGTTAAGACGCTGTTGTTTTTTATTTAACATTACGCAATAATTCTGATGTTGCGTCTTTTATCGAGTTGACCTACATTACGGATCGGGTATGTTGATAATTCGAGGCACAATCATTTAAGAATTTCGGAAATCGTTGACACTTTGTTTTGCATATAAAAAGCGCACATGCACTACATCCGATTAAATGTATTTAAAATAAAATTTAAAGGTGAAATTCAGTTGCACAGCTTCTTGTAACTATGTAACTACATGCACAACTGCATATCACTAAACTTGCATCGATTTATAAATCTACTTTTAAACTGTTTAGATTTACCAATGGGTAACGTGAAAAGGTGTTCTGTCTTACGAAGATTATGCTTGCCCTTCCGGTAGGCGACGAAAAATGATGATGGTATTATTAAACACAGCGACGTGATAAGTGGAAAAGGGGTATAATGTGGCAATGGAATCAAGTGCGCACATTTTGAAGAAGAAAAGTAGTATCTTGTTTATCTGTTAACTTCATTCTTTAGTCTTTGATATTGTTTTTACTTGTCTTTTACGTGTGCGCTAATGCGGTTTGTCATTTGGTTTTTTGCATAAACGAATAAATATATAATATATACTTCTTAATCATTTACCATTGAGAGCTAATTTATGCAATATTTGATAGAATTTGTGAGTGAAGTTGAGTACTACGTCAGTGTGTGGACATTAATGATTTTCATAGTCACATGACGCAGTTAATTCGCTGAAGAGGAGGGTGGACTGTAAGTATGTAGGCAAACGGATCTGAAGCCTTGATTTGTCCTTCCGATCCTATGTTTTGTTATTGAAACATGCTGTCACTGATAGAGCCGAGTACGTCTGTGGAGTGTAGAAAATGTCGGCCTCTGTAGTTATCTTGTAAAAACGATTGTCATTCCGGCTCTGCAGGAAGAACTGATGGCCCAGTAACTCCAACCTTGTACTGTAACCCTTTGTCGAGTGGGCTAGAGTGGAAGAAGGGAATGTTGTAGGCTAACAGGCCGTGATCATAAACCGATGGAGGTTTCAAGGCTACTACTCCAGGACTGCATTAATCTCACATGACGACTTGGTCGGTCGAGACAGTCACTGTAAACTGTGTAATACTGCTAATATTACTGCTACGAGATGCCGAGTAAGAATTTTCTCTTGCCTCAGTAAATTAACGGCACGGCAGAACTAACACTAAAACGAAAAGAACTACTCGTTCAAACTATAAGATCTTGGTCGGCTAATTACGGTTACGGTGATCTGACCACGTGCTGTTGCAAAGAACGAAGTAGTGAGTCAAATGTTGTACAGCTCACATTAAAACTCGCAAGTTCTTGTGGGTAGAAGACAGCAATCCAAATGTTACAGTGAGAAAAGTGAAGTTATCGGAAACACTGGTGCTTCTAAGATGCAAGTCCCTTAACCCTCTATTAATACAGGCCTCGTTGGCAGGATATCCGAAGCGAAGTATCAACGATACCGGATACCTGGAGGCTGTCTAGCGTATGGATTGTGATCTACTGACAAATCTACCGAGCAGATTTGCAATGTAATAAAAATCTTTCTCAGCGTGCGTTGAACGTCCGATCGAGTAGCCAGCCTCAATAGGCCTACCTACAAACTGTAGGCTATATTTATCTAGAGAGTGTTTATGCCACCCAAAACACCAAATGAAATCCGAAGTTTAAAAATTAAGAAAAACCTAGGAGATATTAATAATTATTGTATGTCTAGAGCACTCTTACCAAAAAACGTAATCACAGCGTTGTTTATGTATTCAACGATAAATGAAGAGAAACTGTAGTCAAACGCGTCAATATATTTCTGTTACGGTTGGTCTTTCTTATGTAGGTCTAGTTTAAAGAAAGATCATTGTATCTAGTCACTCTTTCAATGCAGAGGTGGCTTGATCAACTGCATGCTACTTTTACGCTGCTCTGATCATCATTCGACTGGCCTTCAGTTGAACCGAAGCAGCCGCTCCAACGTCAGTCAAACTGTACCAGTTCAATTGGTTAGGGTTGTACGCGCAATTTAGACATGTGTAAGAACACCGGTTGTACCAAAACCCGCTGGGATACGTAACAGCGCATGCAGTGCTAGCCAGGTCATTGTCCTTGTCGTAGGTGGAAAATTTCATTCCGTTCTGAAAGAAGACGCCAGATTTGTTCATGTTGTTGAGGGCGTCTCCTGCATCTCCCACGTAACCAGACACGTTCAGGGCGTAACCAAGTGACTCGGATGTGATGAAGAATGAATCGTATTCAGCTGAAAACCACTTGTCATGATCCACGGATTGTATCTCAATGCGTAGACGGTAGGGGGCGTTGATTGTCAGCTGGTGCATCTTCTCAAGACCGAGCCAGAAGTTTTTACTGATGTTGCCGAAGCCTCCTTTATAAACTGCCCATGGTTGGTCGAAGGATAAAGTACCGTCTACCCTCTGCTGAATCACGATCCAGTTGTTGATGGACATCAGTTTAGAAGCTGTGTTGAAGGTCGGAATTGTTACGTTCACCGTTACAAACGTCACTCGAAAGTTACCTGACACAAATTAAAACATGAATGGTAAATATTTATATAAATATATATGGCTAAGCACTGTAAGCAGGTAGGTGATCCTCTATGCTGTCAGCAGAGGCGCAGAGTAAAAATACTTTTGTGTTTCAGAATGTGGTCGGGGTTATGTTTATGCACCTTTACGAAGTATCAGCCTTTTACAAGATCACCCTTTCGCTGAAGATGGCTATTCTAAATTAGTAGAGTTTTCAAAAAAATGAAGACGATGCAACAACATTACTGCTTTGTATAATTAAGGGTATTTCTCTTCACCTTAACTTTCGAGGGTGGAGGTCGATCTGAGGTTTGGGGCGCTAGACAACGAAGGATTTGGCGCACACACTAGCGTGAACATCAAACTCTGCCTATTTAGAACATACATTCTGCCCGTCCTCCTATGATGGAGCGAGACACGGACTCTAACAAAGGATTTGGAGGCGTAGCCAGAGAAGCATATACTGCGCCTTTCTTTCACGGCTCGTGCCACCCACACGTGGGTCTCGCTAACAAAGGATTTGGAGGCGTAGCCAGAGAAGCATATACTGCGCCTTTCTTTCACGGCTCGTGCCACCCACACGTGGGTCTCGCTAACAAAGGATTTGGAGGCGTAGCCAGAGAAGCATATACTGCGCCTTTCTTTCACGGCTCGTGCCACCCACACGTGGGTCTCGCTAACAAAGGATTTGGAGGCGTAGCCAGAGAAGCATATACTGCGCCTTTCTTTCACGGCTCGTGCCACCCACACGTGGGTCTCGCTAACAAAGGATTTGGAGGCGTAGCCAGAGAAGCATATACTGCGCCTTTCTTTCACGGCTCGTGCCACCCACACGTGGGTCTCGCTAACAAAGGATTTGGAGGCGTAGCCAGAGAAGCATATACTGCGCCTTTCTTTCACGGCTCGTGCCACCCACACGTGGGTCTATTGACGCACCATCTACATCCCAGCGTCGGATATGATGCAAACATGGAAGGTTTGGCAGTTTGGACACATCCTGCGTTGCGACGACGAAGAGGTCTGCGAAATGTGACAACTCCCCTCCCCCTCTACCCCGTCAAGTGTTTGGATGAGAACAGCTGTACGCTTTCGCATACACACGTCCGCGGGGGTCTGAACTGCGTCCGCTGAACTACACACGGTTTGAAGACAAGCAGAGAATGGAGATGGCTGGTAACGTGTCGAAGAATCGACAACTTAATATAGATTGAAATACCAATATCATGCTGATGACTCTGTCTTTGGTTTCGTGTATGATATTCTCAATTTTGGAAAAAAACTTTAAAAACTGAACAAATGACGGTCGTAAATCTGTTCGTAAGGCTGCTCGTCAAAATGTAGGTCACCCAAAATGTAGTAACGAAGTAATAAATTCTTATGGCAAATCGAACATTAGAAGTAAACAGTAATCTATTTCAAAAGATTCAATTTATTCAGTTGGTAGCTAAGAGGAAAACTATTTTTAAGTTAATTGCTACTGCTCGAATTAAAGATAGAGTTAGGCCTAAAGCAAACCTTTAAATTCGTTTACAAACAATTTTAAAGGTGTTAGGCACGTTGAAAAAGGATAACTCTGCTACACACAAGTTTCGAATGACCTTCGACGCTATTTCAGGTGCGTTATTCTTCAGCATAAAATTCTGATGAATACCATGAATTGTAGATGATGTTACACAATTCTGAAAGATGCAGCATGAATATTCATTAGGCAAATTCGCGCTTATCGTCTGATTGGTTGCGAGATTCCCTTGGAACAATTTCCTTCTATACTTTCGTAATATGCAAACCGGAGGCTCCCAATCAGTGTTTTTAGCGTATGAACTAATTCACCTGAAAATTTTCTCATGCAGAGTGCTACGGTTCGATTGGCGACCAGACAGGCATTGCAACCATCATCGATTAGGTTCACGGCACATTCATCGTACAGACGACCACCATAAGTGAACGGCAAAGAACAGTTCTCGGCAGGAAGTCCTAAACATTATCGACATCAACTTAGCAATGGCAAGGCATCAAACTGTGTATCATATTATAGTATGTTATGTTATGTTATTCATTCATTCATTTATACATTCATTAGAACATTTGTATAGCGCCTCTTGAAGAGGGCTTCTCAGAGGCGCTGCCGACTACAGCACGACTATGTTATAATTATTAGGCCCTATACTATAATTTTATTATATTGAGATTTCTTTTAGTCTTAAGGGCACTTCTCACCTTTGGTTGCGGTCTTACCTGTCTGAACGCTCTCCAATGACCATCGCGGTGATTCTAGAACTCGGTGGGTCTCGATCGCGATCTCGGCTCGGTATTGGGCCCGCTTCTCTTCGTTCTCTATACGGCTGACATTCCTTCCCTATAATTCTCTGGTCACCTTTTCGCTGATGATGTCCAGGCTTTTGTCCATGGGCCTCCATCTGCTCAACTTCTTCTAACTGGTTCCATTGAGGCTCTCTCCCAAGATCTTCATTGCAGGAAGTCTTCAAACCGCCTTTCTTTAAATTCTTCCAAAACCCAATTAATCTGGTTTGGCACCTCTCCACAACTCCAAAAGCTTGATTTTGTACTCCTGTCTGAAAGGTTTCCTAAGTACACTTTCTCGTCCAGTGTTCGTGACTTAGGTGTCACTCTGGATAGCTCTCTTACTTCTGCTGAGCACATTTCCAATCTCACCCGCTCCTCTTACTCCCACTTAAGGCGTCTCCGGGCTATTCGGCTGTCAGTTTCATCCTCGATCTTCACCTCAATTGTTCATGCATTTGTGTGCTCTCGAACTGACTATTGTAATTCTCTCCTTAATGGACTTCCCAAGATCCGTCTTTCTCCTCTCCAGTCCCTTCTCAAAGCTGCTGCTAGACTCATTGCCTGTCTCCCTCGGTTCTCTCATATCTCCACCTTCATGGTTGAACAACTACATTGGCTACCTCTCTCTGCCCCGTATACAATTCAAAGTGCTTATTCTTGTGCTAAAGTCTCAATTGGGTCTTGCTCCACATTACTTGCGTGATCTACTTCTACGGCCTCATTCTGATGCTTCGCTGCGTCCTCTCCGATCTTCTGATCGTCTTGACCTCGTACTACCTCGTGTCAGGACTACTATGGCTCAATCTAGGTCCTTTGCCTGCATAGGTCCCTCACTTTGGAACCGACTTCCTCCTTCTGTCAGCACCACCATTCTCTCTGGTAGCGTTGCTTCTTCCTTTTCACACCTTAAATCCTTCTTTTTTTCTCGGGGTCTCGCGCACTGGAATGGTCTATGCCGCGAGAGGCGCTATATAAATGTCCATATACAAAACAATACAATATATTATATTATATTACATTACGTTACATTATATTATATTATATTACATGTATATTATAGTACATGTATATTATATTATATTATAATATTATATTATTATATTATTATATTATATTATATTATATTATATTATATTATATTATATTATATTATATTATATTATATTATATTATATTATATTATATTATATTATATTATATTATATTATATTATATTATATTATATTATATTATATTTGTCAACACTTTCCCTCTGTCGACAAAAGTTCTAACAACTTCACTTGTCTCCTTCGTACTTACGCCTATTTAATGTTCACTGTTTCACACTAAGTCTACGTATAAGTAGCTCAATTTCTACTGTGTAGCATAGCCGTCAATGAACACCAACACAATTTTCAATATCTTTGTTTTACAAACATAAATGAATTCACTTTCAAATAGTCAGCAACACTTCTACAGAGAACACACAAATTCAAAATTCGACTGTCAGCATAAATCTTCGCGCCATTCTTAGACACCTGTGCGCGCTGCGGCTAAGCGAAATCTAATTATATATATAGAGCGGCCGCCTGCTGCGACCGGCCAACCACGTGCCTCACTAAGTATAACTAAACGTTATACATCTATCATATATATATATACACACGAAACTAAAAAAAAGCGCACTAAATATATACGGCAATCTCGCACTGAAAGACTGCACACAAAACTCAGTTCACAATATTATATTTTTTTGTATCAGAGAACTGGTATAGAGCGCTTTGCATAACTCACACTGGCACTCCGGAACAAGCAGCCCCAAAAACTAGCCCTGAGGCGGCCATGTGTATGAAGTGTTAGCGACTTCATTGCGTAATTTGTGGGGGGTACGAGGGGTACCCGTACCCCCCACTTTTTGGACTGGGGGCACTGTACCCCCCACTTTTTAAACAATGCCAATCAATATTTTATTATTGTGCCTTCTCAGAGAACGCAATCACCACCAAAAGTACGAAAATACTTAGATACACAGGTAAACCGAGAGCCAAAATTAATGAGAATACTGGCAGGGAATATGTTCAAAATGGGCGCCATGCGAAAAGCTAAAGTGGAGAAGAAATTGGTACCCCCCACTTTTTAGACCAAAGTATTGGTACCCCCACTTTTAGACTAAAGTTACGCCCCTGGTAATCAATATAGCTGAGTTGGCTACGGGATGCAGATGGAGCAGAAATCTCGAACCAAAATTTCTGCCTACCTAGGAATCACCGAAAAACTATGTCTTAAGTCGACCAGAAAACGATTCTTGAACTGTTAAAGCTGCTAGTGAGCGCATGTCCAGTGGGAGATTGTTCCATGGAGACGGGTTCACAGAGGACATGGAGAGCCCAGTTCACGCCGACGTGCCAGAGCGCAGGACCATGAGCTGACCATGGGAAGCCGAACGAAACAGGCGGCGGTCGAGACAGCTTGAGACCTGTATAAGTAGTCTGGTTCCGAACCAGCGATCGAAGCCCGGTTCAACGGGGAGCCAATTTAGGTTACACGCAGATAAGCTGATAATATTATGTGCGAGAATCTGGCTAGGATGCCCTCGACACGGGCAGCAGAGTTAAGGGATGGACTGTACATTCATGCATACATTATTGCAAACTGACATACTGAGATGCATACAGTTGTGTACAAACTAAAATAGACTTGCATAGCATACAGCATTATTCTTATTACTCGTCAACCGTTTCCAACAGGTAAAAGCGGTTTATTTCCAAGTTTTAAGCCAAGTATCATTCCAGCAGTGAACTCTAATGAACGAAAGTGTCTTAGAGTTCTGCCATCTACATGGAGGCAAGTAAAGACCCTCACAGGCGTTCATGAACTTCTCAATGTCGATGTTTGTGTTGTGATGTAGGCTTCACAAACATGGCATTGTAGTTACCTTGTCACTACTGCAGGGCATATTTTAACTGTATAACTAGTGGGACAAATGTCCCAGTAGTCTTAGGATTTGTCCCAGTATAGTAAGGGTGATTTGTCCCAGGCAATGTATATTGAAACTGTATAACTTGTTGGAGAAATGTTGGAGGAGTTTTAAGATTTGTCCCAGTAGTAAAGGCAAAAGGCAAAGTTTTTGTGAGATGAATCCCCCCCAAAAAAATTCGTCAAATTTTTCAGAGATGAATGTCCCGAAAAAGGTTATAAAACCAGACCCATGGCCGACTTTGTCCCAGTAGTCTAAATCTGTTAAAATATGCACTGCACTACTATGCTACTTTATAGAAAGATACTCTAAAAAGAAAGGTTTTTGCTCACCCGTATATGGTTGATCGGTCTGTGCCTGAAATGTCAAATTCCTTGTTTGAGAAAAACAATTAAATCGTGTAACAATTAGAGTAGACATCTCGGGTGTCGACCTACGATTTTATCTATAGTTATCTAATTATTTGCTTGTTTTTTTTACTTATTTTTATCTTTACTTATATCGAAAGCTGTTTCAAAATGATACCTTTAAACAGCCGTCGTTTGAATCTTAATAATTTTTTTATTTCATGAATAAATTCATCTCTGTGATCATGCATATTTAAATTGTATATAGTTTGAAAGCAGAGGTTGGTGAATATAAACAAAATTTCTGGGTGTTACGACGGATTTCTTCCTAGATGTTGTTTGATGCTTCTTGGATGCGCATTAGCCGCATTGCTAATAAAAATCTTTTTACTTTAAACAAATAAAGAAAAACAGGACATTAAATAAGAAAACGTTCAATTAAAAATATTTGTTATTTCTAACGAGATTCTCAAACAGATCACAATTATAACATTCTGCGATGACGTCACTTGATGCGACCTTCGATTTATGCTTTATGCTTTTGTTACAACAAAACAATACAGTCATCGTGAAACTTACAATAAGTTATGAAGTCTTTAGAAATATCTGTGCATTCACATAGCTCAGAAGGCTTAGTTTAGACAAGGCAATACAAGATATTAGATTACAAAAGACTAGATTACTAAAAACAAAACTAGAGTACCGGTACAGATAGAGAGGTCTTTAGTGCCAAGAAGAGGACTTGAAACAATTAAATTTTGTCAGTTTTATATATGTATATAACTGACAACAATTTTATATAGGCCTATGCGTAAAGAGACCTATATATCTACGATTGAGTGTCATAACCTGATGATGGATGCACGATAGTGAAGGTCCATAACATGTCGGTCGATCGAAGAAGATGTCGCAAGTTTTGTTCATGTTGTTGTAGTTGAAATTACGGCAGTATGAGGATCGTTGACACTCGAGGGCACAGTCCAGGACTGAATTCAAGGGCAGCGAATACGAAGCTGCATCAAGAGCGCAGAGGTGTGATCCAGGAGGAACTTCCGCCACCTGGAATTCACGTACGTTCGCCACCTTGACGGAAGAAATGTTGACCGGTCCAATGGCAATACAGAGTGTTACGAAAAACATCGAATGAGCGGCCATGATCGTAGGTTATATGTTAAACGCAATGTAAGCTTACGGTTCGCAGCGTCAGACCTTCTGATTCAACGTCTCTCTTAAATGTTGTTTTTGACAAACCTCTAGACCACTCAGTAGCGATCTACCAACAACAAAAGCTGCATTTATGCCCTAGTAAACGAGGAAACTGTGGATTTGCCAACAATGTATGCATTACTAAGATTACCTGCGCACGCTTCTATTCCTTTAAGTGGTACAATAGCGAAAACAGAGTGCTTTGTTTTTGCCTTGTTTCATGAAACGTTGCTGTCAATAAATATTGATTGGTTTCTTGCTTTTAGCATTTGAGACGTTACCTATTGATTTGTGCGTGCCGAAGCAAAGTAGTGTAGGCCTACATTGTTTAAACGTATGGTTTTGACTGATCTATTCTTTGAAAGCAAATTCAAAAGCTCTCATGTCAGTTTCTACAATTGTCATCCTTGCCGCGCCAGCTTTAGCAAATTCTACACGATTAACGTGCGTGCTTTAGCAAAGCCGACTGTCGCGACAATCGATATATTTGACCTAACCCGCTAACCACATTTCATTGAAAGTTTGTTTTATCATAGCACTATTTTCGACACGATTGATGGTTTTACGTTATAATTACGGTGCATTAGAAGTGATTAGGTTAGATTTATGTAAAGAAGTGCTAACTTAATAGTAACTGTAAATATTATGTAAGGTCCTATTACTGCCAGAATCTATTCTTTGAAAGCAAATTCGACGGTACGCACCAATCAATAGGTAACGTCTGACAGACTACTATAATTACCAATACCAAGACGAACTGGCCAGTCGTCTCTACTTGGACTGTGTCCACCTGTGCAAGGCTTCCGTGGTCTATCAGAATACTAAGTCGGCGTAGTCGTAATGGTCGAGTTGATTCGTCTTCTTCGATCCGGATTGTGTGTACTGCAAATTCGAGCTTCCCCTGCGAGTCGTACTGCTTGCTGCTCCTCTTTAACGCAAGCAGGAAGCGACCTAGTTGCTATGGTGAGGGGCTGTTTGCTAAGAATGATGACCTACTTTTAAGGTAGTTTACCTACTTTCTGAGGGCGCTGCCTTCCTTCATGGGGAGGATGGCCTACTTTATAAGCGTGTTGATCTACTTTATATGGATGCTGGCCTAGTATGTAAGCGTGCAGCTCTAGTCTGTAAGTGACAGCCCTGTTAGTAAAGCCAAGTAACTCCAATTGTGCTTGTTGTTGTTGGACTACATTGATTGGGTTCATTGATTCTCTGTTGCCTAAGGGATCCAGTCTAATCTGGGAATTTCTATAGCGCCACAGTAATAACGGCGCTACAAAGATGCGGATATGGAATAAGAAGGAAATAATTGAGATCAACAAAGACGTGTTTAGAAGGCAGAAAAACAAGGATTAGTAGGCCTATCAACCTCAGTAAGAAATACACAGAGGAAATCAACTGGCAGTGAAGACAATCATTATTTTCCCATGTTTCCCATATTGATCATATTTCTTCTTCATTCAGCTCCGAAGTCTGATTTACTTGCTGAAAGTAGGCGTGAATAAGCATAGTGTGCGTTATCTTTCTTTGGCTGATATCTAAATCTATTTATGTACTAGAGTATTTACCCGTCATATTATGACGGTACCGGTAGTGTATAGGTCTATATGTATCGTTGGTTAAAATGCTCTGATCGTCGTCGTCAAGACCACAGTACTGACGTCACAAACGGTTTCTGTTTCACAATAGATTCCAGAGCGTTTATCGACAGACACACGCTCTATGGATATTATATGTATAGATAACTCCCTTTCAGGGATCCATTTGTCTTAGATTGTAACCGTTAAACTTTTGTCATTCTCTATATTGTTTGGAAAATGTAACGCTATACTGCGTATCTCATACGCGGACACCTCGCCAAGAAATCCTTGTATTGTCGTTTCCTGCAGGAATGCCACTCTTAACTCCGATTTCAGCTTTAACAGGATCGGCTGTACTGTGAGGCAGAATTCTAGGGGACCCATTGGATCGCCCTGCTGGGTTCCTTCTACTGATCGAAGAAAATTTGATCCATGTCGTAACATTGGTTTGCAGGAATATGCGGCGTGTGCGAAACGGTAAAGCTCCGGTACATCTCTTGCGACCGCTTCCAACAGAGAGTCCCTGCGTAGAGTATTAAAAGCATTGGCAAAATCTAATTTTACCAGAACTCCATCTGTGGGCATCGACGTGACCCAGCGGCGTGTTGCGTGTACTGCTGCTTCGGCGCCTCCTGGTATGCCAACCCCCAGTTGGATAGGGCCGAGTAGAGGAGACAATTTCGCAACAGCGTGGGTGTTCGCGCATTTAGCTGCTAGGCGCCGCAACGTGTATCCGATCGCGATTGGTCTGATGCCTCCGTCTTTCTTCTTCAAAGCAATCAGATTGGCCCCGTATGTAATTTCGTTAACTTCAATCGGTAAGCTGCCTTCCAACATCAGGTTGACCAATGTTATTATAATTATTATTATTATTATTATTATTGTTATTATTATTATTATTTTTTTTTTCGCCCGAGGTACCAAGGATCCCTCAGGCTCTAAGAAACTATATCAAGTTAGAGGTTCTCGTCCCCATGTGCTGATCGAAAGAGCCCCTAAATGCCACGGCGTTGAACCGTTGCGTTATTATTATTATTATTATTATTATTATTATTATTATTATTATTATTATTATTATTATTATTATTATTATTATTATTATTATAATTATTCAGTGATGGGCACTAAACTATTTTTTTTAGTTAAACTAAAACTATTTTCCAATAAAAAAAATTAGCTTAACTAAAGTTGGCAACTGATTTTGGAAATTAGTTAACTAAACTAAAAAAAGTAGTTAAACTTCTTCCAACTTTTTTCCAACTTTTTACGACAAACATTTTCACAATAAAAGACGTTAAGTGAACTATAGGCCTAATAATGCAAAGCGTCAATGACAATTTCACCTTCAAACTATGCAATGTGTACTGTTCTGGCATACAGTTACATGTGTACTGTAACTAGTGTATGAATTTGAAAACACAGGCTGTTAATGCTAAAACCATGCAGTGTCAAAATGTTTTCTTGCTGACAGTGTTCAATGTTCACTGTGGAAAAATAGTTGCAATGATTTTTTTAGTTAATCTTTTTAGTTAGCAACTAAATTTTTTTAGTTAAACTAAACTATTTTTTTAGTTAAACTTCTTCCTTAACTAAATTTTTTTAGTTAAACTAAAAGTTATCAACTTTTTAGTTAACTATTGCCCATCACTGTAATTATTCTTATTATTATTATTATTATTATTATTATTATTATTGCTATTATTATTATTATTATTATTATTATTATTATTATTATTAGTAGTAGTAGTGGTAGTGGTAGTGGTAGTGGTAGTGGTAGTGGTAGTGGTAGTGGTAGTGGTAGTGGTAGTGGTAGTGGTAGTGGTAGTGGTAGTGGTAGTGGTAGTGGTAGTGGTAGTGGTAGTGGTAGTGGTAGTGGTAGTGGTAGTGGTAGTGGTAGTGGTAGTGGTAGTGGTAGTGGTAGTGGTAGTGGTAGTGGTAGTGGTAGTGGTAGTGGTAGTGGTAGTGGTAGTGGTAGTGGTAGTGGTAGTGGTAGTGGTAGTGGTAGTAGTAGTAGTAGTAGTAGTAGTAGTAGTAGTAGTAGTAGTAGTAGTAGTAGTAGTAGTAGTAGTAGTAGTAGTAGTATTGCTCAAGGTACATGTACATATGCTCTTAGGATTAGGAAAGCGGGAGTAGTGTTCTGGAAAGCTAGTATAAATTATGTTAATGGTTTTATTGGTAGCAAAGGTGCTACAGAAAAGCAACTGTATAGAGCCTAATTACTATTGTTGTTATTGTCATTATTATTGTTAATATTTTTACTAAGCCTGCTACAACTACTGCTACTACTACTATTGCTACTAGTACAATTGTAATATTATTCTTACATTTTTGCAAATATCTGCACTTTTAGGATGTTTTGCTTGTGTTTTGTTCGGCCGTTAGTATCCAGATACACGTATCACTCTTTTGATTTTGATTAGGTTCCTTTGGTTTAACTCTCCTTTCACAACTGCTATTTTCGACCTATCTTCCAAGGCTACGTTAGGAGCGGTGTAGGCACCTGCATGGCCCTTGGTCCAATTGCCAGCATAATGACATTACGAATATTCAGAACTCTGTTTCTTCCGGGCAATTATGCCTGGGTTCAGTGGTCGTTCGAATTTTGTCCGTTTCAACTGACCATACATGAGCACGTGCTTCTCGGTACGCTGATGTCATACTCTATCAATCGGTACGGCAAAAGTCAGATTGTCCATTTAGCCGATATCTAGTGGCGTTGTCAGACCGCCAAGAAGTGGATATTTCGATAGGCAAAGTTCAATGGGCTTAAACGGTCACTTTCCTTTATATCAACCTCGGATAAAACAGTGTACTGTCTGTGTGCAGCTAGGGGAATAAGCATAGTTGTCAAACGTGGTTGCTTTCCATGACTTTGCAGCCAGTACCGGTAGGAAGGATAAGGCGACAGTTGTCGGGGTTATAGGTTGCACTTTTCTGTGACCTTTTAGAAAGAAAATTTGAGATACTTATAACATAATTGCATAAGTACTTCTTCTTGTCTTCTTGTGCTGTCGGCTCTAGGAGCCCTAGCGATCGTCATGACACACAGTCTCCTTTGCCGTCTTGCTACTTCCCCAGTAGCCCTTGAGTCGCGCTCCGGCCTGGGAGTCCCACCATCAGCGCTCCGGCCTGGGAGTCCCACCATCAGCGACCATCGGCGTGGTTTGGTGTGTCTCATGACGATTTTCTTGGCATGTTAACAGAGGTGGTTTGCCATTGCCTTCCCCTGGTTTTGCCTGCCGTGCCCGTTCGTTCCCCTTCCTTTGGAAGGGTACCAACAGTTCCCCTTCCTTTGGAAGGGTACCAACAGTCCGCACCACATGAAGGTGGGCACGGAGGACTTTGGTTCACCAGCCCAGGTCGGATCCGAGTCTAAGCTCATGAGAGACGTCGGTCAGGTCGCCTCCCTGCTTTACTCTGCAACAGAGTGACTGGTGAACCTTTGCGGACCCAATATATGCCCTACATAAGTACTACTTCACCAAAATATCTCTCGAACTATCTGCGAAAGCCGTTATCTGCATCTTCTACTCGTTAGTTGTGCTCAGTGTATAGGCTTGATCTTTTTGATCACAGAAATAAAACTGCCTTGGCCCAGCACCTGGGGTTTGCTATAGTGGGTGCCACGATCTGGAACGACCTTCCCCCGCTCAGGGCCAAACTAATGACTAGTTTTTTCTCATCCGTCTCGCGTTCCCTAAAGGCATTTCTGTTTCCCTAGGCTTCTGTGCTGAGAGTGCCTCTGAATAATTATTCTCCGAGAGGCGCTTTATAAATTTTATAGGTACACAAGATACAGTACAATAAGTAGCGACGACAGTCAATAGCGTCCTCTACCTTCTGGGGTCCCTCATTGGTGCACGATGCACGTAGGGCATATATTCGTCGCCTGCCTGTAGGTAGATTGAAGCGCTACCAGCGACTAAGGTCAAGGTCACGCCAGAGTTCTCTGAGGTTACCTTAACCGTTAGTCAGTGGTGTAGAATTTGTATTTTCATCGTTTCCCCGCCGAGACAAAAATTACTCAGCTATAGACAGAGCACGTAGGTCCATAGATCTGAGACGCGACCGCACGTCAGTTTGAATAAGTAATTACAATACAATACAACTGTATATGACATTGTATTCCTTCCATAGCTGATAAGTGCACATGACCTTCATACGACAGAACTTCGATGGCACAGGGACATTGCGTGAAGAATTTGCTCAATGTCCCTACCCAGTAACTAACACGGCTGAGGCTCGAACCCGTACCCTCCGCTGTACAGGCCGAGCTCTCGGCCACCGTATCACACAAGGTAAGCGAGTAGAATACAATATATCCTTAAAATAAACTAGACTAGGCGACCAATCTACCTGGTTAGAAATTAGGCTTATTGAATACTTGCCAACTTGGTTAATTATAACAAGTTCGTCACCCTGTTCGCTCTGCATTCTAGTGTCAACAAGGATCGTCCACACTCGATATAACAGTTTAAGACGGACTTCAAGAACAGCGAATCCGAAGACGCCTCGAGAGCGCAGAGTTCTATTCTGGGAAAACTGTTGCCCTTTGGAATTCACGCACGTCACATTGAACGTTACAACAATAGCTTCGACTGCAGAATGTTCAAAGCGAGCCAACTTCAGCGTCGTTTGTCTTGTACAGCGGTCATGAATCTGCAGAAGTCGACAAGTGATGCTGCCTGTAAATCATACGTGCAGTGCCATTAATCACTAGATTAAAAGCTAGGAAAGCATTTGCAATTCCAAAGGACAGGTTTCCTGTTTTGAAGGAGCATCAACCATTGTTTCACGTGAGTCGGATTTACATAGGGGCCTAGTCCATGTCAATAAGATTGATGATTGCGCTGCTTTGCATGGCTTTGACCTTCTTGAATGGATTATAGGCCTATTTACACACAGACACATACGCACTCACTGGGATATCATTTCTATGTTGGTTATGCCGATATCCACGTTTCTTTTGAATACTGAATCTGTGCAGCCATTGTCCGCTTACTTTTAAGGAGATCCAGTCTTTTATGGTGGCCAGAATCTCCTCCCTAATCCATTGAAAATTGGACTTCTGCTACCGGGCGATCCACAGAAACTTAAGAAATTTTAATGGTTTATATCTCTAAAACTGGGTAGCGAATTTATTGATTTGGCCGATGCTGCTCGTAACTTGGGCAGAGGTTTTGAATCTACTATTTATATCACCGACTATGTAATGGTATTTGTAAATCGTAATGTATGTACGTTCGTGAGATACACAGAATTAGGCGTTATGTCCGCATTTCTTCAGGGATATCTTTGGCAAACGCCAGTCGCCTTGATTACTGTAACTCGCTCCTTGAAAGAGACGACATATATATATATATATATATATATATATATATATATATATATATATATATATATATATATATATATATATATATATATATATACATCGACGCATGACATAGCGGCTCCGATTAATAATCTAGGTCTGTTGAACACAAAAGCGTCACCTGCGGCTTTTCTTCAATATTGTGTATTTATAACCTAGCTGCAGCGTTTCCAACCCACTGTGCAACTTAGAAGAATCTCGTCCAATTGTCTGCCTATAAACGAACGTAGTCTAATGTTTTGTTCTGGTAATGGGCTTCAGGTGATATTGATCGATGTACAATGCTTAAAAGCATTAGCTATACAGTATACATTGTATACAAGTTTGTTCATGCACACATTTTGTTTTCGTCAACAGGTTTGCGTCAGCGGTCCCATGTCGGTAGGCTTGGTATTTCTTTGCAAATTTTATTGGCGATGCCATTCAGACAGTGTATTATTAATCAACTGGTTCGTATATACTCCTATATTCCTGCTTTGCTTGTTCTGGTGTTTTCAGTTTCGTGTTTCTGCTATATCCTGAAGTATTTCCGCTGTGATTCATGGCTTGCAAGGAGATGGTCCCTTTTGATGTCCCTCAGGTTCCAGTTTCTTGTAGTAATGATCTCCTTCAGCTCCCCCATCTCTCTTCTGTCGTGGCTGAATTCAGCGCCACAATATGTTCCTCTGTCCTTTTTTAAAGGTTCACGCTCATACTCTGTAATTTTTCCATGTCCCATTTCTTTATTTGTTTTCTTTTCTCTTGATGAGAACGACGTTGTCTGCATCCGATCCCGGCAGGCTTCTAGAGTTCGTTATGCTAGTCCTTTATCTTTGTTTAACCATGATGCAGTCCAGCTGATAATTAGCACCGTCCCCAGGAGCCTTTCATGTGTACCTTCGTCTTTTTTCTTGTTGGAACCAGATATTCGTTACATTTCAGCTTTTGTCTTCTACAAAACTACACGAGCTTCTGTTCTCTGTCGTTTCTTATTCCTAGGCAATATTTTTCAATATAATTTTTCTCTTCACCTTCTCCAGCCGATGCATTACAATCTCCCTTGACAATTATATATTCCTTCTCTTTGGTATTACCTATTTATTTTCTATCTATAACCTCGTGTATACTATCCTCTTCCGCCCCCTCATGTACCGTAGTGGGCATATAAAAGTTAGATGGACACAACCTAAAACAAACGAAGAGGTACTACAGATGGTGCGAGAGGAAAAATATCTTATGGAAACAATAAGAGGGAGACAGAGGAAGTGGATTAGTCACACACTGAGAGGAGACTCCCTCCTGAGAACTATCATGGAGGGAAGAACAGAGGAGAGGAAAAGAGATCAAGAGGAAGACCTCGACGGATGCTGCTAGACTGGATGATGACTGACGGATAAAAGAAACTGAAGGAAGCAGACCGCCGCCAAGCTGAGTGGCACCGTTAAACGTTTGAACCTGCCTGAGGGCATAGGAAGGCTTAAAATTAAAAATAAACGTGCGTCACTGTTTGCTTCTCGGGTGTAAATGAACTCTCCAGATGGCGTAAGAATACTTTCGTAATGTTTGCTAATTTCCTTAACGTAAGTCTTTGCATTTGTGCAAACAAAGACTATACCTGACGAAGACAGAAGTAAAGATAGACCCATTGTTAAATCGAATGAAATAAAATAATTCTGTACTACTTCTAAGTATTCCCAATTGACTCTGTTTTTTCCAGGTTTTTAGCTTAAGCGATGCTTAGTCTAACATTTTATTTCAATTTAATCTCTACACTAAAAACTAACTATATGCAACACTCATCAGAAAAGGTTCTTGACGCACTCAAAAATTACTTCTGCGATATTTTACAGTTGATGAAATGTGCTGCAGAGTCGAAGAAGCTTAAAATATTCATTTTCTGAATTTATGTAATGTTTGTGAGCGTGAATTGACGTGCGGTGCAAAGGGCGACAGGTCAGTGTGTTTATTGCAGGTTTACTCAAACACAGTGACGATAACGTTGAGGTTAGTCGATGTTTAATGGTAACAGAGAAGGTAAGTTTGGCCATTGATTGCGTTATCGACAGATCAAGTCTGCGTGACAAGGATTTTTTAACTTTGTCGATCGTAAGAGTAGATTCAGTGTGTGGCTGTGCAGATCGATACTTTATTGAATTTTTCAGTTTATATAAATAAATGTGAAACCTTACAGACTATGTCTTGGTCTAAGTTGCGCTACACTACTGACTGTGCAAGTCGACAGTGTTGCCACTAGAAAGAACCGTTCAAGAACTTCGAGAATAGTCATGTAACAACGTCTATTCTCATAAATCAGATATATATCATTGATCCAGACATCCAGTAATCATAGGTCGTCATCTAAGCTTTATTTTGTCTTCTATTTTGCCTTGATTTGCTCAAAAAGATTACGAACGCCTTTAAATTCAAAGCACGCAAAATACAAATGCATGCAAAGGTTTCTCATTCTCACATGAATGTTGTCAGGTTGTTAAAATACAGGTGTAGGCCCTACCATTAAATATACCTGTTTAAGTAAAATCGATTAAGTTAATACAAAACTATTGAAGAGCTCTAAGACAGGATATGTCTTAAACACGTTTGATCATCATTCGACTGGTCTTAAGCACAGTCGATTTGCTCAGCTGCAGCTCAACTAAAGAGAACCAGATGAAACCAGACGGTGTGCCGTACTTGCAGTTAAGACACGTGTAAAAGCAAGCATTGAACCAGAAACCGCCCGGGTACGCTGTAGGACATCTGTTCAAAGTCGGGGTGTTGTCCCGTTCGGAAGTTGAAAATTTCATTCCGTTCTGAAAGTAGACTCCAGAATTAATCATGCTGTTGAGGGCGTCTCCTGCATCTCCCACGTAACCAGACACGTTCAGGGCGTAACCACGTGACTCGGATGTGATGAAGAATGAATCGTATTCAGCTGAAAACCACTTGTCCTCTTCCACGGATTGTATCTCGATACGCAGACGGTAGGGGGCGTTGATTGTCAGCTGGTGCATCTTCTCAAGGCCAAGCCAGAAGTTATTAGCGATGCTGCCGAAGCCGTTCCTATAACTTATCCACGATTCGTTAAAGCTGACACTTCCATCAACTCTCTGCTGGATGACGACCCAGTTGTTAATGGACATCAACAGAGAAGTTGCGCTGAATGTCGGAATTGTTACGTTCACCGGTACAAACATCACCCGAAAGTTATCTGATAAATATTGTAATACAAGTGTATAATGAAAACATACGCTGGGATTTAAAACTAAACATAGTCCCATATTATACATGTATACAATAGAAGATTCAATGCTAAGGGCGACCAAAATAAGTCACTGAATACAGTCAATAAAGCCAATTCCGACTACAACAAGTCTTGTGAGATTTAAGAAGTCTTGTCAGAATTGCTAACGCGAACTTTTCTCTGAAGGCTGCATGACTCAGTAATGTTCACAGTTCAGTCTACCACTCTGATCTTATACAAGCACAATGCAACAACTTTACTGTCCATATTACACTGTCTTGCATTGTTTGTTTCCGGTATAGCACTAGGTTTGCAACTTAGGGACCTCTCGAAAAGGAAGAAATTGTGGTTATGTTGTCTGAGTCATCCCACATAAACTTTCCATTCACAATTTGTTATATAAAGTGATTCACCTGATAACTTTCTCATGCAGAGTGCTGGAGTTCGATTTGCGTCCAGACAGGCATTGCAACCATCGCCAGTTAGGTTCACAGCACATTCGTTGTATAGACGACCACCATAAGTGAACGGCAAAGAACAGTTCTCGGCAGGAATTCCTAGAAATAACATTAGCTTGTGAGTCTTAGAACATTAATCTGAGCAACCAATTTGATGTGGTCTAATGTGATCTGTTGCTTTGCATTGCGAAACAATCGATTCTGATCGTCCAAGCAGCATCAATATAAATCTATTCTAAGCGTCCAAACAACATCAATATTTGTAGAATTGGAAATACGAAACTGACACTAACCCGTGGGAGGTTGATCTGATTGAGCCTGAAAATGAAAAGTTTTTCATTAGTAATCGATCAATCAATCAAATCAATTTATTGTTCCCAGAAACAAAACAAAATGAACAACATGAAACTACAGTAAATAGAATTTCACAAACATAGTGCAGATTATTGCAGAAGTTTATCTATGAAGAGATGGTAAGCTTACATGTAGGCTGAAAACAGCACAAATGAAATACATATTATTTTACCACAAAAGCAAGTCATTCTTTCACTCAATCATTATTTGAATCATTCATTTATTCATTTGTTTTTATTAATTATTTTATTAGTTAGCGAACTAGCCGAACATTTCGTTTATTAGTTATTAATGATGGTTATTATTTCTAGAAAAAGATTTGAGCATAACACTGCTACCTGATAGTGGATGCACGGTGGAGAAGGTCCATAACACTTGGGTCGGTTGTAGAAAATGTCACAAGTTTTGTTCACCTTGTTGTAGTCAAAGTTTTCACAGTAAGAGAATCTCTGACACTCGAGAGCACAGTCTAGAGCGGAGTTCAAAGACAGCGAATCCGAAGGTGCATCGAGAGCGCATAGCTCTGATCCAGGCGGAACTTCTGCCACTTGGAACTCACGTACTTCTACTACTATGGCGTAAGAAACGCTGGAAATAGCAAGCCAGATTGTCACGAAAAACGCAAGGAATGCCATTTTCAGTGGACAGTGAACTTTCACCACGCAATGTGATATATGTTTAACAGTGTCGTGGCTTCTGTGGAACTGACACTAAAATCCGCCTAATGCGACACTTGGAGCAGAAATATTGATTTGGCCTTTTTGAGTGGATTATAGGCCCATTTACACACAGACACATAGCCTACGTCCAATTGTCTGCCTATAAACGAACGTAGTCTACTGTTTTGTTCTGGTAATGAGCTTCAGGTGATGCTGATCGATATACAATTGCTTAAAACCATTAGCTATACAGTATACATTGTATACAAGTTTGCTAATGCATGCATTTGTTTTCGTAAACAGGTTTGCTTCACCGTTCCCATGTCGAAAGGCTTGGTATTTGCAGTGTGATTCTCGTTAACGTTAACGATAAGGAAACTGTTCGTTAACGAACAAAAAATGATTTCGTTAACGATAACTATAACTGTAACTAAAAAATATCATTAACTATAACTACAACTATAACGAAATTAACACTAACGAAAATTCATCGGTATTTTCGTTAATGAAATAAAAAGTGCAATGTCGATAAAAAAAAGAGAACGTGAAAATGCGGATTTCAGATTTGAGAATTAAGCCAGTGGTTCATTCGTCGACATTTATAGTCTACATAGGCCTATAGATATCGATGGGCTCATTTTATTAAATGTAATTATTCTGTAAACGTTTCTGTAGCGATTGCGACCCAAGTTGACTAGCGCAAATTCGCAAAATTAGTGGTCATATTAATCTTGTAGTCAAAATGTCTCTAAAGATCTTGAGCCGCCGCAGGCGTGGGAATGCTGTCTGGAGCCATTTCAAGTAGACCCTACGAATCAGTAAAATGCGTATGTAGTTGGCTATTATTATTATAGCTATTATTATTTTTTTTTTTGCCCCGAGGTATACAGGATCCCTCAGGGACTTCAACATTATTTACAGAGTAGATTTGTCCGGAATGGGCCCTATTCGTCCAGGTTTAAGTTGTTATTATTATTATTATTATTATTATTATTATTATTATTATTATTATTATTATTATTATTATTACTATTATCATTATTTTTTATTATTACAGAACATTTATATAGCGCCCTTTCAAGACAGTCTACTCTGGAGCGCTACCAGCTAGTCCATCCACGGTAAAAAGAATTAGGGCCTGCCGTCTTTAAATTAGCATAAAAATTAGAACAGTGACCCATTAATTATATCAACACAATGGGGAAGGGATTTGAAAAAGTTTGACAATTTTTGAGAAAAGGGAGGGGTGTTCAAGGCAAATTGATGTCGACAATAATGTAATCAAAAAGCAACCATAGATTCTGAAAGTCTTTGTGAGTGATATATTTCATTTTTGCTTGTAATTTAATCAAACGCGATATTGTCTTCGTTTTAAATTATCCTGTTTATTGATCCCAGATAAAATGAGAAAATGTGCTGCATATTCTCTTTGCGAATATCCTGGGTTCTTTTTGAAAATCTAATATTTCGAGTTTCTTTTTGATGGAAAGATATTTTTTCTTTCGATTGTTGATATAAAAGAGTGAGAAACTTGATTTAATTTTCTATATTTAAAGGAATAGGCCAATTATAAAAAAAGTTACCGTGTTCATATTCAAATTAGAAATGTTCATAATAAATATAATTGAATACGCATTTAAAAGAAAAAATTTTGTGGGGGGTACTTTTCTTTGACATAACTTTGTCCTTGAATGTTTTGACAGTTGTTGACAAGGGAGAGGAGATCAAAAACTGCCTAAAATTTGTTGACATAGTTAATCGATGACTCCATAGGTCCCAGGAGGAGCGCCATTGGGGCCAATTGTAACTAGGCCTATGTACTAACTAAAATTAACTAAAATAAAAGTCCAGTAACTATAACTATAACTATAACTAAAAAATAATACTAACTATAACTGTAACTATAACTAAAATCAAAAACCATTAACTATAACTGTAACTATAACTAAAATAAAATGTGTAAGGAGAATCACACTGGGTATTTGTTAGCAAATTTTATTGGCGATGCCATTCAGACAGTGTATTTATTAATCAACTGGTTCGTATATCCTCCTATATTCCTGCTTTGCTTATTCTGTGTTCTGGTGTTTTCATTTTCGTGTTGCTTCCATATCCTGAAGTATTTCCGCTGTGATTCATGGTTTGCAAGGAGAGGGTCCCTTTTGATGTCCCTCAGGTTCCAGTTTCGTGTAGTAATGATCTCCTTCAGCTCCCCCATCTCTCTTCTATCGTGGCTGAATTCAGCGCCACAATATGTTCCTCTATCCTTTTTTAAAGGTTCCCGCTCATACTCTGTAATTTTTCCATGTCCCATTTCTTTATTTGTTTTCTTTTCTCTTGATGAGAACAACATTGTCACAAAGTTGTGACCCGTAACTGCATCCGATTCCGGCAGGCTTCTAGAGTTCGTTATGCTAGTCCTTTATCTTTGTTTAATCATGATGTAGTCGAGCTGATAATGAGCACCGTCCCCAGGAGCCTTTCACGTGTACCTTCGTCTTTTTCTTGTTGGAACCAGGTATTCCTTACAATCAGCTTTTGTCTTCTACAAAACTACACGAGCTTCTCTCCTCTGTCGTTTCTTATTCCTAGGTAATATTTTTCAATGTAATTTTCCTCTTCACCTTCTCCAACCGATGCATTACAATCTCCCTTGACAATTATATATCCTTCTCTTTGGAATTACCTAGTTATTTTCTGTCACCCCGTGTATACTATCCTCTTCCACCTACTCATGTACCGTAGTGGGCATATATAAAAGTTAGTTGGACAGAACATAAAACAAACGGAGAGGTACTACAGATGGTGGGAGAGGAAAAATTTCTTATGGCAACAATATGAGGGAGGAGACAGAGGTATTGGATTAGTCACAGGCTGAGAGGAGACTCCCTCCTGAGAACTATCATAGAGGGAAGAACGGAGGAAAAGATATCTAGGGAAGACCTCGATGGACGCTGCTACACTGGATGATGACTGATGGATGCAAGAACCTGAAGGAAGAAGCCCACCGTCAAGCAGAGTGGCACCATTAGACTTTTGAACCTGCCTGAGGGCCAGAGAACTTGAAACAAGAAGGTTTAAAATAAAAAAATAAACGTGCATCACTGGTTGCTTTTCCGGTGTAAATGAACTCTCCAGATGGCGTTAGAATACTTTCTTACTGTTTGCCATTGTCCATAACATCAGTCTTTGCATTTGTGCTGAGACTATACCTGACGAAGACAGAGGTAAAGATATCGTTAAATCGAATGAAATAAAAATAATTTTGTAATTCTGAGTATTCCCAATTGATTGTGTTTTGCCTGGTTTTAACTTAAGCGATGGTTAGTTTAGCATTTCATTTCAAAACAATTTCTAGACTAATAAGCAAACTATATGCTGCACTCATCATAAAAGGTACCTGACACACTCAGAAATTACTTCTGCGATATTTTACAGTTGATGAAATGTGCTGCAGAGTCGAAGAAGCTTAAAATATTCATTTTCTGAATTTATGTAATGTTTGTGAGCGTGAATTGACGTGCGGTGCAAAGGGCGACAGGTCAGTGTGTTTATTGCAGGTTTACTCAAACACAGTGACGATAACGTTGAGGTTAGTCGATGTTTAATGGTAACAGAGAAGGTAAGTTTGGCCATTGACTGCGTTAGGGGCCGTCCACATATTACGTACGCAATAAGGGGGAGGGGGGTCGGATTTTGGCGATTTTGCGTACGGGTGCGAACGGGGGGGAGGGGGGGAACAAAAGTGTACGTACGCAAAAATAAATTTCTAATTATGACGTCCACATTAGCCTATTTATAACTCTGTATTGTCCTATAGTCGTTCGATGGCATTTTATTACATTATATAACAGCCATGTGCAGTTATTCTGTGCTGTGAACGAGATACCTATAATTTGTCTATATTGGCCCTCACTCATCCTTCAATCTGGACTAAAGTGCAGACAGTAGAGGCACTTTCTGCAGCTGGTCTTCGGGGGGGGGGTGAGCGTCAAGTGTACGTACACAGGGGGGGTGTGGAAGAAAGTACGCTTGCGAACAGGGGGGAGGGGGTCAAATTTTCCCGGATTTTTGCGTACGTAATATATGGATGGTCCCTTATCGAAAGTCTGTGTGACAAGGATTTTTCAACTTTGTCGATCGTAAGAGCAGATTCAGTGTGTGGCTGTGCAGATCGACACTGTATTGAATTTTTCATTTTATATAAATAATTGTGAAACGTTAGAGACTGTGTCTTGGTCTGAGTTGTGCAAGTCGACAGTGTGCCACTCGAAAGAACCGTTCAAGAACTTCGAGAAAAGTCATGTAACAACGTATATTCTCATACATCAGATATATATAATTGATCCAGACATCCAGTAATTATATGTCGTCATCTAAGCTTTATTTTGTCTTCTATTTTGCCTTGATTTGCTCAAAAAGACCACGAACGCCTTTAAATTCAAAGCACGCAAAATCCAAATGCATGAAAAGGTTTCTCATTCTCACATGAATGTTGTCAGGTTGTTAAGATACAGGTGTAGGGCTGTAGGCCCTACCATTAATTATTCCTGTCTAAGTAAAATCGATTAAGTTAATACAAAACTATTGAAGAGCTCTAAGACAGGATATGTCTTAAACACGTTTGATCATCATTCGACTGGTCTTAAGCACAGTCGATTTGCTCAGCTGCAGCTCAACTAAAGAGAACCAGATGAAACCAGACGGTGTGCCGTACTTGCAGTTAAGACACGTGTAAAAGCAAGCATTGAACCAGAAACCGCCCGGGTACGCTGTAGCACATCTGTTCAAAGTCGGGGTGTTGTCCCGTTCGGAAGTTGAAAATTTCATTCCGTTCTGAAAGTAGACTCCAGAATTAATCATGCTGTTGAGGGCGTCTCCTGCATCTCCCACGTAACCAGACACGTTCAGAGCGTAACCAAGTGACTCGGATCTTATGAGGAACGACTCGTATTCAGCTGAAAACCACTTGTCCTCATCCACGGATTGTATCTCGATGCGTAGACGGTAGGGGGCGTTGATTGTCAGCTGGTGCATCTTCTCAAGACCAAGCCAGAAGTTTTTGCTGATGTCACCGAATCCTCCTTTATAAACTGTCCATGGTTGGTCGAAGGATAAACTACCGTCTACCCTCTGCTGGATGACGATCCAGTTGTTGATGGACATCAATAGAGAACTTACGTTGAAGGTCGGAATTGTTACGTTTACCGGTACAAACATCACCCGAAAGTTATCTGATAAATATTAACTGCTAAATATTATAGTGCATATGCATAATGAAAACATACGCTGGGATTTAAAACAAAACATAGTCATATATTATACATGTACCGGGTATATAATAGAAGATTCAATGCCAAGGACGACCAACATAAGTCACTGAATACAGTCAATAAAGCCAATTCCGACTACAACAAGTTTTGTGAGATTTAAGAAGTCTTGTCAGAATTGCTAACGCGAACTTTTCTCTGAATGCTGCATGACTCAGTAATGTTCACAGTTCAGTCTACCACTCTGATCTTATACAAGCAAAATGCAACAACTTTACTGTCCATATTACACTGTCTCGCATTATTTGTCTCCGGTATAGCACTAGGTTTGCAACTTAGGGACCTCTCGAAAAGGAAGAAATTGTGGTTATGTTGTCTGAGTCATCCCACATAAACTTTCCATTCACAATTTGTTATATAAAGTGATTCACCTGATAACTTTCTCATGCAGAGTGCTGGAGTTCGATTTGCGTCCAGACAGGCATTGCAACCATCGCCAGTTAGGTTCACAGCACATTCGTTGTATAGACGACCACCATAAGTGAACGGCAAAGAACAGTTCTCGGCAGGAATTCCTAGAAATAACATTAGCTTGTGAGTCTTAGAACATTAATCTGAGCAACCAATTTGATGTGGTCTAATGTGATCTGTTGCTATGCAATGCGAAACAATCGATTCTGATCGTCCAAGCAGCTTCAATATAAATCTATTCTAATCGTCCAAACAACATCAATATTTGTAGAATTGGAAATACGAAACTGACACTAACCCGTGGGAGGTTGATCTGATTGAGCCTGAAAATGAAAAGTTTTTCATTAGTAATCGATCAATCAATCAAATCAATTTATTGTTCCCAGAAACAAAACAAAATGAACAACATGAAACTACAGTAAATAGAATTTCACAAACATAGTGCAGATTATTGCAGAAGTTTATCTATGAAGAGATGGTAAGCTTACATGTAGGCTGAAAACAGCACAAATGAAATACATATTATTTTACCACAAAAGCAAGTCATTCTTTCACTCAATCATTATTTGAATCATTCATTTATTCATTTGTTTTTATTAGTTATTTTATTAGTTAGCGAACTAGCTGAACATTTCGATCATTAGTTATTAATGACGGTTATTATTTCTAGAAAAAGATTTGAGCATAACACTGCTACCTGATAGTGTATGCACTGTGGAGAAGGTCCATAACACCTGGGTCGGTTGTAGAAGATGTCACAAGTTTTGTTCACCTTGTTGTAGTTAAAGTTTTCGCAGTAGTAGAATCTCTGACACTCGAGAGCACAGTCTAGAGCGGAGTTCAAAGACAGCGAATCCGAAGGTGCATCGAGAGCGCATAGCTCTGATCCAGGCGGAACTTCTGCCACTTGGAACTCACGTACTTCTACTACTATGGCGTAAGAAACGCTGGAAATAGCAAGCCAGATTGTCACGAAAAACGCAAGGAATGCCATTTTCAGTGGACAGTGAACTTTCACCACGCAATGTGATATATGTTTAACAGTGTCGTGGCTTCTGTGGAACTGACACTAAAATCCGCCTAATGCGACATTTGGAGCAGAAATATTGATTTGAAGGAATGAATGGAAATTTTCCCTTTCAATAATTTCATTCTGCGTTCAGTCTGCATTTTTTAACAGCAATTTCAATTGTCTGTATGCCCACTGAAATGACTCCCAAGTTGAAAAAAACGTTGTTCATAACTCTCAGTTTGCCTTTCCTTCAATAGCTTCGGTCTGCATAATATTATAACGGCCGTCGCCTGTTTGCGCATTTGAATGATTGTGAAATGTAAAAGGCAACTCTCAGTTAGTCAGATGTAAGCTATTGAAGCTATTCAAGAAATACGCGAATACTGGATAGAGCTGGAGTTCATTGTGCAACAGTGCGTCGCGGACTCATTACGTATGCATATATGCAACAAAAGGCTTAGGACGCGTGCATGATAGGCCTGCGACTCTGTATGTGTAAAATTGGTTGACGCAGGCGTCAGAGCCATCGATCATAAGAGTTCTGCAAACTCCAATGTTTGTATTTTAAATGGATTCCTGTATAGTGATTGGTCGGCTGTAGTCCCCTAAGCCGCCGCCGTTAGACGCCGAGCCGCAAAATTTTCTGCAAGCCGAAAAACCGCCAAACATTTTGCAGCTTAGCCGAAAAACCGCCGAGAGTTATTTCACGGATAGCCGCCGGAAAAAGTTCAGCTACAACATACACAGAGATGTGATTAATAAGGTTTGCACGCTGGTTTGAGGTCATTGAGGATACTAATTACTAACTAATGAGTGATGACTTTTGTTAATTAGCTCACAAGTTCGGATTTACTCAGAGTGAGAATTGTCGGGGGGTGGGGGTTCAACCCCTTAGTCTTTCTTAGGACCCCATAGTAAAGTCTTCATTGCACACACCAACTCCATATGAATCAAAGTCTAACCCCCCCCCCAGTCTTTTTTCTACAACTATCATACTGGATCGTTTACTTAAACTGTTCTGTTTTGTATAACATTCTGTGTGCCATGCACTCATCAGTGTTCATTTATTCATAACATTGTCTTACAGTTCTATTGTCTAATTAACTACCTTATTGGAACTCAGGACTCTCTAAAATCGAAACACTTTATGAACAAGCTTGCCTATGTTTCAAGCCGTACTTTTTTGTCGGATGCACTTTTAGCCGAAAAAGGTAGTCTACGAGTTTTTACGGCTAGCCGAAAAACCAGCCGTAATTTTGCTCAAGCCAGCCGTTAACCAGAAAAATTGTGGCTTAGGGGTATAGTCGGCTGACTTGGACGCCATTTTTTGCACTGTTGCGATTGAGTTTGGAACAACCATCGGTCTTTGCCTAGAATTAGACTTCTTCAATTCGCATAATAAAATTCATATACCCGTAAAGTACTTCGTCTGTATGCCCACTGTATATTAGCTACATCTTTGTATCAAAGATTCATAAATAACGTCAGAGCCGTAGCAACAAAGAACGTGGCCCCCCCGACTCCGAACATACGTCCGGGGCCCCTTACAATGCGGAAACTGGAGTGCAGTAATATACAATATACAGGGTTCATATTATGTATACATAGACCTACGCCCTACAGGTACAGTGGTACATGTATTCCATTTCCGTATTTACGCAAAGCGCTTCTTTCGAGCCTTGTTCTCCGCAAATTGGTTAATCAATGTTTATTTTTTGCCACTTTTAGGGGCACCCTTCCAGGAAGGGGTTCCCTCCGGTCGGAGGGTACGAAGGGCGGTCGCTACGCCTCTGAATAACGTTACCCTCAGACCGAAAGTGACAACATCAGTAATTTTACCAACGGAAAATTCTATGCAAAATGTAAACTACTAAGCAGATAGAAAAAAAACCATAACATATCTGCCAAGTGATGTCTACTGCCAGTCTAGTGGCATGATGACCCCCACTGTTCAATCAGTTAGACTGGGCCAATGCAATTATTTTAAGAAGAAGGATGTGTGGGATAAAATTAAAGTGTCCACAATGATGCGCAATTGTCCAAAGAATACTCGCACACTTTCAAACTAAATTGGAGCAGTTTTTTTATTCAGATTGGCCACTTTATTGATGAACCGCAAAGGATGGCAGCCACTGGACACTGTAAACGGTGAAGAGCTTAAATAGAAGCGGAATGTGCGCTATAGGTCTTCTTCAATCGCCAAAGTAAAAGCTTCTTTTAAAAATTCTCAGTAAAGCTAAGAATGTTTTAACAAATATTAAGAAACACTATAGTCATTAAACACGTGCACATGCTTTCTGCATTTTATATCATAACACACTTATCATGTAAAAACATCTACTGAACAATGTACCTGTTCTGTATAATTCCTATTCTAGCCTTACCTCAAATTATATTATATTGCCTACAGTCATAATTTCCTAACTACTTATGTACTATTATTTATGATAATTATTTGTACTCTGTTACAAGTTGCAATTTTGTCGACTTGCTTTTGAGAATAAACGAAATTGTTTGATTGATTGACTTTCCTAGTAGACTGTTCGCACCGTTGCGATATTAGGCTACTTCTCGCTACAACTCTAAACAAATGTATACAGTTTAATGCCAATAAATAAATAAAACATCTGTAAAATGTTTCAATCGTTAGTAACGTGGAACACTATTTAGCATTCTACATCTGTTGGTAACTGTCATTCCAAATTACACAGCTTTACCAAATGCGTAGAACCCTTTTCTTTATTATCGTGACCTATTTGACTTCAATTTTGCCATACCATGTTCACTGCTGTTTCATCTCTTTGCATGATCTTTCAACAGTGCCCGCTAATCCTTTTCCAAGACACGCAGACAAAGTGTAGCAAAAATCCAACTATATACATTATGCTTCACATTGTGACACATTGGTAGGTCAACGCTTATAGGCTACGTACTTGTCGAATTTCAGTGCAAACAGCAAATGTTTCTTATGGTGCAGGAGACTGTAGTTTGTTGGGTGGAGAATCTTCTCGGCTTATTGTGGCATTTGTAAAGTGTAAGCATCCCTCCTTATTGGACTTATGCTTTAAAATCAGCCAGTGATCCCCTAGAGATGCTTGTCATCAGATCTAATTGCGTGAACACGTTTCGTGTGCTCTGTTTGACTTTAAAATACGCGAGACTGCAGTATCTTGCCAAATAGCAACGTGAGGCAAGGTCAGCATCTGATTGTAAACAGACATCGATAAATGATAACAAAGTGGCGGATGGTTCAAGTAGCAGAACAAACTGAATTGTGCTGATCATATTTAATGACCAGATTATAAACGAAAATATCGATACAGTTTTCAAAGATTCAACAAATAGAAGGAACGGATTCGATATGAAACAATATGGGAGCAGAACTTGAAATGAGTGAAATATTTATAGCTACTTTTGTATTCTCTAATTATGCAAAGGTAGCTTTAAGCTCGCGTTCATAAATTGTTACATTTGACGCCTATTGGCCATTCGCATAAGTATCTCTTTGAACACACATACGCGCGCGCACGCACTTGCAGACACACACACACACAAAACATGAATTACAGACATTTAAGCCCTTTTTCACTTAAAACGCCACAGATATTAGATGATACTTATCGAACAGATACACTTTTTGACTATAAATATAGAGCCCACATGGGTCCCATCTAATGCTCGTGAAAATGCTGGCAGAGGGATCTCTGTGCCATCGACCGTCTGCGGCGCCTAGCTCTATAGATACAATCCTTCTCATTCACCTAAGCCGCCACTGCTGGTGTATGCATACCGACCGATCGATACTGTGAGGTACATTAATACTATTTAATACCGTTTGTGCTCACACTAGGCTGTTTTGCATGAACGAACTTAATTGTAATGATAATGGATATACAGAAGTATGCATGAAGAATTCTATAATTCAAACACGATATGATAAAAGCCATTTCAAGTATAACTTAGTTGGTTTGTATGGCCACTGCAGTGTCGCTGTTAGGTATTGATTTAAACGTCTGACATTCCTTCTGTAATAGTGATGGGGCAGTGGCTCAGGTATCGACCGAATGGGCGTAAGTTCGCATGTATTGAGGCGTACAGTATTAAGAACCTGATAATGGCACTCTGTGACGTCGCCTTGTGAGGCGTCGAAACTTGAACCCAATACGCCCCTCACTTCGGTCGCCATTTCCGCCGTCAAAAAGGGTGCACTGGCCAGCGGTAGCGCCATCGTAAGAGTCATAGCGATCCTCCTCTCTTTCTTCGCGACCGTGGTGGACTTCTCTAGCGCCCGCTCGGTTCGCTTCTTCGACCCAGAATTACAGAATTGGGTAATTGGTATTTAAGACAAACCGTATGATCCATCGGTTTTTGCATTTAAACAGCTATCTAAACTTATGTATTTTGCCGTAAACTACAAGGGAAGAAGCTAACAGCTCATACAGATATGCATAGGTCTTACTAAACACATTAATCTAATTAATACATTCGAACCTGAAACACTACTTAATGTGAACATAATATATTAGGCCCTATACTCGAACGTAATCACACGAAGAAACTTCAGATAGAAATAGTCAAGATTGGGTTTTTGGACATCGACATTAAGGCTGAATTTTCCCTTTAAAACCTCACTCGTTAAAATTCAAGTCTAGCTCAATAAAGCAACGTGTTTACCTGATAATGGACGCAGGACGGAGACGGTTCATAGCATTTCGGTCGACCGAAGAAGATATCACAGGTTTTGTTCATATTGTCATAGTTGAAGTTCTCACAGTACGAGAATCGTTGACACTGGAGGGCGCAGTCAAGAACTGAATCCAATTAAATAGAATCGGAAGGTCCATCGAGGGCGCATAGTTCTAACCCTGGTGGAACCTCTGCCACTTGGAACTGACGCACGTCGGACAACTGATTGCACGATATGATGACAACCCTAAATGCCAAAGAAAACATTACACTGAGAGCCGAAAAGATCAACATGTTCGATGGCAAAATATTCCGTGGTAGCGATAACACGGTGAGCGTATATCTTTGCCTTGTGTTCAGTTAGCAAACCTACTTTTCTTATACTTTAGTGTGGTCTTTATAATAAGGTTTAATTATGCTAATTGGTTGCAGTACACGGTAACGTCGCTACCCAGTGGTCCCTCACTGGGGGTGGACGGCGTTCTATCGGCTATCCCTCGGGTCGCTGGGTTCACGTAGAACTTATTTGTCGCCTCTCGGTCGATTGCTCGAAGCGCCACCAGTGACAAATAGCCAAGGTTCCCGCATCGCTCCTTCTCTGTCGAGACAATTATTATTCGACTGCAGATGCAGTACTTAAGTTCGAATATCCAGAGGCGGCGATCTTGTTTGACAGGTGGGAAGACACTTTTGAACTGATCTGGTCAAAAAAGAAACAATTTTTTTACCTTTTTGGTGTTTCTTCAAAATTCGGGGGACAACTGTATGCTGTGCTTCCACTGTATCTTGTCCCACTCGACCCCGTGGGATCGCCGCCCCTGCATAGTTCTAAGACTCTACCGCTTATTGGGAAGCCCATCTGTTCTCATGCAGTTCCCTAAGCCAAGATATTACACGAGTAAGCACCGTACCGTCAAAAGGTACAACATTCGAAACCGATATAAAGAGTATTTCCAACACCAGTGTTGCCAGTTCCGCGGTTTTCCCGCCCAATTGGGCTAGTTTGAAACTAGTCGCGGGAAAAATTCGCTGTCCGCGGGTTGCGGTTTTTTGGGCTATTTTCATTGTTGTCCGCTATTTTTTTGGGCGGGTTTTGGACTTTTGGTTGTATGTATCCAGTGTCCGATATCCACGATTTCAGTAATTGTCTATATTCAGACAGGTCCTGTGTCTATCAACTAGGTGTCGCTACGTCATGACTGTCTCTCATATGTCGGGATCTCCGTCAGAGTGGTTGTCCAAACGGAGATTACCAATATAAGTCGATGAAGATCACTGCCTATCACAGTAATTTACACATGAAAGACTTCACAACAAGATAAACTAACGTCGTAATTCGCCTGCACTCTGCACCAAATCTCTGGTCTACGTTGTATAGACTGCAATCACTGCATACAAAATAGTTTAAATTTATGTTGTGATCCATTACGTCGTGATTTAATCAAAACAATTTGAACGTTTTCTGTTTTAACGACTGTTATTAATCTGCTGTTATGGGTATGTGCTCAAAATATGAAAAACGGTATTGCAAGGACTGGGGAAAAATCCTGAACGTATGCCTACAGCAGATATTTACAGAGAGTCTGAAAAACGAAGATTTGAAATTTTAGTTTCGTTTCAATTACCATAGCCTATATTATACGTGACACGTGTAATGTGCGAGAAGTTAAAAAACAAATTACCCTGTTCAGATGCATTCAATTTTTCAAATTTACAATCAAACAACTTACCAAAGTTAAAAAAGGTAAATATTACATTAAATTTGATCATTTTCTGCTATTTTCATTTTGTTTCAGTTATAATTTATATTGGGCTACTTTTGGGCGGTTTTGGGGAAGCCATTGGGCGGGAATTCTGGAAAGTACCTGGCAACACTGTCCAACACGCAAACTCGGCGAGAATAAGCTCCAGCATGACGGTACTTACCTAGCTAATTCTGTATTTAGACAAAATAATCCGGCGATGGACAGTAGTGAAGAGTGATGTAGAGTCTTTGTAGACAATAATACAGAAGATGCGGACTGTATGTACCTGGACCAACTGATCAACTGTATTAATGTATAAAAAGATTCCACGGAGGAATCTCTATGGATGTTCGTTAACCAGTGTCCTAGGTTAACCTTTATCTCTACACTGCAACGCAGTACAACAACAGTGACTTAAAAGAAGTCATCCGATAAGTCCACACCCTCAGACGTCTACTTCTCCATCTTAAAACATTGAACAGCTACGTGAGTTTCAGTCCGAACTGAATCTTTACGGTTTGAGAGTAGAAGGATCCAACGCGAAAGAGACGCTTTTGTATTCTATAGAATTATACGGATCTAGAGCAATCAGTCGTAGGCCTACAGATGGTGTGCGTCGGGACTGGCTGCTAACGTAGGTCGCCAAGCGATTACCAGAAGAAAAACGTTTTCATCCGTCCAATTCATCGCAACTCCACGCATTGTCGGTTATTCAGAGTCACTCGATATATTTTCAGCTACTGCGAGATGTCGTCAGAGATGCCTTTGTATAAGCCAAACAAACGCACAGCAGTATGACAGTATTTGTCAAGTCCACTACAGCACATTACATACAATCTGTCCGAATTTTAAGCATTATCTTGTTATTCTATAGGCCTACATGATGACGATGTGACATTACAGACCCAACATGATATCAAGTCTTCCTTCTATCTATGTTTCGACACTTTATTATGACAACGGCACGTTTATAGGATAAGACTTGCTAGCTGAAAGATCTTACCAGGCGCGATTTAAAATAGGTTGAAAACTTTCCCTGAGCTGTATACACCGCGGAACAGCACGTGCTTTAAGTTCACACTGAAAGTCAAATGTTTTAGGTTCATAGAGATTGTGTCATTGAAACAGACAGAAACTTTAAGTGACATCTTGTCTAGTCGCCTGCTCTGAGAGGCTAGAGGGATCCCCGTACAAAGTGGTGTTATGTGATCATGGGGACACAGTTGGGTAGTCTCACGTCCTTCGCCGCCTCTTTCCACCCCAAATGCGTCGAACTTATTCCCTTCGCCCTCGTGCACATGAATATTCTCTTCCACCCAAAGAAGACAAGAATTTCATCCCCCGCCTTTTGTATAGAAGCATCCTCAATCCATCTTACTAATTCTCAAATCTCGCTAGCACATACATTTCTTTGTCACAGCACTGGAAATATATAATTTATTATTTATTATTTCATTATTAATATTATCGCTTTAGACTGTTGAAAGCTGTGATGCAGTGTGTCATCCTTCATTGATTTATAATAAACGAATATACATAACATCAAGTCACAAATCGTCTGTAAATCTCGACTTAGAGAATTGCTTAGATAGTGAATATTTTATAGTTCGAATTGTATTCTGTCTTAAGATACTTCGTAATTGTAAACCCCACATTTCCAAAGCGCTACTCTAAAACTAAGCGCAGGGCACCAGCTTATTCACGAGCGCTTTCTCTAGAGTCAAATAGTTTTCTAAATATATCAAACGGAAATGTTGGATATTAATTTTGTCTAAATGCATCTCACGATTCATTGGTCTTCTCCGTTGGAATTTGCCTACGCAAACTATCTTATCGATAGCTAGTTGTCTTAGCGCTCTCTGGTTGTTTTTTTAAACGTGGGACACGGAGCTCAATTAACGGTTGCCTTTAGGTTGTAATTCTACACGATCACTGCTTCTATTCATGCTGAGTGAAATCTGTGTTGTGTAACTAACTGATGCCATTTTGAATCAGCATAAGGGCAGAACCCGGACGAACAATCTGGTTGAAAGAATTTGTTAGGAACTAACATCAACTGAAAAAGGCACCCCTTTGAAGCGGGGTCCCCGGAGAAAAAATTGTCATGTTCCATGTGCCTGTAGGTGCGTTTTAGCACACATCCGGTGAAAGACGCGTTTGCTTTGGGGGGCTGAGCCACATTTTCGGGGGGCTAAGCACCCCCTAGCCCACCCCTGGCGCCGCCACTGTCTTCCAAGTCTCTTCGCATCCAATAATCGGCAAAACAGAATCTTTGTTCTGCCTAGCGCTTTTTTGCAATGCAATAAGAGTCATGCTGGGTTCTCAGTTAGCCATATTCTGAACTTCTAAAACTATATCAGTGCCAAATGTACTGCCTCACAAAATTTTCACTCTTAAAGTTATTGTCTGATGTCAACAGGCACACAAGTGTTGGCCACAAATGCATATCGGCACAAAATGTCTGGCTTTAAAAGACAATTAAATTCGCCTGTAAACAGATTATATGAACTTCTATGGCTTGTCGAGCTGTATTAAATTACCAATTTATGTGCACACAGAAATGTAAGTATAAATCTGGATAAATAATACAGCACATTATAAGCGTCTACAATGTGGAGTCTTCAAAACACGAAATTTCAATATTGACTGTCCGAAACAATGGGGTGTCTGTCTTTTCGGCTAACCGATTCAAATGCCACAGTGATACAAGCAGCGAGTGACACTGTATACGAAATGGATGGACTATTCATCTATGAATCGGCTAACTGTTCGCATACGATGAAGAGTATTTGCAGCTGCGAATGGGTTTTAAAGATCCACGGGCTCATCTGTCGCCTTCCCTCTTTGGTCTAGGCCTACTGGCAACCGGATATTGTTCTTCACATGGCATCTTTAAACAACCTATCTGTTTGATGCAGCACTCATGAATACTCTCGTGCCGTTGTTTAGCTTAAAAGTAACGCTTTAGAATGTTTTGAGTTTACGATTACGATTAGAGTTATTCATTCCTGTGAAAATGTGGAGTTTCATTCTAGTTGAGATTCTTCTTCTGAACGTCGTCTCTTCGCAGCCACCAGTCGGTAAGACGGATCTTTTCTTACAACGAAACCGATGTCGAAATTTCAGTAAAATACGCAGGTCAGAAAACGAATGAGATGTTGAGCAAGCTAATATTATTCAAAATCTGATTTAAACAGATTTTTTTTCTGCATAATTGAGCATAGAATATTCTACTCCAATCAAAACTAGGCTGATTTTGCACAATCCGCTATGGAATCTAATTTGGCGCCTACGATAATGCAATGCACTTTGGTGTAATCCATTCCAATTCAACTTATTGCAATAGTCAACACAATATTATTACTGAATTCAATCCAGTGCATTGTATTTCAGTGTAATCTACTTATATATATATATATATATATATATATATATATATATATATATATATATATATATATATATATATATATATATATATATATATATATATATATATATATCACTTCTCTCTGCCTGTCTCTTCAGAAAAACACGAAGATCGAAGAAAGAGTATTTAAGTAGATTAATTTATGTTGAATATTAAAATTAGTTTCATTTACGTTGAAAGACATCTTATTTACATATCAGACGAAATAGATTCGGTCGGAACAACAGACAGCAATCCAGAGCTAAATTGTGAACTAACTAACTGCGACGGGATTAACACAACTCCGGTGACTGCATTGAGCTACATTGCTACTACGGATACTACAGCTATGTTTAGTTATGTAGCTACGTCCAATACTGCATCGCAACACAGTACCCAGGTTACGAAAAGTGCTACAACAAATTCGGCACAAGTTTCAAACTACAATCCAGCTAAAATAGATGCAAGAACGAAAACAGATTTTGATACTCCATCACCAGGCTCAGTTTCCATGACACCTTTCAGGGCACCAACGTCAAATCAGACTTTGAATGCATCAAAAAGTGAGATTCTATATCTACTTAATTCTTCACCTCTCAAATGTTTAAACAATTTCCAACATAACTGTCTAAAATCACATTCTAGTAATTGAGTCACACTATAATTTGAACTCACAAATTACCAAGTGTCCCGTTATATTGTCGTGGCTTCCAGAATTGCAGGAAATAATACTCGGATTGCATGGTAGGGGTCTGCGGGTATACCCGTACCCGCGGGTATAAAAATTAATAAATTCATTTGGGCAGCACGATCGTCTATAATGCAGGTTCACTCTGATCATCATTCTCCTTCTCATTATTATTATTATTATTATTATTATTATTATTATTATTATTATTATTATTATTATTATTATTATTATTATTATTATTATTATTATTATTATTATCATCATTATTATTATTATTATTATTATTATTATTATTATTATTATTTTTTTTTTTTTTTTTTTTTATATATATATATTTATTTTTTTAAAACATCATTCGACAAGTTCTGGCCGCATGAAAGTTCCTATGAAGGCAACAGCATTGAAGCGTTGTATGGTGATTGACAACCGCTGGAGTAGATAACAAGTCTCCCTAGGGTCTCCGGTGGTTAAAGCTAAGTATCTCCCCAAGTCTTTTATAAGGGCCATTCCGTCGTCATTGATAGGGCCTAAGGTCTCGAAAGCTAGAGGGACAAAAAAGTGGTCTGCGCTGATCTGGCTGTACTTGTTGTTCTTTCTCGTGGCCGCTAGTTCCGCTGCTGCTCCTGATGTTGCGGACGTTGCATGAAGGTAAGAGGGCGCCACAGTGTCAGTTACGGTGACGTCCCATACAAGACTTCGTCCTCTGCGCCATGGTATCAGCGTAAGTCCGTCCGGTCGTCTCCCGTCCGTCCTCGACAGCCCAGGTGGTTCCTTGATATTAGGGACGCCCGCTCGAGATAGGCCTCGGCTTATCAAATCATTCAAAGCCGCATGTCTGGCGATTCTGCCAGGTCCTAGGTTGCACGACATCCCGTGTGACCCGTCCGCCGTCACCATTGCTCCACAGGGACATGCGTGCGGTTCGCATATATTCGTCCCCAGTCTGAGGCCTACTGCAATTCTTACCGCCTCGTCATCCAATCGTAGCCCGCATGATGACATCGGTAGTGCGAACAGCCAGTCGCTGGCGTGTGGTGCTGAGGTTGCTTTGAATCTTGCTTGGTGGTAAGCGTCGACCAGAGAGGCGTCCAATGAGTCCACCACTCTCTTCACGAGAGGACCATCCCAATATGATTGTCTGTATGCTGCGTAATTATCTGAATGTGTGATTTGACTTTCGGCGTTCCATCGCTGTAACAACGTTTCAAAGCGCGCGTCGGTGATGGATTGGTCGTAACCTAACATGGAGGACTGAAGGACGTGGGTGCCTGCAGCGGAAGCCAAGAAGGCAGGAAGCGCAAGCGAAGCGACCCGACGTATGCCCAGTCCTCCCGTCTTGACCGGTAAGGACGCTTGAAGCCATTGCATATCGGTAAGGTTAAGGTTGAGGATTGAGCACAAACCTTCCCTCTGTATTTCGTCATATTTGTCTAGTAGAGCATGTCCGCTGCAGGGGTGGGATCTTAGGGTGTGTAGTAGCTTTTGTGAACACAGTGAGCTTCTGAGGAGGACTAAGGCATCATGTTTTGCAATATTTTCCAGTCTTGAAAGCGCCAGCGTCAGTTCCGAGCAGCGAAACTCCAGGCTTGCAGTTAGGGCCTCCTCGGACGACAGCGGTGCGCCAAGCAAACAGGCCGCTTCCGGTGCGATAGCGGGAAAGTGTTGAAGGTTTGAAGGAACTTTCCCCCTCTCCATGCGCGATATTACTTCGCATTTTGCGTAGTTGAGTTGCAGACCTAGCAATCCGCTCTCGTATTCCAGTGTTTTCACGTCCTCCGCCACAATAGAGGCCCTTCCTCCCAGAGATAAATCGTCCAGATATCCAAGCACAAGCGATGACGATAATTTCTCAAGGATTGGTTGCAACGGCAGGCAAAACAGTAGCGGTCCCAACGGAAAATTATTATTATTATTATTGTTATTATTATTATTATCATCATCATCATTATCACTGTCATCATCATCATCATCATCATCATCATCATCATCATCATCATTATCATCATCATTATCATCGTAATTATTTATGCTCCAAGGCATATTATTGTTGATAGGCTTGGACTAAAGACGTGGCGGGTACGGTACGGGTACGGGTATATCTGCGGGTAAGGGTCGGCTCAGGCAGTATTTTTGAGTACGGGTAGGGTACGGGTACGGGTAAAGGTCCTGTGTTACGAGTACGCGTCGGATAGAGAAATGCTCTACCCGCAGACCTTTATTGCATGTAGGCCCGGTTCGTCTGTTTGGCAAACTAGGCAGCCGCCTAGGGCCGCCAATTTTTCATTTTTCCACAATAAGCAGGAAAGAAAATAATTTCTTGAAATTCATAAATGAAACAACGTTGGATTATTTTTTAATTATTATTCGCTAGATGGAAGTATTATACTGTAGTGTTGGTGTAATAAATTGTGTTCTATTAAGGTAGGGTTCACCGTTAAGTTTTAATCAAAAGTTTTTACCGGAAGTATTGAATCAGCAGTTCATTTTACTCTAGTCTAGACGGTCAGACCATTTTCATTATTAAAAATATTTTTAATGAATGTTTTGAAAATAAATAACGTAAATTTCAGTAAATCAGCTATAAAAGGAACTAAAGCGATTCTGGCGCTCAGAAACGGAAACGGAAAAAAATCACAAGATAAACTGTTGGAATCACAAAAAGGTTCCATTTTGAAACATTTACAGCAGTCGAGGATCATGTAAATCAAACGAAGAAAGAAGAAACAGAAATTCGCGAAATTGGTCATATGGTTGCATTAGACCCTATTCCCGGAAAGCAAGAAAAGTGAAATTCACAAAAAGCAAAAATGTTAGTTTCACTTTCATCAGACACTGAGGCAAAATAACCGTACTTTACTAGCTACTATACTTAGTTTATAGTGTTAATTTGTCATTTCATCGCAAAATAAAAAGAGCTAATGACTTCATTTTAATCGCAGGTATAATATTATATTATGGGTCGACGGGCCGCTCAAATGTCTTGAACCGGGCCTGATTGCATGGCCTATAAATTTGATGGTCTGTTTGGTGGTTTAAGATTTTGAAAGACAGCCCTGGCCTTTCTCATCGCCTGTTTCAAATAGCAGAATGTCGGTATTGTTTCATTAAGTCCGCATCAGTTTTCTTTCGTGTTGTCTTTTAGTCGATTCTGCTTCTGCTTCGATAAATAGGCCTATCACAATATCGTATCTCGTTTTTTTCGTATAATCCTTATTTCTAACGTTTTTCCATTCGACTTTGCTGTTTCGTAGTATATATTTTACAACTATATAGTGTGCCTTGTTGTTTAACAGTAAGAAAGGGTTGTTAAGAATTTGAAACTTTTTTGACGTAGGCCCTACTTTACTTCGCAGTAGGGTTGCTGAAAATGCAACCAAGAACACAAAAACAAAAGAATTTTGAAAACTACAGCTAGACTAAACTAGTCGCTTCAATGAAGACTTAGTTCTGTATAAGCTTTTATAAAGTCCTATATAAATGCATAGTGTGATAGTATTATGACTCAACGAAACTGTCTGCTAACCAAAAGAATTATACACATCCCTAGAACTATTCAGCAGACAGCGGTGTAAGCATCTCAAATGTGACTATCACTCGACTTTTCTCTGAAGCTGTCATATTCGCAGAACATTATTGCAGCGCAGTCGTTTTTAGCTTTTGCTGGTAATTATGCAATCATAATTTGCCCGTACTGCAATTACGCAAACCCGCGTCTTCTCGGTAGCTGACCCGACCATATGGAATGGCCTCCCTCCTGAGTTGCGCTTACTTCCTAGCTCTTCCTCTGGCACTTTCTATGACCGCCTGAAAACTGTTCTTTTTGGCCGTGCTGGAGTCGGGAGCGCCTCTGAGTAGTTCGCTAGAAGTTGCGCTATATAAATCTATGAATGAATGAAAAATGAATCAATCAAAACGATTCCTAGGTTTAGGCATAAATCCAGCTTCACGTGTTAGGAACCTTATGTCTTCAACTGTGTTACTGTTGCAGTTGGGTAGGCCTAGTTGTGTAAAGACAGCTTATAAAGAACGAAACAATGACTGGAGTGTCATCTCTAGCATAATGGTTCAGTTAAATCCGAGTGTCATTATCTGAATAATAAGTCCTTGGTTTATTCGCCATTGGACAAATTTTACGTTAGAAACACTAATAAACATGAAATATTTGCCTCTACTAGTCCGTGACCGAAGCGGACGACGCCAAAACTTCTGTTAATTAAAGTATGCTTACTATTTACGTGCGTTACCATTGTGCTTTTGAGATCTGACACCAAGTCTAAGTGCCCATCATCAACAGAACTTTCAACGATGTTCAGGAAAATGCAATGCATAGCAATTAAACTTATTTTATTTTATTTTCATTTTGTGTTTTCTGGCTTTTCGGTTCTATTGTGTTATTAAATGTAAGGCACTTCGTTTCATGTTTAGTTTTAGTGAATATCGCGATATCAGTTCCGTATCGATTATATCGACTCAACACTGCCAAAACTAGCATCAGTCGAGAAGAAATACTTTGCTGCAAACAGGCGACAGAGCAGTTAACATTCTTCCATGTTATTAAGGATATGTGATAGGAAGCATTAACTTACTGAAAAATTATGTTTATTTTTGTAGTCCATCTGAACTTGATTACGACTCTACACGATATGCCTCTTTGTAATATATCAGGATTTTCTATACTCAAGAACCACATCTGCGTATTATGTGGATGGCATACTGCCGATAATTCATACAATGTAATTAAGACAATTCGTTGTTACGAGGATGGAAATCCTTTTGACCTCCTCTGGCTTATCTTCATTGACGAAATCCAAAATCCTTGCAACATGATTCAAGAGGAAAACTCAGACTGTCTTTACGTTTATGACTGCGCGCAAAACTGCATCTGGAAGATATCTTTACATGGCAAGATGGTTGTAAGATGGCTCTGTGATGTAGGAGCGATGTATTCTGGGTCGACATCGAACGATGGTCACCTAATTGTGCTAAAATTGGAACCAGGCAATCGCTTGGAAATTTACGGATCAGATGCTGTACTCATCGAGAGTCTTCCACTTCCTTCTGATATCCACCGTCCAGTAAGTATCATTCAGAAATCCAGTGACCTGTTCATCATAGCTCACGGTTTGTTGGATGGAAATGTGACTTTATGCGTAATAAGTCATCTGACGAGAGACTGTCCGTCTCTCGTCAGATGACTTATTACGCATAAAGTCACATTTCCATCCAACAAACCGTGAGCTATGATGAACAGGTCACTGGATTTCTGAATGATACTTACTGGACGGTGGATATCAGAAGGAAGTGGAAGACTCTCGATGAGTACAGCATCTGATCCGTAAATTTCCAAGCGATTGCCTGGTTCCAATTTTAGCACAATTAGGTGACCATCGTTCGATGTTCGTTGAACTGGCTTATCCGCCAGTTCAATCCAAAGAAAGATTCAAAAGATCTGCTATGGCCTTGTGTTTTGTCACTGGATTCAGACGATCGTTGGTTGTTTGTGATTGATACTCACAATCGTTATGTCATCTTGTTTGATTCAGATTCTTTAAGTTGGCATCAAATTATTCTGACAATAAAAAAGGACTATTTGTTTTGGGGGTTTAGCTACGTTAGAAACAAAAATCAAATTGTTACACTAGACTATAAAACGCTTTTCGTTTACGAAATTATGAACAGTATGTGAAAAGCTTTTGGGCTGATAGATTTTTAAGAGAGAATCACTTAGCATGTGACTTCCAACTTGTGGGTCCGTAAGGGCTGTATTTTAGGCCCACTTTTATTTTTGATATAATATTATGTTAATGATATCTATCTTGCTTCACCTGCACTACAGCTCATTTTGTTTGCAGACGATGCTAATGTGTTCATGTCTAATAAATCCTTGGATGACCTGGTCAATTAGCAAAATGAGGAACAAGACAAGGTGGATAAATGACTTAATCAAACTAACGCTGAATGCAAATGAAACATATTATTTCATGTTTAGCTCGCGGAGAAAAACACAAGAGCTTGCGTAACCTAACATTATGAAATATAACAGGAGTTGCTTCAGCTAAATTTGTGGGTGTTCAAATAGATGAATTTTTATCCTGAAAGCAACACGTAACTAGCATTTCCGTGAAACTGGCAAAAATATAGACGTAATAGTTCGTATAAGACACCGTTTGCAGATAAAGTTGCTCGTAAATCTGTACTAATTGAAGATATATCCATATCGTACTGACAGTAATCTCATCTGGGCATCAACCTACCGCACACGACTGACGAGCCTGACAGTATTAGAGAAGCGTGCTATATGGGTTATTAGTAATGCGCCGTTCATAGCAGGTACAAAAACCTATTTATAAACCTTGATATAATATTGCCTTTTGAAAATATTAACAAACTCCAAGTTGGGATGTTCATGTATAAGTCTCACATGTATTTACTACCGGAAATCTTAACCAATTGGTTATGTAAAAAATCACGAGATCTATGGTCATCAAACGCATTCCCAAAATAAGTACCACTAAAGTAGTATGCGTACTAGGATTAGACAACATAGTCTCAGAAACTACGGTCCAGTACTCTTGAATTCCCTACCGTTGGTGATCAAAAACCTTACAAACTTGCATCAATTTAAAACAGATTAAGAGGTCACCTTATGGAAATGTTTAAATAGTAGTGCCTCCTCATCTCCTGTTTCTCACCAAAACTGGAACAGAATAAAAGTTCTGGGAGTTGCATCTAAAAATAATTGAAAGCATCCTTAAGTTAAGTAGCTTATCTAACGTGCTAGAATAATAGACTAAATAATATATTCTTATTGGCATATCCTCGTCTTTTGGTTATTCCTCTGAAACCGGAATCTAGTAAACGTTCTGAGAGTTGCATAAAAAAACTCTAATTATGTAATCTATCTAACGCTGTAGATTAATATGAATAAGATTATATTATTTCTTTCTTTTAAGAATGCTTCTTTCTTTCTAGGGTCTTGTTTTATATTTTAAATGATTCATATTAATAGATTTGTGTATAGTTTCATTGTTGTATTCTCACTTTACCATGCTTCTCGATTTTGAATGTAATGGTTTGCTGTGTGTCAAACTATCATTTGTAATAAACGAATACTTACTTACTTACTTAAGTTGTATCATGTATTATCCATAAGTTAAATAGCTTAGTAAATGTTCTAGGTTATTATGCAAAAGACGTATTGTGTACAAAAATAATCAATTAAACTTTCTAGATTATTACTGTAAAGTAAGAATTCTGCATATATATAGTTAATACCGAACGTTCATGACTATTATGCTACAGATGTTATTAGGAATAAACTCTGTATATTGCATTGTTAAGCGCCACTTCATTGGTATTAGTTAATACCGAACGTTCATGACTATTATGCTACAGATGTTATTAGGAATAAACTCTGTATATTGCATTGTTAAGCGCCACTTCATTGGTCTGATATAGCCTGTGTAATTAAGCGACCCTGATAGCGGAACGGTTTCGTTCCTTTGGGTTTTCCTTTTGTCACTGATTGCATGTAACTTGAAGTTCGTGTAATCATGTAAATTGTGTAATAGTTTAAAGATTGGTGAACAATAAAAGAATTTGGGTTTAAGTTTTGATTTGATGTGCCTTGAATCCAACTTATATTTATTTATGACACTATTGCCCATGTATTATCATAAAATTCAGAAGCCACAAGACCTTAATCGACCTAAGTCTTGAATTGTAATAGAAGAGTAGTTACGAATAATGTTGCAATAATGCTTCGTCGTCATCGTCGTTATCGTTATTGTTTTCTCGTGGAAGAGAATATATGAAGAAGACCGTTGCAAGGCTGTGCCAAGAAGATACTTGTCATGATGGAGAAAAGTGGTTTGATTGTTGGTTCAGCTAGTCCGGAACGTACGATACAGAATTGCAATCAGTTGTTTCTTGTTTGTTAAAAGTATCAGAGAAGCGTTTATAGGTTACGTAGCAAGAGACTTCCAAGTTGCTATTCATTCTCTCTAATCAATGAAACTCTCATAAAGTATGGTGATTGTTGGAAGGAGGTAGGGCATATCTTTTTGGACTGAAGAATGTTTAAAGCCTGATCAATAGGTTTCATCACATGGACTTTATCTTTCCATAGAACTAGCTCACCTGCACTTATTCTTGGAATTTCTAGTTTAGTGCACAGGATATGAAGATAGATCTTCTACTCGTTTATTTATCATTCGAATTAAATTTTCCTCTGCCAGATATAATGATAATAATAATACTTCTCCGGTAGCCTGCCACTGTAATTGTATAATGTGTTATTACTGTGTTTGTTTTATATGGTGGCGAATAAACTACTTACTTACTTACTTACTTACTTATTTACTTACTTACTTACTTACTTACTTACTTACTTACTTACTTACTTACTTACTTACTTACATACTTACTTACTTACTTACTTACTTACTTACAGAGCACCACAGTGTTTGGATATCTTCATTCCTATTGCAAGAACAGACCTTTCATCGTAGCCCACGACGATCGTCCATCCCAAGAACCTTAACATTTTGAAAATGCATTTCGACACATTTTTTCAGCTTCATCCACATAAGTTTTGCACACTCAATCAATCAATCAGTCACAACATTTATTGGTCCCAATAATATTGCACAACACGTTTCAAAGCTAGTTAAGATACATAACATAACTACAAACACATTGCAGAAAATACTTAACTTTTAGAATAGCAAAATAGTTAATTAAATTTAAGTAGGCCTAACCTCAGTGAAAATACTAAAGAAAAGATAGTAGTAAATTATAATAATGCACAGTGGAGGTGAGTTTGTAATAGTAATGTGTTTGTAATAATAGTGCGTATACACCAGTAAAAGTGCTCTAGCGAAGTTAAGGGGCACAAAGGGAGACCCAGAAGGGATGTAATCCCGCTGAGAAGGGTCCCCCTGTTAGGTAAGTGTTTGCACACGATATTCAGCATGTGGCAGTGGCAGCGCTGATGTCCAGGTTGGTCATTACCAGGATTTTCGCTGTTGTTAACAGTTCCGTTAACATTTAAACCCTCTCTATACTCGTCTGTTGCATCACCGTCTTCATCTTCTTCAAACTATTTCCGTATATTAAAAATTTTATTAACATTTTTTATCCACCTGTTGTTGCTTTAGCAACATTTCACCCGATGTGAAAATAAGTATGAATTTATCCAAGAATTGCTGCAAATACATCAAGACTGTCTGTATGGCTTTCATTGAGATGGTCAGTAATCTCTTCACAAACATATTAAATCAACTTCAACGTCATCTGCGCCTCAGGCTAACTAGCTTAAATTCCCAGAGTGCCTCGAATCCTTACGTTTCTGTTAGGCTGTAGACCGTGAATGAATTGCACAAATGAGTAGGCCTGCTACGTCAATATGATTGTGGACATCAGTGATTTTCATAGTCATGTGGCGCAGTTAATTCGCTTGCGAGAAGAATGGACTGATTGGTGTAGGCGAACGGCCCCTGAAGCCTTGACTCCTCATTTCAGACACCGGACTTTGCACTCACTGACAGAGCCGAGTGTAGAGTACAAAAAATGTAGATCTCTACAGTTATCCAGTAAAAGCGATTGTCATTCTAGCTCTGGAGAAAGAATTGATGGTCCAGTAACTTCCAACCTTGTACTGTGACCGTTTTGTTGAGTGGGCTAGAGTGGAAGTGGGGAATGTTCTAGGCTTAGAGGCCTTGATCGGAAACTGATGGGGATTTCAGGGTGACTATTCCAAGGCTGCATTCATCTCATGTGACGATTAGGTCCAGACAGACACCGTGGACTTTGTAAGACTGGTATATTACTGCTATGAGATGTCTAGGAAGAATTTTTATTAAGACTCAGTAATTAAGTGCTCGGCAGAAATTATACTAAGAAGAAAAGAACTACACGTTCTAAATATAAGATCTTGGTCGGTATAATGCGGCGATGGTGTCTTGGCCTCGTGCTGATACAAGGGAACTAAGTAGTAACTCAAATGTTATGAAACCGAGAGAAAAGTGAATAATACGAATCACTGCCTCGTGCGTCTAAGGTGTAATTCTCTTAATTAAAACTCGAATGTTCTTGCAAGTAAAGACAGCAATCTAACCGTCACAGACAGTAAGTGAAGTTATCGTAGTCACTGCTTGCTGCTTCTAAGATGCAATCATCTTAATTCCCTACTAGCGCAGGCATCCTTAGCAAGCTATCCGAGGCGGAAAGATACCGTGAGGATGTCTAGCGCATGGGTTGTGATCTACTGACGTGGCTACTGGGCCAGATTTGCAATGCAACAAAATCTTTCTCCACTTTCGTTTCACCGTCTGACCGTTACGATCGAGTTCCCAGCCTCCGTGCCTCCTAACTGTAGGCTATATTTATCTTGAGCGTGTTTATGCCACCCTAAACACCAACTGAAAACTGAAGTTTAAAAATTAAGAAAAACCTTGGCGGTATTAGTAATTCCTGTATGTCCAGAGCTCTCTAACCAAGAAAAACTATTCACAATGGTGTCTATATATCCAACGATAAATAAAAAGAAACTGCAGACAAACGCGTCAGTATATATCTCTTAGGTTGGTTTAATTTTATGCGGGTCTACTTTGAAGCAAGATTATTGTATATAGTCATTCTTTCAACGCAGAGGTGGCTCGAGCAACGGAATGCTACTTTTAGGTTGCTCTAATCATCATTCGACTGGCCTTCAGTAGAACCGAAGCAGCCGCTCCAACGTCAGGCAAACTGTACCAGTTGCATTCGTTAGGGATGAACCGGCAGTTAAGACACGTGTAAGAACACTGGTTGTACCAAAAACCGCTGGGATACATACTAGCGCAATTGCCTGGATGAACCATGTCATTGTCCCTGTCGTAGGTGGAAAATTTCATTCCGTTCTGAAAGAAGATTCCAGAATTGTTCATGTTGTTGAGAGCGTCTCCTGCATCTCCCACGTAACCAGACACGTTCAGGGCGTAACCAAGTGACTCGGATGTGATGAAGAATGAATCGTATTCAGCTGAAAACCATTTGTCATGATCCACGGATTGTATCTCGATGCGTAGACGGTAGGGGGCGTTGATTGTAAGCTGGTGCATCTTTTCCAGGCCGATCCAGACGTTGTTGTTGAGATCGGTGAAGCCTATCTTATAAACTGTCCATGATCGATTGAAGGATAAACCACCGTCCATCCTCTGCTGGATGACGAACCAGTTGTTGATGGACTTCAATGGAGAAGCTGTGCTGAAGGTCGGAATTGTTACGTTCACCGTTACAAACATCACTCGAAAGTTATCTGACACAAATTAAAACATCATAGCTAAACGTTATCCTTAGTTCTATCAGCAGAGGCGCAAAGTAAAAATATTTTTGTTTTACAGAAATGTGGTCGAGGGCTGATTGAAATTGGAGAGGATTTTCCAAAGAGTTGTCCAGAGGAAGTCTGAGTCCAGTTACCATGGGGGGCAGGTCAAGAGAGGAGGCATAGCAGCTGTTAAGGCGCGTGTCATTTACGGCGAGAAAAATTGGAAGGCGGAGGATAAGAAGAGTGAGGGTAGGAGTTCCTGGAAAGGTTAGATCGGTTTTAAATGGAAAGCCTTGGGTGATAGATTGAGAAGCATGAGGAGGAGGAGGACGGAGGACGGAGGACGGGTTGCAATGATGATGAAGGAGCCGAGAATCTGCGGAACTTAGAGTGGATATCGTTCCAGAGGTGTGATGCTGTGTTGGATATTGCTTGGTTGGTGAACTTGAGATGAGTAGCTACCGGGGGTCGAGAAAGACTTAGATGTATGAGGATGATCGAGTGGAGTGGGTTGCCTGGATGGTGAAGAGATCACGGAGATACTTGGGCTGGGAATATTGTAGGGAGTTGTAGGATAGTAATAGAACTTTGAAGTGGATTCGCTGTGGGATTTGTAACTAGTGGGATTTTTAAATAATGGAGTGATTTGAGAATGGGAGTGATATGATGATGTTTGGACGTTCTAGTGACAGCTCCGGCTATTGAGTTTTGGATAAGCTGCAGGCGCTTGATTTTGGTGGATTCAAGGTTGAGGAAGAGGGAATTGCAGTAATCAAGCCTTGAGTGAACAATGGAGGTAGCAGTGGTAGAGGCAGTTGTGAGATCGAGGATGGGCCGGATGCGGCGGAGGTCACGAATGTGTATGAAGCAAGAGCGCGAGGGAGTGCAGATGTGGTTAGAGAAGCAGATATGTGGATCAATAGTAAAACCAAGATTTCGGACATAGGGTCGGAGGTGAAAGTAAGAAACAAAGAGTTTGCCTATAGGTGCATGGAAGAGTCAGGAACTTTCTTGATTTGGTCCGGAAGTTCTAGGATAATGAATTCGGTTTTGGTATGGTTAAGGCAGTGGAGATTGGATTGCATCCATTGTGAGATTTCGCTAACCACGGTGAATAGTTATGTAATGGAGATGGAAAAAGCGCTTGGGGAGAAGGATGTGAAGTGTTGGGTGTCATCTGCCTAGAGATGGTGGTCAGTAGAGGAGGTGTTTAATGAGATAGCTTAAAGGTGTGGTATACTGGATGAAGAGGAGTGGACCCAGGACGGAGCCATGATGGACGCCACAGGAGAGAGGAGGGGTTGCGAGCAGTGGCTTGAGGCTTTGACAGAGAAGGAGCGGGAAGACAAGTAGAAGTGGAAGAGCAGTGTCAGAGGCGAAAACCCAAGAAGATAATCGCTGATGATTAGTGATCGATAGTGTCGAAAGCGGCGGAGATGTTAGGGAGGCAGAGTTGCTGATGGCTGACGGTAGAAATTATAATCCATTTCACAAGAGGGCCAAATTATTTCGTTAATAGCTCGGAGAAAAACTATTTGTAATTGCAACTACAAAGATTAGAGACAGAGTTAAAGAAAGCTGTAAAAATCGATTGCAAATTATGCTAAAGGTTTTAGAGACCTTTAAAATGGATGATCCTACTACAAACAAGTGTCAAAATAAACTTTGTCGCTATTTTAATGCGGGTGCGCAATTCTTCAGCAAAACACCTATTGAATGGCATGATTTGTAAATACGATGCTAGACATTTCTGGAAGTTATGTTGCATTCCTTAACCTCAATATCACGAAGGCTTCCCCATCAACATCTTAAGTCGTATGAACTAATTTACCTGACAAATTTCTCCTGCAGGGTACTACGGATCGATTGGCGACCAGACAGGCATTGCATCCATCACCGATTAGGTTCACGGCACATTCGTTGTACAGACGGCCACCATAAGTGAACGGCAAGGAACAGTTCTCGGCAGGAATTCCTATGCATAACTTCAACTTAGCAATCGCAAGACATTAGAATGTATGACATAGCATAGCCTATTATATCATATTACATTACATTATATTCTATCATTTTTATTATAGTATAGTGTAGTGTTGTGTAGTGCAGTATAATAGAGTAGGCCTATAGCGCAATGCAATACAGTACGATATGGTGTAGTATAGTCTATTATAGTATATTGTAGGATGGTATAGTATAGTAAAGTATAGTATCAACTAGTCTAGTGTAGTGCAGTATAGTATAGTATAGTATAGTATCTTGTAGTATAGTATAGCATAGTATTGTATGGTATAGTATATTATATTGTGTTGTATTTGGATATTTATAAAGCGCTTCTAGCGGGAGGGCCATTCAGAAGCGCTCCCGGTACGAGAGACCCCGAGAGAAAAAGCAAGTTTTAAGAAAGGTAAAAGAGGAAGAGACGTTACCTGAGAGAATAGAAGAACGAACGAACGGAGGAAGCTCATTCCAAAGAGCAGGGCCAATGGAGGCAAAAGACCTAGATTGAGCCAGAGAAGTCCTGACACGGGAAACGAGGTGGTCAAAACGGTCAGATGAACGAAGAGGACGAAGAGAAGCAGCAGTATATATATACTATAGAATAGTATAATATATATATAGGGCCTACTGCTGACCGCTTTGATCTACTTGTCCCTCGCGCAAGGGCTTCGATGGTACAGCATCGTGCTTTTGCTATCCTTGGCCCTTCCCTATGGAATGACCTGCCCCTCTCTTCGTAGCAAGATATTGTTTGGGATCTCGCCCTCTTCTCTCCGCTGCCTAAAGACCTTTCTTTTCCCTCGGGGTTGACACGCTGGGAGTGCCTCTGAATAGTCTATACTGTGAGAGGCGCTCTATAAATAATCATATAAGATAATAAGATAAGATAGTATAGTATAGTGCAGTATAGCATAGCAAAGTGTAGTATACCATTGTTTAGTATTGTTTAATAATTACACTAAAATAAACTATAGTGTAGCATTGTATAAGTATGGTTAGATATATTCTATGGTGTCATACAGCACATACCGGTAGTAAAGTATAGTTGGTAGCAGTGCTTTTTTCAGCCGAAACGCCCCGGAACGGCGTTCCGGCACCTTTTTTCAGGTAATAAAAAAATAATTCATTTATTTCAATAATAAAAACAATAATTTAGTTATTTTATTTTAATTTCTGTGTTTTGAACTGCTTTCAGTGTTTTTTGAGACCCCTCCCAACCCCCAATCCCGTTTTCTCGGGATTTTGGCCCGCCCATAATTATTCCGTTCCGGAACCTTTTTCTCCAGAAAAAAGCACTGGTTGGTAGCATAATAATTATAGAATCGCATAATATACTGTTGCATAAAATAGAATAATCTACTATAGCATAGTAGAGTGCAGTACAGCATATAACATAACATAGTTCTTAATTGCTTCCCAACACATGTCTATAGATAGAGAGAATTTATGTTAAATGAGCAAAGTACATGTAATAGCCAGATGGGACGCAACTGGGAGATCCAGAAGAGACTGATGTCCCGCTAAGTAGGAACCCCCAGGTGATGTCATCAGAATCAGTAACTAGTATAGTATATTTAGTATATTACAGTGTAGTATGGTGTTGTATACCCTCAGGAGAAACTTATATGGTATCGCATAGCTTAGTATGGCATGGCAGATACACGATAAAGCACCATGAGCCCTATTTGTCGTATGGTAGAAAAGAACTATCAGGTATCCATGGGTTGCTGAACGCAGAACATGTAAGTTTTTCCTGATGACTCGAGACAGGAACATGGAACACCTGATGAAATCTGCGGTTCCACAATATGAGAACAAATTTGAATCTAAGTTTCCTGTACTACAGACCGATTCCATGACTGTCACATGTTTGAGAAATGCGGCCGTAAATGTCCTTCAGTCACCTTTAGTAATGACCAGGTATAGATGACAGGAATGTTCATGTATTATTTTATTGGTCCGCTGGTGTGCTGCCGTAATACACGCCTGAAAATAAGCTGCCTAGTCTGTTTAGCCTATAGGCAAACGAAAGTTGAGATCACTGCCACGACTGTTATTGGTGACCAGGAGGTGGAGGAAAATATGCACTAATGGATCGAAGAGAATGAGGGCGGAATGATGGCAACAATGGTCAGAGCGCGACAACATCTATGGAAAGAAGTCATAGTCAGAGCTATTAGCGTAACATTGTGCATTTTGGTGCTACAAGCAAACAAATTGCATTTTGTGCTCAGAATGAAATTCTGAACAAAACCTGATATAGTGCCAATTGAAAAAAATAAAAAAAAATCGAGTTTTTCTTCACGTTTTACCTTATTGGATCAGTCTCAAACAAGTCACTAAGGTTGGTGTAAAACTTGCTCATTTGATGATAGAAGCATGAAATTTGGTACATGGTAACAACATATGATGAGGTCAAATGTTGGCTATAGGGCCATCGCAGATTTGCCCCGTGGCCTCAATGGCAGCCATTTTCCAAAATGGCCGACGTAAAACAGAAATTTTTCAATATCTCAGCTTCTAGTTGACTTAGAATCGTGATCTTGGTGTCTAAACATATATATTTAGTGACAAGGATTCCAACAGGACTAATTGCAATTACTTATCCCTCAATGGCAGCCATTTTCCAAAATGTCCGACGCAAAACAGAGATTTTCAATATCTCAGCTTCTAGTTGACTTAGAATCGTGATCTTGGTGTCTAAACATATATATTTAGTGACAAGGATTCTAACCGAACTAATTGCAATTACTTATCCCTCAATGGCAGCCATTTTCCAAAATGGCCGACGCAAAACAGAGATTTTTCAATATCTCAGCTTCTAGTTCACTTAGAATCGTGATCTTGGTGTCTAAACATACATATTTAGTTTTATTGGAATCCTTGTAACTGAATATGTATGTTTAGACACCAAGATCGCGATTCTAAGTCAACTAGAAGCTGAGATATTGAAAATCTCTGTTTTGCGTCGGCCATTTTGGAAAATGGCTGCCACTGAGGGATAAGTAATTGCATTTAGTTCTGTTAGAATCTTTGTCACTAAATATATATGTTTAGACACCAAGATCACGATTCTAAGTCAACTAGAAGCTGAGATATTGAAAAATCTCTGTTTTGCGTCGGCCATTTTGGAAAATGGCTGCCATTGAGGCCACGGGGCAAATCTGCGATGGCCCTATAGCCAACATTTGACCTCATCGTATGTTGTTACCATGTACCAAATTTCATGCTTCTATCATCAAATGAGCAAGTTTTACACCAACCTTAGTGACTTGTTTGAGACTGATCCAATAAGGTAAAACGTGAAGAAAAACTCGATTTTTTTTTCTTTTTTTCAATTGGCACTATATCAGGTTTTGTTCAGAATTTCATTCTGAGCACAAAAATGCAAATTTTTTGCTTGTAGCACCAAAATGCACAATAATGACTTTTTTAACGCTAAGTGACTGGACTATCACAGAAACTTCGAATGTGGTGTAATTCTCTGCTAGTGCATTCCGTTTCACATGTGATCCGTCATGTTGAAGATCGCAAGCCAACCAACTCCTTACACGGCACGTCAACAACAAAAAATGAAAGCCTGACGGAGTTAACGTTTTCAGCTCAACATATTCAATGACCAACTGGTGTGGGAAACCTACGGCAATCAAGCCATCGAGTGTGGTATAATTGATTGCTCTTGTCACGGAAGTGGAGTTGTTTTCAGGTTGTAAGGTCGAATGTACTGATTTAACTTGATTAACGAAACCTGAAGCGTGTAAGGTTTCGATTGGCCGTCTTTCATTATAAAGCCTCATGTGCAAGAAAGAAAATGAATGTCTACCGAGGTCGATGTGCCTGATGTGTATCCCGATCTTGCTGTTTGACGGAGGTCTGCTCACATCTTTCCTCTCAGGCAACTGTTAGAACCACTCAAAGTCTTCAGCCCTAACTCCAGCTGAACCAGTGCACCTCAGCTTACCACCAAAATACACCACCTGAGTAAGAGAGTACGAGAGAGAGTACGAGAGAGAGAGATAGAGAGAGAGAGAGAGAGAGAGAGAGAGAGAGAGAGAGAGAGAGAGAGAGAGAGAGAGAGACAGACAGACAGACAGACAGACAGACAGACAGACAGACAGACAGACAGACAGACAGACAGACAGACAGACAGACAGAGACAGAGACAGAGACAGAGACAGAGACAGAGACAGAGACAGAGACAGAGACAGAGACAGAGACAGAGACAGACAGAGAGGTCCCTCTTACTCTGATTGTCTTCTGATACATACATACATGTATATATGTATGCATGTATCATAGAACTTGTATAGCGTTGTTTGAGTAACTCATAAAGGGCGCTGCGGCACGGCTACCTAGGAATCAACGAACGAATATGTCTTATGATGAGCAGAAAACGTTTCCTGAACTGTTAAATATGCTAGTGATCGTATGTTCTTTGGCAGATTGTTCCAGATAGATAGGTCCACAGAGGACAAGTCGCGACAAGCTCCCCCGACGTGTCAGAGCGCGGGACCATAACCTGACCATGGAAAGCCGAGCGGAGACTGGTAAAGCTTGAGACCGGTTTTAGGAGCTCCGAGATATAGGCTGGTGCCAAGCCCGCGATCGAAGCTCGGCCCACGAAGAGCAGTTCAAACGAGGACCCAATGCAAGATGTAGCGCATGTAAGCTTATATGTGCGAGAAGCTGGCTAGGATGGCCACAACAGCGGCAGAACAATAGAGGACGAACTGTACTTTCACGCATACATTATTACATTATTGCAAACACACCTACTCACATACATACATACAGTGAAACATAAACCAATATTGAAGTGCGTAGCATGGCATAGCACATTATTATTAGTACTCTTCAGCACTTCTATACAAGTAAAAGCAGTTTATTTCCAAGTGTTTGGCCAGATAATACATTCTAGCAGTGAACTCTAATGAACGAAACTATTTTAGACTTCTGCTATCTACATGGAAGCAAGTTAAGACCTTCACAGGCTTTCGTGGACGTCTCAATGTCGATGTTTGTGTGGTTGTGTAAGCGTTACAAACATGGGATTGAAGTTGCCTTGTCACCACTGTGTTACTTTATAGAAAGATACTCTAACAAAACCTTTATGCTCACCCGTGTACGGTTGATCGGTCTGGGCCTGAAAATATCAGATGCTTTGTTTGAGAAAGACAATTAAATCGTGAAACAATTACAGTAGACATCTGGAGTGTCGACCAACAATTTCATCATCATCATCGCCATTAACATTAATTTTTTTTTATCATAATTATAATCGTTATTAATACTATAATTAACTGATATAGCAATAATATTAATTATTTATTATTTTACGATATCACTTAATGCAACCTTCGATTGATCCTTTATGCATTTTAATAACGAAACTATAAACTTAATGTGAAAATTACAATAAGTTATGAAGTTTTTCAAAATCTTTGTGCATTTACATAGCTTGGAAAGCTTAGTTTAGACAAGGCTATATAAGATATTAGATTACAAGATACTAGAATACACAAACAAAAAGAGACTACAGGTCAAAGGTCTTTAGTGCTAAGGAGTGGACTTGATAAAAATTAGTCAGTAACCTGATGATGGATGCACGATAGTGAAGGTCCATAACATGTTGGTCGATCGAAGAAGATGTCGCAAGTTTTGTTCATGTTGTTGTAGTTGAAGTTCGTGCAGTAGAAGGATCGTTGACACTCGAGGGCACAGTCCAGGACTGAATTCAAGGGTAGCGAATACGAAGCTGCATCAAGAGCGCAGAGATGTGATCCAGGAGGCACTTCCGCCAACTGGAACTCACGTACGTTCACTACCTTGGTGGAAGAAATGTTGACCGGTCCAATGGCAAGGCAGAGTGTTACGAAAGCCATCGAATAAGCGAACATTATCATACGTTATATGTTAAACGCAATGTAAGATTACGGTTCGCAACGTCAGACCTTCTGACGCAAGATCTCTCTTAAACGTTGCTTTTCGCAAAGCTTTAGATCACTCGCGTAACGATCTAGCAACAACAAAAGCTGCATTTATTTCCTAGAAATCGATGAAACTGCGGATTTGCCATCAATGCATGCATTACTTTTGCAAACTTCTACCCCGTTAAGGTGCTGTAATAGCTTTGTCTCGTGAGATGTTACTGTCAATAAATATTGATTGGTTTCCTTACTTTCAGTTTAACATTTCAGACGCTACCTGTTGTTTCATTCGTGCTGGAGTAAGGTAGTGTTCATCGTGTAAACGTGTACTTTCGACTGATCTATTCCTTGAAAGCAAATTTTGCGCCTTGTAGAAACTTGTCATTGTTTACCGCATTAGCGATAACAAGTCTATACAATGAGTATGTGTGCTTTAGCAGTCAATATATTCGACTGCTAACCACACTTCATTGGAGCCTTGACATGTTATGTTTTCGAAACGACCATCGATTTATGGTTTTACGTTATTACTGCGGTGCATTAGACGTGATATTAGATTACATTAATGTAAAGAAGAGCTAAAGTGATTTTATGGTTACTGTAAGTATGATGTAAAATCTTAATGCTGTCTGAATAGTGTGACGTAAAACGGGGATCGACTGGCCTCTGACAGGCTAATTTTACCAATACCAGGATATCCCGGCCATTGTTCTCTGCTTGGACTTTGTCCACGCGTGCAAGCAGGCCCGGCCCTAGGGCAAGGCGAACGAGGCAACCGTCTTGGGTCCCGAGCTTTCAGGGGCCCCGCGCTGCTGGCTATAATTTTATTGCTGTTTTGAGATTGAGCGCTGACAATAATAGGCCTACTGGTAGTCAGGTTGCCGAGTGAATGTGATAGGGTGACTTAGGAAAAGGCGAGCCTGCAGATAAAGTGAGTCACAACTACTGTTGTGCTGCTTGTGTATGTAGAATTAAATTTTTGCGGAATGCGGTAAATATTATAATTGTTGAACTAAAATGAGTTATGATACGGTAACTGATTTAATGGATGCTGAAGAGTTGCAATGACCGAGAGCTATAATTCCTGCTGCGACCTACAACGATCCTGTTAAGATTTTACAATTTCATACAATAAACAAGCGATATAGTGACTTTATTAACACGCACATTGCACTTCAAATTCGTACTTCTGACTGTTCCTGTCACTGTTGCTTCTGGAGAAAGAAGCTTTTCATAGCACTAACTTATCAAAACCTAAATGCGTTCAACGATAATGCATCAAGAACGGCTCACTAACTTTGCTATTTTGTCAATTGAGAATGATGTTGCTAATGACCTAGACTAGAGTGAAATCATCGTGGATTTTGCAACCATCAAAGCTCGCAAGATTTCCTTGTAAATAAAAACATTTTAAGAGATAGAACCCATGTGGACGTTATTGTCTATAGTGACTAACAGACTTTCAATAAGAAGTATGCTAAAATATTTTAGTTATTAACATCCTTTTTCAGTTGTCAGATATTCAAAAAATTTATTAAAACATAATTATTGCATTTATAGTAAAATGCAAGTATTAAGAGCCTGATTTGCATTTTACGTTCATTAACCCATTTAATTTCGATGTTGCTTTATTTTAATACATATGGTATTGCCAATACCGTATTTGCAGGAAATCAACTCCGCAATGCCATTTTTTGCTTGAGGCCTCGCTCATCGCTTGCTGCCTTGGGCCCCGCACACCATAGGGCCGGGCCGGTGTGCAAGGCGTCCGTGGTCTATCACAAGACTAAAATAAGGCAGTTCTAATGGTCGAACTGTGTGTAATGCAAATGCGAACTCTTTCCAGTGAATCGCAAATCCTCCCACCCCCCAATATTTTGGACAAGTTTACGCCAGTGACTACTTGCTGCCTCTTTTAAACACAAACAAGGAGCCTGGTTGCGATTCACTGGAAAGAGCCTGGTTGCTATGGTGAGGGCTGGTTGCTAAATGTGATGACCAACTTTATAAGCTTTTCTTTATATGCAGGTCGACCTACTTTACAAGCGTGCTGACCTACGTGCTGTCGTGGCAGTTCATATATTCGACGTGCTGACCCACGCGCTGTAAGCGTGGTGACCTACTTTATGAGCGTGCTGAACTACTTTATAAGGATGCTGACCTAGTATTTATGCGTACCGTCCAAGTCTATAATCGCGATGATCTGGTTTCTAAACGTGCTTAGCTAGTTTCTAAGCGTCCTGACCTATTGCGAAGCGGAGGGGATACAGTCACAAAAGGACGACTATGCAAAACATATTTACTGTTCGCAAAACTCGGCGTATTTAGATGCGATCCCAAAACTTCTTTACAAGTTGCTTATCATAAATTAGTAAGTCACTTGGTGCCATAGCATAGTAGTGCTAACGGAGGCTTGGCCAAAGTATACATTTCTTGACCACCTGTAAATCCGACTTCGTCTGCTTGAATTGACAACCCAGCAATGAAAGCCAATTTTGCTTGTTTGCTGTTGTTGGGCTGTTATGGTCATGTTTGCTGATGATCTAATGCTTTTTATGTTTAGTGCTTTGTGCATCGGTTTAAATTCAACGATTCTATTTTTTACTGGATCTACTCCAATCTAGTCTAATAACTTCTATAGCGCAACTGTTATACTGGCGTCCTCAGGATGCAGATATGAAATAAGATGGAAATAATCTAGATCAACAATGAAATAACAATAAAGCTTTCCAATGACTTTTGTTCTGGAATTGGTCAGAGAAGTGAGCAAGTTTCAAGTGATATAAGTTAGAGAAGCGAGTAAATTTCAGAGTTCTTTTTATAAATGAAGGTATTAATTTCTCTGCCGTCTATCCAGCGGACGTATATTTAGGAGGGGAATGATCTCCTGGATTATCAAAGATGTAATTTTTCAGAAATGTGGAGTTTCCAGATGGATTTAATGATAAGATGCCTGTAATTTATAGTTCCAAGATGGTGAGAACCAAGCTTTAGCTCAATGTCACCAGGAAGAATCAATGGAGGATAAACTAGCAGCACGTAATTACGATGTGTTTTCTAACTTTGTGTAGATTTGGAGAGTACAGATTGTGGTAATGAACGAAGCATGCAGATAAATCACTTGCAATTAGTCCAATGACGGCTACCTGTGCGGAAGGAACCTCAACCGCACAGAACGAATATTTTTTACATGAGTCAGTTTCACATCTTTGAAGTCAATAAGGTTTTGATGCTTTCGCTGTTTTGCATGCCTTTTGCCTTTTTGAATGGACTATATTTACACACATACACAAACATATACACTGCCGGATAGTCATTCACTGAGATATAATTTCAATACTATGGATACCCAAGTCCACATTTCACTTGACATTTGGCCTTGCTACTTGTCTGCGAAACTGTTGTTCACTGCATTTAAGAGGTGCAGTCTTCGTGGCCAAAACTCCTCCCTTAATCATTGAACATTGAATCTCTGGCTCTCGTTATCCCGAGGTTTCAACAGGACCCAATAAGCAAAGTCGCGGAAATCTATGGCAACAATAGAGTTCAGTTACGTTGCCTCTTAAGTCAAGCAGTTCATGAAATCTATTACATGCCGTTGGGCTCTCCACAGCAACTTACCAAATTTTAGTGGTTTATCCTCTGGTTAACTCACTTGTCGGTTTGGTAATGTTGCTTGTAACATGAGCGTTGGTTTTCATTGTACTATGCCTTTCACCGACTATGTTAATGGTTTTTGAAAGTCATCATATATGCACATGCGTTCTATACGCAGAATTAAAAGTTATGTCCCCATTTCTTGAAAGATATCTCTGGGAAAACGCCGTAACTAAAACGACGGACCATAAGTTCTAATGCCAAATTGTCTGTTCTTGGTGTGTATACTAGATAAACGATGTTTATTAGAGGAACGTGTCTCATGGTAATGTACTTGAAGATTCTTCCTAAACCATCGATCAAAGCTTTTTGGTAGTAAATGTGTGTGGAACCTATACATAAACAACCCCACCTGTAGCTCGTTATTACATTCAAATGGTAATGCCTCCAGGTTTATAAACAACTCTTTTGTGTGAGTTCTGTAGGGAACATTGCATATAATACGCGCTTCTGCAGAGTTGTCAAACAAGCCAATCTCGTATGATATGTTGTAGCCCAAATAGGATTACAATATGTAAGGTAAGGATGAATCAGTGAATAATACAAAGTTAGAAGTATCTTTTTCGATGGGAAATGCCGAACTCTGGATATTATGCTTATGTTTTTGGCCAACTTGTGAGAGAATTCAACTATGTGTTGTTTCCAAGATAGCTGTTCATCTATGTGGACCCCCAAGAATTTGGCAGAGGCCACTCTGTTTATATTCCGACCGTCAATATTGATGTTAATCAGACAATCATGGTTAGCCGTCATCTTCCTTTTGGAGCTAAATAAAATATAATTAGTTTGCCTTAAACCATCTATCCACTTTCAAAAGTTCTGCATTTAGCCCACTGACCAGTTCAGTAAGGGAGTTATTTTCCACAAAAACATTAGTATTGTCCGCGAACATAATAAATTGCAAGGCTGGCGATGTGAGATAAATATCATTGACGCATAACAGAAATAACAGTGGACCTAGGATGGAGCCTTGTGGGACCCCACAGGTTATATCTAAAATGCAAGAAATAGTACCGTTATAAGAAACACATTCCATTCTATTCTTTAAATAATCCCTAATCCAGGCCAAACACATTCCCAGTATTCCATAGTATTCCAGCTTTTCAAGTAAAATGTCATGGTTCACCGCATCAAAGGCCTTCGATAAATCAAAGAAAACCCAATGGAAAAATCGTTATTATCCCTGGCCTCTGATATCTTGTCGTACATTTCCAGGACAGGCACAACTGAATATAACTAAAGGTGCATCGATTCTGGAAACCACTTTTAAACAGTTTAGATTTACGTAGCCTGAGAGGGAGTTCTCGAAACTTTCCTTCACGATTAGTGGCGAGAAGTGATGACGATTGTAGCCGAAAACTGCGATTTCTCAAACAGCTTAAATTCGAACAAAAGACTCCTCTGCAGTTTAGTTCTTCCAAAGTATTAGACATTTCGAAGGAAGCTTTGACTTTTCATGTCAAATCACGGGCTTTGCACTCACTGATTGAGCCGAGTGTAGAGTGCAGGAAATGTCGATCTCTACAGTTATCTTGTAAATGGATTGTCATGCATGATCAGAAGGAAGACTAGGTGGACTAGTAGGTGGTCCAGTAACTTACGACCTCGTACTGTGAGCTTTTTGTTCATTGGGCTAGAGTGGAGGTGGGGAATGTTGTGGGCTAACAGACCGTGATCAGAGACTGATGGAGGTTTCAAGGTGACAATGCGGGGCTGCATTTCATCTCAGGTGACGATTAAATCGAGAAAGCCACCACGGAGTTTTGCAAGACTGGTATTAATACTACTTAGATATGTCTAGGAAGAATTTTCTTAAGACTCAGTAAATTAACTGCTCGGCAGAAATAACACTAAGAAGAATAGAACTACTTGTTCAAAATATAAGATCTTGGTCGGTATATTGCGGTGACGGTGACCTGGCCGCGTGCTGGTGCAAAGGAACTAAGTTGTAACTCAACTGTTATAAAACAGAGAGAAAAGTGAAGTTATCGGAATCACGCTTAGTGCTTCTAAGATGTAATTCCCTCAACTCCCTACTAGCACAGGCATCCTTAGCGCGCTATCCGAGGCGGAAATATACCTTTTGGGTATCTAGCGCATGGATTGTGATCTACTGACAGCCTTAATGCCACCCTAAACACCAACTGAAATCCGAAGTTTGAAATTAAGAAAAACCTTGGCGATATTCGTAATTCCTGTAAGTCCAGAGCTCTTTAACTCAGAAATTGTGTCTACTTATTCAACGATAAATGAAGAGAAACTGTTACAAACACCTAAATATATTTCTCTTACGGTTGGTCTAATTTAAACGGGTCTACTTTAAAGCAAAATTATTGTATCTAGTCACTCTTTCAATGTAGAGATGGCTCGAGCAGCTGCATGCTACTTTTACGCTGCTCTGATCATCATTCGACTGGCCTTCAGTTGAACCGAAGCTGCAGCTCCAACGTCAGGCAGACTGTACCAGTTGAATTCGTTAGTGTTATAGCGGCAATTAAGACACGTGTAAGAACACTGGTTGAACCAAAAACCGCTGGGATACAAAAAAGCGCAATTGACTACAGGAACCATGTCATTGTCCTTGTCGAAGGTGGAAAATTTCATTCCGTTCTGATAGAAGATTCCAGAATTGTTCATGTTGTTGAAGGCGTCTCCTGCATCTCCCACGTAACCAGACACACTCAGGGCGTAACCAAGTGACTCGGATGTGATGAAGAATGAATCGTATTCAGCTGAAAACCACTTGTAATGATCCACGGATTGTACCTCGATGCGTAGACGGTAGGGGGCGTTGATTGTCAGCTGGTGCATCTTTTCCAGGCCGATCCAGACGTTGTTGTTGACATCGGTGAAGCCTATCTTATAAACTGCCCATGATCGATTGAAGGATAAACCACCGTCCATCCTCTGCTGGATGACGATCCAGTTGTTGATGGACATCAAGGATAAAGGTGTGGTGTAGGTCGGAATTGTTACGTTCACCGTTACAAACATCACTTGAAAGTTATCTGACACAAATTATAACATTATAGCTAAACTTTACCCTTAGTTCTATCAGCAGAGGCACAAAGTAAAAATATTTTTGTTTTACAGAAATGTGGTCGAGGGCTGCTTGAAATTGGAGAGGATTTTCCAAAAAGTTGTCCAGAGCAAGTCTGAGTCCAGTTACCATGGGGGGCAGGTCAAGAGAGGAGGCATAGCAGCTGTTAAGGCGCTTGTCATTTACGGCGAGAAGAATTGGAAGAACTCCTATTTTCAGATGAGTGAGGGTAGGAGTTCTTGGAAAGGTGAGATCGGTTTTAAATGGAAAGCCCGGGGGTGATAGATTGAAAAGCATGAGGAGGACGGAGGAGGACGGAGGACGGGTTGCAATGATGATGGAGGAACCGAGAATCTGCGGAACTTAGAGTGGATATCGTTCCAGAGGTGTGATGCTGTGTTTGATATGGCTCGGTTGGTGAATTTGAGATGAGTAGCGACCGGGGGTCGAGAAAGACTTAGATTGGAGGATGATCGAGTGGAGTGGGTTGCCTGGATTGTGAAGAGATCACGGAGATACTTGGGCTGGGAATATTGTAGGGAGTTGTAGGGTAGCAATAGAACTTTGAAGTGGATTCGCTGTGGGATTTCTAATTAGTGGGATTTTTAACTAATGGAGTGATTTGAGAATGGGAGTGATATGATGATGTTTGGACGTTCTAGTGACAGCTCTGGCTAGTGAGTTTTAGACAAGCTGCAGGCGCTTGATTTTGGTGGATTCAAGGTTGAGGAAGAGGGAATTCCAGTAATCAAGCCTTGAATGAACAATGGAGGTAGCAATGGTAAAGGCAGTTGTAAGGTCGAGCATGGGCCGGATGCGGCGGAGGTCACGAATGTGCATGAAGCAAGAGCGCGAGGGAGTGCAGATGTGGTTAGAGAAGCAGATAGGTGGATCAATAGTAAAACCAAGATTTCGGACAGAGGGTCGGAGGTGAAGGTAAGAAACAAAGAGTTTGTCGATAGGTGTATGGAAGGGTCAGGGATTTTCTTGATTTGGTCCGAAAGTTCTAGGATAATGAATTCGGTTTTGGAATGGTTAAGGCAGTGGAGATTGGATTACATCCATTGTGAGATCTCGTTAACCACTGTGAGTATTGGTGTGATGGAGATGGAAAAAGGGCTTTGGGAGAAGGATGTGAAGTGTTGGGTGTTATCTGCCTAGAGATGGTGATCAGTAGAGTAGGTGTTTAATGAGATAGCTTAAAGGTGTGGTATACTGGATGAAGAGGAGTGGACCCAGGACGGAGCCTTGAGGGACGCCACAGGAGAGAGGACGGGTTGCGAGCAGTGGCTTGAGGCTTTGACAGAGAAGGAGCGGGAAGACAAGTAGAAGTGGAATTAGAGAGAAGAGCAGTGTCAGAGGCGAAAACCCAAGAAGATCATCGTTGATGATTAGTGATCGATAGTGTCGAAAGCGTTAGGGAGGCAGAGTTGCTGATATCTGACGGTAGAAATGATGATCCATTTCACAAGAGGGCCAAATTATTTAGTTAATAGCTCGGAGAAAAACTATTTGTAATTGCAACTGCAAATATTAAAGAAAGAGTTAAAGAAAGCTGTCAAAATCGTTTGCAAATTATTCTAAAGGTTTTAGAGACCTTTACAATGGATGACTCTACTATAAACAAGTGTCAAAATGAACTTTGTCGCTATTTTCATGCAGGTGCGCAATTCTTCAGCAAAACACCTATTGAATGGCATGATTTGTAAATATGATGCTAAACATTTCTGGAAGTTATGTTGCATTCTTTAACCTTAATATCACGGAGGCTCCCCCATCAACGTCTCAAGTCGTATAAACTAATTCACCTGACAACTTTCTCCTGCAGAGTGCTAGAGTTCGATTGGCGACCAGACAGGCATTGCATCCATCACCGATTAGGTTCACGACACATTCGTTGTACAGACGACCACCATAAGTGAACGGCAAAGAACAGTTCTCGGCAGGAATTCCTATGCATAACTTCAACTTAGCAATCGCAAGACATCAGAGTGTACGACATAGCATCAGAGGCGGCGCTACACTAGGGCGAGCCAAGGCAAATGCCCTGGTAAAAAAGCCTTTGCCCTGGTCGTTGCCCTGACAGAATATTTGCCCTGCCCAGAATATGTTTGGGGCATAAATCGCCTTCTGCACTGGTCACTTGTATGACTGCCCTGGCCTTGCCCTGGTTACAAAATATGTCTGGCGCCGCCACTGCATAGCATCGCCTATTATAACATATTACATTACATTATATGCTATTATTTTTTATTATTGTATAGTGTAGTGTTGTGTAGTGCAGTATAATATGGTAGGCCTATAGCGCAATGCAATACAGTACGATATGGTATAGTATAGTCTATAATAGTATAGTGTAAGATGGTATAGTATAGTAAAGTATAGTATCGACTAGTCTAGTGTAGTGCAGTAAAGTATAGTATCTCATAGTATAGCATAGCATAGTATAGTATTGTATAGCATAGTATAGTATGATATAGTATAGCATAGTATAGTATAGTATAGTATAGTATAGCATAGTATAGTATAGTATAGTATAGTATAGTATAGTATAGTATAGTATAGTATAGTATAGTATAGTATAGTATAGTATAGTATAGCATAGCATAGCATGGCATAGCATAGCATAGCATAGCATAGCATAGCATAGCATAGCATAGCATAGCATAGTATAGTATAGCATAGCATAGTATAGTACAGTACAGTACAGTATGATATGGTATGGTATGGTATGGTATGGTATGGTATGGTATGGTATGGTATGGTATGGTATGGTATGGTATGGTATGGTATGGTATGGTATGGTATGGTATGGTATGGCATGGTATGGTATGGCATGGCATGGCATGGCATGGCATGGCATAGCATAGCATAGTATAGTATAGTATTGTGTAGTATAGTATAGCATACCATAGCAAAGTGTAGTATAACATAGTATAGTATTGTTTAATAATTATACTAGGATAAACTATAGTGTAGCATAGTATAAGTATGGTTTCATATATTCTATAGTGTCATACAGCACATAGTAGAGTATAGCTGGTAGCATAATAATTATAGTATCGCATAATATACTGTAGCATAGAATAGAATCATCTACTATAGCGTAGTAGAGTGCAGTACAGCATATAGCATACATGTAACATAGTTCTTTATTGCTTCTCATCACATGTCTATAGATATAGAGAATTAACAACTGTAAGGAGCAAGTGATGATCTTTGTCAAATGAGCAAAGTACATAGCAGCCTGATGGGACGCAACTGGGAGATCGAGAAGAGACTGATGTCCCGCTAACTTGGAACCCCCAGGTGAAGTCATCAGAATCAGTACATAGTATAGTATATTTAGTACATTACAGTGTAGTATGGTGTTGCATACCCTCAGAAGAAACTTATATGGTATCGCATGGCTTAGTATGGCATGGCAGATTCACGATAAAGCACCACGAGCCTGATTTGTCGTATGGTAGAAAAGAACTATCAGGTCTCCACGAGTTGCTGAACGCAGAACGTGTAAGTTTCAATCCTGATGACTCCTAACAGGAACATGGAACACTTGATGAAATCTGCGGTTCCGCAGTATGAGAAAAAATTTGAATCTAAGTTTCCTTTACTGCAGACCGATTCCGTGACTGTCGCCTGTTTGAGAAATGCGGCCGTAAATGTCCTTCAGTCACCTTTAGCAATGACCAGGTATACATGACAGAGATGTTCTTGTATTATTTTATGGTCCGCTGGTGTGTAGCCGTAAGACACACCTGAAAATAAGCTACTAGTCTGTTTAGCCTATAGGCATACCGGATCTGTCATATGAAAGTTGAGATCACTGTAGCGACTGTTATTGGTGACCAGGAGGTCGAGGAAAATATGCACTAATGGATCGAAGAGAATGAGGGCGGAATGATATCAGCAATTGTCAGAGCGCGACAAGATCTATGGAAAGAAGTCACAGAAGCTTCGAATGTGGTGTAATTCTCCGCGAGAGCATTCCATTTCACCTGTGATCCGTCATGTTGAAGATCGCAAGCCAACCAACTCCTTACACTGCACGTCAACAACAAAAAAATGAAAGCCTGACGGAGTTGACTTTTTCAGCTCAACATATTCAATGACCAACTGGTGTCGGAAACCTACGGCAATCAAGCCATCGAGTGTGGTATAATTGATTCCTCTGGTCATGGAAATTGACTTGTTTTCAAGTTGTATTGTCGAATGTACTGATTCAACTTGACCATCAAAACCTTAAGCGTGTAAGGTTTCGATTGGCCGTCTTTCATTGTAAAGCCTCATATGCAAGAAAGAAAATGAATGTCTACCGAGGTCGATGTGCCTGATGTGTATTCCGATCTTGCTGTTTGACGGAGGTCTGCTCACATCTCTTTTCTCAGGCAACTGTTAGAACCACTCAAAGTCTTCACCCTCACTGTATGTATGTATGAATGTATCATAGAACTTGTATAATGTCCTGTGAGTAACTCATAAAGGGCGCTGCGGCACGGCTACCTAGGAATCAACAAACGAATGTGTCTTATGATGAGCAGAAAGCGTTTCCTGAACTGTTAAAGATGTTAGCGATCGTATGTTCTGTGGCAGATTGTTCCAGATAGACAGGTCCACAGAGGACAAGTCGCGACAAGCTCCGCCGACGTGTCTGAGCGCGGGACCATAACCTGACCATGGGAAGCCGAGCGGAGACTGGAAAAGCTTGAAATCGATGTGATTAACTCCGAGATGTAGTCTGATGCCAAGCCAGCGATCGAAGCTCGGCCCACGAAGAGCAGTTCAAGCTATATTCTCTTCTCAACAAGGACCCAATGCAAGATGAAACGCATGTAAGCTGATATGTGCGAGAATCTGGCCAGGATGGCCACAACACCGGCAGAACAACTGAGGACGAACTGTACTTTCACGCATACATTATTACATTATTCCAAACACACCTACTCACATACATACAGTGAAACATAAACCAATATTGAAGTGCATAGCATAGCACATTATTATTGGTACTCTTCAGCACTTCTATACAGGTAAAAGTAGTTTATTTCCAAGTGTTTAGCCAGATAATACATTCTAGCAGTGAACTCTAATGAACGAAACTATTTTAGACTTCTGCCATCTACATGGAAGCAAGTAAAGACCTTCACAGGCTTTCGTGGACGTCTCAATGTCAATGTTTGTGTTGTTGCGTAAGCCTTACAAACATGGCATTGCAGTTGCCTTGTCACCACTGTGTTACTTTATAGAAAGATACTCTAACAAAAACGTTTATGCTCACCCGTGTACGGTTGATCGGTCTGGGCCTGAAAATATCAGATGCTTTGTTTGAGAAAGACAATTAAATCGTGAAGCAATTACAGTAGACATCTGGAGTGTCGACCAACAATTTCATTATCATCATCGTCGTCATTAACATTAATTTATTTTGTAATCATAATTATAATCATTATTAATACTATAATTAATTGATGTAGCACTAATAGTATTTAATTATTATTTTACGATATCATTTTGATGCTTTGTGCATTTTAATAACAAACTATAAAGGCATCGTGAAAATTACAAAACTTATGAAGTTTTTCAAAATCTCTGTGCATTCACATAGCTTAGAAAGCTTACCTTAGACAAAGCAATACAAGATATTGGATTACAAGAGACTAGAATACACAAACAAAAAGAGACTACAGGTCAAAGGTCTTTAGTGCCAAGGAGTGGACTTGCAAAAATTAGTCAGTGACCTGATGATGGATGCACGATGGTGAAGGTCCGTAACATGTTGGTCGATCGAAGAAGATGTCGCAAGTGTTGTTCATGTTGTTGTAGTTGAAGTTCGTGCAGTAGAAGGATCGTTGACACTCGAGGGCACAGTCCAGGACTGAATTCAAGGGTAGCGAATACGAAGCTGCATCAAGAGCGCAGAGATGTGATCCAGGAGGAACTTCCGCCACCTGGAACTCACGTACGTTCACCACTTTGGTGGAAGAAATGTTGGCCGGTCCAATGGCAAAACAGAGTGTTACGAAAAACATCGAATGAGCGAACATTATCGTAGGTTATATATTAAACGCAATGTAAGCTTACGGTTCGCAGCGTCAGACCTTCTGATGCAACAACATCTCTCTTAAACGTTGTTTTTGACAGTCCTTTGCACCACTCACGTGTCGATCTAGCAACAACAAAGGGTGCATTTATGCCCTAGAAATCGATGAGACTGGATTTGCCATCAACGCATGCATTTGGCTACTTTTGCAAACTTCTACCTCGGTAAAGTGGTGCAATAGCTTTGTCTGTGCTTTGTCTCATGATATGTTACTGTCAATAAATATTGATTGGTTTCCTTACTTTTAGTGTAGCATTTGAGACGCTACCTGTTGATTTATGCATGCCTAAGCAATGTAGTGTTCATCGTCTAAACGTATGCTTTCGACTGATCTATTCCTTTAAAGCAAATTTATGCACCTTGTAAAAACTTGTCATCGTTTGCCGCATTAGCGATACCCCGGTACCAAACTCTACACATTGAGTATGTGTGCATTAGCAAAGCCGACTGTCGTGGCGGTCAATATATTCGACTGCTCACCACACTTCATTGGAGGCTTTTATGTTGTTGTGTTTTCGAAAAGACCATCGATTCATGATTTTACGTTATTACTGCGGTGCTTTAGAAGAGATATTAGATAACATTAATGCAAAGAAGACCTAACGTAATTTTATGGTTACGATAAATAATATGTAAATTCTTATGACTGCCTAAATACTGTGTGACGGAAAACGGGAACCGAATAATCTCTGACCGGTTAATATTACCAATACCAGGATATATCCCTTTCATTGGGCTCTACTTGGACTTTGTCCACGTGTGCTTCCGTGGTCTATATGTTGCGTAGGCGTAAAGGTCGAGTTGAGTCGTTTTCTTCGATTCGGACTGTGTATAATGCAAATGCGAGCTCTTTCCAGCGAACCGCAACTACTTGCTGCTCCTTTTAAACACAAACAAAGAGACTGGTTGCTATGGTGAGGGCTGGTTGCTAAATGTGATGACCAACTTTATAAGCTTTACTTTATATGGAGGCTGGCGTACTTTACAAGCTGATTTACTTTGTAAGCGTGCTGGCATACTTTATGAGCGTGCTGAACTACTTTATAAGGCTGCTGACCTAGTATTTATGCGTACCGTCCGTCTATAATCGTGCTGACCTGGTTTCTGAGCGTGCTGGCCTCCAGCACGCTTAGAAACCAGGTCAGCACGATTTGTTTGTAAGCCTAGTTTGTAAGCGTCCTGACCTATTGCGAAGCGGAAGGGATGCCGTCGCAAAAAGACTATACAAAACATAATTACTGTTCGCAAAACTAGGCGTATTCAGATGTGATCTCTAAAATTCTTTACATGTTCATTATCATAGAATTAATGTCACTTGGTGCCATAGGCTCGTAGCATAGTAGGCCTAGTGCTTACGAAGGCATGGCCTAAGTGTACATATTTTACCATCTGTAAATTAGGGAATGCCAACCCGAGGGGTTTTTACAATCCCGGGCTTCCGATTTCGGCGCCAGGGTTTTGACGGATTTACAAACCTTACATGATAAGTAGTCACTGCACTATGTCTTGCAATAAGAACAACGTCGTCGTATGCAGCTGCAAAGTCCAAAGTTCTGCAAATGACAAGGGTCATCAACGTCCTTGTGTTTGAGCAGGTTTATCTGATGCTTGGACCGGAAATGAATATGCATACTTCGTGTTGCAGCCGTGTTGCATACCTGGCACTGAGCCGTCTGTCCTACAGAATCGCAAACGAAGTGTTCCCAAACACCGCTCTTTAAATTTGCTGACATAAACATTGGTTTGTAAGTCACTAAATTTCAATAAAAATAGTCTACTGAAAATATACGAACTCGATGCCACGAGTCAACAAGCTCAACATTAGGCCTATTCACTGGTCGTGTGAAATATGAAGCCTTACTCATATAAAGTCACCAATAAAGACATGGAACGAGGCGATATATAAGTAAGTAGAAGTAGCATTATGTAACCCGTTACCAAGCGCAGCTAGATCGTTATATCGAACTACTCTGCATTTGTAAGTTCCACGGCGTGAGCGACGATGAATAGGACCGGATGTTATGTAGGTGGTGTCTGTACAGCACCCTTGTAGCGGCATGGTCGTGTAACGGCGCTAGAAATTGTCCGTGTTATTATTGTCATTATTCAAGTGACGCTTTTTAAACACGTCAAACCCGGGTTTCAATCGCGGCTTACGATGACATAGACGGGTTTTGTCAGGTGTCCGTCCTTCCCTTTGGCTGTGGGGTTCCTCATACTTGTGTTCGATGCAGAGGACAAGACTGCACGTGCAGGCACTACAGGACCAACCTGTCACGAAGGGGATATTTCCTCCGTTTAGTCTAATGATCGGAACCTGTCTTCGTCTAGGCTGGATACTGCTGTGACTTATGTGGTGCTCAAAGTTTGTATTATGCTCAAACATAGTTGTTTTACCTGTCGGCCTCCGTTGTTGCTAATTTTTCGAGTTTGACTGCGTTTGTAGTATTAATGATAGGCATCCGAGTTGAGCTACATTTATATTGTATAGTAAAACAATGTTTCGAGTTATGCCAAGTCCTATATTATAATATAATAAAATGGCAATGAAAATTTAATGTCATTGTTCAAACCCGAGTTTCAATCGCGGTGAAGCCCGGTTTATCCGGTTCCGAAAATCAGGGGTAATACGGGTGCCCGGGTAGCCATAAACCCGGTGCGCATTCCCTATTGTAAATCCAAGTTCGTTTGCTTGAATTGACGACCCAGCAACTAAAGACAAGTTTGCTCCTTGTTGATGGACTGTTATGATCATGTTCGCTGATTCAGTGTTTTCTATAAGTTTAGTGCTTTATGCATCGGTTTTATTTAATCGATTCTATTTTTTATGGAAAAGAGTTTGTCAAATGAAGAAGGCTTACGGGATCTAATCTAATCTAATCTAAGAACTTCTATAGCGCCATTGTGATACTGGCGCTATCTGGGTGCAGATATGGAATAAGATGGAAATAATCAAGATCAACAAAGAAATAACAATAAAGTTTTCCATTACTTCTGTTTTGGAATTGGTCAGACAAGCGAGCATGTTTCAAGCGTACCCCTAAGCCGCCGCCGTTAGCCGCCGAGCCGAAAAAAATTCTGCAAGCCGATAAACCGGCGGAAATTTTGCGGCTTAGCCGAAAAACCGCCGAGAGTTATTTCACGGCTAGCCGCCGGAAAAAGTTTGGCCGTCCTAATGTTGCATATATATTCCGAGTTCTACTTCCGGTTTTATATTCAAAGTTAAATATTTCTAATAATCTCTCATGCAGGTTAGTGCAGAGTGCACACTCTTACTAAAATTACGGCTTAGGGGTACGGCTTTCAAGTGATGTACGTTAGAGAAGCGAGCAAATTTCAGTGTGATTTGTAAATGAAGGTATTTGCAGAATAAAAACAATGTTCCCATCTCTTCAAGGATATCTCTGGCAAACGTTGTAACTAGCTTCGTTTTGGTAACATAAAATCACACATCCTTAAACTAAAAAATTCAGAACTCTTTGGCTGATATATAGACCGATATATATATTTATATTTATGTAGATTTCGACGCATAGCACAGTGATTCTGATTTATAATCTAGGCCTGTCGGTCACAAAAATGTCATCTGTGGCTTTTCTGTCATAATGTTATAGTGCAGTGACAGTCTAACGGGCCATTCCATCCCGTTGTATAACATACACGCATCTCGTCCAGTTGTCTCCCTATAAACGAACGTGGTTTAATGTTTTGTTCTGGTAATGGGCTTCAAATGATGTTTATAGATGTACACGGATGGCAACAATAAAGCACAGATCGGTTGTCTCTTAAGTCAAGCATTCATCAAAACTCTTTTGTAGTTATTCAATGGCAAATCTTCGAACAAACTCGAGTTTTGTAATTGCAATTTGTAAGCAGCAATTATTTAAAGGCATTAGGTATAAGTTTGCTAATGCATGCAATTTGTTTTCGTTACAGATTTGCTTCACCTTTGTCATGTCACTATTGTGTGTTGCAAATTTTTGTGGCCGTGCCAGACAAACAGAGTATTAATAGACTCCTGGTTTGAAACAAAACCGGACGTGCGTCACTGTTGCTTTTCCGGTGTATATGAACTTTCTAGATGGCGTAAGAACGGTTTCGTATTCCCATAAGTCTTTGCATTTTAACAGACAAAGACTAGGCCCATAAAATTAATTATACATACAAAGGAAAAACATTGCTAAATCGAATGAAATAGTAATTTTATACTTCCACGTATTCCTAGTAGACTTTGCGCTGTCTAGTTCTTAGCCTAAAGGTTGCTTAATTCATCAGACATTTCAGCTCATAATAAACTGACTAAAATAACATTATTCAAAACCTTATACTATAAAGCTGTCTAGTTCTTAGTCTTTTGCTGTTGGCTAAATTCACCACAGAGCTTAAAACAGAGCTTAAAATATTCATTCTGCGAATTTATATTATGTGATGTGACTTTTATATTATGTGATGTGACTTGTGTGCGATGCGTGAGGAAGACCTGTTAGTATGTTTATTGCACGTGTAGTGCATGCACAACGATCACTTTATTACGCCCGAAGGCAGGAAGAAAAAAGCAAACGTCACAGCAGTACAACATACATGCGCAGTGCTGTATAAACATAATGTCAAACGTACAAACTGCTAAAAGTTCAAAAGAGTCATTTATGAAGCTAGATTTACTACACAAAATGACGAGGAACTCGTAATCATAAAGAAAATGCTCACCAAAGTAAACCGTAAAATATTCCGGAGAAAGTTAGATTTCAAGTGACCTGGTTGTCAGAAGAACATCATGCGAGTCTTCTTAATAATGTGATGTAAGTCCAATCTGCCAAGGCCACAAATCAAGCCTTTTACAGATTTCCACTTATGAATACCATAATTATAATTATATATATATATATATACGTATATACATACATATATACACAGAGTTTTAACATGCGTTCAGTTCATCTTCCTGTCTCACCGTGTATTTAACTACGGCATAATAACAATAGGCAATATCGTCCGGGTAGACCATGCAGGCAGCCAATAAACGGCGAGCCAATGTGACATCCTATATTAACACTAAATTGTTTCTCATTCTCACATGAATGTTGCCACGATGCCAAAATACAGCTCTATCGTTAATTTTAAATGTTCAAAATGTTTATTGGAATAAGCTAATTCAAAAATAAATCGAAAGCTTTAAGACAGGATATTTCTTAAACACGTTTGATCATCATTCGACTGGTCTTCAGCAGAGACGTTTTGCACAGCTGCAGGTCAACCAGAGGGGACCAGGTGAAACCATACAACGTGGCGTACTTGCAGTTAAGACACGTGTAAAAGCAAGCCTTGTGCCAGAAGCCGCACTCGTACGTTGTAGCACATCTGTTCAAAGTCGGGGTGTTGTCCCGGTCGGAAGTTGAAAATTTCATTCCATTCTGAAAGAAGACTCCAGAATTGACCTTGCTGTTGAGGGCGTCGCCTGCATCTCCCACGTAACCAGACACGTTCAGGGCGTAACCAAGTGACTCGGATGTGATGAAGAATGAATTGTATTCAACTGAAAACCACTTGTCGTTGTCCATCGATTGTAACTCTATTCGTAGACGGTAGGGGGCGTTGATTGTCAGCTGGTGCATCTTCTCAAGGCCAAGCCAGAAGTTGTTGGCGATGCTACCAAAGCCGTTTCTATAAATTATCCACGATTGGTTGAAGCTGATACTACCATCCACCCTCTGCTGGACGACGATCCAGTTGTTGATGGACATGAGTGGCGTGTATGTGGTGAAGGTCGGAATTGTCACGTTCACCGTGACAAATGAAGCCACATACGTTCCTAGCTCAAAGAACATGATTTTTTGCACATTGAATTTGGCCAAATAAATCTTTAAAATATGAAAATGACTTATTATACCTCATATTCTCCTCTGTGAGATTCAGACCGTCAGCTTCAAAGGAACGGTTCTGAGCTTTCAAATTGTTATAATTTGAAATTCAGACACAGCATTAGCGAAATCCAACGCGTCAGACTTCATCCGATAAGGTTTAATTTCTTCGTAAGAAACTGTAAATACAGACTTACCGGATTATTATACAGGCCATTGCTTAAGATCTGATAATAATAAACTGACCAAAGCAGGTTGTCCGTGTTCGATTTCGAAGCAGACACCCTTTACAGCCATCAAAAGTCAGGTTCTTGGCACAGCCGTTGTACAGACGACCACCGTAGGTGAATGGCAAGGAACAGTTTTCTCGAGGAATCCCTGTATTCATCAACAACTTTGAAAGTAACAGCAAGCCATATGCAAAGTTACTTTTGTCGACGTTATGTGATGGAGAATGACATAGTATGAAATGCACAAGTTATATATTAGGCTGTATAAAATGGTCAGATGGATTAGAAATTTTTAGGTTTTCTTAACAACTTTAAAATAACATCCGCAGTGCATTGCAAGGCAAAGATTAGTATCAATAACCATATGGAAAGTGTTTAAGCCATGTATATTTTAGGAACTATTAGATCAGCATGCTTACCTACATAGGGCTGGTTCTTTTGAATCTGTAAACACAACGGTTATAATGAGTAAAACATTATTTTGACAGCACAATAATTCGCTTAAATCCTAAAATTGTAACAGTTGACTGGAGACTTAAAACTTATTCGGGTTAAAACTGTCATCAAAATTATTTACTTATATGAATATCTCTAGACCCTTTTTGTGAATTTAAGTATATAAATCTCTTCATGAGTTATTAGAAATTAATTCTAGTTTATGAATCGTGATTTTTATATAAGTAGGCTTAAGTATAATTATGTATGTAGTAAATTTTACGCCATCCTAAGGCTTCTAAATCCTACTTGCTGACAAACTGTCCCCTAAGTAGGTTTCACTGTAAAATGATTTAAGTCAAAACCGTATATGTATGGCCCATTAGTTTTAAACTTATAAATTTTGTCGAAGGAAACTAACAGGTGATGCAGACATGAATAGCACACACATTTCTCTAATTAGTTCTAATACATTCAAACCTGAACCGTAGTCAATATGAGCACATCATATTATACTCGAAAGCAATCACAGGAAGAACTTTCAGATACAAATACTCAAGAATGGCTTCATAATTATAGAAGTTGGAATTAATTAATTAATTAATTTTTCCATTAAACCGGTCTGGTTTAAATTTAAGTGTAGCTCAAAAAGGCAGCGTGTTTAACCTGAAAATGGACGCACGACAGAGACGGTTCATAGCATTTTGGTCGACCGAAGAAGATTTCGCAAGTTTTGTTCACATTGTCATAGTTGAAGTTCTCACAGTACGAGAATCGTTGACACTGGAGGGCACAGTCCAGAACTGAATCCAAGGAAAGAGAAACGGAAGGTCCATCGAGGGCGCATAGTTCTAATCCTGGCGAAACCTCCGCCACTTGGAACTGACGCACGTCGGACAACTGATTGCACGATATGATGGCAACCCCGAATGCACAAGAAAGCAGCACACTGAGAGCCGAAAAGATCAACATGTTCGATGGCAAAATGATCCGTTGTATCAATAACCCGGTGACAGTAAGTCTTGCCTTAAGTTCTGTCAGCAAACCTACTTTTCTGATACGCTGGTTTAATCTTTATAAGAAGATCCAGTTATAGTAGTTGGTTGCCTTTCAATGTGAGCTATACATGCACATTACTCTCTGTTCGGTCTTAGAAACCTAGTGACTACCGGAGCCATTAAATGGCAGAGTCCACATATTATATTCATTACAATGTCTACTACATAATTATGTCGTACTCTTTCATGTTGCCTGTCAGCATACTTTGAAATGCTCTGTGTCACAAATTCCTATTGTTCAATCTTCCAGAGAAATCGACTCACGCTTGCTGAAGTCTTAAGTAAGCTATTGAACGTTGGTTAAAAGCCACCGGCCGACGCAATAACGTTTTGCCTGGTTCAAGGCAAGTTCATTTGGTAATGTATGGGAGACTATGTGAAAGGCAGCTTTCGCCCGTGGTTGAGCAATATCACAAAAAGCTCTTTTCAAGAATGTCCACAATGTCAGAACATATCTAGCAAATTCTGCATTAGACAAAGTAATCCGCGGTTGCATTGTATTGTATTTTATTCAGATATCTATAAAGCGCTTCTAGCGGGAGGGCCATTCAGTAGCGCTCCCAGTGCGAGAGACCCCGAGAGAAAAGCAAGTTTTAGGAAAGGTAAAAGAGGAAGAGACGTTACCTGAGAGAATAGAAGAACGAAAGAACGGAGGAAGCTCATTCCAAAGACCAGGGCCAATGAAGGCAGTAGTAAAGAATGAATAAAACATTAACACAGAGCATACGGACTGTATGTACCTAGACGGATCGACTGACAGCTACCTCGTCCTCTATTTTGCGTTGATGCATCGCTTGTCGAAGTCTTCTTGAAAAGACAACGTATTGTGCTTTTTAATTCAGCTCATGTTGCATTCTCTTTGTATGTTAAGGCGAATCTGTATGGCCCCTCAGTCAGCCATGTTAGCAAAACACTTTGTTTAAAAGGCGCTATACAAAAGCCCCGATACTTGCATGCATCTTTATGTTGGGATATGGAAGTTCCAGCGCAGCGAACAAGTTATGACATTAAAATGTTGACTCATTGAGTTGAATCTATAAGATAAACATTATTTTGTGGCAAAGTTTGTTTAATTCTGCTGACAATGCAATGTAATATAAAATATCGGCCTGATACATGTAGGTCTAATGTAATGTAATAGTTATAATTCGTACAGCGCAGTAATTATGAAGTTACTTGTAGGATTCTTGACAATACACAATAAATGCATAAAGGTAGAGTCTCAATAGAGACGGGAGTCTCTATGGAGGTTTGTCAACAAGTGTCCTACGTATACCTTTATCTTTGCACTGCGCAGTACAACAGTGACGTCATAGAAGTCACCCGATCAGTCCACACAGTCAAACGTCTACTTATTCGTCTTAAAAACGTTGAACAGCTACGTGACTTTCAGTCCGAACTGAATCTTTACGGTTTGAGAGTAGTTGAAGCCAGCGTGAAAGAGACGATTGTAGTCTATAGAATTAAATACGGATCTACAGCAATCAGTCGAGCAGATGGTGTGCGTCGGGATTGGCTGTTAAGGGACCCCGCCAAGCGATTACCGGTAGAAACACGTTTTCATCCGTCCAATTCATCGCAACTCCATGCATTATCGGTTATTCAGAGTCACTCGTTATATATTCAGCTAATGTTGGATGTCGCCAGAGACGCCTTCGTATAAGCCAAACAAACGCACAGCTGTCTTACAGTATTTGTCAAGTTCATTTACAGCACATTACATGTACATCCAATCTGTCCGAATTTTAAGCATTACTTTGGTATTGTAAACATGACGACGACGTGGAATTACAGACCCTGCGTGATATCAAGTCTGCCTTCTATCGAAGTTTTATCATTTTATTATGGCAACGAATCGTTAGGATATTTATGCACAACAGGTGTTCTAACTCTAACGCGATTTGAAATAGGTTGCAAATGTAACCTGAGCTGCATGTGGCGAAACAGTACATGTTTTAGTCCACAGGGACAGTCAAATGTACGAGGGAACATTATGCTGCACATAATTTACGGGATAGCGGGTCCAAATGTCCTTGCAAAATGAGGTCCATTTAAATCACTGTATATATATATATCAGATGGAGGATCAGCAGAACACTTTGTCACGGGCCTCACATAGAGAATGATCCTCGAATTTAGAAAAGAAGTTCTATGTCTCTTCACTTCATGTGTCAGCTGACTAGGGAAGAGATTCTAAGAGTGACTAGTGACTATATCTGTGTGGTAGGCTTCTAAATCACAAGAATATGTTGAGACAAGAAAACGCCATGAAAACGCAAGTCTCCTATCATTGGATTATGGTCGAGCGCCAGAAGCTGCGCTCTTTGCTTCAGGGAAGTTTCGGACAGACAATTTTCTCCCAATCATTGATCAACTGACAAACGAGTTATCCAAAAGACTAGCATCATACGAACATCTCTCTGTCTGTCTGTCTATCTGTCTGTCTCTGTCTGTCTGTCTGTCTGTCTGTCTGTCTGTCTCTTTCTCTGTCTCTGTCTCTGTCTCTGTCTCTGTCTCTGTCTCTGTCTCTGTCTCTGTCTCTGTCTCTGTCTCTGTCTCTGTCTCTGTCTCTGTCTCTGTCTCTGTCTCTGTCTCTGTCTCTGTCTCTGTCTCTGTCTCTCTCTCTCTTTCTCTCTCTCTCTCTCTCTCTCTCTCTCTCTCTCTCTCTCTCTCTCTCTCTCTCTCTCTCTCTCTCTCTCTCTCTCACTCTCTCGGCTTGAATCATGCAGTGATGAAGAAATACACAACTCAGCGAGAAACCTAGTAGCAATATATGGCGACGACTTCGATCGATGAAAGCCTTGGGAATGAGCTCATGCAATTTTCGGATTTTGTCACATGCAGTGAAGGGACACACACACACAAAAACTGGTGGGGCCTCTGCGCTGGCGCCCATGTAGCCCATGCTTAAATTTGGCACCGGGGTTTGCCCACTTTCTTAAATATTATAGGACAAGTATGTCGGGCTTTGTCGGCCGAATTTTGTATGAAAACTCAGTATGTAGCGCCGTTTAAGATCTCTAAAATCCTTAAGGGACCTGTCGAAATTTGGGGCCCCTGGAGAACATAGTCTTTTGCATTTCTTTTGTTTAAGGAGGCAGTTTCTCTTGACATGGTTTCGACACGTCATCAGCTGAGACCTTATGCATTAGACACTGTTGCGATAGAAGTTATAAATTAATATATGGGCAGAGTATTCCATGTTTTCAAAGGTGGCAAAAGAGTGAAAAGACCCATATAAAACTATAAACACGCATTATAAAAACAACAAAGTATTAAACATTCTTTAAATAACTAAAACGTATTAATCTTCATCGACATAGATTATATATGTACACATATAAATAGGCCTACACATGTTATGACTTGATAGTAAAGACAAATATCAAGATTTGAAAAGAGGACTCCTACTAATATATTCTATATTTAAACAATATTAATTTTCATCTGATGTCAGAACTCGTTTCATGGGAAACCGAGGAAGCATTTTATACCGTTTTAATCATCATTCTGCAGGTCTTCAGTTGCCCATCTGAAGACAGACCAAGGTCATGAAGTGAGAACCACATGAAACGATTAGTGGAATAAAGTGCGTTTAGGTCGGTGTAGAAACCGACGTTGAACCAGAAACCACTGGCGGTTATCAGAGCAAGATTAGCTGCAGTCAGATCGTTATCCCTGTCGTACGTTGAAAATTTCATTCCGTTCTGTAAAACCCACGAAGGATTCATCTGATTCAGAGAGTCTCCAGCGTCCCCAGCGTAGCCAGATACGTTCAGAGCGTAGAAGAATGATTCGGATGAAATGCGGAAGGAGTCGTATTCGGCTGAAAACCATCTCCCTTGATCTAATGACTGCATTTCGATGCGCAGTCGGTATTTGGTGCTCGAGGTCGTCAGTTGGTGCATCTTCTCAAGGCCCAGCCAGAAGTTGGTTGTGATGATGCCGAAACCGGACTTGTAATCGGACCACGAGCGATTGAAACTGACGCCAGCGTCCACTCTCTGCTGGATGACGATCCAGTTGTTAATGGACATCATCGAAGTGACTCCGGTGAAAGTCGGAATTGTTACATTCGCAACTTGAAATGCCGCTGAGTAATCACCTGAAAATTTTAATTGTATGCAGAGGTGATTCTCAGTCCTATTGCGGTTTTAAGGGCTCTATGATAATAACCGGATGCATTGCCGCCTCCAAATTACAGCTGGAGTTGCAAGCGTGTTGGTCCTACGAACGTAAATATTAATTAACACACACAGAGAGAAAGAGAGAGACATCTGGAATTATTAACTATTTTTTATTATAATTATCATTATTACGGTAATCATGACCATGATCATCAGCCTATTATTATAATTACTACATGGTAAGTGGTAAGCCTATTGGCCTGGTAAGAACTGTGACTATGGGAAGGCGTACTAATAACGCGACTGGTACGGTACCGGTACGGATATACCCGCGGGTAGGCCTACGGGTTGGGTCGGTTATTAATTTTGAGTACGGGTCGGCCACGGGTACGGGCAACGGTCCTGTGTTATGATTACGGGTCTGGCAGCAAAACTGCTCAAGCCGCAAACCTCTTGCAACAACGTCAATCCACAATTTCGGTCATCTTCATCAGGTAATAGAGAAAACAGTTACAATTCACTAAGCTAGACAGTAATGTGCGCAACGAGTGCTATCAGATTATATACTTATCTGATCCAATAACCTCATAGCATACCAGACGACGTTATGATGCAAGTGGTGATATTTTGGTTCTGAGCGAGGCATTTGTTGCAACCATCTCCGGTTAGATTCACGCCACAGCCAGTCATAAGCTTCCCGTTATACGTGTACGGTAAGGAACAATTCTCAGCAGGAATCCCTACAAGTGACAAAATCTAAGAGTAGACTGTCTAAAATAGTAGTAGAAGGCCTACACTTTTAAATTAATATACTGTAAACTAAAGTTGCCTTAAAATTCACAGTAAGCTTAGATGTCCATAGTAAACATAACTTAAGCTTACCGATCCAATCACACTTAGATGTCTACACTGGAGAACATTTTCCCAATCGGCTGCGAAATCGGTCGACTGACACTATCGAAAATTGTACACCGAACGATAGGATCCGATCGTAACAGATTGGTTCGCCTTTACTTTACTTTTCAGAGTAAAATCTTTAAACGTAGGCCCTATGCTTAAATTAGATTTAAAATACTATAATTCAGACTGTATTTTGCTCGAAAGTTTTTCTGTCGTTAATTTCAGCCATTGAATGATGCTGACTTGCGCTTTATTCCAGCGCGTAATACGCACAATTATGTCATGTATAGCCTACCATTAACCCTGCTCAGTTTTGTTACAGTCTTAATTTAAAAGTAGCAATAAAATACGCAGATATAAAACTAGTATTATTGCTGATGTTTGTTAATAATTTACAATGACTGATTTGATCATACTGTTACCATTAGTTTGTTATTGTGCTTTGAATAACTTGTTTCACTAAGCTTACGCTTAGTTTCAGTAGCGCTTTAGGTTTCGAGTTGATGAGTATAATAATTGTAATTATTACTGGATAGATCACAGATCTCTTGAATAGCAATAGTATTAGGATTAGTATATACACAATGGCAATAGTGTAATAATCATAAAAGCTACAATTACGCGAGTTCACTAATGTAGCAAACAATGGCAGCTTATGAAATTATAATGACAATGTAGGACTAAGTAGCGTTAGATTTTATTATGTTTGTACTTACCTGCATTTGGCTGGTCGCTTTGTGCCTGAAATGTAAATAAATATTGCAATTAATGTCGTATTATTTTTAGATTACCGCTATCGTTATCGTTGTAGCAATCGTCGTTCTCATTATTTGCAATGTCGTCATTCTAAAAAATTCAGTTGACATAAGGCATTGCGATTGTATACAGTGTTATCTACTTAGGGAAGGTTAACTGAAACTGACAGTAGGTTGTGATGTGATTCGATTGGTGAGGTTGCAAAATAGGCCATATCTGATTGCAAAACGACATTACACTTGGCCTATATTTCACTGCAGGGCAAACGCTTTCTACGAAGGTAGTAGTAAACATAGGCGTAGACTCTGGGGTCAGCCGGGGCACGTGCCCCTCAAATAATTGAGGGGCCGGGGCAATGCCCCCAAAAAATTGAGAGGACAATTTCTTCAAATATTAAAATATTATGTTTCAATATAGACAAATTTCTTCAGAAACAGAAATATAGAGGCACAGAATTGAAATACTATCAGAAATTCATAATGAAGACAAAGATTTATTTTTATCTTCAATATCTTCAATACGAAACAAATGTACATGTAAACAAAACGTCCCATTTCATACGCATTAACGTAACACTGGAAGCCTCTGCTGACTGTCCAGACCAGAGGTGAAAAGTTTTTTCGGATTTTGGTTTTCAACAAAAAAAGAAAACCACAAAATTTGTTTTTTTGTTTCTTTTAAATATAAATTTCTTATTTTTGTAGAAGTTATTTCAATAACATTGATTTTATGATTTATAATTTTCGGAAATCGCAACTGAATTAAACTGAGTTGGAGCTCTTGTTTATGCTATGTTTCATGATTTTTATGATCCAAAATCCGAAAATCTTAAAAACAACCAAAAATAAAACTTTTCATCTTGAAAAAACTTGTTTTATTGCACCTCTGGTCCAGACCCCATCACCCCCTCCCCCCCCCAATATTTTGGACAAGTTTACGCCAGTGGTAGAAAAGCTTATATGTGCGATGATAAACCTGATAATGAATGCATCCCACAGAAGATCCATAGCACTGCGGTCGATAGTAGAAGAGATCACAAATTCTGCTCAAGTTTTTGTAATTGAAGTTCGCACAGGATGACGTTTCTTGACATATCAGAGCGCAGTTTAGAACAGATTCCGAGGAAAACGACTTGCTCGGTGCATTGATAGCACAGATATTTGATCCCAGAGGAACTTCCGCTACTTGGTACCAACGCAGATGAAACGCTGAGTTTTGCGATGCAATGGTAACTTCTACCGCAAACAAGAAGCTTGTTGCGAACAACAGAAGACGAACCATTTTAGTGATAAAGCTGTTCGTGACCAGAATGGCCTAATATGTTAATTTGGTATGTTTTTGGAGCAGAACTTTTGATAGTCGCGTTATAAATGTCGAATGTCACGCAAAACGTCATCGAGAAATTGTTTGTAAATAATAAGAAAGACAACTTTTCGCTGTCGCAAAGAGAATTGTAGCAAAACCAGCCGAGAATCATAAATGCAGCACGTTCGAACCTCACTGAAATCCCATCTCAATCTTTCCACAGAAGATCTCAAACAATAAATGGTGAATCTTTCAAAACCGAAATCGCATGCCAGGCTTCACAGAACGTCAATCGTCAAAGAGTGCAGGTTGAAATCTGAAAGATCATAGAAACAGCAAGCCAGGCTACGCTGGATGTGCAAGTTGAATGAGATGAATGTTAAATTTGGACCTGAATGACCTCAAAGAATTGACAGAACGAATTGAAACAAGCAGAACTTTTGACCTGCTACCGATAAAACCCAGGAACAAACACTGTTTGCGTACGGAGCACAACGGGAGTCAGACTGTCTATCGATCGAGTGCAAAATGCATTTGTATGAGAAGTGAGCATGGGACATAAGCAGTTCGGCTGTAATGCTCTGTGAACTATAAGGTAAATTCTGAATGGGTTACTTTGTAAATGGACAAGCAAAGTAATGAATTATGGAGGTCATTGAAAGAAATAGTAATAGCAAGAGTGTATAAGAATAAAAGAAGTGAACGTTAAGTAGTTAATCTTTCAAAACCTAAATCGCATACCAGGCTTCATAAATCCTAGAATGTTATACCTTAATGTCGCCGAAACAGTGCGTTAACAATAGCAGGGGCCCACGTTGGGAGCTGCTATAAGGAATAGAACATGTCACAGCGCAGGCGGTCTGAAGACGAGGACTGTTCAGTCATGAATAGTGACAAGGATGGACTATTATGTATATGAGTTTTATCGACCATTCTGCACCTGCTACTTCTAATCGCTTTTCATCTCGAGAAATCCGTGATAACGATCGCTGTCCGTTTTGACAAATAGGCAGGCTTATACGGGTCGCAGTTAGCGACAGCAATGGTAACGCAAAGGTTATTGAATACCGGTCTAAGTGTGTTGTAGCGACTGCGGTAGACTGTGTGCTGAGGATTCGGTCTTTTATCAGAAACATCTCTAGTTTTTTATGATAAAATAATAACTTAGCACACAGGACGTCCTTCAACTGCCAATCAAATCTGTCCGACATAAAAGCAACATTTTATTTCCCCTTTAATAGTTTGCTGTTATGACACTGTGGTAATAATCATGTCATCTTTGTAATTATGGAGATGACATGAGAGACCCCTAAGTTCATGTCTTTCGTCTCTGTTTAGATCTAAAGACTTTATCCAGAATTGACAAGCTTTGCAACTCACAGCTATTTGTAACAGTACTGTAAAAACAAATGTTTATAGCTCCACTATTCAGGGGCGCTCCATGCGCTAGACTATATGATTTTAATGTCATTAAGAACAGAAATTTCGGCAGCAAACAAAACATTGCATAGATGGTGGGCTCACATAGACACACATCTGGACCCAACCAACGGATTCCCATCAATAGCTGAAGAAGCATCCTGTTCAGAGTTTCTGGAACAATCTGCGTCTATAGTGTGGAGCGATGACGGGTGGTAGCGTCCGCGGAACACGATGACGCCACCGTCCATCATTGCGTTAAATACAAATATATATATATATATATATATATATATATATATATATATATATATATATATATATATATATATATATATATATATATATATATATATATATATATATATATATATATAGGGGCCTATACATGCATAAATACATGCCAGCATGAAAACATTCACACCTTATTTTATGAGCTAACATTGCGCCGCAGTCGAGTAGATAAGAATGGTTAGGTCTGCTTCATAAACGAGGAATGCAATATAGAAATGCACATGTAGGGCATGGTAACCAATTGATTGAAGCGCTCGGCTTGTCACGCGCAGTGTAGGGCCTACAGCCTCGAGCCTCTCTTGGGGCAGTCATTGTGTAAAGACCTTCAGCTGTCCGGTTGCTCAGCGTCATCAATATTATTATTATTTTTTGCCCTGAGGTACTTAGTTCCCTTAGGGTCTTAGAGATTAAATTAGTTGTTTCTCTTGAGTGGTTATCCCTCGTCTAAGTCCTGCTGGGCTGATACCATTGAGCCGCTATAGGCCACCGCGTTAAACCGTTGGATGGTGATAGGGATTCTTTGATGTAAAAAAAACTCGCCTCGAGTGGTTCGCGCGTGGCATTAGCAAGATGTCGACGCAATCCTGCTATAAAATCAAGGCCATTGCTGTTGACAGGGCCCAAAGTTTCCAGTTTATTATTATTATTTGACCCAAAGGATGAAATCCAGAGGGTGTGGAAAACTACTTTAGACAAGAGAGAATGCAGGTGTAAGGCTCCTAAAATATTATTATTATCATTATTATCATTATTATCATTATTATTATCATCATCATTATTATTATTATTATTATTATTATTATTATTATTATCATCATTATTATTATTATTATTATTATTATTATTATTATTATTATTATTATTATGTGAAGGTTTATAAAGCGCAAGTTAATATAATTAAATAGGCCTACTCCACAGATAGGTTAGTAGTAGCTCGGCTTATTCAGAGCCATGAATAGGTCACATGAACAGGAAAGTCTTTAATTGCTTCCTGAAGCTTTCAATAGAAAAATCAGGAACACGGATTTCAATGAGCAGCGCGTTCCAGACCATTGGGTAAGAAGCAACGAATGTTCTTGTATACGTCACAGTGGCCCTTCCGGACTATACAACTAGGTCAGGAGATGATGATGCTGGCGCCCAGCCTTTGAATATATGTTTTTGCATTGTACTGAATCAAAAGCTAGGCATATCAGCATAATAGCATAATTTGCATTGAAAAGACCAAGACAGCGGCAGAATGGAAACCGGGTCCAACGCAGAGAAAGCAGTTGACCGTGTTATAGTTGGGCCTCTTGTAAAGAATCTTGTATTTAATGACCTGCTGGACAATGAAGACCTCGCAGGCAAACACTGCTTTAAGTTAATATCAATACTGAGCTACTGCCTAAATTCTATGGATCCGGAAAGAAACGGGTCAATGGCTGTCATGTATTCCAACCCATAAGTTGCTCTTAGCAGATGGAAAACAAAGAGGTTGTCCACCGTTCTTCTTATGGTGCATGCGATCGGTTGCTACCGGTGCGCTTACTTCTATAGATCCGCATTCCTAGGCACTTATATTTCGCTCTGTTATCCACAATCATCTCTGTTTACTATTTCTATGGCTTCGTTACCTGTTTTATATCATTTCCATTCATGGGAAGAGATGACAGCTTTGCAGCGAGCTGTACATTAAATGTTGATGACTATTGTTGATTTTACTTGAGGTATAAAATTAATGATCCCTCGGGGTTACAAATATCAGAGATAGGGTTGGCCCAGAATACTGATTAATACTATTACCTATGTTATTATTTTATTAACATTTACGCGTTGTGTGTGCAATCCGTCAGGAAGAAATATTACGCTAGGAGCTGTTAAATCGGAAAAATCAGGTCCCTTTCTCTGCATCACCAGTGAACATGTTTCAAAGTACTATGGCAGTGTAGCGCAGGATACAGAAGGAGATCCGTTGGAGAAGGAAACTGATCTCACATGAATCTTCAAAGATTCAGCCTCACGGATGAATTCAACTACAGTAGAACTAATTAGGCACAGTATTTCGAAGGCAAGAAAAACATGTGTAGGCCTAGATGACAATATGTAAATCCTGAGTATTTTTTCGGTTTCATATACGGCAGCTTATTCTAACGCGGAACCAGCTGAATTTTCTGTGTGAGCAATATAATAATAATAATAATAATAATAATAATAATAATAATAATAATAATAATAATAATAATAATAATAATAATAATAATAATAATAATAATAATAATAATAATAATAATAATAATAATAATAATAATAATAATAATAATAATAATAATAATAATAATAATAATAATAATAATAATAATAATAATAAACATTGCTTTTAGAGGCACCTTCACACCACACCCCGGAGACGAGGACGGCGTTCTCCAGGCTTAAATACACTTCTTTAATAGTTTCATAGAGCCTGAGGGATTTTCGTACCTCGGGCGTAACAAAAATAATAATGCCATCGCATTTCGTGGCACTTTCACTAATGTTGCGGAGGACGCTCGTCTGATTTTTCAGACATTCAACAACAGATCCTAGCATAATTTTTTAGACTCCTGAGGGATTACATGTACCTCGGGGAAAAATAATAATAATGTTGATATTAATATTAATAACCGTTCTAGATGCCCATTTTTCTGTCTTCGGATAATTTTTTATCACTTGATGGATCATATCTACCTCAGGTAAATAAATTAATAATAATGTTGAATCAAATTATTGCCTTCATCAAGGAAAATAACATAACAATATTATTTTTATTTTTATTTGTTCCGAAAGAGCGGATTAAGGTCACTCGATCTACTATATGGATATTTGAATTAATTATATCTTACTTTATCTAAAGAGGGATATCTTCGCGAACTCAACACCTCTTAATGTAGATTGTACTTTCCTGAACTATGTAGACGAAAGATTATAAGCGCAACGGTTCAGACACAGGGATAGCAATTAAGAACTCAGCTGTAATATAGCTAGGGACATGGCATGATTAGAGCAGCAGTGGTATTTACAGACGTCTGTCTGTCACGTGTAAGAGCTAAGACGTCTGAACAAAACGACATTTAAGAAATATAACAAACTATTAACCAGCCTATTTCTATTTAATTCTACACATGGATTGAATAATCCATACTGAACCTGATAGTGGGTGCAGCCCGAGGTCCAGCCATAACATGTCGGTCGATAGTAGAAGAGTTCACATGTCTTGCTGGAGTTTTTGTAGTTGAAGTTTTCACAGTACGCGTATCGTTGACAGTTCAAGGCGCAGTATAGGACTGAGTCCACGGGCTGAAAATCTGATGGCACAGCCAGAGCACATAGTTCCAATCCAGACGGAACTCCGACGACCACCTGGAACTGGCGCTGGTCACTTACTAGGTTGCATGGAAAAGTAGCACGTACAACTGCACATGAAAAACTCCCAGCGAACAACAAGAGAATATCCATTGCCAATGCTTCCCGTCTTTCACCAATAAATATTAATAAAATGTACTTATTAACCATAGTTATTTTATACAAAATTTAAACGATATATTGATACTAACAACGGTGTAGTTATGCAGGATCTTGCTACCAATGCGCATAAACTAATTTGCACCAGCCCAGTTGACGGAGACATGAGAATGTCAGCAATATGTGGTCGGCTACCGTTTTCGCCATTACATTGATCCGCTTCGTGATCCACTTGCCCTTATAAGAGTAGGTCTTTCGTCTGCACACCATGGTAACTCAGCACAGATGACATTGTTCCTGCACGCTATATTGTTTGGTTGTTTGATCATCGTAAATCAAAGGTTGGCCATGGAGTATAGTATAGGATTATAATAGTATGGAAAGTGCATTTCTGTCGCTGCGTTGGGGCTGGAGGTTTATGGCATGGGAATCATAAATTATTAATCGTAGGTCCGGACGTTTTCGGTTTTGAATCGAACTCAGTGTTGCATGTTGCGAGTGTAGCGCCACGTTGGGTTTATGAAAGGAACCTCATTAGCATTTAGATAGTTTTTATTAGATATCCATGAGTACTGCAATAATCTGGCCAGCCGGTTTTATTGCTGCTAAGCCTGCATTATTTTACTGCATATCCCAGAGCGGTTCAGTGGATAACGTGCACGCTATAGAAGGTCAGTCCGTCCAGTGATTTCTTCTTATTCAAACATTCATCTAAATAAACTGTGATAATGACTGTATAGAATTTACGATGCTAGATTTTGATTGATGTAGGCCTATACGTGCTTGGTTGTAATTATATAATGGCCAGCGTCAATGTAAAGACCAGCTCTATAGAGCATAACCAGAGGCGCGTTTACACGTAGGCGCACTAGGCGCGCGCCTAGGGCCCCCAAATCTCGGAGGGCCCCAAATGAATGAAAAAAATTTCAGTTATAAAAAATAACATTTTTAAATTTTGAATTATTTTAAATAAAACATAGTTTCAATTTTTTACAGTTTAGCATTCCCATAAATGTAGGCTTTATGTTATTGTAATTTATAGCTGTTTTTTTTTTCATTTGGACTATAACAAGTTCAGAAGGGCCCCTAAAATGTTTTCTCCTATAGGGCCCCGTAATATGTTTGCGCCTAGGGCCCCGTTTTCTGTAAACGCGCCTCTGAGCATAATGATATTAACGATAGGCCATGTGGAACTGTTTACTGTGTCCTGAATCAGCCTGAATATGCTGGGACTCAGTTGAAGATTTTGAATTAATGGTTGGCACTAGGTCGTTCGGTTCCAAGCAGACGATTTTTTCCACCTTATCTGGGAAGGTAATCTTGATCTGGCCATAATTTTCCGAGTTGAAACGGGAAATAATGAAACTGGAACAGAGTGAAACGAAATAGGGCCTATGGTGAAACAAAAACTGAGAGAATGAAACTGGAAGAGAGTTAAACGGATCGAGAATGGAGGAACGGGAGAGAATGAAGCAGGGAGAGAGTGAAACGTGGAGAGGGTGAAACTGAGTTAGATGAAGAGATGGTAACGGAGAGAGAGTGAAGTATATATAATAAAAGTGTATTGTTTAGCACTTTGTGTGTTAAGGTCCTTACACAACGACCGTCTTCGTTAAGGGCGAACAGGCAACATCCGGTTCATATAGAACGCTCAACCAATCGAACTGACGTTGCACGAGCGACTGGTTCGGCTGCTGTATGAGGCTGCGCGAAACAGACTCATGACGTTAACATTACAGACCATATTCGTTGTGCTGACATGTAGCAGTTGTTGTCTTGAAATAAGGCGTAATGAATAGACTGGAAAACAATAGCGTGCAATCGCTGTTAAGTTCTTTAGATTTGTCTCTGAGACAGCCAAGCAAGTCTTTATGCGCGGTATACAACTATACACTGCTTGCATAAAGCAACAAGTAATTGGTGCATTTAATATACGCGGATAATTATTAACTCTGAGAGAGAGAGAGAGAGAGAGAGAGAGAGAGAGAGAGAGAGAGAGTCAGACAGACAGACAGACAGAGACAGAGACACAGACAGAGACAGAGACAGACAAACAGACAGACAGACAGAGAGAGAGAGAGAGAGAGAGAGAGTCAGACAGACAGACAGACAGAGACAGAGACACAGACAGAGACAGAGACAGACAAACAGACAGACAGACAGACAGAGAGAGAGAGAGACAGAGACAGAGACAGAGACAGAGACAGACAAACAGACAGACAGACAGACAGACAGAGAGAGAGAGAGAAGTTTACGTGCATATTCATTCTTCTTCGTTTATTGATCACAAAATTGTTGACAAAAGAAAATACAGTTTGACATGAAAATTTCTACTATTGGGGAACAAACGGTAGAAGCAGAAGGCGACCAAAGTCCAGATTTAATTGCGTCAACAATTTACAAGCAGTACCGATGGCGACGAAGAGCAGTCTATGTTGCTAATTAAACATGCAGTAATGTCTTAACTATGGAAACAATTGGTTCATAAACATCACTTACTAAACAAAAAGTGAAACTCATTGTCCTATTTGCTTCAAGTCTTTTGTCGATCCCGGGGAGGGGGTCGGCTTGATCCCTCAAATTCATTACCATAGTCCTACACCAAACTACTCCATTTTGACCAATACTATTAGTACTTAAGCTAAAACTACAACTGAAAGCTCTCTTTAATTTATATTATTTAAATTTTTTCGATGTCATGTTTGCATCATAGTTGACTTCTGGTCATTGTAGAATCCTGACGTAGTATGGAAGTTCAGTAACTTCACTTAAAAATAACGAAACTTGGAAGTAGTAGTTATTGTGATTGTTCTCTGTATGTGAATCAGAGCATTCATTTTGCATACTCCGATAAATTCTATCCACTGCGAGTCGTTTGCAACGTGAGCAACAAATCGCGAATAAAAAATAATTGCAGCTTAGTAAATTTTTATTATTTATATAGATTTCCGACCCCCTGCTTCTTTTTGACATATCGGACTTTGGTGAAACTTAACTAAGATATGCAATAATGTACAAATTACAGTCTTTTATGTTATCGTTTAAGAATTTGCACAGTTGTTTTTTTAAATACCGTAAATGTAAGGTGGACCAACATTGAATGTGAATATATCAGTGCTGTCGTATACGGCGCATACAGACATTGCTTTATAAAATGTCAGATGACAATTACAATTAAAATATGTATAATTACAATTGAAATATATACAATTGTGAACATGTCATGCATAGCACTTTGTATCGATTGGTAAGACACGCTATGAATCCTAATCACAAGTTACCATTATGTTGATATGCAATGCCGGTTGATTGTTTCCAATTCAATTTTTAATATAAAAAACAGTTGCATGAAAACTACAATTGCATAAAAGGCACATTATAGGAAAAGAAAAAAGTCTATCCATGCACCTGTCTTCGGATTTCTATCAACTGCATTCGAACAATGAACGAAATCCGCGATTCCGGAAGGCAAATCAAATATTTTTATGCACATTAAGAATATAAGTTTCCTGTATGTATGCATCTATCTATGTATACGCATCAAAATACACCTATTAGCTAAGCGTCATGTGTAGCCTATAGTATCCAAAACTTTTGTCTTCAATTCATAATGGTGCTGCTCTGAATGAGGGCGAGATTTTAAGTAAAGTGCTGAGTCTTCAGCGTTACTGTTGAATTTCTTTGGTAGAGTACATTCGTGCGCCTATATAGACCCTACACATAAATACATAACAATAGGGCAACATGTCTCTCTGGCAATCGATGCTTTTATTTCCGCATTTCTTAGTTCCAACTAGGCAGCAACCAGGGGAATAGATATATGTTGCAATACAAAGCCTAGTGTGTTTGGTTGATTTGGTGAGCTAAAGACCAATTAGAACTCATTAAAACTGAAAGGACAAAAACATCATAAAAAGCCATTTAGTGTTTCCATTTGTGTTCACCATGAACCTCAACCGATGTGACACACACACAAAGCGAACAGTTTGACCAGGTCGCTGCTCTAATGGACACGCCAAGGAGAACATAAGATTCCGAGAAGGAGTAGAAGTTTAGCTTTGCAGGTTTAACTTACGTTGAAATATAAAGCTACAGCAACAGTTGGCAAGAGTTTTCATAACTAGGCCTATTACCATCATATCGTTAGTATTTGCAAACTTGAGCACTAGTCTAGTGCGTCAAACTTTATGCTTAGTTGTAATACAGTGACAGAGATTGTGACTATAACTTTTGAAACTGTAGGAATGAAAATGCTCATAGCGTGTTTCTTATTGGCAACGCGTGTCTTGTCTATGACCGGTGCGTTGAATTGTCGCCAGTTTATTGTGGCTGAAAAAGTGTCAGGGAGGATGCTATGTGCGCTGGAACCGGCTTCAACCACGATCTTCTTTGACTCTGTCTTGGACTGCGCACTCAGATGCCAACGGTTTCCAGACTGCGAGAATTTCAACTATGATGAACGAGACAAATCCTGCGACATCTTTCTCGACCAACCGAAATGCTATGGACGGATTCCCGGATGCACACATTACCAGGTTTAATGAACTTAGTAGATTAATAACTTACTCTCTCTGTCTGTCTCTCGCAATTTGTCTTTTCTTGCCAATGTGAAGACTTCTCGCTAGTTTGAAGAGAATACTTCATTTCAGCATCGTCTTGTCTCGCAGAGACCTACGAGCTCCCATTTGTAGTTTTTAATTATTTAATTGCTAAGGCCGGAGTTTTTATGTTTGACAGATTCCTAGCGTTTCAGGTACGTATTCCTATGTTGTCAAACCTGATTTTTTTTTCATTCTGTAGTACTCCGCTGTGGTGGTAGTAGAGATCATGGCCGCCGACAGAAATTCCGGGCCCATAGGCAGAGCAATCACGAGCCCCCTAGGCAGAGCAGTCGCGGGCCCCTAGGCAGAGCAGTAACGGACCTCTAAACTATCTTTAGGCTTTATATAAATAAAATATCGTAGGGTCGTACGAATAAAAAACACAAATTGAAATAATAAAAGTGCGTGTACGACCGTATATATATTCAAATGCTTGAAGTATAAACTGATTGTAGTTAAGCGTCAGATAATATATTTTAAAGGCATAAATCATAAACTTTGTATAACTGATTATAATATTTTTCATAAGTTGATTGCGGGCCCGGCCCGGGCCCCTAAAAAGTCGCCGGGCCCCTAGCCATTCGCACCCGTGACTCCGCCCCCCATCTCGGCGGGCCTGGTAGAGATGGTAGTGGTAGCAATAAAATACAGGTGGAGAGTTCCAGATGGAGCGACCGGCAACTGTGAATCAACGTCGGCCAAAGACAAGACGTGTACCAAGAACAACATAGGCCCTACTTTCCAGCAGATGCTGATCGAAGAGGGGAGCGACCTTTAACAGAGTTGCAAGGTGCGACTATGGAAGATAAGTAGGATGGCAGATGGTCTGCACGTGCGATTTGAGAGATAGGAGACAAACCAGGTGATGATAGTGCCAGAGACGCCCAGAGATTGTTGCAAGACCTTACGTAGGGTATACAGTGATCTACACAGTCAACAGCAGCAGAGATATGTAGGGGTACTAAGGCAGTCACATATACCTTGTCAGCAGTAAGAACGAGGTCATAATAGATTTTCAGGACGGCTGTTTCCGTGGAGTGGAATTACCTGAATCCCGACTGAAGAGGCGGAAGCAGGTTGTTTGCAGAGAGGTAAGAATACAGCTGAGTGCGAACTACTCTCTCTATCATCTTGGATAGGAAGGAGACATTAAACCTATGATTAGAATAGAGAGTGGGATCAATACCACTCGAGACAGGAACGATAACACTGCCCTCTTCTGAGGGTGAGGAAGTATACCTGTAGAAACAGAAATGTTAATCAGGAGAGCTACGGTAATTGCAAAGAAGTGAGGTTGAGATTTTAGAATCCATGTAGGCACAGGGTCAAATTCAGTGTTTGGATGAAAATTTCTTCAGTAGGTCAGCAATGTAATCAGGAGTGACAGGGTCAAAGGTTGATGGTGAAGTTGTAGTAAGGATAGGTGTCTCAGGAGGAGGAGAGTTTACAGTGCTAGCTCTAACATTTTGAACTTTATCTAAGAAAGAATGTAGCAATTCGTCTGGTGTGCCTGCTTGACAGTCTGGAGCAGCAGGATGGAGAAGGGAATTCAGAATTGTCCAGGTGTTTTTGCTTCCCTGTGCATCGCCAAGTCGTCTACGTATGAATTCGACACGCTTGTTCTGGAAGATAAGTCGTTGGTGTTAACATGAGCTGTTGCTGTTAATGCAATGTTAATGAACATCACAAAGTCCTACGTATTTACATTAAATTAATAGCAACAGCTCCTGCTACCACTACCATCTCTACTACCACTACAGCGGTTACCTCATACCGTCGTTGTTGTTGATGGTGGTGGCGTTCATGTAGCATAATCTAATCCTACCCTAATCCATACAATACTCTGCCTTCCAAGCTTTCTAGTCCTCAACGAAGCCCGCCGTGACAGCAGTTCTGCCTCTCTGGCAAACGAACTCGGACCTCCGATGGACATCGAACTCAGGACACGACGCAGCGCTGATGAATGAGCTGATGCTTTGCGCTTAGCTTTAGAGTAGTGTTTTAGAAATTTGGAGTTTACGATTACGATGTATTTTGAACAGTGATAACATCCGAGTATTTGATTTTGCAGCTACAGATTGATCAGCCACTGAACGGTAGGCTTGTAAAGTTATTATGATGTTATAAACTTGCTTAAATTTAATTTCTACTTAGTATGATTGTGATAATAAATATAAAAGCAATATTGTTCACCACACAACTTATTAATAATTGTGTGGATGTTTAGCGAGATTCAGAGATACGGCGACAGAGAGACAGATGAGAAGGAGAGAGAGAGAGAGAGAGAGAGAGAGAGAGAGAGAGAGAGAGAGAGAGAGAGAGAGAGAGAGAGAGAGAGAGAGAGAGAGAGAGAGACAGACAGACAGACAGACAGACAGACAGACAGACAGACAGACAGACAGACAGACAGACAGACAGACAGACAGACAGACAGACAGAGACAGAAGAGAGAAACAGAGAGACAGAAGAGGGAATCAAAGAGCGAGATCGGCGAAAAAGGAAACGATTTTCGAATAATTGAAAAGGAAGTAGCGAGATAGGAAAATGATATGTTAGAGCGGGATGGTTGGATGGTGAAAACCTCGCGAAGCTACTTGAGCTGGAAATATTGTAAGGAGTGTTGCATTGTAGGGAGGTATTGTAAGTATTGTAGATTAGCGATAGGGCTTTGAATTGGATGCGCTCAGAGATTTTCATCTAGTGGAGTTATTTAAGGACGGAAGTGCTACGATGATGCTTGGATGTCCTGGTAACAGCTCGGGCGAGTAAATTTTGGATGAGTTGAAGACGCTTCATATTTTTTAATTAGAGGTTGTGTTTGAACATTGCATTCAAAGTCCTCAATGCAACGCATACAAAGGACTCTAAACATGGTTTCTATTATCAACTCTATTTCGAACTACCAAACGTAGTTTGCATTCTGCGTGTGCGTGAGAACTTGCCAGTGGTGAATTTTCCAGTGATTATAAGTAAGTAAGTATATTCTTTATTACACCATTAGCAAACGCACAGTAGCTTGAAGCATTGAATGTTAAACATGGAATTAATAAATCGAAATAAAAATTATAAAATAAGTAAATAAGTAAGCGTTTTCTTATCATTTATACCGTAACCTGGTTATGTAACCCTTCCCTGTCAGAGGATCACATTGCGGTATCTCACGATTATGCGAGCGAGGCCGAAGAGAGTATACGGATAATCGTATTGGAGGGAGCAAATCATGGAGGACAAGCACTGGGTTCCGAAGGATTGCAGCAAAGAGAGCATCATCCGCCTTAGAACACAACAGGTCAAATGTAGGAGTATCAGTTGGCAGATACCCTTGTCGCTTAAGTTTACGTATCAAAGCAGACAAGCGCGCGCTTTCTGTCTCTCACGGCCATTGGTAAATCTCCACCATACTGGAGATGAGTACAACATTCCTGCCACTGTGGTGGAACGTACAACATCATGGAGGCGGCTACCAGTTAATCCATGCGAAGTCAGGACTCGCAGAGCAAAAAAGGATTGTTTAGCTTTGCAACAGATGTTAATGTCATACATTCTTTTTCAAGAGGAACTTCTTGTTCTTAACATTGCTCATGAGGAGCGCCTTCGAAAAGTAACTAGAGGAGGCATAAACTTACATACGAGCATACATGCAAACACACATATATGCGTACATAAATATACACGTCAATGTATACACAATACATACTGTAAGTACATTGATACAGACATACAAGTACGCAATGACTTGTATGTTTACAATAGAAAATACTGTTTGTTATTATTTTGTCTTGAATTGTTTTGAATCATTCGCAATTAAGCGGCCGATATTCACTATGCACTTATTCATACCCATATCTTACAAAGTTCAAACCTTAATACTGATTTATCCCAACCCGAATTCTACGAGTTCAGCATTAACGGAGCAGCATCTTTGAATCGTGAAGTTTAAGAATTCGACTTTTACAGTTTAACGTGTAAGTGATCAAGACATTAGAGCGCAAAAACGTCTTAGAGTTCGAAGTCTTTCATTTTAAAGTTTGTGAAATAAAATTCTTCAGTTCAAATTGCGTGTGCATAAGCATCATTTAAGTTTAAATCTTTATAAGTCAACGTCTGAGATTTAAAAATCTTAGAGATCAAAGCATCATCAGAAAGTCAGTGACTGCTTAATCAAAAACATGTAGATGCATCTTTACCTTGTTCCAGAATTAATCACTACCGACAATTGTTCTTTGCCGTTTACATACGATGGACAACTGTACAACACCTGCGCACGTAATCTAACAGGTTGCAGCGCCTGTCTCTTGAAGGATCGAGCCCTTGCATATTGCAAAGCACCAACAGGTGGGCGAGAAATTCATTCTCATTCTCATTAAGCGATTACCTTAACTGACTGACATATCCGTGCATGCTAGACGGGTACGAAACATTGGATCAGATTACTCGAATCGTTGCGCTATTATATATATGCCAAAAATAATGTAAAGTAATGTAATGTAATGTACAAAAATGTAATGTAAAGGATGGATAGAGAATACATCGACTTTCAAATTGTTGCATTTGGCTGCATTTTAGTTGACCTTTTGAATCCTTACGTCAACATCAGCTTGATGATTCCATCGTTTTCTGAACCAACTCTAGTGTCATCTTTCAACAACTGGATCGTAATTCAACAGAGACTCAACATAAGTAACTACTTCAACCAGAACTGGATCCTCTACAAGAACGGTTTCGGCAGCATTTCCGACAATCATTGGCTCGGCCTGGAAAAGATCCATCAGCTAACCTCCAGCGCCAGCTACCAACTGCGCATCGAAGTTGATACTGGAAAATGGTTCTCGGCTGAGTACAACTCATTCTTAGTGGACTCGGAAAGCATGAACTACACCATTAACGTGTTCGGGTACGTTGGAGATGCAGGAGACTCCCTAGTATATCAGAATGGAAGAGGGTTTTTTACGTTCGACAGAGATGACGCAATCCACTGTTCTTCCTATTACGGTGGTGGCTGGTGGTATTCCAACTGCGGTGAATGCGATCTGAACGGGAAATTTCCCTACTGGGGCACTCTGTCCGACGTCTACAATTTGAACGCTAATGCCATAGCAACACGCATGATGATCAAGCGCAGTTAAATCGACTGAACGGATTCACAAATGCATACATTTAGTCAAACAGACAGACTATTCAACAATCATATATATCTACGGAATGACTAATAGATGTAGAGTAGATAGATAGATTGTCGCACAGTGAATCAGACGACCTTTGATCAGAAATGACGAATTGTTACAGTGCAGTCACAGAACAAGAGGTAAAATAGCATGCGGACAGATTGCAACATAGATTGTTTGTACAGTCGTATGGACGCGATGTAAATTTACCGGTAAATATTTGCGGTTAAAATCCTGATTTTTTACCTGTCGATTTGGTAAAATATGGTAAAAATGGTAAAAACTATTTGTGATGTAATACCTTTGTTATGTTCCCCAAAGGTGTGTTTAGTCATTTATGGGCCTACTGAATTGCTGAATAGGCAGTTTGTTTCCCATAAAATACATTACTTGCCACCAGGCCCGTAGCCAAAGGCAAAATCAAGACGAGGCAAATCCCCTCCCTTCCGTTCCTCTCCGCTTCCCTATACATACCTCTCATTTTCCTCTCCTCTGCCCATCCATGCTTTCTCTGTCCCGCCCTATCTCCACCCTATTTCCTGCCTTCCCCTTTCCAAACCTTTCCCTATCTTCCTCAGCCCCTTCCCTTTAAGTGAGGACTGTGGGGGTTTCGGGGTATCACCTCCGGATGCTCGTAGGTGAGTTTTAGAGCATTTTGAAGCCAACAAAAGCAGTATTTTAAAGTACCTAAATATGTTTTGGAATGTTCTGCAAAAGCCTGTCTGCAACTATGACCTGAAGCCAAAGCAAGTTTTTGAAGTAAACATTACATTTTGTGGATTTTTTTGCAGGACTCTAATTGTGTTGTTCCAGTGCCGGCCTTAGGATATTTCGGGCTCCGTGCAGACACTGCAGAGTATACTGTACGGGCCCCCTTGACACAAGCGAAATTGTTTTCATTTTATTTTAGTAGATTGTTGACAAGTAGGGGCCTAAAACAAGTCAAATTTAACTACACGAGAATTCTGGGACATAGAGGAAGTTGACTTAATTTTATTGACAAAAGAGAAGATTTAATCGAAACCATAATATTATTATTAGGGTGTCTTGTTCGTGTTAATTTCTGTGACATTTTCGGCCCCCCCCCCTAAGTTGCGGGCCCCGTGCGACCGCACGGTTCGCACGCCCCTAAGACCTGCACTGTGTTGTTCTAACTTCTAAGGTACATTTCAATCTACTACATAACAAATACCTGCACTGTAAAAGTTGTGTTACACAAAAGAATGTAATGTAAGTTATGTGACAAAATAAAAAGTTAGTTCTTGATATTCGACAAATAAAAAACTGAAAGTAGTCGTTTTTTAGGTTGTCGCCTCATCATGATCTTGACCTGTGGCCGACTAAGTCTTCTAATCCTGGCTTATTTGAAGTTATTTCTTAAACGAAATTCGTAATAATTGTGATTTAAAAAACAGATGGCTAATCTTTTAATAATGTTCGATTACCGTGGCTAATCTTTTAATAATGTTCGATTACCGGAACGTATACGAAAGAAAGCAAAATGACGATTTGTAATTATTGTGTAGGCTGGTTCCATAGTTACCTAGAATGCGTACATACATATTATAAAGGTCAGCAGTAATAATATTATTATAATAATAATATAATATGCTCAATAATATTATTTAGACCAGACGCTTGGAGAAGAAGTCAGACAAGGTAATCAAACTTATAAAGTGCCACTCAAAGGCCAAGCGCAGACACCAGCCTATGCACGAGTGCTACATCAAATCAGAGGAGGTTTCCAGAGAGTGGTCCAAAGAAAGGTCCGAGTCCGGTTCCAGAGGGCCAGTTCAAGACAGGAGGCAGAGCAGCTGTAAAGGCGAGTGTCTTTTAGAGCGAGAATTGGAAGGCAGAGGATCAGATAAATCAGGGTAGGATTACGTGAAAAGGTGATACTTCAGTTTTGAGTGGATAGCCCGGGAGGTGATGAGGAGGAAGGTGGAGGACGGGTTGCAATGATGATGGAGGAACTGAGAATCTGCGGAATTCAGAGGGGAGATCGTTCCAGAGGCGTGATGCCGTGTTGGATGTGGCTCGGTTGGAGAACTTCAGATGAATAATTATACTATAGTGACTGCAGGGGTCGAGAAAGACTGAGATAGGAGGAGGATTGGGTGGGGCGGGTTTCCTGAATGGTGAAGAGATCACGGAGGTACTTGGGCTGGGAATATTGTAGGAGTTGTAGGTTAGTGATAGGACTTTGAAGTGGATTCGCTCTGGGATTTTTAGCCAATGGAGTGATTTAAAAACGGGAGTAATATGATGACGTTTGGGCGTTCTATAGTGACCGCTCTGACTAGTCAGTTTTGGAACAGTTGCAAAAGCCCTCCAATCTCCGTCAGCTGTTCTCCGTCCAACCAGTCCGCTCAACCCGCTCCTCTTCTGCCCTAACACTACTTCGCCCTTCCGTCAGCTCATCGCTGAAATTTGCGATTCGTTCCATAGCCATATCAGTCCCACCTCTTTGGAACAAACTTCCACCAGTACTACGAGAAATATCAGATCCATACTACGAACTCACCAAAACCTCACCTCCTGCTATCTCTCCCCAGGTCTTCCATTCAAAACTGAAAACATTGCTCTTTCACAAGTCTTATCCTGATTCATCCCCTTCCCCTCACCTCACTCGCCGTTTCGACCCCAAGCACCACCCTCCTTACCGTCTGACTGTCTGCCTTTTGGATCTTGACCTGGCACTGATCCCCATCCCTAGCCCTCATTAATTTGTATGATAAAATATCTAATACCATCGATAACAATGAGTACTCTATTGGCATTTTCCTCGACCTTTCCAAGGCATTTGATACCGTAAATCACGTTATACTCCTTCACAAACTAGCTAATTACGGTATAAGAGGTATTCAACTGGAATGGTTTAAGAGTTATTTAAGTGGCAGGTTACAATATGTGTACTGTAATGGTGCCGCATCTGATACTAAAAACATTAAATTTGGGGTTCCCCAAGGTTCTAACCTTGGACCTCTGCTCTTCCTGCTTTTCATTAATGACTTGCCTAATGTATCGTCTATCTTATCTTTTATACTATTTGCTGATGACACGACCTTATTTTATTCGGATAAATCCTTCTTAAACCTTGTTCGTACTGTTAACACTGAACTTTGTCTCATATCTGAATGGTTTTTAGCAAATAAATTATCCCTCAATGTTGATAAGACAGCCTTTATGCTTTTTAAATCGCGCAGAAAGGCTGGGCCGTCGGATAACTCTATTAGTCTTACTATAAATGATTATAAAATTAACCAAGTTCATAGCACTAAATTTCTAGGAGTGATAAATAATAGACCAGCATCTAACCTGGGACTCGCATATTAAGAGTATAGCAAATAAGGTTGCAAAAAATACAGGAATAATTTATCGTGCCTCAAACAAACTACCGCCAGGAATACGCACCCAATTATATTATTCGCTTATTTATCCCTATCTATCCTACTGTTGTATAGTGTGGGCCTCCACCTACGCCTCGAGGCTTCACAAGTTGGGTCTTTTGCAGAAAAGAGCCATACGTACTATTAGCGGAGCTCCCTGGGGCGCGCATACCGATCCAATATTCACTTGTTATAAAATACTAAAAATTGATCAAATCAGGAGTTATCAAATAGGACTACTTATGTTCAAACTTACAAGAAATCTTCTACCTGCTATACTTAAGAAACTCTTTAAAATAGGCTCTGACATCCATTCCCATGACACTAGGAGTGCCACCAAATATAGGCCAGCTTTTGCACGCACAAACACACGAAAATTCTCAATCAATGTTTCTGGTCCTCAAATATGGAATGCTCTTCCCCTTTCACTTCAGCAGGTGGGGACTCTTCAGAGCTTTAAAAAATCACTGCGCCATCACTTACTTAATTCTAATACTTGAATTGTGTATTATAGTAAATGTATGATCCAATCCCTGTCTATTATTACGCTGAACCTTGATAGAATGTCCGATCCTTGGCTTAGTACCATTCCTTATCGTTTTGCCCCATTGGACTGAGTCTCTGACAGTTGGTTTTTTACCTTCTTCTTTTCATATGTGTTTTTTTTTCTTTATTTCCTGCGTTTTTTATAATTTTGTTCATTGCCCAAGTGTGGCAATGGTAGTTAAGACATTTATTCGCTGTATATATAGGCAAAATAATTTAGGTTTACAAGATGGTTCTTGTTTCGCGCCATTGTATATTAGCCTTGTAGATAGGTGTCCCTGCTAGCGGGAGTTTTTTTCCTTTTTGGGACATCCTTTTGATACCAGCTTGCTATGTAAGTTTATTTGTTTGCTCTTCAGATTGTGATTATTGGTTTCAATAAACGAGTTTTGTCATTGTCATTGTCATTGTCATTGTCATTGTCATTGTCATATCTCACCCACCCACCCACCCACCCTAACGATTCTGATTTGATTGAGCGCCTGTGAATAAGCTGGTTCCCGCGACTTCGCTTTTGTGGGCGCTGTAGAAATTTCGAGATTACGATTACGATGCGGTTCGAAACGCTTGATTTGGGTTGATTCAAAGTTCAGGAAGAGGGAATTGCAGTAATCAAGCTTTGAATGAACAATGAAGGTAGCAATGGTGGAGGCAGCTTGAAGGTTTAGCATGGGCCGGATGCGTGATAGGTCACGAATGTGCATAAAGCAGGATCGCGAGAGGTTGGAGATGTGGTTAGAGCGGAGACGTAACTTTGGTCTAGAAAGTGAGGGTACCAAATTTCGTATCGTTTTCCCTTCAAAACTACGATTCCACGTATGTCAATCCCGGGGTTACGGGATTCCAAAAAAGGTCTCGGGATCCCGATCCCGGAATTACATTCCCTAGTACTGATGCTTATGATGGAATTCAGGCTGGTGGGTGATTGAGCAGTTTGCCTCTTTAGTGCATAATTATGCATGTCCTATCCAAGGCTGAGATTGAGCTGATGAGCATTTGGCAGGACCAACGGAGCTGCCTGAAGTTGTCGAAAACGTCCGTGTTTGATCCTCGGGCCAGACTTTCTTGTGCCAGTTTTAACCTTTTCGTCGGATCACCGCTGCTTACAGTCGAACTGACACGGTTTCTTCTTGCATGGAATTCCTAAGATGACCTAGAAAAGGCGTAACTTTTGGTCTATAGAAAATGGGGATACCAAATTACGTATTGTTTTCCACTCGCGACTTCTAAATAACTATAATGTCAAACGTTAACGCGCCGTAGGCCTACTTTTAAGATTGGGCTAGGATAGCTGTATACTGTACAAGACTCTGCATTTTAGTCAACTTTATTGTTTTCAGTACTAAGTCTTGTTAATTCCCAAAATCTCTCTGTGTTCAACCAGGTCTTCTGAGTTTCATTCTGAATATTCCCACGTGGACAAGGGTTTAGCCTACAAGCGCCTTTTCTGTTCATGCCGTAGGCTATGGGACTCTTTTCCGGCAAAACGTTGCTCCGCAAAGTCTGTTCTAGCCTTCCAATCTCAAATAAAAACCCATATTTTGTGGACTCATTTCTTCCGTAGGCTGAGTCGGTGTCGTCTTGGACACCCTTCCTGGTTTCGACCAGATTCGCCCTGGAATTGAGCATTGGGCTATGACATTAGCGCTAAAGAATTCTTTTTAACTAGATTACATCAGAACTTGCCCGAGACATCGATGTCTAAATATAGATATCAATGGACCGAGAGCAGAGCTCCTGAAGACAACTATATGACGTAATAACTGATGTCTAAATATAGATATCAATGGCCCGAGAGCAGAGCTCCGGAAGACAACTATATGACGTAATAATTGGGTGGCGACGTCATCCTGCAGCGGCCATGATAAAGATGGTGTTTTATTATAATACTAATTTGGTAATGTCTGGCCATAATTTTGTGGTCAGTGTGGTCACATTATAATGTTTAAACAACGTTCAAACACCACAACTTTCGGGCTTAGGTCAACGTATTCCCGACACTTGGAATGGAAGTTAGCCTATAGTACACGCGGTTTTTGAACTGGAGCTAGTTAGGACCACAACTACACTTTTTACACTAGATGTTTCTGTACTACTAACCGTATATCCTGCACATTATACATACAACATATGCCTTTTAAGTGTAGTATGAACATTGCATTTGCCAATGACTTTTGCGACTATTAGTAAACGATAATTAGTATGGGCTTGGTGAGCTGTAGGAAGGAGTATCACGTCCCGATCTCTAGACCCCAGGTTTTAGGCCTAACAATGACAGTGTCTGTTAAAACCAGACATAGGTTTGAAAAATCAGATTATTTCACCTAATGAACGCTGCCAATTCTTGTTGATGCGGTGAACAAAATGTATAAAGGAGCCGAAAGAGACCGCCAAAATGGCTTCAGTCTGATGACTGATTTACAAACACTTAGTCCGGATGCGCGCAGTTTTGATGCAATCCGTAAACGGCTAGAGTTTATTGATAAAAGTCTTTAACGCACCGCATGTGTGTTTTAGTACTCTGCATCAAACTTCGATATCCAGGAAGACACGTGCTTTAGGCCATAACGAGCTGCATTGTGCCACGCCTGGGTAGTTCGACGCATTTGGCATTCATTCTTTCTGTTCCAATACTAGACTGGCTCTGTGAACAGAGCGCCAATATTCTTTGGCAGTTGCAGAAGCGGAATTTGAATTCTATAGGCAAGCATTTGCTCACGTGCATCCTACAGGTTTTCAAGCATGCACGGATTGCACCCAATTGGTGGTATATATTTAATTATATAGCGGTCGGGATCCGATAGGTAATTCTTACGTATAGAGGCTGCCTATATTGATATTTCCGCGATAACTATCAGGCATCCGTCAGTAGAAATTTCAACAATTCACTTCGTCGAATAACATCACCTGAGAGGACGAGTTCTTCACGTAATTCAACAGGACCTACTCACTCGCCTTCTTCTTCTTCTTTCACACTTCTTAAATTGCTGTCTCAAAACCAAAAGTACACGACTTGATGAATTTCGTTAGGCCTACTTAAAGTAGGCCTAAGCTAGCTGTTGACGGCTTGCACCATAGCCAGCCAAATCGCAACAACAGAAGCAAATAATAAGTAATTGAACGGAACCCAATTTGGCCTACCATGAAGTTATGTGGATACATATAAACAGACATAAACATCCATATCCCATACATAGGCCTTCACAAAAACTCCGGCAAGGATATGGGGAGAAGCTAAGAAGAGCAAAGGCAGCTGGAGCAATGTCAGTTTTCTCGAACATTTGGAGTAGCCGAGAGATTAGTTTGCCCGCCAAGGTGAAGATCATCAAATATATATTCCGTCTTTTACTATGAGCGTGTGAATCATGGACACTACACAAGCAGGACAAGGATAAATTGCTGGATTTGAGATGAGATGCTACAAGAGGATCCTATGCATTAGATGGCAGGAAAAAAATATATAATAAAGAAGTGCTAAGAAGAGTTCCGTCTTTTCCCCGGCCCACCAGAAACATCATACAACAAATATAATGGAAAGCGAGATCAATTTCTTTGGATATGTACATGTAGAGAGAAAGCCACGCAATGCACTACATGCAAGATTCAAATGAAAGAGAAACAAAGGCAGACTAAGACTACGCTGGATAGATAATATAAATGATGACATATCATCACTTTGACTACACTAAGGGGAGTAATAAACTCGACAAGTCACCGAGGACAATGGAGATCAGTTATTCGTACCCATCGCCGCCAAATGGCTAGCGTCAGGAACTGATGATGATGACAACGATGATAGCCAACATTACTAGTGCAATGTTCCTCTTACTACTACGATTAGTGTGATACTCAACAATTCAGTGTCATGGAAATAGATCAACGATAGTTAGCCTGCTGAATGATCTAGCTATTGCAAGGTTTCTATATGCCTCACGGAATTCGTCTGGGTATGCGACTGCTTTTCGATCTGTCGTAAGGAAAACAACCACAGCCGTTGTTAACGAAATTCCTAGCACATGATGTGGGAAGCATAACCGAGTATATTAACGGCGTGGTACAGATGTCAGCCGCTGAACGTAAAATCCCACAAGCAGAGCATGATGTTTCGCATGATCTATCATATTGTATCGTTTTCTATTATTTAGTATACGGTTTGTCTTCCACCAATATGGAAACAAGCTGAAGGGATTCAATAAAAACAGCAATACTGAGAATCAATCAGCTGTAAGAATTTTCGAGTCTTTCAAGAATCATATTGGTGAAATTTCTCATAAAACTATTTATACTGCAGAGTCGATTGCAATATAAAATTCGACGATGAAAACAATATTCCATGATGAACGGGGCAGTTGCTTCACATGAGTTTTTACGCATAGGCAAACAGGGTACCGGGTACATTTAATATTTAGTATATAGGACTACAGGTAAAACAAGTATGGAAAAAGCCTCAGCACTTTGATCTGCGCATTTATTCGGTGAATACACAACCTCGACAGCTGAAGAACCTGTTGTTCCTTGGTTGACTGTACGCTTACATAAGCTTATCTATTAAGTTAGCCACGGTATGTAATAGCAAATTTACACGGGTGTCTTCGTGGGCTTGCCACTGATGACTCTCATAGTTTTGTGTGAATTGTTTTGCTAACTGATCCAATTTCATTTCTTAATGACATTTAACATTATTTACGTTAGTTCAGAGACGATCCTGGTTAGTTTACTCTTGAAGTGCCGTACGTCAATCTTCAGTTACAATTTCCGAGAAGCGAGAGGCGACGCATCCTATGCAGGACATATAAAGGTCACGTGTCACACGGTCATAATTGCTACATACGAGATTGCTATTGGGAAACTACATTTAGCAGAAGATCATAAACAAAGACGTCAATTAGAAACTATGTTGAGATTGAGCTCACACGAGGGTGACGACATATGAGATTGTGGGGGGGGGGGGGAAACAGCAACAGCTGCAGATGTTCGATGGATATATTCACTAATTGTTACATCCTGCAGTTAGCTGATGTGAAGGAAGTTGACGTGACAATGTATGCGGCGACTGGTGGAGTTGCAACAACGGGCGCAGGTGTTTGTGGGAGATATGCGCTGCTGCAATTTTTACAATCATTCGATATGAAGGGCGGAGCTGGAACCACTTCAAGTCAATTGTAAGACCACCAACACTACTGTGTATGCAATGTGAATGTTCACTTTCTCATATCATGTATTGATATGGCGACACCAGATCATCGTCTAGTGACAAGGTGTTAATCGATGGCGCTAAGAACCTATACAAATTCAACCTGCCCAACAACCATTTCAGGAAAGACTCGAATCCGGCACTGCGTGCATTGGTTGCTACTGGAGAGCATCGCGATCATGCGAAAATGATGCTCATAATATAAAAGCTTGTGTAACAGCGCGAACTCAAACCACGAGACCTGCCTACAATAATTTATAATGGTGGAAAATTTTATTTTCATGTGACGCAAAGCAACTACCAACAAGACACTTGACACTTTCGACATATGGTGCGTCAGGAATATCCTTCAGATTCCTGAAGGGCAGGGGTGGGCAAACTTTTTGCACATCGGGCCACATTAGACGCCAAAAAAATTCGGAGGGCCGGGTAAAAATATTTTAACTTTTAATAACGACTAACATGAAAAGAAGTTAACTTATTTATGATATATTAAATATATTTTAGCTGTTACTAGTGAGATGTATGCAGCTGTGAGCATGAATTAACACGTTTCGCATAATCCGGAGTGATTGCACTGGCTGCAATTCGCAGTCTGAGTTCAAGTTTAGATCACTTAGCTGAGACGTGTAGCCTACTTGGATTTGTTTTATCTTTATAGTTGAAAATCTTTGTTGACAGGTGTAAGTGGATGCGAATAACACAAGCATTTTTAAAGCAAAAAGCTTCTAGATGTTTCCTTTCTGAGTGAAGAAAAGAATGTTATCAGGTCTGATCCTTTAAGCTGCTTTCTGAGAACAATGTCACATTGTGGGTTGGTTAACTCCAGCTGAAGTCCCGTAGGATCTATTTGTCAATGCAAATGTGAACGGTATAGTAAGCCAAGCAAATTCAGTCTCAATTAATTTTAAATCCGCAAATCGTCTGTAGAACTCTTCTTTCAAATTTGACAACTGAAGGCTATATTTTTCTGCAGACTCTGCTGTGACACCTTGCAACTGGAGGGTAGGAAAGTGTACGTAGTTTTGTTTTTTCATCTGCTTTGAAAGCAAGATTAGCTGTAGGCCTACCTTAAAGGATTTCAGTTTTGCCTACAGATCATGCACATAACCCTCTTCGGAGAAGTGGGCAGATCGGCAACGTTAATACACAGTGCCGTCTTAAAGGCGTTGCAGGCTCTGGGCAAAGCAATGCACCTTGCGCTTGGAGGTCACGCACACATTAATTTTTTGGTCTTTTTAATTTGGGGTCCCCTAGAATCGCGGGCACCTGGCCGTGGCCAGCGTGCCCATGCTTTAAGACTGCACTACTAATACATAGAGTTATTATAAAGACGAGACCGGAATAGTAAGTAAGAGAGCAGCGCCACGTGAGTAAAAACGAAGAAACTTCTCGCGGTCTGAATTTTTTGTTTTTTTTTGTAATTTTCTGAAGAATAGCGGGGGCCGGATAAAATGTGTTGGCGGGCCGGATCCGGCCCGCGGGCCGTAGTTTGCCCACCTCTGCTGAAGGGGATAAGCCCAGGACGGAACAATTGGACGTTACATTGTGTACGCTGCTACGTTCAGCGGAGTTCGCCAGAACAAGGATGCAGCCATTTGATATCCCTATGCGGAGTTCCTACTTGAACGACACTTCTCCTTATACCACAGCTGTCCTCATTAGACCTCCCATTTAAACAGGAATTAGGTGTAATGCTGAGTAAGCTGAGCTAGCGTTATAATTAGGATTACCCAGGCAAACAGGACACTAATGAGCAACTGGTTCCTGATATTTGGACTGTTAATGATTCTAAGTAACAGGAATTTGAGCCTACTTTGTACACTGTGTCGAGAAAAAAAGGCAAATCCGAATAACCTGAGCAAAACTCTAAAAATTTAAATCGAGCTAAAGTTTTTTCTTACTTATTTATTTTTATTTTTTTAAGTTAGAATGGTCCGTTTAGCATTACGTCATACTTTTAAGTGCATAAAATTTTGTTAACTCCAACCACAGAATAGATAAAGCGTAGCCAGAAGTCTAACTGGGCCGTATTTCAATGGTCAGCGCTGTAATGCGCGTATAGTCTATGGCGACTGCAGCGCTCCCAGCGGTATGCGTGATCAGTCGCAGGATGCCAATGCTCGAACAGCCGGTGTAGCAGTCAGAATACTCTCCGTTTTAAACTTTATTTATTTATTTATTTGTTTATTCCGGATATTTCTATAGCGCCGCTCGAAGTCAACTACTACTCAGAGGCGCTCCCGACTACAGTATTTGATACTGTGCCGGAATTTTCACGCCGAAGCGCCACGAGCAAGGCGCCGAACTTACCACTGAGCCACCACGCCCACACTCCCGGAGTCTATTTATCCCAAGATATACAGTATACTGACTGTCGGAGTTGATTCTTCCTAGGACAAATCGAATGGGGAATTTATTGTTTTTATTACTGGTGGAGTTGATTCTTCCTAGGACAAATCGAATGGGGAGTTTATTGTTTTTATTACTGGTGGAGTTGATTCTTCCTGGGACCAAATGAATGGGGCAGTTGATTCTTCCTGGGACAAAATGACTTGAGGAGTTGATTCTTCTTAGGACAAATTGAAGGGGGTTTAGATAAGTGTATATCTAGAAATACACAAGAAATTACATAACATAGGATAAATGACTTGTGGAGTTGATTCTTCCTGGGACAACTTGAATGGGGCAGTTGATTCCTGAGTTTAGATGTGTAGATCTAGAAATACACATGATATTACATAACATTGGCTAACCTGTTATGATAATATACATAACAGATATTGCTAAGCTGGAATGTCTTTCATCCCTTCACACTCACGAAATGTAGTACCAGCTTTGACTGGAGTCAAAGCGAGAGTAAAGATGTGTTTCTGGTAACAACTATTAATGTGTAATCCTATTGAGACATAGTCTCTTGCATAGCTCTGCATTGTTTGTAACTAAGAGGCATATATCACTTTTAAGCTTGAAGTACAATGAAATATGATAATGACAACCACAAATAATAACAAAAATAATCTTCTTTATTCATTCAAACTGACAAGTACGCAGTAATTTGAAACATGACAGTACAATCAAGATCTTAATTAAACACTCGTTTTGGCAGCCATGCAAGGTGCCCACTCTAGACGACTTCACCAAATTATTAAATGCTGTTAGTTATGGCACAAAATGGCACACTTCTTATTCTTCTTCCCACTTACTTTCACCTCTTTCACATCTCTATTGAAAAACTTAACTTTGTAAAAAATCATTAAATTGACGAAACTTGTCAAAAGTTTAGAAATATCAAGCTCCATGCAATTGCTAGGCAACGGAACTGTTTCCATTATAGCATCAACCACATTATGCCGAATGTCAGACAATTTGCAAGCTTTCTTCAAATCAAAAAGCTTCAACAACACACAATTGCACTTACAAATAAATGAATAAAATAACACTGATGGGACATACAATGAATGAAACACTCGTGCATCGTTACACTTGTATGCTTTGAATGACATGAAAACTTTTCTGTCATCGTCGCACTCATTGCTTGTATCACAAAATGCAGCTTTGCATGCATCACAATTGTGCCAGATAAACAATTTTCGTAACAAATATCCGCAAACATACATAAGTGCATTCTGTTCACATAAGTCACTAGGTTCGGGTAGGTCAGAGTCTGAAAAATCAATTGAGCAACTGACAGATTTCAATGCCAATGTACGAGATGAAACGGTGCTCAATTTAGATAATGTTGCCAATAGATTATCACCATCACCAAAACAATTGCCACTATGACTCGGTTGCAGGAGACTATTGAAACAGGATTTGCGATACGCGTTCTGAAACTGGTACGGGGTTGGATTAGCATTAAACCCACCAGCCTGGCGAATAACACCAAAGAAGTTCTCCAGAGGATCCTGATTAAGACGCCGTGTCAATAGAAATCTAAAGCCGTGATTTGACGATAAGTCATTCCACAGTAACAACAACGCATTAATATTACTTCGCCAACCATCAAAACATTTAACTTGTGTTGTAATATCACGTCCTGTAGATAAAGTTATCACATGCAGTGTTGACAACCAGGACTGTATATCCAGCAAAACAGAAGTTTGAGCCTTGATCACTAATCACAGCTTTCACGTTAAGTCCAATTGCATGTAGTTGTGATAAACAATCTAGTAGTAAACTCTGCACTTTATCAGCCTTTACAGCAGATGATGAAAACATGAATGCAAAAGGTTGTTTCCAATTGTCACGCAGCCCACGAACCATGAAACAAAGACAACTGGAGGCAAGAGCATTACTCTGACAGTTAGCACCAAAGTCTTCGTAGCCGATAATACTATCAAAGCGCCTATCATACGTTAGACCACGGCGTAGCATCATCTCGCAAGTAATAAAACACAACAGCGATTATCTGGCGACAATGTAGCAACCTTTTCCTGCATAACAGTTATAATCACATCAGAAAAACCACAAGTAACGCTGAAATTTTTAACCCAGTTACACAGACTTGCCTTACATGGCAAAACAAACAACTTTGCCAGTAATCGGTATGCCTGCGGACTCTTATAGTACAGTGACAATGCTAACAACTTTCCTTCGTCATCCCACCTCCTACCACGAGCAGAAACACCACTGAACTTCAGTTGAGCTGCAATGAAACTGTACACAGGACCCTTCACGTACTTGGCAATTTCCGTCAGTAACTCGTCCTTTGTTAGTCCTGGCGTTGAGACTGAAGCAGCTGACAGCTTCACGTTAGTTCTATGCAGCTTGACACGCATTCTGTTGAGCGATCTTTGCAGTTCTTGTTTCCGTGGCGACGACCTAGCACATCGCCCCGTTCCTTCATGACTCTCGAATGGCACAGGAAGAACAGACGAAGTTGAATTGCTATCATCCCTACCACTGGTCACGTAGTTAAGAGTTACACAAGGAAGAGTAATTTGATCACTCGGAACAGTTACAATGGCAGTTTGTTCGAGACCTTCATCACTGACCATGCTGGATTCAATGTTTGTCCGTCTTCTTTTTGAGGCTGGCTGGTAAGTTCGCGATGTCGGTGGCTTCCTCTTAGGCGTTCGCAGTGGTGGTGGATTCGGAACAGCGAATATTGTTGGTACAGCATTCCAAGTCAGCCGATTCTTGGACTGTCGGTTGTTAAACTGACTGTCCTCAAAATGGTCTGCACAAAGGACGTAACCTTTATTCAGGCGATCACATGACACGTCTAAAAGATCTTGTCGCCTCGTATTCTGAACCCATTTCTTGCACCTGTCAACAACATAGAAAAACAAAAAATTGCTTATGAAGAATTGATTAGCAATTACTTACCATGATACTGTGGCTTATTACACAACTATATTTATGATGAATATTTTGTAGCACATTACTTAGCTACAAACATAACATTCAAGTTATTCTGCATTTTACACTTACCCTCTGATGACAAATTGAATCCAGCATTCCACTCATGCATGAGAATAATAACATTTTCCTTCCAAAGCAGGGCAGAATCTGTTTATCCATTATCATGATCTCACCGGATTCAACTACTCAATTTATTCAGGACTGCAGTAGGCCTAAATATCCTCATTTCACTTTTACGCGTTATTTGTATCAAGAGTGTCTATATCTTTTCTTAACTAAACAAAATAACAGCCTAATTGTAGATGACATGTGGTCGTCCCGAATCCCGATTCCCTGAAAGCAGTTTTATAGAACGTATGTCAGTCCTAATTAAGCCTATGTATCGCGCTCGTAGCCTCGATATACTACCTATTTACATGTTTATTCTTAGTTTTAGTCTAAAGAAAATCGATTTCGTGGATCCGGCTGAAATTCGTTTAAGGGATTCGGGATTCGGCGATTCACTACGCACCCGATTACATTACCTTGTTTCATCTTTCGGGAAGCGGAAGAATGACAAACATTTCTTTTTCAATCGATTGTTTGTGCAACCTATCGCTGCACAATGCTCACTGCCAGACGTTCTCGTATTCATTATTTCATTGAATTTAATAGCATAAAATAACAGTGAAAAAGTTAACAGATGCTCTGAAACACCATCACGCAAATATGGCCGACGTGCATAGACTACAAATTATAGAATAATTTTCCACGTTACATTAAAACGGCCCAGTTAGACTTCTGGCTACGCTTTATTTATTCTGTGCTCCAACGCTGTCTTATTTGTTAATACAAGTAGCTTTCTTGCATGTATTAAACTCAGCATGACAATTGATGGGAATTGCTGAGTTTTTGGCGATAAACTTCGTTGACTAAATACAGTTCTGTTAAAATTTAAACTAATTGATTATTAGTTTGTTCAAAACTGGCGAGCTCTTATGAATCATTCTTAAAGCTGACCAACGCGGTGGATTCGCCAAAACCGCTTGGCACACGCGGTTTTTGTAAACCTCAAAGGCCTAGTAAACGCAAAGTCACTGGGTCTTTAAGTGAAGAAGACAGATATGGTGCAGAGTGTCTTTAAAATATTTCCGGACAAAGAATGAACACTCGCAACGCATAGTCTATCGGGTCGCCTCCATTGTCTGGCAAAGTCAGTTTGGCTGTGTTCCATCCTAGCTGCTTGAGCTCTATTCTCGGGCCTCTGTTCCACCTGGTCACCGTTCTCTTCGCTCTGCCACCTGTGGTGATCTCTGTACAGTTCCTTTCGCACGTCCCGCTACTATGCAGCAGCACGCTTTCTCCGTCGTTGGACCCACAATTTGGAATGGTCTTCCTCCTGTGTTTCTTTCTCGTCCTCGAGACTCGTGACACTCGTCCATCGCTTTCTTCTCTGTTCTAAAGACTGTTCTCTTTCGCCGGGGTCGGGCTTGGAGCGCCTCTGAATAGTTGCCTTAAAGGGGCGCTATATAAATGCTTAGTTGATTGATTGATTGATTGATTGATTGATTGATTGATTGATTGATTGATTGATTGATTGATTGATTGATTGATTGATTGATTGATTGATTGATTGATTGATTGATTGATTGATTGATTGATTGATTGATTGATTGATTGATTGACTATTCGGACTCTACAACTCCTGCGGGTAAATGGCGGGAGTTACTAGAACTCTTTTAAGTGCCTGCATATCGCAGCGGTAGGCAGGCATATTTTTAGCTGCTCTACCAGCCTGTATCAGATGGTGCGTCATGTTGGGTTGCTACCAGCGGATCGTACCAGCAGAGTAATACTTAGCTAGACTAAGAATGACCTGGATAGCTCCCGTTGTTCCCGTATTTTCCGGGGGATGCTACGCGTCCTCAAACGCTACCATTTGTTTAATAATGACTACCCTAGTTGGTCAGTCGATCGATGCAGTCAATTGCCCTCTGCTGATTGTGTTCGGCTGGCCAGAATTTAGACGATTCTCCACCTATCAGGGTGTGGCGACCATGGGAGGTGCGCCCGAAGGCAAGCGTCCATCAAGTGTCTCGATACAGCTTCCTACGCCAGGTCAGTGAATGCTGTAGTGCCCTCCCTATTCTACGGAAGCCCATGGGTGACATGCGAATTTTTTAATTTATCTAGTGCGCACTAGATACTATCTAGTGCGCACTAGATAAGATCTAGTGCGCACTAGATACTATCTAGTGCGCACTAGATACTATCTAGTGCGCACTAGATATTATCTAGTGCGCACTAGATAGTATCTAGTGCGCACTAGATAATTATCTAGTGCGCACTAGATAATTATCTAGTGCGCACTAGATAGTATCTAGTGCGCACTAGATAACTATCTAGTGCGCACTAGATAAAATCTATGCAATATGGCCGACGGGTAATCGCCAATCGCGAGGACTAACTAATAAGTAATGAACACGAACTTTTATTACAGATATATGTTTGTAACCTAAATGCCTATAAATAAGTAGACTGACTGACGAGAATTATGTGGACTGACTTAAGACGCAGAGTCATAGCTGGTACATGAATCACCAGCATAGTATAGCTGCTCCCTGCAGCTACAGCTGGGCGGAGTCACGGCCTTCTAGATAGGAGCTCCTATCTAAAAGGCCGTGGCGGAGTCGACCAGTAAGGCGACAGCAGCTGCGTAGGTCCGAAACGTGAAATTTCAGATGGGTACAAACATTTGCAGTAATACATGTTGCAGTTCGCAACTTCATTTTTTATTACAGTAATGTAATGTTATATAGCACCTTGCATTTTCTGTGTTGGAATTAGCCATTGCATGCTGATCGATTATTTTAAGACCTCTGACTGCCTGTAACTTTACGCCATGCAACTGCTAATACTTCTTTTAATAGCACATTCATGCTAAATTGAGGGGGTGCTCGATAGTGTAGTGATTAGCGCTGAGTGTCAATCAAGAGGTCGTGGGTTCAAACCCCTGCCAGGGCAGAAATTTGGTTCTAGATTTCTGTTCCATCTGCACCCCCTAGCCAGCTAAGCTATGAGGAGTACCGTACACTGGCTGTACGTACACTGTCGGTGGGAAGATGAAACGGCGATGGAGAGGACTGGCCACTCGCCCTCATATGCCGAGGCCAAGAAAATGAAGTTGCGGACACTTCATACCCATGTTAACTTAAGGGACTGCTCTTCTTCATGTTATTTTCTCAGCATGCATTCTATGACACGAGAAACTTGATTCCTATCATCGAAATTTTTCTGGCACTAATACTCGGTTAGTCTCTAGTAAATCCGCTGGTACCTTAATATGGAATAATATCCCCAAGCCATTCGACACTCCCCAGTCTATCCATCTTTAAAAAACGGTTGCGCTCCATACTAATACATGAAAAAACTTGGCTTAATTTGGTGTTCATTGTCTCGTTGTTATTATGATTGTGATTGTATATTTCATTTCTGTTGTTGTTTGATGATCCATTTTTCCTCATTACTTCGTTTCCTCTTTTATTTTCTATTTTTTTTCTTTAAGCCAGGTGCTTTGGAGTTACTTCTGATTTAGAATCAGTTGGCTGCCTTCTTCACATCATGCTGAATTTACTTAGGTGTCCCTGTTTAGTGGGATCTTTGTGAAAGAAAAGCATATATTGTAGATGGACAAGTACAAAGACTAGTAAAGGACTATGGTAGATTGTGTTTGGGAAATTGGAAATAAATACTCTGGCTAGAACTTTTCGATTTGAATGTATACGAATGTCTTTCACAGGAGCCAACTGTCATCTACATTGTTACTAATCTGATAATAGTCTGTATAACAGGCAAATGCAACAATATACAAATAGACAAGTAATGAGACAAGTCAGGCCCTGATAACAGACAAAATAATAGTTGTCTTGTTTCAGTTGTTCCCATAATTTCACCCTGCACTTAATTTTGACAGGCATCCTTGGAAAAGTGATTTACATCTGAATCACTGCAGTTTTAGATCTTTAGATGCTTTAGATCATATGATCATGCAGTTTAAACACAATCAACCATGCATGAAGATTGGAGCTTACAGTTTTGGAAATTTTATTATGTATAAACTTTTGCCCATTGAATGAGGTGCATGTGGCAGACGCCCAATGCACATGCGTTTAACCTATGCATTTGGTACTGAAATCAATGTATAATGAGGCAAGAACTGTTGCTGTACTGTGGTCCTAAACCTGTTTCCACTGTGGCTGATAAAAGCAAATTCTAAACCACAAGTTTCACAGTAATCTTGGATGCATCACACCCAAAATTTACCTACTTCTCAATCCAATTCACTTGTGTTAAGTAAACTGTCAATTGCTGTATTTTTGCCAGGATGATCTAGATCAAGTGAAGGCGGTTTGGAATTCACATCATATTCGACCCTCGACAAATGTAAATGTGCCTTTCCGCCACCAGACATCTTCTTCTTCATGCCAGAGTTGGGAAATTTGCAGAACTACTTGTATCACGTCACTGGAGGCGACATAGAAGTCAGCTTTGAAGCAGCTAAAGTGTGTCTTCTTGTACCATGTGACGAAGATGTTTGAGCTGTGCTGCTGCATTATGCATAACAGTCAATGGATTTTCCAAAATGAAATTTCCCAAATGCTTAGACTGCTAGAAATATATTAAAAGGACTGAAGTTCACAATTTATTGCAACCGTAACTGTCTATGTTAACAGAATGTCATAACAATGAACTCGTATTCATTCATGTTTTTAACACACACGCACACACACACACACACAGAGTAATATATCAATCTTTAATTCACCAAAACATTGGTAGCACAAAACAAGAATATGAAAAAACAAAATAAAGACTCAATCACTTATGGTGTTTGAGAGATAAGACAGAAATCTCACAACATCATTGTCATTTGAAAGGCAATTCTGAGTAAATCACAGTCTTCTAGATAACCAACAGTCTTTTGTATTACTTTTATGCATGAACTGTATAACCGATACAACACTACTATGACAGATTTTGCAAATTTTACATATTGCAGAGCTGTAAGTATATTCTAAGGAGTTTAGCTCACTGTTGGTAGGGTTGACAGCTTCCATTCCATAGAGGAGAAACGGTTTACAGTGTGCACTAACCGAATGTAACAAAACAGGTTCACTAAATTTGTGACACTTGATATACAAAGAATTAAATGACCTGTAATCAGAAGTGTAAAAATAGCTGCCATAATGATAATGCTCAAGTATATACATTTCAAAAAGTTTAGGTAAATTTGAACTTAATGTGGTGCCACGATAGTTATCACTATTGCCATTATCTAAGGTAGGCCCTTTTTCCAAGGGTATGATTATGCCCAGACCAAAACTGGTGGGAACTCTGCCATGCACAGGCATTTGGTTGAATAACAGTGAGAGTAAAACAACCAGTCTAGGATGAGCATAAACTAGATGTTCCGTCTCAATGCGTTCCAGCCCAGGAGCTTTACCTCGTTTCATTTTACGAATACATTGGTCAACTAGTTCTACTGATATCACTTTATATTGAGAAGCTGTATTATAGTGACTAAACCTATTGTGAAATCGCTTACTAAGTTTCTCACTGTTTTTTGCATTATTAGGTGAGCATGCAGCTCTAAAATTTGTACTAAAGGCCATTACAATGTCTCTTGGTTCACTACGACCATCTACAGATAAGGGAGGTTTATGCTTAGACTTAAATTTAGTTTGCCAAGTTTTCCAGAAAGAATTTGTGTCCTTTGCCAGAAGCTATTCATTTAAGTCATTAGAAACACAAGTAGCTTCCATGGATTTCTTGTTTCTAATGGCACGCTTATATTCTACATTTATAAACACACAGTTCTTAAGTTTTACTGCAATAAGCCTATCTAATTTCATGAGGACCTTCAAATTGCACACAAGCTTGTTGTCCACAAGAATAGTAACTCCTCCAAATGGCCTACCCCTTAAAACACCTCGACCAAGAACATTATCCATTGCTGAGCTAGCAACAGCAGTGAACTTGTCGTCTACACGTGACAGACAGTCAAGATTATTGGGGAATAACCAGTGCTCTTGCACAAAAATTATACAGCAAGTTTGACACAGTTCATACAACATTGACCAGCCTTGGTTCAGACCATGCAGATTGAAAGAGGTAACTGTAATACAACTGTCGTCTTTAACACCAGAAACAGATGTCTCTTAAATCTCATCATGTTAGTAACAACATTAGCACTTCCAGTAATACAGCAGCCACCAGTCTATTGTAAGGAACTTTAACTAGTGGTGAATCCTGAAGAAGTTTGTAATGTTTCGCTCTGTATGGTGACGTATAATAAGCTACTGACATGGGAAGCTTAAAATAGTGTGATGAAATTTAAAACAGCCTTCACACCATTCCAAAGCCAACACATTCTGTTAGAGAGAACAAGAGTAGAGCCTGAAAATCAACTTCAGTTACATTAACTGGCAACCACAGACACAAAGAACAAGTGCTTGCATAAGGAAGACGACCAACATCGTCGTAAAAGTCCACCAACAGTGGCTTATTTAATGACGACTGACAATCATTCATCATCAGGGCAGTAGTTCCAAAGCCGATTAGGAGTTCAGCTTCAGAACCGGTCCAGAATGCCAAGACTTGACTTAACGCGATGCAGTTAGTGCCACCTGAAATAGAAAATAAGTCACATGAAGATTTTTACGGAATGTGACACACACACACATACACACACACACATGCACACACACACACACACACACACACACACACACACACACACAAACAAACATGTCATGCTGTCTTTGATGAGGTTCAGTCTAATACACCAAGTATGAACATGTAACCACTATGCTTAAATCTTTTGTATTGGCTTTCTCTTCAGGAAAAAATTAGTTTAAAATTGGGGCTCCGAGTTTATAAAACTTTTAATTCTGGCCAGCCACGGTACTTGAAATCAGTTCTTATTCCCCAGACTTATCATTAATCAACGAGGTCATCTGATTATCTTTGTCTGGTTGTACCTAAATCAAGAACTGTTGGTGAACGAGTTTTTTCAGTTGCTGGATCTACTTTTTGGAACTTTCTCCCTGTGTCTGTGCACTCTGTTCAGTCGCTTGTTTCATTCGTTCTCAACTTAAGAGTTACCACTTTCAAACTGCTTATCCACCATAGACTGCCTATCTTTCTTACGAACTGATCTTCTGAATATAATAATAATAATAATAATAATAATAATAATAATAATAATAATAATAATAATAATCTTTTCTTTATTCAAGCGCCTGCTAACCACACTGCGCTGTAGAGTGAACACATATAGCAGAAACGGCAGCCACACAGGGCGCCTTACATACATGTATACAGTAGAAGTAAATGATAACAGTTTTACAGGAGTCGAATATATCTGTTTATACAGCAGCCAACAAGGAGCCAATCATGGCCTACTATTCATTTAACCACCGCCGCCTAGCGAGTTGAAGGCTGAATACACCTTACGGGGTCTACGGGATTCGATCTTGGTACCTACTGCTCTTCACGCCAGTGTGTTATCCATTACTCTACGGGCTTCCTGATTACGGCTTGGTTTTGGTGTGCCTTTTGCATTAGACACCGGCACAGTAGAAGTTGCTAATTACAGTTACCTCATTTTCAACCATGATTACTGCCAAATTAAATTGACCCAATTTTACTCACTCTTACAGTTCTACAGGAACGTCTCAAATTTATAAATAGCATCTTCTTGCTGTCTTCGTCTGTGACTATCTTGTTCAGCCCAATTGATGGAGTGCGACTGCATGAGCCTTTGAAAGGACATCAAGACATCATTGACCAGGAAGATGTGTTTTAGGATACCACAGTAAGCCATGAACAAGGTCCACAACTCTCCGAAATCCAGTAGTGAACTGTGACAGTTCACCTGATATCCTAAGGTAAACGAAGAAAGTAAAATTACTGTCAACATTCCAAAATTGTAGTATTGTGCTAAGGTAACAAGAACATAGCAGATCTTACATTTGAAGTACAATTTAAAGCATTTTACATTAATTTCTTATTTATGTAGATGCTACTGATCTTTCATTCACAAACTTATGTGCTATCTGCAAAGGAAAGCATTGTTTACCAGCCGTTTCAGTTAATTTGCTTAGCTATCAGTCTTGTTCAATTACAACATGACTGTTACAAAAAATCCGCATTTCATCATCATTGAAATCATTGACATTTCAGTACCTATCTCTGAAAATGACAACAACATTGCAACAAAACAAGTATACTGTGTCATTTCAATGTGTCTATGCAGAGCATCACTGGTATAAAGTTGTCCAAAATATTGGTGGGGGATTTGGTTATTCATTCTACACTTGTTGCATTGGGTGTACAGTCCATCTCAATTTTTGGGGAGGGGGCAGAGTCTACGCCTACGCATAACACTGTCATTAACTAATAACTTCTATTGCTTGTATTGGGCAGTACTTGCCTGACTCTTGGATGTTGACTTGGAACCGAACCATTCCTTCCTACAGAACTAGAAGGAGGAGGAGGAGGAGGAAGAGAGGAGGAGGAGGAGGAGGAGGAGGAGGAAGAAGAAGAAGAACAGCAGTCTCTTAAGCTAGTCCTAAAGCAGCCATGGGCATGAAGTGTTAGCGACTTCATTTTCTTAGCCTTGGCATATGAGGGCGGCTGGCCAGTCTAGAAGTCTCGCCGTCTCATCTTCCCACAGACAGTGTAGGTCAGTGACTCAGTGTACTTATAGCTGAGTGCGCTATAGGCAGCGCGGTATGCGGACGTTTGGTCAAAGGACGGTTGGTCAACGGACGGTTGATCACGGACGATTGGTCAAAGGACGATTGGTCAAGCGGACGATTGGTCAAGCGGACTGTTCGTCAAGGGTCCTTTCGTCAAGAGGACGGTTGATCAAAATATCGGTCGGTTCGTCTGTCTATGGATAATTAGTGGTCGTCCATTTCAAAGGGTTAGGCCTATCGTATATCTGTGCCAGTGCAGTTGTTTGCACTGATAAGAGAACTGACATATTTTAAAGCGTCTAAAATTCACGTATATCGTAACACTCCATATTTGTTTTATTTGTGTATGGGCTACGCTTTGCGAAGTCTTCATTGCTGTGCATGTAAAGATGCCTGGTTTTGTAATGGCTTAATTGGTCACGTCGGACTTATCAGTGGTTTGTACTGATAAGAGAACTGGCATATTTGAAAGCGTCTCTAATATCGAAAATTTAAATTTTTGATCAACCGTCCTCTTGACGAAAGGACCCTTGATCAACAGTCCCCTTGACCAACAGTCCGCTTGACCAATCGTCCGTTGACCAATCGTCCGTGACCAATCGTCCGTTGACCAATCGTCCGTTGACCAAACGTCCTAGAACCGGCAGCGCAGATGTCTAGGAGCAGAAATCTAGAACCAAATTTATGCTATGGCTGGGATTTGAACCCCGGCCTCTCAATTCACAGTCCAGAGCACTAACCATTGCACTATCGACCACCCTTCCTATAGACTTTAATTTAACCGAGCGCCTGTATTGCAACGAAAGCCAAATCGCGGAAAGCAGATCATATACAGCCGTAGAAATCGCGAGTTTACGGTTTCGATACCAGCATTTACAAACAAACTAACGCAATAGCACGATGCAGAATAAATCACTTAACTTTCGTGTTATTTCTAGCGATATGCCTCTCAATGACAAAACTGCCCCACTATTTCAAACTCGTCCACGATTTTTGCGTAAGGCTCTTATTCTCGGCTTTTATTTACATAGATATAATAAACCTGTGTTTATTTACGTCGGCCATATTGCAAAGATTTTATCTAGTGCGCACTAGATAACTATCTAGTGCGCACTAGATAACTTTCTAGTGCGCACTAGATAACTATCTAGTGCGCACTAGATCTTATCTAGTGCGCACTAGATAAATAAAAAAAATCGCATGTCACCCATGGGCTTCCGTACTATTCTCCTCTGGGGTAGGACATTCCAGTTTTCACCATGCTCGGGCCACGACTTATCTTACCGGTCACCCTCCCCACAGGTGGCACTCACTCGCGGTCTAACTAGCGGTAGGTGTGTGGGAGTTTCTTCCCCGAATTTCATACTCCGCTCCAACGAGGGCCACCGAATAGGGTGCAATCACTACTACACCGAGGGTTGGCATTCGGCCTGTCTCTCTTAATGTCAACGTTAAGGGCAATTGTGGGTCCATTCCCTTGCATTTCAGACGGAACGGGGTCAACAGACATGGGTAAGAAAGACCCACATAAGCGCCTGCTGGGCAGATCACCGTGGACCACACAAGCGGTCAACGGCTTTGAGCAGACGGGTGTTGCGGCAACCGGCTCAATGGTCCGGGTCGGCCTCACCACCCTCCATGTCTTCAATTCCCAACACAACGAGAGGGCATGTCAGGAACTGCTCGTCACTTTGTATGGTGTCCGTGTCTTATACTCACGGAGTGAACATTGACATTAGATCTTACCATAATTATTGTAAATTATCTTTGGGTTTATTTTTTTCGGCGCACCGTGTAATTAGCTAGCAGTTCAGACAAGTGATTAAATACCATGGCACTATTAGAAAAGTCATTTGAACATCCGTGGCAGATTCATCATCAGCAAACTGACAGGGTTTCGCATTGTGGTCAACCTGAAAAATGTTTAGAAACGCGTTCATGATTCTGATCGTGGCAATGGTTGAGACCTTATTGGTCGAGGGGCAATCTACGCTCGGGTTGTCTGAGCCAAATTGCCTGAGCTCCGCGGCTGAGATGCAGAATACGGTTTTGGACGAAGTCAGATATTTACAGAATCAGTTGCGCATAATCAGCTACAACTGCACTCAAAGCGAAGAACTCCTGGGAAGGCATTTAAATAGTATCACTCAAAACCTTCAAGCGGTACATCGAAATGCTCAGAAAGGCATAGCGCTTAACGAAGATTTGCAGTTGAAGCTCCAAAATTTGTCAAATCTATACGAAGAACAAGTCAAAGTTCAACGATCATTTGGCAGATTGCTCCAGGATCACGACCAGTATTTTCGGAATCAAAGTGCAGCTTACGCCCATGCTCGTCAAGGTAATTACAACAGATTTTAAGAATATATTGTAAAAAGCGCTTTCTTCTGCTTAATTTTAGGAGATCAGTTGGACTTTGGTTAGTGTACATTGTAAAAACTGAACTTGGAAAGACCAATGCCCGCGACCGTTAAGCAGGTATGAACGCGCTACCCGGACTAGCATTAGGCACTCTGGAAATCCCCGCCTATTAAAGTCACTGATCTGGTTCAATTTTAAATAAGTCTAAAAGCGTATGTTAAACTTCAGTTAACAACTTGGTTTTGTAGTAGAATGATGTCACCTTTCGCAAGCAAACATATAATTGGGGCAATCCCGGTAGAGGACCATTTTTATTTCTAGTGGGTTAACCTACAGCACTGACCCAACGCACATTATTTTATGGAACGTGTTCCGAAGGCAGACCTCAGTTATCTCCACCACTCGTCGGAGCAGAGTCTTGTTGAGCCTCAGCATTAGATCCCCAAACCAGAGCGAGTCGTATGCCGTTATTAAGTCAAGGAAAACCTTCACATCTTTCGGTGCTACTAAAATCCGTTTTTCTTGAATGTTTTTGAGGTAAAGACTTGATCGCGATAGAGGCCCTGACCTAACGTCGGAATGTTAGCCATTCGAGAAGCACGAAACACATGGAGAGCAGATATTATCGGGCAAAAGCTAGCCTTGAAGTATCATAATCATGTGACACCCTCTCGTGTGCAATTTCATGCGTATTATAAAGCATTCTTCCAATAAACGTGTTTTGCCTTTTTGTGAGCATTAGTCATGCAAGGCGGCTTAAAAAATCAATTATCCTGTATGATGACATTCCATGTGTTGGACTGGTGGGACGGACGAATGGGGTGCAGTTAATGTCCTTAGCTCTCCCACTTCTCTTAGCCGTTCAGGATTCAACTTGCAGCTACGACTGTGGTCTGCAGTGAACCATGTGTTTTGCTACATTGAATCGTCATCGATCACTGTGGGGACAGGAACTTCATTTCTTCAGAATTCCTGATACATAAGTTTGCTTGAACCAATTTTATCACTATGTAGCAATTAGGTAAACCACTGTATATAATCAAGAATTAGGCAACTGCAGACTGCAATTTCTATATTTGCTGTTACCAGAAGTATGGGGCCTATAGTTGTTTTGTTTTAGGGTTTCGCGGTCTCGAAACGTGGCCAAGAGACTGTGCAGACATACGGAAAGTCGGTCAGAATGTAAGTGATGTATATCAAGTTTCTTCTCTTGGACCTGGTTTAATACCAAATGAAATTTCAGTCTACTGCGACATGAATTCGTCGGACGCAAGTTGGCTCGTGAGTAAATGAAAACTGCATTCTTCACTAACTTTTATTTCACCTTGTACTAAAATTTCTGAGTGAAAATGTTTAGGTTTTCCTAAGAAGAATTATATTTTAATATTAGGAATCGTGTTCACTTACTTATTGCACGGTTCTGTATGGGTTAAAGAAAGCACTAGGATTTGGACTTCAGGCACACAGGAGAATAGCCAAAAGTGCAGACTGCGAATGAAAACTTTACAATAGGTCACACTATCTATAACGATTGAACGTAAAATGAATACGTGGAGTTTATACAGTAAATGTTGTAATAGCGTTCAGTAGATACGAGTGTAAGTACATGGAATACACAGAACTCTGCGTATGCAGAGTTCTATAGAATTATTTCTATAGTACATAGTATACACAGTACTCTGCGTATGTTTAAAGTAAAGAATTCATTCATTCATTTATTCAGAGCACATATATAGCGCCACTCCTAAATATCTACTCAGAGGCGCTCCCACCCCATTTTGGGCAACAGCTTTCAAGTCCTTGTAGAACGTGCGTGCTGAGTCCTTGGCTTAAAGAACATTGAGATTTGAAGGAAGGTTATCCGAGGTGGACGGCCCTACCACGTTGCATCTTCGAAATGCGTGCAAGCGGTAACAACAAGTTTACCTTGAGTCCTGGATCGAAGATTTCCGCGACCAGCAAAACCTTTGATAGTGCAGCAGAGCCCCGCATATATCCAGAGTATTTCCCAACTATAGTACCGAAATCTTAAATTCAAAACGCTAGAAAGCAACCAACAAATGGTTTCCGCTATTATGCGAAACGTCATGAAATTTTGAAATGCCACCGGCAAGCCTAGCAATTGCACGTAGCATGGGTTCAAGCAGCATATGTATAGGAGTGTGGCTTTCGAAGGAGCTGACCACTCTTTCGAATTAAGGAAAAGTTTCAATTTGAAAATGCACTATTTTCGATTCAGAATCTGATTAAATGTTGACTTCTTTAACGCGGAACTGTTTATTCGGTTTTCCCCTGTAGGTGTTCCAGAGACGCAGAGACGGCAGCGAGAATTTCGAAAGGACTTGGCTCGAATATAAGAATGGTTTCGGAAACCTCAGAGGCGAATTCTGGCTCGGTAAGTATTGAATTCATTCCAATGTTTCCGGTGGCTCTATCCATTCTAGAGTCCGGTCAAACTTGAAAAAGTAAGATAAGATTACATTAGGTACAGAAAGATAAGGCTTAAGGTAATCGCTCGATTACCGCTCGCTTCTGTCAACAGTATTGATCGCTGCTCGTCAACTGGTGTGTGTCGTTCGATTTCAGGAAATCATGCACTTCATCTCTTGACCTCAAACAGGGACTACAAGTTGCGGATCGAACTGGAAGATTTTGATGGAAATCGACGATACGCAGAATATGAAGAGTTTACTGTCGGCCCAGCTTCTGACAAATATAGACTTAATATTTCTGGATACTCTGGAGATGCAGGTATGTATGCATGCATATGTTTATGTGCGCATGTATGTAGGCCCCTATTTATATATTTATATATGTATGTTTGTTTGTTTTTCCTTTATCTTTGTTTCTCGCATTTGGACATTTAAATATCATGTAACAACATTAAGCAACCTTAAATCCTCTCAACCTTGGTATTTGGGAACAGGTTCGTGCAACTGTGGCGCAGCGCATACTATGGCACACATTGTCCATATATTATATGTCCGCCAACTTATTGCTGAACTATTGGCTCTTCATCTCGTTGGTGACAACACTTGATACTGTATGGACACGAACCGCTTACGCTAGAGAAGAAAAAGGAAGCATTTAGTATTGATGACCCTTTGAAATGTCTTTTAAAAAAGTCATAAATGGTTTTCTTTAAACACTTTAATGACGAGAGTGTACTAAAAGTTATTAGGAAAACAATTCAGCTCGTCGTTAAAGTGTTAAACATCAATCAATCAATCAATTTCGTTTATTCTAATCAAGCTGATATGTGCGCAACATAAGCTATGTACATATTTTATATTAATTGGTTCGAATATGTATCGTAAATATTCATGTTGATAAGTCTAATCGTAATCGTAATCTCAAAATTTCTACAGCGCAGTTTCATGCTGAATCAGAAACGGAATACCGGTAGCCATTGCGGATTGCTTATGTAGATCTGAAGGAGGAGTTGAGTCTATTGACCATACAGTTTTATTGAAATTGTTCCTTTCTTTCTCTTGGCTTTACCCGGAATATTGCGAGAGAGCTTTACACCAACAGATATGACTGCTGTACGCAGTGGATGTGTAACTTCTAATTGGATTAGCGTGGAAAACCGAGTAGGGCAGGACTGTAAACCTTCCCATGACCGGTTTTGACGCCAATTGACAAAATAATTAAGCGTATACTGTCGCCTAAGGACATGCACTTGCGCGTATTAGATTAGAGAGTTGTTTTCTGATCTGGACTTTGCTGATGAAGAGGTTCTTCTTGCCGAAATGCTGGAGACTCTGGTCCTTTCACTAGAGATTATGGACCGAGAAGCACGCCAGTTTGAAATGGAGATCATCTGGGCCAAGACTAAGATCCACACTACCGTGGAACAACTTCCGATTTTGGGGGATGGCATAGAGGTTGCGGGAAGCATGGTGGAACTGGTAGGTGGTTCACCTACCTCGAGTCAAACGACGAGGCTGATGACAATCGTGAGGCAGAAGTTCGAGATATTTGGAGCAAGAATTTTCAGATAGACATAAAAAGTCGTCTGCGTACGTCTTAGATATTTACTACCTGTGCTTCTTTACGGAGCTGAGACCTGAAGCATACGGTAACCTAAGAGAAGTAGCTGGATGGCTTCATACAGGAGTGCCGGAGGAGAAGTCTGTGACATCCAAATGCTGCCCACATAGCTAAAGCAGAAATTTTCTGACGCACGGGACATACACCATCGTAAACTCAAGATTTCCACAGCGTTCAATAAGGTCAAGTCGCGGGAATTATCTTATTCACAGGCGCTCAGTCTGAACAAAACCGATAGGCAGATAAGGTCAAAATCCGTTTCAGCCTCGGAGACGATCGAAACGAGTCCAGATGGTTGACCAATTTGCACGGTACGAAATCAGGAAAGCCATGCTGGGGCACTCCGAGCATTGATTTCCTGTCTGCTAAGAAGCTGGAAGAGACCAGTTGGACAACAGGGCATTTATGGACCCGACGGTGGATGCGGAACTCTACGCTACATAGTAGTACTTGCATCCTGGACATGAACCCGATACAGAGACGATTGGCAAAGAGTCCTGGAAACAACAACGCTCCGGAGACGGGCATGTCGATGATGATGATGATGCTGCTGATGATGATGACGATGATGATGATGATGATGATGATGATGACGACGACGACGATGATGATAATGATGATGATGACGATGACGACGACGACAATGATGATGATGATAATGATGATGATGACGATGACGACGACGATGACCAGGATAAAGGAAGTTTGATGATTTTTTGTAATTGCAATCGTAAACTACAAATTTCTAAAGCGCTACCCTAAAGCTAAGCGCAGGTGCCAGCTGATTTTGGAGCTGATTCAGAAGCGCTGCCTTAGGTCAGAGAGGTCATCCAGAGATGTCGAGTGAGGATCCAAATCCGGTTGCTAGAGAGAGGAGGCTGAGGGGCCGCAAAGACGGCTTTCGTGAGGACGAGAAACATTGGATGGCTCGAGACTATCAGGATGGATCATGATAGGAACTTTTTTGAAGGTGCGACTCTATTTTGGAGTTCAAACATTTTAGGTGATGTCTGCTTCACCTGCGCACTCTATAGCTATTTCAGCTCTGAAACACTGTCGATCGGAAGATCAGAGAACTGAGGCTAAGAAAATGAAGCCGCTAATACATACATGATTGACAATCAATGTTAATTATAAGGCGATGTTATTCTTTTTGTTCGTCTAACGTAGGAGACGGCATGGCATTTCACAACGGACATATATTCAGCACCGTGGACGCTGATCAAAACAACTGCGCCAAGATTTTTCGAGGAGCTTGGTGGTTCAGTGCTTGCCACCATTCGAATCTCAACGGTATGTACCTGCGTGGCAACCATACGTCGTATGCAGACGGTGTCGAATGGCTGTCGTTTCGTGGTCACTATTACTCTCTGAAGATGACGGAAATGAAAATTGCTCCGAGAAATTAGACTTTCATTACAAGTCTTCTAATTTGGTGATCTGACAAACCGAACTAATAACCGTAGTTTTAGGCAGTGACTTTAGATTGTTCGACGAAGATCATAATGTAAACATTTATGCAATTAGGATAAGCTATCAACAATTAAACATATTAGCATTGTAATCATACTCTGATTCAGTCATTGGAACAGTTTGTGTCTGTTTCAATCAGTATAAATTTATTTATATCCTGATGACAGGAAACAGTATCACTTAAGCAAGCGTGGTATTTGAACATTATGATCAATGAGACTATCAGGATGGTCACTGCTACGGACCAGTCTCGTAGCTTTGCGGTTGGGGGCCCTTCCAGCTGAAACCGCCTGTCTCAGGCGCTTAGGCTTGATCTCCTCTCTGAATATCTCCTGTCCAGTTTCGCATGCGCCTGAAAACATTTCACTTGTCAGTGAAGACACTGACTCGGGTCGGGAGCGCCTCTGATCATAAGTGGCGCTATTTAAATTCTCGATTACAATTACAATGATCAGATTTCAATTAGTTCTACGAGTAATATTATTTATTCTAAACGAAGAAATTTTTAGTAATTTCTGCCATGCTGCGAAGTTCACTTATGGGACTTATGCTTCGCTTCTGCTGCTGATTTTGTCCATTTTGACGCTATTTTCTTCTTCAACGTGATTGCATGCGAAGGGATTTGGTTTCTGATGCTTGCTCGAGTCAGAATCATCGGACCTGCGTACACCGTCTGCAGTCGGGTCATTCTTCGTCTCGGAGGAGGAGGGGGAGGTGGACGAGGAGGAGGAGGAGAAGGAGGAGGAGGAGGAGGAGGAGGAGGAGGAGGAGGAGGAGAGATGCGGTTTTATTATTGACCTTAACCGTTACTCGGAGCCGACGGAAAACATGTTCTACGTGCACCAGACGGCTTGAGGGATAGTTGGACTGCGTTATGTTCCAACAGTAACGGATTGCTGGATGATTGCATTATCGTGTGCCGCGAGGCCTGCTGCCTGCCGACGCTCAACGCTATCGAAGAAGTTTAGTTAAGAAACTCTGAATATGATGCTATCTATCAACTACGGCTCGGAATCCGTTGGATGGGTTACACGTTTGTGCGTAAACCTCTGTCACTTGTGACTCCACTAGTTGTCTGTGCGCTGTTTTGCTTATTGGTGAAATTTCTTATCTTTATGATAACACATCATTTTGGCAAACGAACTGAGCAATTTTGTCTTGTGTCGACGCCAAACAGATTTTCTAAGTACAGCTATAGTTAAGCGTGAAATTTGAACATTTTAATAAGGTATTGTTTCAGCTCTACAAACAATATGTATGCGTATATTTTGGTAGTACTTAAGCAGGCATGCAATAATTAATATATGGTTTTATTCAAACGAACAACTGATAGTTAGCTGCATCAGTTCGCTATTCATTCTGATTACAGGACACATTATTTTTCGCGCATGCGTGACTACTGGAACATTTTAATAAAGTATTGATCCAGTCCAACGACACACAGTTTATGTTCTTGAATCGTTTTGTTTGAAAATATTAATGTGTTTGATGACATAGGAAGCAGTACTCACAGGAACTGGAGAAAATCAAAACACACCTCATGACTACGGCTATACGCATAGCAAAGTATTTTATACTCATTTCAATTATTGCAGATAGCTGTGAAGGTTCGATGACAATAAGATACAGACATATTTATTATGAAGTATGCAGCAGATGGCGAAATAATAACTAGGCCTATAGGCCCTATGGACTGCGGCTCAACTCGAAATCTCGATCATTTTCGATCAATAGGCATTCTTACGCAACGGCAAACCAAGTTTATTGTTTTCTGTGTGACCATGTATAGCGAACACCGTAAGAGACAGACTATTCATACCTGTTGGGTGATGAAAGCGTTGATCGACTGGCAGAAATATTAATGGACCTACTACCGAGAAATCTGCGAAATAACTGGCTTTTTTCTGGGTGGGCGATAAGATGTAATCAATCAATCAATCAATCCTTTTTATTGAAGCCATATCAAGTACATGGAAAATACAACATAAAGTTTGAACTTTGGCAACAAGAGGAGACCCAAAAGGGATCTTGATCCCGCTTAGCAGGGCCGCCTAGCTATAGGTGAGCGGAACAAAGAAACAATAGCACTTTGATGGGAAATTCGTGCGCGAGTCTCGGATGGTGTTTGGCATTGCGCAGCTGGACCTTTTATCCCGTGTCGGTCGTGTTTTGCGTTTCTGAGACGATTTCGTTCGTTGAACTTCTAATGTGACCTAGTTTGCTTTTGCGAAGTTATTTCTTACTGAGTGTTTTGAACAGTCTTCGAACGTTTGTTGTCGTGGTCTCGTCGCTATAACCTCGTTCAATCGAAAAAGTTTACGGTTGCAAACAGAGCAGCAAATGCCAAGGGAGTTCATAGATTCAGTGTCGGATTTAGAATTGTTGAGGCCTAAACTATGTAAATCTTGAAGGCCTCTTATGAAAAACTCCACCAGAAGGTATCACAAAACTTGAACACGTAATGTCCATAAATTTTTTCATAGCAAGTCATTTAAAGTGATAAATTCAAATTATTTTCAAATGCCTGCATTTACTTAGGCGAGGTGGAATTTGCTTCGCAAGCCATTTTAAATGGTTCCGCATAATATTTGTCATATATATACAGTGTACGTAAAGTTTAACCCCCTCCCCCGTTCCAAAAATCTGATTTTCATTTTTTAGACCCCTGTAGATTGTGAGGTCCTAAGGGGTAGCTTTCTTAGCTTATGCCTAAAGCCGGCACTGCTTAGATTGATGCTCTGAGGCGTAACTTTGGTCTGCAAAATGGCGATTACTAAATTTCACATGGTTCCCTTTCGCGACTGCTAAATAAATATAGTAAAGATAATAGTAACGATGATGATGTGACAGTAATGATGAATATGCTCGGTAATTGTTTTGAGTCTTGTGGGCTCAAATAAAGGCCTGTCTCTGAGAAAAAATAATAATGGGCATCCTATTCTTTCTTCTGGGTAAGAAAAGTGGAGGGTACGGTACCATCCAGTCCAAATAGTTGGAGGAGGTACGGGTACCTCTCGTTCTGAGCTTCGTCGCATGATGTCGCTCTTCTTCTACGACGCTACGTATTCCAGGAACCTAGAAAACGGTGTCTTCTATGAGCTGTGGATGGGAAACCATCGGTTGGACTCTGTGTGTGTGGGGTGACTGTTCTAGTTATCTGAATAGCGTGCGCTTAGTCGCTTACTCAGTAAAATTTGTTCTTTTACACTAACATCCCTTAGGCTGGCTCAGCATCGCTTTTGTCAAGGACTTAGAAGGCCCCATAGTGAGTGTCTAGATACATACAGACAAGCATACATACATATAATTTATACATGCCTACAAGCGTACGTACACACATAAGCCTACATAGGTCGACATACATATGTACACGCAAACATACCTAAATGCATACATACATTCGTACAGTTTATTAGCTGTTGGACCCTGCTGGAGAGTATGGTTGACGACTACACTTTCTTAGCCTCGGTTTATAAGGGTTTGTGTTTGTGGCCAGTCTTACTTCTCACAATCTGGCATCCGCATCGACAGCCTGCGTAATCGGCAGATGGGGTTAAAAGGTTTGTTAGAGATGTGTATAATAATGATGATCTAAAAGCTGGAAGAGTCAGTATTTGAATTCTGTGGCAGAGACAAGGAGCCAAACCCAGAGAACGCTGGCAGTTGATACTTGCTAGAAATACAGTAGGTAACCCAGAGCAAATATAAATCTGCCCATTGCATGTGCTGTGCTAAGCCTAATAGAAAAAGTGTCATAACAGATTTAAATGTGACTTTTCTATTTATCAGATCTTATTAAGTTGACTATTCATGTAGTCTACACAACAAAACTCTATTCAATTGAAGTGCAGTTTGCGCCTATTTTAATTTAATTTTCAAAAATAAGCAGTATTTAAATTTTACTCTTGTGAGGATTCTAGACTTTTTGTACGTCAGTGTAAAACGGCTGTTAATTAGAATTAATATCACATTAAATAGCGACAGGAGCTGACCTGATATGCCTTACATTTACCCCCCCCCCCACAACACTCGTATCGATACTAGAATCAATAGCCTCACCTGTTCCACGTCTAAGTGCAGTATATTCTAGTCTGTGACAAAGGTCGCCTAATGCAGTGACATTACTGTTTATCTCGAATCTAGTCAGCTACATACGCAACAAACGTCTGACTAAGGATTTCGATTCCAGCTGCTACAAACAGTGCGTGACAGCAATCAGGCTGCATCCTCGTCAGAGTCTTAGACGGTCTTGATCATCATTTTACACGTCTTCAGCTGACCTTCCGACGCAAGCTCGAGATCTTTGATGGTCAGCCAGTAGAATCGGGTGTTATCAACGGGATTGTTGAGATTACAGTAGGAGCAGCCATTGTACCACCAGCCACCGCCGCCTCTTTGGTTGGCACAGTCGAAATAATTCAAAGCATCATGATCCGCATTGATTGTCGAGAACTTCATTCCATTATGATAACAGGTTCCGGAGCAGTTATGAGAGTTCTGAAGTGCGTCGCCTGCATCTCCCACGTAACCAGACACGTTCAGGGCGTAACCGTTGGTCTCGGAGTCGATGCGGAACGAATCATACTCAGCCGAAAACCACATCTCGTTGTCTAACGATTGAAATTCAACACGAAGCCGGTAACGAGAGCTAAAGGTCAGCTGGTGCATCTTTTCCAGGCCTAGCCAAAAGTTGTTGGAGATGTTACCAAAGCCGACCTTGTATTCGGACCACTCTCGGGTGAAGTTTAGGCTTCCATCGACTCTCTGCTGAATGACGATCCAGTTGTTGATCGACCTCAGAAGAGTCAGTCCAATGATAGTCGGGATCGAAACGTTTATTTGGACGTAAGCAGCAGTAAAATTCTCTGACCACAAAAGTTAGCACATTTAAAACCAGTAAACTTTGACAAATTAGATTTATCTCATGGACATTTTACTAAACTGGACCAGTTTATCAACATCAAACATACATATGTCCATGATATTGACCAATGTCTCGCCCAAGAGGGCCATCACCACCACCACTTCTACAACCAACACCACCGGGACTAAAACCACCACCAACACCACGACCAACAACACCGCCAACACCGCCACTACTATCACCATCACCACTACCACCACCACCTCCACCACTACTAGTACCATTAATACCGCCACCACTACTATCACCAACACCATCACGACCAACACCACCACAAACACCGGCGTCTTTGTCAATCAATCATTACCAGCATTTTGTATCATTTTACAACTTTCCTTATTCATAGTAAACACAAACTGTCTCGATGGTTAGGCTCCACGTGTATGCCGGAGCTCACCAATGTTGACTTTTCGAATCATCTACTTGTAGAGGGACTAATTGTCAGTAACGAATTTCTATACTCACGCCACTGGGGGATAGCGCTTTAACGCTTGTGATCTGCACAAAAGGCGCTATATTAAGTGTCTCAGTACAGACATATATTGTATACATACATAAATTCATTCATACATACATACATACATACAAGTACAGATGTAAATGCACACATACATACCATAACAAATACATACACAAACTCCGTCCGCGTTCCCATGACCGCATTGTCCCCCGCCCGATAGCTTGATGCGCAAAACAGTTATTATTATAGGATGTTATATACTTTTCAACTGATTTTATTAGATGTCTGTACACCAAAAAGCGATTAATTTTGGTTTAAAAAGAATATGCATACATACTTACGTAGATACATAAATTCATATTAAGGCAACAAATATCGTAATTTACTGGTATGTTAAACAGAGTCATAGTTTTGCCTACTGTCTTGTCTATGGCAAGTGACGACGGTTCGATTTCTTGTAAGGCATCCGAAGTTGCAGGGAACGCCCGTCAAGTTGCCCACACAACCGGCATTGAGACGCGTGTCGTAGGTAAACGGTATCGAACAGTTTTCAACCGGTATGCCTCAAAACATAAACATGTAACTGATTTAAGCTGCGTAGAACAATTGCTACACCTAAGTAAGGTAATTTAGGTTGCAGTTGTAATTAGAGATAACATAACATAGCATAACTTAACATGTCATAGTAAAGTACACGTACATTGAAATATTGTATAGTATAGTGTTGTGTTGTGTAGTGTAGTATAATGTAGTATAGTACTATGTAGAATCGTTTTGTCTAATAGAGAATAGTATAGCATAGTATAGTATAGTTAGTATAGTATAGTATAGTATAGTATAGTATAGTATAGTATAGTATAGTATAGTATAGTATAGTATAGTATGGCATAGTATAGTATAGCATAGTATTGTTTAGCATAGCATAGTATGGTATAGCATAGTATATTATAGTGTAGTGTAAGGTACAGTATAGTAAGGTATAGTAAGGTAAGGTATAGTATCGCATAGTTTAGTGTAGTGTAGTGCAGTAGAGTTTATTATGGTTTTTTATAGTATAGTATGGTATAGTATGGTATAGTATGGCATAGTATAAGTATAGTATAGTATAATATAGTATAATATAGTATAGTATAGTATTATATAGTGTAGTGTAGTGTAGTTTAGTGTAGTGAAGTATATAACAGTATATTACAACATCTTTTAGTATTGTTTAGTATACTATGATATAGTATTGCATTGCATATTATAGTATAAGTATGGTATGGCATAGTCTATTATTCTATATACTGACTTACTTTGTAGTATAGTATAGCATAGTATAGTGTAATATAGCATAGCAGCCGCCTATGGTAGAGTATAGGTGGTAGCATAATATAATGTAGCATAATGTACTGTAGTATAGCATAGTAGAATATACTAAAGCATAGTAGAGTACAATACAGTATGAAGTATACTATATCTTAGTATGTTACAGTGTAGTGAGGTGTTGTAATGTATGGCACAGTATAATATAGAATAGCATAGTATTGCTTAGCATAGTGTATACTGTTGTGTAGCACAGTATATTAAAATGTACTATAAAATAGTATATTGTAGTACAGCATGGTATACTGTAGTACAGTAATATATTATAGTGTAGTGTAATATAATATAGCATAGTAGAGTGCAGTACAGCTATGGTTCAGTATATCTTACTATATTGCAGTGAGGTATGGTGTTGTATAACATCAGGAGAAACTTAACTGGTATGGTATAGAATAGTATGGCATGGAACAAAGCTGCGACTAGACAACGCTATAGTGATAAGCACGCTGCTATATGGAGCAGATATGTGGCCAATGACGGCAGCGGACAGGAGGAGATTGGAGGCGGCACATCACAGATGGTTGAGAAGAATTCTTCATGTATCATGGCGGGACAAAGTAACCAACAAGACCGTAAGAGAAAAGACAGAACAAGAGACCATGGAAAACATCATCAGAATGAGAAGACTGAGATGTAAATCTACATGTAAATCTCCGAAATTTCTCAGCGCCACACAAAAGCCACGTCAGGGATACCAGCTTATTCACCGGTGCTATATCAAATCAAGTCCCCAATAGCCATGTCCGCCTTATCCGTTCCGGTGCCAGGTCAGAGTCCAGGGAGGTCAAGCCGATGGGGAATGTCCTCCGCATGGACGACGGCAGGAGAGCAAAGCATGTGATGAACTGGGACGCTGGAGGGAAAAGGAAAAGAGGAAGGCCGAGAAAGACCTGGCCGGAGACAATTAGAGATGACCTGAGATGTCTGGAGCTGACGTGGGAGGAGGCGGAGAGGCTAGCGGTGGACAGAGGAGAGTGGAGGAGATGCGTCGCCGGATGTGCAGACCTGCACCGAAAGGACTAAGTACTAAGTAAGTATGGCATGGCAGATATACGATAAAGCACCCTGAGCCAGATTTGTCGCACGGTAGAACGGAACTAACAGGTCTGCATTGGTTGCTGAACGCAGAACGCGTTTCTCCTGGTGACTCGAGACAGGAACATGGAGCACCTGATGAAATCTACGGTCGCGCAATATGAGAAAAATCTTGAATGTAGTTGTTTCCTTTACTGGAGATCGATTTAGTGACTATCGCATGTTAGAAACATGCGGCAGTAGGCCTAAATGTCCCTCAGTCATCTCGGATAGTGACCAGGCAGGACTGGTCTAGATGACAACTCTGTTTATGTCTTGGTACGTTGGTGTACTGCCATAAATGATAAGATGAACCTGAAAATAAGCTGCTTAGTCTAGTTAGGCATACCGGATCTTTCAAATGAAAGTTGATGCTAGCAGTCACAGCCTGCTGGCTGTTATTGGTGACTTGGAGGTTGTGGAATGTCATTCACTACTGGATTGAAGAGAGTGACGGCGGAATGATAATAATAATGATAATAATAATAATAATAATCTTCGTTTAATATCTTCAAACTGACAATAACGCAGTATGATTACAAATCAGTATGAACGGATGATCACAAGTTATTACAGGAGTCGAATTTAACTGTACACGGCAGCCATACAAGGCGCCCATCACGTCCTACATCTCATTTTAACAACGCGCCATCTCGCGAATGAAAGGTTGAGTGGACCTAAATTTGGGAGGGTTGCGGGAAGCGATCCTGCTACCTCTTGCTCTTCACGCCAGTGATGTTGCCACTACTCTATGGTCAGTTGAAGGTGTATGGAAAGAGGTCAAAGGAACTTCGAATGTGGTGTAAATCTCCGCGAGTGCATTCCGTTTCACCTGTGATCCGTCACGTCGAAGATCGCCAGCCAACCGAACCGACTCCTTACACGGCGTGTCAACAAAATGAAAGCCTGACGGAGTTTACGTTTTCAGCTCAACATATTCAATGACCGAATGGTGTCGAGTATCTACGGTGAGCAAACCATCGAGTGTGGTATAATTGATTGCTTCGGTCACGTAAGTGGAGTTGTTTCCGGATAGTAAGATCGAATATAGGCCTACTGATTTAATTTCATCGTAAAAACCTGGAGTGTACCACAAGACAGACATACAGACACAGAGACAGACAGAGAGACAGACAGAGACAGAAAGACAGACAGAGACAGAGAGAGTGAAAAAGAAAGAGATATATACAGAGCTGTAGACGAAGGTATACTCGGGTATACAGCGTGTACTCACCTCTAGAAACCGTATACTCACCTCACAAAATATTTTTTAGTATACTCACCTCCAGACCGTACATTGACATATTTTTAATACTGTAGACAGTGTAGAGTGTAGACTATAACTTTAAAAAGAATTCAATTTGAAATTCAATTTTTACTGTTTGCTTGACCAAGCGAGCTGCAAAACAACTTTAAAATTTACGTAGCTCTAAACGGTTTATATGGCTACTACCGTTTGTAGCAGGAACGCACCCACGCCAAAGGCGACGATTTTGATTGACTGGTGGAGGACACTTTTGAACTGGGTCAACATTTATTCGCGTGTGAGCGCGAAATTTGTTTTGACTTACCGGTAGCATGTACTGACTTCTAATTTTACCACTAAAGCCCTGGATATATATATATATATATATATATATATATATATATATATATAAATTTTATGTCTAAAGACGAGCAGAGAACGTTTCCTAAACTGTTAAAGATGTTAGTGACCGTATGTCCTGTTGCAGATTGTTCCACAGAGACGGTTCTTCATAGGACAAGGCGTGCCCAGCTCGTGCTGCCACGCAAAGCGCGGGACCATTAGCTGACCATGGGCACCCGAATGCAGCCGGCAGTAGCCGGGACAGCTTGAGACCGATGTGAAGAGATCCGAGATGTAGTCTGGAACCAAGCCAGCGATAGAAGTCGGTTCATGAGGAGCAGTTTAAACTGTATTCTCTCCTCCATAAGGAACCAATGCAAGATGTCACGCATGTAAGCAATCTAGCTATGATGGCCACGACACCGGCAGAACGATTGAGGACGGGCCGCACTTCACACATAGGCCTACATTATTACATTACTGCAAACTGACAAACTGACATATTGACATAGGTCCTACATACAGTGAAAAACAAACTAATATAGATTTGAATCGCATAGCATATTATTATTATTAATCGTCAACACTCGCCGACAAGTAAAGGTATTGTATTTGTATTGTATTGTATTTAAACATTTTAAATCGCCTCTAGTAGGGCGAACCGTTCAGAGGCGCTCCCAGTGCGCAAGGCCGAGAGAAAAGAAATAAGTCTTGAGGAAAGCAAAGGAAGACGAGGGGTTACCTATTAAAATTTGAGAGCGAGTAGAAGGAGACAGTGTATTCCAGAGAGAGGGACCAATTGAAGTAAAAGAACGGGACTTCGCCATAGCTGTTCTAGAACGAGGAACTGAAAGATCCAATCTGTTTGAGGAGCGAAGTGGACGATGCGAGGAGACAGAAAGAGGCCGGTGAATTGCAATTGTAATTGTAATTGAACATTTATATATCGCCACTCAAATCAGCGGCGCTCTCGACCCGCATCACTGCCAAAACCGGCAAAAAGAAAGGTTTTCAAGCGTCTACGGAACTGAAGAGGAGAGAGAACAAGAAGCTCTTGGCGGAAGGTCTGGGGAAGACTGTTTCAGGCTGAAGGACCCACATAGGCAAAGCTCCTGGATTGGGCCGTGGAAGAGTGCATACGCGGAACAACCATAAGGCCACGGGCCGAGGATCGCAAGGAGGCCCTCTCAGGCAGGGAAGACACCAGGGTGCAGAAATTCATTAGGTAATTACATCAATTAAATATTTAGGGGCGAGACCCCGCTGTGTCTTGGACATCAGAATGAGGATTTTGAACTTAATACGTGCAGAGAGAGGAAGCCAGTGCAGTTGCTCAAACATGAAGGATGAAATGCGTGAGTAGCGTGGCAGACGTGCTATTAATCTCGCAGCTGCATTTAGGACTGACAGCAGAGGCATAAGACGGACCTTAGGAAGACCGATTTGAAGTCAATTCGGGAGCAAATGAAAGCAAGGACCAGCGTTGTGAAAACAGAGTGGTTTATCTCCAAGTGTTAAGCCAGAAATTACATTCGAGCAGTGGACTCTAATGAACAAAAGTATTATTGAATTCTGCCATCTACATAGAAGCAAGTAAAGACCCTGCATGCTTTCATGGACTTCTCAATATTAATGTATGTGCTGTTGTGTGTGTAGGCCCCACAAACATGGCATTGCAGTTACCTTGTCACCAACACGTTACTTTATAGAAAGATACTCTAAAGAAAATAAAGATTATGCTCACCCGTATAGGGTTGATCGGTCTGGGTCTGAAAATGTCACATGCTTTTTTAGAAAGAGAATTAAATCGTGTAACAATTAAAATATACATTTGAAGTGTCGACCAACACTTTCATAATCATCATCGTCATTATCATTAATTTTATTATGATAGTTATAATCATTATTACTAATGTAATTAATTTGATATTGCAATAAGAGTTATATCATTATTTCGTTTTTACGACATCACTTGATGCGAACTTCGATTGATGCTTTATGCATTTAATGACAATTCACGAAACTGCAAAGTCATCGTGAAATAAAAAATAAATCATGGTTTTTCGAAATGTCTGTGCATTTACGTAGCTTAGAAAGCTTAGCTTAGACAAGGCAATCCATGATATTTGATTACAAAACACTAGATTGTATAAAAAAAAACTAGGATAGACAGGTAAATCTAGAATACCAAAGGCATTTGGTGCCAAAGAGTGGACTTGCTAAAAATTGGCCAGTGACCTGATGATGGATGCACGATGGTGAAGGTCCATAACATGTCGGTCGATCGAAGAAGATGTCGCAAGTTTTGTTCATGTTGTTGTAGTTGAAATTACTGCAGTAGGAGGATCGTTGACACTCGAGGGCACAGTCCAGGACTGAGTTCAGGGGTAGCGAATACGAAGCTGCATCAAGAGCGCAGAGATATGATCCAGGAGGAACTCCCGCCACCTGGAACTCACGGATGTCCACCACCTTGGCGGAAGAAATGTTGACCGGTCCAATTGCAAAACAGAGTGTTACGAAGATCACCGAACAAGAGAACATTATCGTAGGTTATGTTAAACAATGTAAGCCTACGGTCTCAGCGTCAGACCTTCTGATGCAAAATCTCTCTTGAACGTTGCTTTTGACAAACCTTTAGACCACTCAGCAGCGATCTACCAACAACAAAAGGTGCATTTAGGCCCTAGCAAATGACGAAACTGTGGATTTGTCATCAATATATGCATTACTAAGATTACATATACCTTGTGAAGCAAATTCTATTTCTTAAAGGTGGTACAGTAGCGAAAAGAGAGTGTTTTATCTCTGCTTTGTCTCATGAAACGTTGCTGTCAGTAAATATTGATTGGTTTTCATACTCTCAGTTCAGTATTTGAGACGCGTTACCTATTGATTCGTGCGTGCCGAAGCAAGGTAGTCTTAAACGTATGCTTTCGACTGATCTATTCCTTGAATGAAGATGCATGTGCCTTCTAGAAACTTGTCATTGTTTGCCGCATTAGCGATAACAAATTCTACACAATGAGTTTGTGTGCTTTAGTAAAGAAGACTGTCGTGGCAGTCAATATATTCGACCTAACCTGCTAACCATACTTCATTGGATTCTTATCATGTTGTTGTGTTTTCGAAACGACCATTGATTCATGGCTTTTACGTTATTACTGCGGTAGGCTACATTAGTAGGGATTAGATTGCTAAGATTGATGACCTGCTTTACAAGTCTTACTTAAAATAGAGGCTGACCTACCTTATAAACGTTCTTACCTACAAAAGGACTATACAAAGTGTATGTGCTATTGGCAAAACTCGTCGTCTTGAGAGATGCGAACTCCAAAATTGTTTACAAGTTGCTAATCATAAAATCTACAAATCACTTGGTGACATAGAATCGTAGTGCTAACGGAGGCTTGGCCTAAGCAACAAAATTTTACCACCTGTAAGTCCGAGTGTTTTTGGTGAAATTGACAACCCATCAAACTAAAACCGAATTCTCCAGTTTTGCTTGTTGTTGTTGTTGGGCTGTGTGACATTCCATTTAGGCCTGGGGCTTGTTCTTGCCCCCGTTACTTGTAATCAATCCTAGTATTATTGAAAGATGCAATGTCTTGACCATGTTCATTTCAGGTTGGCAGTGCATTCAACTCTCTAGCACGTTTTAATAGCTTAATTAAAAGTTCAACAGCAAGGCAATATCACACAGACTCTCAAAGGATAGCACACTATACTTATAACACACTGAACCAATCAGAGTCTTCCACATCATTTCTCTCTTAATCCAGAAACCGTGAAATATCCCCGAACCAAATATATATTATGTCCTTAAGATGCTGATTCGAGGTGCTGGTAAGTAATAATCATTAATCACTATCAATTGATCATGAGTCTAATTAACAGTCTGTGCTTAACATGTCTTAATGTAACATTTCTATTCAATGTCAAATGTCTAATCATTAAGATAGTATTGTGTGGCCATACGGACATCATTACAGTTGTCTTTTCGTGGTCACTATTACTCTCTGAATATGACGGAAATGAAAATTGCTCCGAGAAATTAGACTTTCATTGCAAGTCTTCTTCTTATTTGGTGATCTGACAAACCGAACTAATAACTGTAGTTTTAGGCAGTGACTTTAGATTGTCCGACGAAGATCATAATGTAAACATTTGTGCAATTAGGATAAGCTATCAACAATTCAACATATTAGCATTATAATCATACTCTGATTCAGTCATTGGAACAGTTTGTGTCTGTTTCAATCAGTATAAATTTATTTATATCCTGATGACAGGAAACAGTATCACTTAAGCATGCGTGATATTTGAACATTCTGATAAGATATTAATTACTTCTACTAGTATGTCAGTTCAACAAAGTATTTTGTCTAGACGAAGAAATTTTTAGTAATTTCTGCCATGCTGCGAAGTTTACTTATGGGACTTACTCTTCGCTTCTGCTGCGGATTTTGTCCGTTTTGACTATGTAAAAGGTCTCTTGTCTGAAAATGGCTTCGTGCAGTTGGCAGACATCAAAACATAGACGTCATGTATGGCTTATAGGATGTCTGTCTGAAGCCGGACCTGGTTCTAAACTGCCTTCCAGTCGGCAAGTGTTACGTCGTTTTTTAAATTTGCATAAAGTGCAGAACGAAACAGCTCAGGAGAGTGCTGCCGCCACTGCCAAGGAGATCAGATAGTTTTGGGAGAAATACAACATAATCGACAAAATTAAACAACAACACCACAAGTGGCAAGGCCTGAAGAAAGCTTCTTCCCGAAGAACAGAAACGCAGCAGCACAAGGAAGATTAATTTACATCTGTTCTTCACGACTTATTTGATGTTGCTCATGCACATGCTTTGCATTTAACAAAAGTACACGAAGGCCGTGAATTTTTGCTAGCACAGAGGGAGAAAGAAAGACATGGGAGTCCGGGACCAGTTGACGAAACTGGCGAAGGTCGAAAAGCGACGTTGTAAGAGAAAACAGGAAGCCGAACAGAGAAGAAAAAGAGAACAAGAGCGTATGGTAGCGCTAGGTGAGAATCAAGTTCCAGATAGCAATCCAGACAGCGATGGAAGCAGTACAACTGAAAGTGAAGACAGTGGTAAAGAAAACGAAAACAACAAAGCCAGTAAATATCATAAAGGCCGATGTATCGTCAGCAACTCAGCACTGGATAGAACAAAGGTATCGGACAGAAATGCAACGTTTATCTTGGCGGATATGGCCTCGTCTCTAGGCCACGGACCATCAGAATTAATTCTTAACAAGGAATCCTTACGACTGGCACGCAGGCACTTCGTGCATCGACCGCTTAAAGATCAAGGAAGCATTTTCCTTTGACGGTATACCTGTTCCTCTGACAATACACTGGGACGGTAAGATATTGCCAGCTCTCACAGGTAAAGATACCGTTGACAGTCAAAGTGTCTGGATGACATTAGTTTCAGGTACTTTACTTAGCAAACTCCTACAGTTTATATGCAGTAGCGTAAAAGACTTCTCAGCATTTCCAAACTTTGGACCAACTTCGTCAGCACATACGTACTTACTACTACATGGCTTTACATCATTATAATAATTAATGTCAGGGTCTAGATCTGGGTTATTGATAATGAAGGAGTTTTCACAGTATTCATCAACTAGGTTGAATACCTGATCATTCAGTTCACTCGAACGGGCAACATTACTAGGATGGGTCAATGACTCTTCAGTTTTAGGTTCCACTAGATTTGATGCATTGTCCAACAAACCTGGCAGGCAGGTTCAGGTACTGCCGGACTCGTACAAGGCGTACGCTTGTATGAGTCATTAAGTGCAGTGCACCCACCTCAAGAATTCTACAATCCAAGTTGTTCATTTAAACACACAGCCTGTCAAAAAAAGAAATCGGGTTAGGCCTACCTTAAGCCAAGTCAAAATCCAAGTGAAACAAAAAAGGAGCCCTTTTGTCCGGTAAAGAATAGTTCTTTGAAGCAAGCATTTCAGGTAACTGTAACTTGTGAAATGGAAACCAGGGACCTGTGACGTGAGATTCCATGACTAGTTGGTCTCCATAGGTAGGTCGCTGAGCGATCTAATTCTGGTAGGCTTTTCATCAGGTGATGGAGTCCTCTTGATGAATACCTCTCCACCATTGGTCCAGGTTCCCGATATTTGTTAATTGCGTTGTAGTCGACGGGTTCGAAAGTAGATTTCCGAGTTGACTTTTGACAGTTGCTCGTTGATAAAGATGGCTGTACCAGTGTGATCCGTGGATTTTGTAGGCTGACGGAGTAAGCGACGTGTACACCTCGCCCCGTGTCTGACGCGATACAAAGCGAACTATTTATTATCGGTCGCGTCGATCCAGACTTCCCACGTCGCAGACGATGGGCGATCGAGATGTCCTGACGTCCGACATCAATTCCCAGTCTTTTAGTATATATGTCCACGATCAGGTCACATGTAGAAGAATTACTTTCTGAACCCTTTTCCTCTTTTCCTGCCTCCCATCCAGAAGCCGGTTCTGAAGCTAGACTTTCTAGCACCCCATAGAACAGAAGGTTTTCGGCTTTAGAGTAGGCCTTCTGTTGATCGAGTCTTTCCTTCAATTGTTCGTTTTCAAGCTTGAGCTCCGTGACTGACTCATTGAATACCTTGAGTTGCGGGTCCACCAGCCCTCTCACCATCTTTTCCATTTCTTCTTTAAGCGCCGCTTCGATAGACTTCACTTCGGCACGAACGATGCTTTAAATCACGGGTTTTAGCATCATCGTAAGGTTCTTGGCTAGCGCTTCCATAACACGCCCATCTGTTAAGGCCTCGATGTCGATTTTCGTAGATTCTTTTTTAGGCATGTTTAGCGTTATTGTTCTTAAATTAAATACGTAATGAAGTTAGTATCGTCTGCGCCGAAAGTATATCGAAATTCGAGACTTTAAACCGTCGTGTTACATCACATTTGGTGAAAACGTCACCGAACTAGACTTTGTGTTTACTACTCCATAGGTTGTCACATAACATTTGTAGAAACATTTACATTCTATAAATAACAAACATTTATTGAATGTAACTATAGTATTAGCCATCTATTATGTTACTGCTTTAGTTAAGACAGAGTTGGGTCACAACAACTTCCAAGATGGTAAGATCAGCAACTGCGGAAAAACTTGTGCGCGTATGTCCTTCGCGTCCGTCTTTGCTAGTAAGGAATTTGGACACGCATGGCCTCGGGTCAAAATATGAGTGTCCACTCCATTCAACGATATTAACAACTGATAATTAACGGTGTCCAAAGACATTGAACGTCGATAGCTCGTTCACAGATTGTTGTAGTGAGATATTACTCGTTCTACTTGCATAATTTAATATTGTAAAATAGCATTAAAAGTAGAGTAGGCCTATTACCTGGGACAAATCACCCAAACTACTGGGACAAATCCTAAAGCTACTGGGAAATTTGTCCCACTAGTTATACAGTTGAAATATGCACCGCCATATTGATTGTTCAATGTTTAGGTCCATAGGGATTGTTCAATGTTTTGGTCCATAAAGGTTTTGTGTTTGGCCTATGGAGAGTGTTTCGTGGTTTCGTTAGTTATGGCTGTTTTGTGTTTAGGTCCACAGGTGTTGTTTGGTGTTGCTTTGGTTCGTTGTGACCAGGTGAAGAGATTGCCTTTGAATAAATAAGACTCTATCTTCTAAGCGGGGCTTGTCTTGCAAGCAAATATACAGTGAAAACTTTATCTGAACATTCACATAATATTCTCCAAATAAATAAAAATACTTCTATATGACAGCGTTGCATTAACTGCAGCATTCATGTTCAACACACACGCGCGCACACACACACACACACACACACAGAAGCGAATTATTTTCCATCTCAGTGCTATTGCTGAACTTATGTAGTCTTAAACCTAGGACCTCTTAATAACTAGAATTAATATAAAAATTATCTTTGCTCAAAGGATCGATTACCTTATATTACAGGATTCTGAGTAAAACTATATGCAGAGGCCATATTATACACAGACGGGTTCAGTAATTAGACATATCTGTTGGAGAATTAATACCATTCTTTCTATGTATTTCGAGCAAACCTTTGACTCAAGCGCCGGTTTCCTCATAAGAGACGCCAATTCTTTGCTCTTTCCATTTCAGTATACCTGCAAGAAAGGATAATTATGACGAAAGCTTTCAGCAGATCATCGAATTCAGAACACGCTGCAGGAAAGCCTCTTGGTATACGACACATCGCATTAAACGCATACTCGCTAAACCTCAGCACTTACTGCGATCAATATAAATTCAAATCACGTAGGAAAATTCTACTGCGTGTCAACAAGAGCGGCGGCTTCCTTTGGCCGACTTTACAAAACAGTCGAAATATTAATCGAAGAAGATGCATTTACGGCTTCGATTTTCCGGTGGTTTTCATGCGTTTTCGTCAATATATCCGGCTTAATTTGAAAATACTCCTGTCCGCTATGGAGTAATACGCTCATTAGAAGTGAAATAGGCCATTTTCTTAATGTGCCACTTTTCATCAAATTGTTTAACAGTTGCCCTTTTAAGTAAGTCAAAACAAAAAGAGTGTGTCCTGAAAATGGTGAGCGGTGGATAATGTACGATATGCGGTGCTCTTTTCAGTGGGAAAATTGAACTTTCAGAGACAGTGTTTACACATGTTTCATGGAATATGGCTTCAAATTCAATTCCACACAAACCTGTGCAACGCAGCTTATATCAAATTTTCCGGTCGGCGACCTTCTAAAGTTGCCAATCGTTTGGAATTACAATTGTAGATTCGCCCGATTTTCGTAACGCAGCGCTAACTCAAGTAATGCCACACAGTCTTTAAATTTTATTTTATTTTTACAAGCTACTATAATGCATCAGTCACAAAAACATTCTCTTGTGTAGAGGGCAGCCGGAAATCGCCTCGGACATTTGCTCGGCCGAATATCCCGTTTTTTTGGCACTATTCCGAAGTATTCGCATCGTTAAATACTGTACACACAAATAGTTGCTTGTCTGCCTCACATTCCAGAATTTGTAGGCTCACAATATCAGCATTGACCTTCATCTAGCATATTCATTTTGAAGAAGAAAAGAACAAAAACACCAGCACCGGAAGTTAACAACGGAATTCAAGTTCATTTCTTTGATTATTTATTTTTAAAATTCAACATGTATTAGTCAGTTATCACAAGTACAGAAATTTATTTCGATAATTTTTCATTACATAAAAATGTGAAGTTTCGCACACGGAACAAATGGTATTCGGTTCGTACCCGGATCCGGCAAATAGTATATCCAAATATTCGGATTCGGTACTCGGTGGAAAATGTCTACCCGGCTGATCCCTAGTCTTGTGACTATGTCACAGTGTTTTGACTCGTTGTTAACGTTAGGGTTAATTTATAAAGCTCCTGTTCAGGAAAACTCAGTAGAGGTGAACTCGGCTTGGTAACACAACACCACCATGATGGTCCTTAACCATAGCCTATATACAGCATACCTATCTAAAACTTAAATACAACAGGATGACCAGTAAAACTCAATCAGTCGTTTGTTCTGCAATTTGTTGAAGGCTTTTGTTTGTATATAATTCTGCTAGACAGGAATTGAATTATGCTAGACATAAATTGAGTTGCAAAATAGAATGCCATTGGAAACATCGAGTAACATGAGTTTATAGTTAAATAATTTCCAATCATGCACATGACCTGGCGAAAATAGAAATATGCGGGACGGTGCGTTCTACCGTTCTACCATCTGCCCAGGGAGTGTCGTACGGTGTGCTGCAAAGCTACATTCGACTTTCACTAATCCTGATACTCAGTGTAAGAGGGACCAGAAGACGCTTACACCTGCCAGACCAATTAAATTCATTGGTCTGGTTCTACTCTTGTGCGAAAGCCGGTCAAGTGAGACTTTCCAGTAATTTAAGCATTACTCGTTTGCTGATGTGATAAACTTGTCGTTCTTTACGAACTTTAAAATCACCTAAGGTGGCCAATTGGGAGATTCGTAGAAAACGTTATCTATCACATAGATGTGTAGTTAAACAACATCCGCTGACTTGTCTGAGCGTCTTACTGGAGCAGAACGCTCAACTGAAACGCACGTTTGAAGAACTTAAAGTGTGAGGCTGCATCAGATAGGCCTGCAAAGACATTTTCAGTTGTTTAGGCTGTGATTACATTGGTAACACACTGCTGCCATAGACCAGATAGTGATCGATTACGTTTGGCTATTTGAAGTCAGGCGCAAGGCACACTAACACAACCTGCATCTATGAAGAGCTAAACAGTTGAACAGCACACGTAGTTGAGTTCTTTAGAGTAAATCGTTGCAAAGACGCAATATGAAGGTTTCCTATCGTCCTTATTCTAGTCTTGTACTAACAATTCGCTGTTTCGTGCTTCTGCTACACGTTGACATATCGTCGGGAAAGACTGGAAGAGCGGAGAGTTATTTCCAGGTGGCACAAGTTCCCAGCGAGACGGACCTCTGTGCCCTTGACGAACCAGCGAAGGTTCTCTCAGTGAGATCGGCCTTGATGTGTTCGGAAGCTTGTCATCGCGACTCCAAGTGCATGAACTTCAACTATTTTGCATCGAACAAGAGCTGCCATCTTTTTTCTGTTAGACCAAAGTGTTACGAACCAAGCACCGGATGTCGCCACTATCAGGTATACTTACGTGTAGGCCTTTCACAACAATGGCAACCTCACCGTTCTGCGCACTTACGCATTTGGGTTATCATATAGCGCTGCTAAAGCATAATGTTTTCTAGTTCATAATAAAAACACTACATGTTATGAAGTACACGAATGTATATATAAGATTTCGTGATAAAGCGTGCTTCTATCACATCAGAACCGAATCCCTTGGCTAAGATTCTTGGTCCACCCTGTTCTTTGGTAGCGATGCTTCTAATCTGATCTGTCTGAGCTAATGACTTCTACAGCGCCGTTGGCATAATACACAGGGATTTAATCAGTCGTCCATTCAAGTGAACCGTAGTCAACGTCAGAGTCCAATAGAAAAGCTATAGGTTGAAATCAGAGATAAGTCGGAGAAACAAGAAGCCAAACTACGGATGGAAAATAGTTTTAATGGTTTGGACACGTAGAGATATTCCTAGTTGACCGAATCCCAAACAGTGCACTACATGCTAGATTCGAAGGCAAAAGACACAAAGGCAGACTAAGACTACGCTGGATCGATAATATAACTGAGGACATAGCATCACTTGGACTAACACTAAGGGGCCAATAGACTTGACAAATGACCGATGGCAATGGAGATCATTATTCGTACCCATCGCCGCCAAATGGCTGGCGTCAGGAAATGATAATCATGAAATAGTTTCAATGAAAGGGTAAATAGTTTTACTGGAGGGTAAATAGTTTTACTGGAGGGTAAATAGTTTTACTGGAGGGTAAATAGTTTTAATGGAGGGTAAATAATTGTAACGGATGGGTAAATAATTGCAATGGATAGGTAAATAGTTGCATGGAGAGGTAAATAGTTGCAATGGAAAGGTAAATAGTTGCAATGGAAGGTAAACAGGTGCAATGCAGGGAAAATAGTTGTAATGGAGGGTAAATAGTTGTAAGGCACGGAAAAAGTTGCAATGGAGGGTAAATAGTTGTAATGGATGGGTAAATAGTTGTTAAGGACTGGTAAATAGTTTTCAATCAACGGTAAATAGTGTAAAAACAAGCGGGCCTAACATAGAGACTTAAACTACAACGTAAATCTAAGACGAAGAATTAAATTTAAGAGCTCTCTTGCAATTTTTACTATGTTAAAAGTAGGTTCGACTCGCGCCGTCGTATCGTAGCGGTTGGTTGCCCTCCGCCTTCTCCAGGCTTGGGACTGGCACCGCAGGTGGTCGCCGAGGCCTTGCGACCGCACTGTAGCGCAACACCGAGAGAGACGTACACGAATTTCGTGTCGATAAGCATTGATCATAGTCGTGAAACGGTGAGCTCTCATTAAAATAGACGCCAGCCAATCGCCATCGTCCGAAAGACACAAGGGCACTATTTAATGGTTTGGACACGTAGAGATATTGCTAGATGACCAAATCCCAAACAGTGCACTACATGCCAGATTCGAAGGCAAAAAGACAGAAAGGCAGACCAAGACTACGCTGGATAGATGATATAACTGAGGACATAGCATCACTTGGACTAACACTAAGGGGCCAATAGACTTGACAAATGACCGATGGCAATGGAGATCATTTATCCATACCCATCGCCGCTAAATGGCTGGCGTCAGGAAATGATAATCATGAAATCGTTTCAATGAAAGGGTAAATAGTTTTACTGGAGGGTAAATAGTTTTAATGGAGGGTAAATAATTGTAACGGATGGGTAAATAGTTGCAATGGATAGGTAAATAGTTGCATGGATAGGTAAATAGTTGCAATGGAAAGGTAAATAGTTGCAATGGAATGGTAAATAGTTGTAATGGAGGGTAAACAGTTGCAATGCAGGGAAAATAGTTGTAATGGAGGGTAAATAGTTGTAAGGCACGGAAAAAAGTTGCAATGGAGGGTAAATAGTTGCAATGGATGGGTAAATAGTTGTTAAGGACTGGTAAATAGTTTTCAATCAACGCAAAATAGTGTAAAAACAAGCGGGCCCAACGTAGAGCCTTAAACTACAAAGTAAATCTAAGACGAAGAATTAAATTTAAGAGACGTGTTTAAAACTATTTAATATAGAGAACATAAAACCAAACCAAATTTAGCTCTTCGCCGTACATGGTAACGCTCATCAGGCCTGACCTTCCGGCGCTTCATTAGGATCTCGGAATCAAACCGCATTGTGACATGTACCGGATATTGGAAGACACACAAACAATTAGACTATGCAACGGATTTCAGTTTCACAAGATCGTCTTTGTGTAGCTTTCAAAGCGCAAGCAAACAGGACCCTACGACGTTAAGTTTCTCGGCGTATTCTGCTTCAGAAATGGTTTGACAAAATTTAGGAGTTTTTTTAGCTTTCACGGAAAATAACAAATCTGCAAACATGTACACTGATTATAGAAATAATTAGCAACTGAAGATATTCAAATAACATGTCTATGTCTTCTTAATATTTCAGATGCAATCTCAACAGCCAAACATAGGTTTGAAACTTTCATATTATATACATAAACTATATTTTTTATCCCTAATGACATTTACTAGCGTTTAGTCTTGGGCAGAGAACGCCTTGATTAACTTCTCTCGTTCAGCTCTACATACATCTCTAATTACAAACCAATTGCAATCTAAATTTATCTTACTTAAGTGTAGCAATTGTTCTACGCAGCTTATATCGGTTACATGTTTATGTTTTGAGGCATACCGGTTGAAAACTGTTCGATGCCCTTTACCTACGAGACGCGTCTCTATACCAGTTGTGTGGCCAACTTAACGGGCGCTCCCTGCAACTTCGAATGCCTTACAAGAAATCGAACCGTCGTCACTTGCCATAGACAAGACAGTAAGCAAAACTATGAGTCGATGTTGTATCCCATTCAATTATGATAGTAGTTGTCTTAATAACATGAATGTATGTATCTATGTAAGTAAGTATGTATATTCTTTATCAACCAAAAGTTAATCACTCTTTGGTGTACAGACATCTAAGAAAAGCAGTTAAAAAGTATATAACATCCTATAACAAAAAGATGTGTTGTGCATCAGGCTGTCGGTCGGCCGGGGACTATGCGATCATAGATAGGCACAAGGACCGAGTATGTATATGTTTGTGTATTTGTTTGTGTGTATGTATGGATGGTATATACCGCGAGAGGCGCTTAATAAATGCCCATATACAATACAATACAATACAATACAATACAATATATATATATATATATATATATATATATATATATATATATATATATATATATATATATATATATATATATATATATATATATATATATATATATATATATATATATATATATATATATATATATATATATATATATATATATATATATATATATATATATATATATATATATATATATATATATATATATATATATATATATATATATATATAGACCGATAGTATAGTTCCTTTCAAGCACATCACAAACGGAAAGAGCAGTTCCCGGTAGTCTGAGTATCAAAATTCGTTAAATAACAATTAGTCCATCTGCAAGCAGATAATTCGAAAAATCAACATTGGTGAGCTCCGGCATACACGTGGAGCATAACCAGCGAGACAGTTTGTGTTTACTATGAATTAAAAAAGTTGTAAAATGATACAAAATGCTGGTAATGATTACATTTACTTAGTTTATTACAAATACGACGGCGTTGGTCGCGGTGGTGGTGTGGCGTTTGTCGTGGTGGTAGTATTGGTGTTGGTGTTGGTGATAGTAATGGGGTGGCGGCGGTGCTACTGGATGAGACATTGATCAATATCATGAACACCTGTATGTTTAATGTTAATGAACTGGTCCAGTATTGTAATATGTCCATGAGATAAATCAAATTTGTCAAAGTTTACTGGTTTTAAATGTGCTAATTTTTGTGGTCAGGGAATTTTACTGCTGCCTACGTCCAAATAAACGTTTCGATCCCGACTATCATTGGACTGACTCTGCTGAGGTCGATCAACAACTGGATCGTCATTCAGCAGAGAGTCGATGGAAGCATAAACTTCACCCGACTATGGTCCGCCTACAAGGTCGGCTTTGGCAACATCTCCAACAACTTTTGGCTAGGCCTGGAAAAGATGCACCAGCTGACCTCCAGCTCTCGTTACCGACTTCGTGTTGAGTTTCAATCGTTAGACAACGAGACGTGGTTTTCGGCTGAGTATGATTCGTTCCGCATTGACTCCGAGGCAAACGGTTACGCCCTGAACGTGTCTGGTTACGTGGGAGATGCAGGCGACGCTCTTCAGAACTCCCATAACTGCTCCGGTGCTTGCTATCACAATGGAATGAAGTTCTCGACAATCGATGCGGATCATGATGCTATGGTAACTTTCGACTGTGCCAACAATAGAGGCGGCGGTGGCTGGTGGTACAATGGCTGCTCCTACTGCAACCTCAACAATCCCGTTGATAACACCAGATTCTACTGGCTGACCATCAAGGATCTCGGGCTGGCGTCGGAAGGTCAGCTCAAGACGTGTAAAATGATGATCAAGATCGTCTAAGACTCTGACGAGGATGCAGCCTGATTGCTGTCACGCACTGTTTGTAGCAGCTGGAATCGAAATCCGTGGCCAAACTATAGATGCATATGTAGCTGAGTAGATTTGAGATAAACAGTAATGTCACTGCATTAGGCGACCTTTGCCATAGACTAATATATACTGCACTTGGACATAAAAAGGGCATCTATTGACTTTAGAATCGTTACGAATGTTTATGGGTAAGTGTAAGGCGTGTCAGGTCAGCTCCTGTCGTCTATTTGATGCGATATTAGTTCAAGTTTACAGTAGTTTTACACTGACTTACAAAAGAGTCTAGTATCATCACAAGAATAAAATTTAAATACTGCTTATTTTTGAAAATTAAGTAAAAATAAGCGCAAACTGCACTTCAAATAAAGTTTTTTTATGTAGAGAAAGGTCACCTTAATAAGACCTAATAAATAGAGAAGTCACTTTTAAAATCTGTTGTTGTTGTTGTTGTTGTTCTTCTTCTTCTTCTTCTTCTTCTTCTTTTTCTTCTTCTTCTTCTTCTTCTTCTTCTTCTTCTTCTTTAATTTAAGTTCTCTGCCCTTCGGCAGGTTTCAACTTCCAGTTGAGCCATTCCTCTGTTCGCTGTGCTCTTCCCTTCAGTCCGCTGTACCCGTCGGTCATCATTCATCCCAGCATCATCTGTCGCTGTCTTCCTCTCTTTCTCTTTCCATCCAATCTCCCCTCTATGATTTCTCTCAAGACGCTTATGTTATGTAATGTTATGTTATGTAATGTTATGTTATGTAATGTTATGTTATGTTATGTTATGTAATGTTATGACGCTTTTTTCCATTAAGATAAACACAGCACTGTAATGTGTAGATTGTTTGTTATTTGCTCTGGCTTACATATACATAATTTTGTAACATCAACTGCTAACCCTGGATGTCGCTTTGTCAATAATGACTCTTTGAGCTTTTAGATCATCATTATCATACACATCTCTACTTTAAGTTGCAATCTATCAGACTTTGAACCACAGTTACTCGATTACGTAGGCTGTCGGTGGGGAAGGCAGACTGTGAGTGAGAAGACTGGCCGTTGCCCCATAAACCGAGGCTAAGAAAGTAAAGTCGCTAACACTTCATACCCATACTCTCAAGCACAGTCCAATAGCTAATACACTGTACGAATAATTATACCGAATATTAACATACATACACACAATACATACATACATACATACATACATACATACATACATAAATACATACATACATACATACATACATACATACATATATACATACGTACATGCATACATACTGTTCGTATGTTTGTATGTATGTGTGACTTGTGTAACGAGTATATTCCTCTGACCACACAGATACATGTACACTTATCTGATGTTTAGTGACAATGTAGGATAGGTGTGATTAGCCATTAGTTAGGTAAAGTCATTAATTTTAATTAATTGGCCAGCACAATGACCAGCAGTAGGGCATTAAAATTTAACTAAGATTCAGGGATATTGTCGAGAGGCGAGACTATTTACCTTTCGTTGTCGAACGATCATGGGCCAGAATCAAACTGCAACCGTTTTAATCAACAGTCGTCTGCTGGATATGTAAATGAGGACCAATGGAGCAAGGAAGAGTTCAGTTGATACGTGGCGTTCGAAGTCACTGGACGTGCTGTCGATTTGTTTGCGTCGGTTAACTCCTTATCAGTAGGAGAAGTTGAATTGACTATCGTTTTGAACGGTGGCATTCAACGAGCGATTGTCAAAGGGAGTTACGCGGACTCATCCGAAGAAGAGGTAGTTGTATAATTTGTCGAACGAAAGACAAAATACGAACGATGCGTAACGAAGGACCTTGCCAAAGAGGTCGTAACGGCGAATGTTCCCAGTAGAACATAGCGAAAGTCAGTAAATAGTAGAGAAGCGCTACGAACTTCGTGGAGTGAATGCTATACGAATAAATAAAGGAACTTGTTCGAATATTCATCGCTGGAATATCGGTGGATCTAAATATCTACAAAACGAGCAGACACCTCGGCGTCTTCACCCACCATCCGTGCTACGAAGATGGTCACATACAGCCGTCGATAAGCTTTGCGAATAGAAAGAACGATTGAATCTCTACAATCTACAATCCTACAGGAACCATACAACATGGGGAGGTTAGCTTAGGTATATTATAAAATGTACAATAATAGTGCTGGTCATAGGTAGGAACTTAGGCCATATAAAACACTCTGTATTGAATAATATCATTGACTATTTTTATGTTTAGCTTGATTACATATTCAAAAAATGTTTCTTAGTGATATCTCTCCATTGGTTGACTATCTGGGGTCGCTTGACCCACTTGCATGTGAATAGGAGGTAGGATTGAATTACAAGTAACCGGATACACGATCAGTATCAGACCCTAAGGAAATAATAACCAAATATAGGGTTAGTCGTTACAACTTGCTCTGGCAAAAGGAGGCTATTGTCAAAAATTTAAATTTTTTATATTTTGAGCTCAGAGTGATAAATAATAATTTCTGTTTACAATGTTGAAAAATTGTCATTCTATCTTTATTGGTTCCAGAGATATGAATTTTAGAATGTTTCGCTACTCGGTGGTACAATTTTGAGAAAAACGCATGCAAAGTTTATTACCTTAATACAAACTAAATCTAAATCGCGAAGTTTCAGTGTTATAACCTTAAACTTATGGAAATCTCTATCGGAACCTGCTAGATGAGGCCATTTTTAGCAAGCTGAATGCATAAACTTTCCAATGAGGTATTACCCATGGTATTCCTAAAAGAATGAAGGCCATAAAATACTCTTGAAACTGGTCCCAAAATTTATTTGAAATTCCAAGATAATTTTTATCAATCACACAAATTTATCAAATTTGTCATGAAATAGGTGAAATATTTTTAAATCAATATTTTTTTCATATAATATAAGATCTTATTTATTGATAAATGCAAAAAACCAATAATTGAAAAATTTACACCTGATTGGTGTTTTGGCTAATTTCTCATAATTTTTATCAATCACACAAATTTATTAAATTTGTCATGAAATAGGTGAAATATTTTAAAATCAATATTTTTTCATATAATATAAGATCTTATTTATTGATAAATGCAAAAAAACAATAATTGAAAAATTTACACCTGATTGGTGTTTTGGCTAATTTCTCATGTTTTATCATTGGCGACTTTCCCCTCCTTTTGCCAGAGCAAGTCATATTTATGCTTCAAATAGGAATCTATGTACGTATTTATGTATATGTGTAGGTAAATATATAAAACCCGCCCAGCAATTGTGGCACTAACTGAAACTTGGTTAGACGACATTAATATTTTTACCGGATTGTATCAAATTCACGGGGTATAAATTCATTGGCAAGGCGAGAAGGGGAGGAAGAGGTGGAGGAGGTGCATTCTTAATAGAGAGTAACCTCAACTACTCAATCATTAACGTAGATGATGCGGTAGTGGAATGGGAATCATTTGAAGGCTTGTTTGTTAAAATTAACCTAAAAACCTGCTCCCCTTTAATTGGTGTTATTTACAGACCGCCCGCGCAGAATATGGCAGTATTCCAGCGTGACTTTGATCAGCTGATTTCAAAAATTGAAAAGAAAACGAAAGAAATTATTCTCCTTGGAGATTTTAATATAGACCTATTGAGGGTCAATGACCATACAGACACCAACTCCTTTTACAATGGCCTAATCGCTAACCATTACCTCCCTGCTATCACCAAACCTACTAGGATTACGCAAACAACGAAAACCTTAATAGATAACATTTTTTGCACGAACTGGTCAAAATTAAAATCTGCTTCCATTATCATTTCGGACTTATCTGACCATCTTCCTATTGTAGCACAATTTTCTCTCGAAAAATATTACATAAAAGAGCTAGACTATGAAGATCGAAGATCAATTACATCTAAAGGACTAGAAAAATTCTCAAATACCCTTGAAGGAACTAGATGGGACCAAGTTAACAAATATTCACGGCTAGGGATGGTTAACGAGGCCTATGAATCTTTTATTTCTGTGTACAAAGAAGCATACACTACTACCCAAGGACTTGGCCAAAACCGTACCTCCCGCCCCCACCTCTTACCGTGAATATTTACCGCCTCCCAATTTAAAGTCCATGGGAATCATCGCAACATCGCCAGATGAGCAATTAAGAATAGGTCTTAATTTAAAACAGACGCATGCAAGAGGAATGGATGACATAGACCCGTATGTAGGCCGACGATACTTGCATTTAATTATCCACCCACTTACTGAACTTATAAATAGCTCACTGGCCAATGGGATTGTCCCGGATGCACTTAAGACCGCTAAAGTCGTGCCTATCTTTAAAAAGGGGAATAAAGAGAATATATCAAATTATAGGCCCATATCGATTCTGCCTTTTTTTGCAAAATTCATGGAAACGATTATGCACGACAGATTAAGTTCCTTCATCCTCAAATCTAAAATTATACATGCATCCCAACACGGGTTTCAGGCGGGACACTCGACCTTTATGGCCCTCCTTGATATGGAAGAACTAGTCTCAAAAGCCATTGATAACAACGAATACTCTGTTGGGGTGTTCTTAGACCTTGCAAAGGCATTTGATACTGTAAATCATGATGTCTTATTAAATAAATTGAACCATTATGGGGTCAGGGGCACTCAACTAAACTGGTTTAAAAGTTACCTAGAATCTCGTACACAATGCGTTGTATGCAATGGAGCCATTTCTGAATTGGGAACTGTAACCTTTGGAGTGCCGCAAGGCTCAAATTTAGGGCCGCTCCTCTTCTTAATATACATAAACGACTTGGCTTCAGTGTCATTGACCTTATATTTTATTCTGTTCGCGGATGACACTAACCTTGTTTACTCTAACTCCTCCCCTGAAGCACTTATGGAAACTGTCAACCAAGAACTAATGAACGTTAACAACTGGTTCACAGCTAATAAACTCACCGTAAACACAGATAAATCCAATTTTATTATCTTTAAATCGCACAGAAAAATCAAACCTGTAAATTGGTCATTGACTCTTAACGATCTTCCAATTGTACAAGTGGAATCCACAAAGTTCCTCGGAGTATTAATAGATCAACACCTTACCTGGAAAACGCATATCAATTACATAACATCAAAAATAGCGAAAAATATTGGCATACTATCTAAAATAGCGTACCTACTTCCTAGAGATATAAAGAAAAGTCTCTATCATACCTTAATATACCCATACCTGACTTACTGTAACTTCATATTATCCGTCTCGTCTGCAAAAATTGGTAACTTTACAAAAAAAGCCATTAGATTGATTGAGGGAGTAGCAAACAGTACCAGTACACGACCTATATTTACTAGCCTGAAACTGTTAAATATTACTCAACTTAGAAATTACCAAATAGCAGATTTATTCTACTGTTTTGAACACAACCTTTTACCTGACTCCTATGTAAATTATTTCTCGAAGGCATCAGTCACCATTATATAGGCCAATTAAAGCCCGCACTAATCTTAGAACCTTCAACGTCAAATCTATGGGACCGCAGATATGGAACACTATACCGCCCCATATCCAATCCGCACAGACCAGACATCGGTTTAAAAGGCTAATGAAGGATTTCATCCTCACTACAAGTAACGATGGTATCTGCTCGACCTGACCCCGCCAGGGATTTACTCAGAGGATGGAGCCGGAACCCAGCGCCTGCGAAGTTCTCCTTACTTTTAGTAATTAAGATTAGTTAAGGTTAATTAAGGAGCAAAACCTTACGAGCCCCTCTCAAACTAAATATTGCATAGTAAAATATCGTTTAGGATGGTGAGTCGGTAATAATTGAGACGAACCACTAGTAAAATATCGCCTGAACCAGCTGGGTATCCCTGCTTAGCGGGACTCTGGTCCCTTTGGGGGCACCCTTTGCCTCTCCTGACAACGTACTAAGGCATAGGCAATAATTTTTCTTCTTTTTTTCTCCCTTTTCTTTCGCTCTTTTATGTTACAGGATATTAAATTATAGCCATTATACCGAACTACATAAATATGTGATATGATTACTTGTCAGCTGATGCAATAAAGCTGTTGTCATTGTCAAGTCGGCCTATTTATGTATGTATTCTTCGTGCGCATGTAGGTATATATGTGCTTCGTCTGTAGGTTGTATACCTAGACAAACTAAAGCGCCTTTTGTCCCTGACAAAAGCGCTACAGTAGCGCAACACCGAGAGAGGCGTACACGATTTTCGTGTCGATAAGCATTGGTGATCGTCGTGAAACGGTGAGCTCTCATTAAAATAGACGCCAACCAATCGCCATCGTCCGAAAGACACAAGGACACTATATATAGTGCGAATAAAGTTTCGGAAAAACTGAAGTAAGTTAGTTGACGTTTCTCAAAAAAACTCAGTAAGTACACGGACTGAAGTAGGTATATACGTACGTACGTTCGCTTTGCACAGAGAACAACTGTCTAAGAAACGGGCCAATTAGGTGTCTGAATACGACGTTAATCTTAACGTGGCCAAACGCTCTCTTGCAATTTACTATGCAAAAAAAGTAAGTTCAACTCGCGCCGTCGTAGAGTAGCGGTTGGTTGCCCTCCGCCTTTTCCAGGCTTGGGACTGGCACCGCAGGTGGTCGCCGAAGCCTTGCGACCGCACTTTAGCGCAACACCGAGAGAGATGTACACGATTTTCGTGTCGATGAGCTTTGGTGAAAGTCGTGAAACGGTGAACTCTCATTAAAATAGACGCCAGCCAATCGCCATCGTCCGAAAGACACAAGGGCACTATATATAGTGCGAATTAAGTTTCGGAAAAACCTCAGTAAGTAAGTTGACCTTTCTAAAAACAACTCAGTAAGTACACGGACCGAAGTAGATATGTACGTACGTACGTTCGCTTTGCACAGAGAACAACAGTCTAAGAAACGGGCCAATTAGGCGTCTGAAAACGACGTTAATCTTAGCGTGGCCAAACGCTCTCTTGCAATTCACTATGTAAAAAGGTAAGTTCGACTCACGCCGTCGTATAGAAGCGGTTGGTTGCCCTCCGCCTTCTCCAGGCTTGGGACTGGCACCGCTGTTGGTCGCCGAGACCTTGCGACCGCACTGGAGAGCAACACCGAGAGAGACGTACACGATTTTCGTGTCGATGAGCATTGGTGATCGTCGTGAAACGGTGAGCTCTCATTAAAATAGACGCCAGCCAATCGCCATCGTCCGAAAGACACAAGGGCACTATATATAGTGAGAATTAAGTTTCGGAAAAACTGCAGTAAGTAAACTGACGTTTCTAAAACAACCTCAGCTTTGCACAGAGAACAACAGTCTAAGAAACGGGCCAATTAGGTGTCTGAATACGACGTTAATCTTAACGTGGCCAAACGCTCTCTTGCAATTTACTATGCAAAAAAAGTAAGTTCAACTCGCGCCGTCGTAGAGTAGCGGTTGGTTGCCCACCGCCTTTTCCAGGCTTGGGACTGGCACCGCAGGTGGTCGCCGAAGCCTTGCGACCGCACTTTAGCGCAACACCGAGAGAGATGTACACGATTTTCGTGTCGATGAGCTTTGGTGAAAGTCGTGAAACGGTGAACTCTCATTAAAATAGACGCCAGCCAATCGCCATCGTCCGAAAGACACAAGGGCACTATATATAGTGCGAATTAAGTTTCTCAAAACACCTCAGTAAGTACACGGACCGAAGTAGGTATGTACGCACGTACGTTCGCTTTGCACAGAGAACAACAGTCTAAGAAACGGGCCAATTAGGTGTCTGAAAACGACGTTAATCTTAGCGTGGCCAAACGCTCTCTTGCAATTTATCATGTAAAAAGGTAAGTTCGACTCACGCCGTCGTATAGTAGCGGTTGGTTGCCCTCCACCTTCTCCAGGCTTGGGGCTCTCACCGCAGGTGGACGCCGAGACCTTGCGACCGCACTGAAGCGCAACACCGAGAGAGACGTACACGATTTTCGTGTCGATGAGCATTGGTGATCGTGGTGAAACGGTGAGCTCTCATTAAAATAGACGCCAGCCAATCGCCATCGTCCGAAACACACAAGGGCACTATATATAGTGTAATTATAGGTTTCGGAAAAACTGGAGTAGGTAAGTTGACGTTTCTCAAAAAACCTCAGTAAGTACACGGACCAAAGAAGGTATGTACGTACGTACGTTCGCTTTCCACAGAGAACAACTGTCTAAGAAACGGGCCAATTAGGTGTCTGAATACGACGTTAATCTAAGCGTGGCCAAACGCTTTCTTGCAATTTACTATGTAAAAAAGTAAGTTCGACTACCCCCGTCGTATAGAAGCGGTTGGTTGCCCTCCGCCTTCCCCAGGTTTGGGACTGGCACTGCAGGTGGTCGCCGAGGCCTTGCGATCGCACTGTAGCGCAACACCGAGAGAGTCGTACACGATTTTCGTGTCGATGAGCATTGGTGATCGTCGTGAAACGGTGAACTCTCATTAAAATAGACGCCAGCCAATCGCCATCGTCCGAAAAACACAAGGGCATTATATATAATGCGAATTAGGTTTCGGAAAAACCTCAGTAAGTAAGTTGACGTTTCTCAAAAAACCTCAGTAAGTACACGGACCGAAGTAGGTATGTACGTACGTACGTTCGCTTTGCACAGAGAACAACAGTCTAAGAAACGGGCCAATTAGGTGTCTCAATACGACGTTAATCTTAACGTGGCCAAACGCTCTCTTGCAATTTACTATGTAAAAAAGTAAGTTCGACTCGCGCCGTCGTATAGTAGCGGTTGGTTGCCCTCCGCCTTCTCCAGGCGTGGGACTGGCACCGCAGGTGGTCGCCGAGGCCTTGCGACCGCACTCTAGCGCAACACCGAGAGAGACGTACACGATTTTCGTGTCGATGAGCATTGACGATCATCGTGAAACGGTGAGCTCTCATTAAAATAGACGCCAGCCAATCGCCATCGTCCGAAAGACACAAGGGCACTATATATAGTGCGAATTAAGTTTCGGAAAAACTGAAGTAAGTAAGTTGACGTTTCCCAAAAAACCTCAGTAAGTACACGGACCGAAGTAGGTATGTAGGGCCTACGTACGTACGTACGTACGCTCGCTTTGCACAGAGAACAACAGTCTAAGAAACGGGCCAATTAGGTGTCTGAATACGACGTTAATCTTAACGTGGCCAAACGCTCTCTTGCAATTTACTATGTTAAAAAGTAAGTTCGACTCGCGCCGTCGTATAGTAGCGGTTGGTTGCCCTCCGCCTTCTCCAGGCTTGGGACTGGCACCGCAGCTGGTCGCCGAGGCCTTGCGACCGCACTGTAGCGCAACACCGAGAGAGACGTACACGATTTTCGTGTCGATGAGCATTGATGATCGTCGTGAAACGGTGAGCTCTCATTAAAATAGACGCCAGCCAATCGCCATCGTCCGAAAGACACAAGGGCACTATATATAGTTCGAATTAAGTTTCGGAAAAACCTCAGTAAGTAAGTTGACGTTTCTCAAAAAACCTCAGTAAGTACACGGACTGAAGTAGGTACGTACGTTCGCTTTGCACAGAGAACTACTGTCTAAGAAACGGGCCAATTAGGTGTCTGAATACGACGTTAATCTTAACGTGGCCAAACGCTCTCTTGCAATTTACTATGCAAAAAAGTAAGTTCAACTCGCGTCGTCGTAGAGTTGCGGTTGGTTGCCCTCCGCCTTTTCCAGGCTTGGGACTGGCACCGCAGGTGGTCGCCGAGGCCTTGCGACAGCACTGTAGCGCAACACCGAGAGAGACGTACACGATTTTCGATGAACATTGGTGATCGTCGTGAAAGGGTGACTTTCATTAAAATAGACGCCAGCCAATCGCCATCGTCCGAGAGACACAAGGTCACTATATATAGTGCGAATTAAGTGTCGGAAGAACTGAAGTAAGTAAGTTGACGTTTCTCAAAAAAACTGAGTAAGTACACGGACCGAACTAGGTATGTCTGTACGTACGTACGTACGTTCGCTTTGCACAGAGAACAACAGTGAGCTCTCATTTAAATAGACGTCAGCCAATCGCCATCGTCCGAAAGACACAAGGTCACTATATTATATAGTGCGAATTAGGTTTCGGAAAAACTGAAGTAAGTATGTTGACGTTTCTCAAAAAACCTCAGTAAGTACACGGACCGAAGTAGGTACGTACGGACGTTCGCTTTGCACAGAGAACAACAAACACTCTAAGAAACGGGCCAATTAGGTGTCTGAATACGACGTTAATCTTAACGTGGCCAAACGCTCTCTAGCAATTTTTACTATGTAAAAAAGTAAGTTCGACCCGCGCCGTCGAATGGAAGCGATTGGTTGCCCTCCGCCTTCTCCAGGTTTGGGACTGGCACCGCAGGTGGTCGCCGAGGCCTTGCGAACGCACTGTAGCGCAACACCGAGAGAGACGTACACGATTTTCGTGTCGATGAGCATTGATGATCGACGTGAAACGGTGAGCTCTCATTAAAATAGACTCCAGGCAATCGCCATCGTCCGAAAGACACAAGGTCACTATATATAGTGCGAATTAAGTTTCGGAAAAACTGAAGTAAGTAAGTTGACGTTTCTGAAAAACCACAGTAAGTACACGGACCGAAGTAGGTATGTACGCACGTACGTTCGCTTTGCACAGAGAACAACAAACACTCTAAGGAACGGGCCAATTAGGTGTCTGAATACGACGTTAATCTTAACGTGGCCAAACGCTCTCTTGCAATTTATTATGTAAAAAAGTAAGTTCGACTCGCGCCGTCGTATAGTAGCGGTTGGTTGCCCTCCGCCTTCTCCAGGCTTGGGACTGGCACCGCAGGTGATCGCCGATGCCACTGTAGCGCAACACAGAGAGAGACGTACACGATTTTCGTGTCGATGAGCATTGGTGATCGTCGTGAAACGGTGAGCTCTCATTAAAATAGACGCCAGCCAATCGCCATCGTCCGAAAGACACAAGGGCACTATATATAGTGCGAATTAAGTTTCGGAAAAACTGAAGTAAGTATGTTGACGTTTCTAAAAAAGTAGCGGTTGGTTGCCCTCCGCCTTCTCCAGGCTTGGGACTGGCACCGCAGTTGATCGCCGAGGCCTTGCGACCCCACTGTAGCGCAACACCGAGAGAGAAGTGCACGATTTTCGTGTCGATGAGCATTGGTGATCGTCGTGAAACGGTGAGCTCTCATTAAAATAGACGCCAGCCAATCGCCATGTCCGAAAGACACAAGGGCACTATATATAGTGCGAATTAAGTTTCTGAAAAACTGAAGTAAGTATGTTGACGTTTCTAAAAAAAAACTTAGTAAGTACACGGACCGAAGTAGGTATGTACGTACCTAGGTACGTACGTTCGCTTTGCACAGAGAACAACAGTCTTAGAAACGGGCTAATTAGGTGTCTGAATAAGACGTTAATCTTAGCGTGGCCAAACGCTCTCTAGCAATTTTTACTATGTAAAAAAGTAATTTCGACCCGCGCCGTCGTATAGTAGCGGTTGGTTGCCCTCCGCCTTCTCCAGGCTGGGGACTGGCACCGCAGGTGGTCGCCGAGGCCTTGCGAACGCACTGTAGCGCAACACCGAGAGAGACGTACACGATTTTCGTGTCGATGAGCATTGATGATCGACGTGAAACGGTGAGCTCTCATTAAAATAGACGCCAGCCAATCGCCATCGTCCGAAAGACACAAGGGCACTATAGCCTATATAGTGCCAAAAAAGTTTCGGAAAACCTGAAGTAAGTAAGTTGACGTTTCTCAAAAAAACTCAGTAAGTACACGGACCGAAGTAGGTATATACGTACGTACGTACGTACGTTCGCTTTGCACAGAGAACAACAGGAAGAGACGGCCCAATTAGGTGTCTGAATACGACGTTAATCTTAGCGTGGCCAAACGCTAACTTGCAATTTTTACTATGTACAAAATTAAGTTCGACCCGCGCCGTCGTATAGTAGCGGTTGGTTGCCCTCCGCCTTCTCCAGGCTTGGGACTGGCACCGCAGGTGATCGCCGATGCCACTGTAGCGCAACACAGAGAGAGACGTACACGATTTTCGTGTCGATGACCATTGGTGATCGTCGTGAAACGGTGAGCGCTCATTAAAATAGACGCCAGCCAATCGCCATCGTCCGAAAGACACAAGGGCACTATAATTATATAGTGCGAATTAAGTTTCGGAAAAACCGAAGTAAGTAAGTTGACGTTTCTAAAAAACCTCAGTAAGTACACGGACCGAAGTAGGTATGTACGTACGTACGTTCGCTTTGCACAGAGAACAACAGTCTAAGAGAGGGCCCAATTAGGTGTCTGGATACGACGTTAATCTTAACGTTACCAAACGCTCTTTGCAATTTACTATGTAAAAAACTATGTTCGACTCGCGCCGTCGTATAGTAGTTGTTGGTTGCCCTCCGCCTTCTCCAGGCTTGGGACTGGCACCGCAGGTGGTCGCCGAGGCCTTGCCGAGGCCTTGCAACACCGAGAGAGACGTACACGATTTTCGTGTCGATGACCATTGGTGATCGTCGTGAAACGGTGAGCTCTCATTAAAATAGACGCCAGCCAATCGCCATCGTCCGAAAGACACAAGGGCACTCTATACATGTACGTAGTGCGAATTAAGTTTCGGAAAAACTGAAGTAAGTAAGTTGACGCTTCTAAAAAACCTCAGTAAGTACACGGACCGAAGTAGGTATGTACGTACGTACGTTCGTTCGCTTTGCACAGAGAACAACAGTCTTAGAAACGGGCCAATTAGGTGTCTGAATACGACGTTAATCTTAGCGTGGCCAAACGCTCTCTTGCAATTTACAATGTAAAAAGTAAGTTCGACTCGCGCCGTCGTATAGTAGCGGTTGGTTGCCTCCGCCTTCTCCAGGCTTGGGACTGGCACCACAGGTGGTCGCCGAGGCCTTGCGACCCCACTGTAGCGCAATACCGAGATGACGTGCACGATTTTCGTGTCGATGAGCATTGGTGATCGTCGTGAAACGGTGAGCTCTCATTAAAATAGACGCCAGCCAATCGCCATCGTCCGAAAGACACAAGGGCACTATGTATAGTGCGAATTAAGTTTCTGAAAAACTGAAGTAAGTAAGTTGACGTTTCTAAAAAAACCTCAGTAAGTACACGGACCGAAGTAGGTATGTACGTACGTACGTTCGCCTTGCACATAGAACAACAGTCTATGAAACGGGCCAATTAGGTGTCTGGATACGACGTTAATCTTAACGTGGCCAAACGCTCTTTGCAATTTACTATGTAAAAAAGTATGTTCGACTCGCGCCGTCGTATATAGTAGTTGTTGGTTACCCTCCGCCTTCTCCAGGCTTGGGACTGGCACCGCAGGTGGTCGCCGAGACCTTGCGACCGCACTGTAGCGCAACACCGAGAGAGACGTACTCGATTTTCGTGTCGATGACCATTGGTGATCGTCGTGAAACGGTGAGCTCTCATTAAAATAGACGCCAGCCAATCGCCATCGTCCGAAAGACACAAGGGCACTATATATAGTGGGAGTTAGGTTTCGGAAAAACTGAAGTAAGTAAGTTGACGCTTCTAAAAGAAACCACAGTAAGTACACGTACCGAAGTAGGTATGTACGCACGTACGTTCGCTTTGCACAGAGAACAACAGTCTAAGAAACGGGATATTATAGATGTCTGAATACGACGTTAACCTTAACGTGGCCAAACCTGAGCAGTGTGCGTTTAGTCGCTTACTCAGTAAATTTGTTCTAATAGACTTCAACAGCGCCAGCCTAAAAGATGTTGAAGTCTATTAGAACAAATTTACTGAGTAAGCGACTAAGTGCGTGCACACTGCTCAGGTAACTAGAATAGTCACCAGACACACAGAGTTCAACCGATGGTTTCCCATTGAGAGCTGATATAGAAGACATCGTTTTCTAGGTTCCCCGACGACGTAGGTTCGTAGAAGAAAAGCGACATCATGCGACAAGGCCTGGAATACACGAACCCCAACACTGCAACAGTTCCTCACAGATGGTAGAAGACGCTGCGTGAGGGCATCCCTCCATCACCGGCAGGGGCGCCCGCAGGCTTAAAAAAATTGGACGCACACCCCAAAAAATTTGAAGCACACCCCTCCTTCCCGCTGCTCGTAGTCATACACTGTAAATGACTCGGAGTGACTCATACAAGTCAGGGCATATTTTAACTGTATAACTAGTGGGACAAATGTCCCAGTAGTGTTACAATTTGTCCCAGTAGTTAGGCTGATTTGTCCCAGGCAATGTATGGTTAAAGTATGAGTAGTGGGACAAAATGTTGGAAGAGTTTTAAGATTTGCCCCAGTAGTAAATTCCCAAAAAGGTCATGCACTTTCTCGGGAGATGAATTCCTAAGGAAAGGTCATGAACTGTTTTCGGGAGGTGACTTTTTCGGGAGATGACTTCCTAAAAAATGTCATCAAGTTTTTCGGGGAGATGAATTCCCAGAAAAAGGTCATCAAAGTTTTTCAGAGACGAGTTCCAAAATTTTGTCCCAGTAGTCTAAATTCCTTAAAATATGCACTGATACAAGTACAGTATAACATTTGCATATGATATCATGTGATATTATACATACTGTATGGTAAATCAAAATTAACACAGTAAAATTTTAAAAATATCGATGCAATGCCTATTCCTTGTGTAGATTTGATTTCGTGGGTGGACGCACGTGCGTCCAGTGCGTCCGCCTGCGGGCGCCCCTGATCACCGGTCATTTGGAGGACGACGTTCCTCGCACCCGAAAATTGTTTGTGGAGCGTCACCACAGTAGAACGATCATCATCAAACTAGGCGTAGCTTCCGAAGGGTACGAGAGATGACCGCAACTCCACTCTTCGGACTGGAGAGTAACGCACCCTGCGCTTTTCATACCCAGAAGAAAGAATGAAGTTCAACGAAGGAAATGGTGTCAGAAACACAAAACACGACCGACACGGGATAAAGAGCCCACGTGTGCAGTGGATTGAAGGTTTCTGAGAAACACAAGACACCATCGGAGACTCACGCACGAATTTCCCACCAAAGAGCCATGGTTTTTTGTTCCGCTTACCTAGGTAGGCGTTCCATCTTAACGGCCACCCAGAAAAAAGGTCCATTATTTTGTCTCTCAGTCGAAAAACGCTTTCATCACCCAGTAACTATGAATAGTCTGTCTATTACGGTTTCGCTGTGGTCACAAGAAAACAATAAAACGTGGTTTGTCGTTGATCGAAAATGATCGAGATTTCGAGTTGAGCTGCAGTCCACGTAGGTCTAATTGCTATTTCGCCATCTGCTGCATACTTTTTTATACTAAATATGTCTGTATCCTATTGTCCTAGACAGCTATCTGTTGTAGACTGCGTTCTTCAGCGAGACACGAACTGAAGTATTCGTTGTCGTGGGTTATTCCTCTGTTTTCCCTAAATACTGCATCTGGGCCCATCTGTTTGGGAGTCTACGTAGGTATGGGCTTCTATCTAGCTTCATAACGGAGGAATTGTGCTGGTTGACAATGCGCAAGCGTATTTACTGTTTAGTCTAAGACTTAATACTCATACGTAATTGCATTGCGGGCTGCACCCAATCTGGGCCAATCATATCTCAAAGATTTGTGTGTTTTGGTCATGCATTCTTGGCCGTACTTTTTTATTCACTGCTGCATAGGGTGACCAGTTTCTTCCTCTGGCCCAAACTTTTAAGACTTCCAGAAGCTTGGCAATGGCTGATCCATATTTCTTTCTGTACTAGGTTGCCTAGCACCCTGTGAAATGAGCTTATAAGTCCCGTTTCGAATTAGATTCAAGGTTCTTCTTCTAGTCACTAGATCCCAGTTAGGCTTAGCGTCTATATACCTTTCTCAACGGATGAGCAAGCCAATCTCTTCAAGCTCCTCTCGCCCCCTTCGTTTTGCTAACCGACTGGACTTGTTTGTACCTCGGTCGCGAACCTCATTAACTCAGCATCGGGCATTTGCTTCGGCTGGCCCTTCACTTTGGAATGAACTCCCTTCTGAGATCCGGAGCAGAATCCTCGGAGCGTTTTCATCAGCTTCACTTAAATGCTTAAAGACCTTTCTTTTTACACGAGCCTATCACGTTGAGAGCGCTTCTGAATAGATCTGCTGCGAGGAGCGCTTTATAACTGTGTATATTACATTACATTACATAAGTCTTGATTTGCTTATATTCCGTAAACGCACGAAACTATTCTGCTTGATTCTAGTTTTCTGTCGTTAGGTTGGAACACCTCTGGCGCTATATAAGTCTGCGATTACAATAAGAATGACGACGGACATCAGCAGAAAGCTTAGTTTTGAATCACGGCTCTTAGTGCCTTGGTTGTCACGAGAGAGACATTAAACACGGACTCGCTAAATCACGATAATGGGTTTGAGGAAATGTAGTTTCAAGTTCTTTCTCAAACTGATCGGTTTACAGGTAGTGGCTACGGATGGCAGCTTAGACCTTCGGCGAAAATCCGTGAACTGTATCGTCTGCTGTAGTTGGGATGAGGTCGTCATGGGTTTTGTGATGATGACATCAGAGTGCATGATCTCATGTTACAGGCTGTTGGGCATTTAAGAGAGCGAGCTAGCGAGAGAGAGAAAGCGAGAGACAGACAGACAGACAGAGACAGAGACGGAGGCAGAGACGTAGACAGAGTCAGAGACACAGAGAGACACAGAGAGACAGAGAGAGCCTTTAGCTTCTACAAGAAACTCTGCAGTAATTCAAATGAGTATAAAATACTGTTACGCGTATCGTCGTAATCATGGTGCGTGTTGTGGTTTTCTCCAGTTCCTGTGTCATCAAACACATTAATATTTTCAAACAAAACGATTCAAGAACAGAAACTGTTCGTTGGACTGAATCAATACTTTATTAAAATGTTCCAGTAGTCTCGCATGCGCAAATAATAATGTGTCCTGTAATCAGAATGATGAGTACATCGTACGAACTGATACAGCTACATGTACGTATCAATTTTTTGTTTGAATAAAACCATACATTGATTATTACATGCTTGCTTAAGTACTACCAAAATAAAAACATAAACATTGTTTCTAAATTGCAGAACTGAAATAATACCTAATTAAAATGTTCACATTTCGCGTAAATACTTCACTGTAGTTCAGAAGTTGTACTTAGAAATCAGTTTAGCGCCGACAGAAGACAGAATTGCTCAATTCTCCGTTAGGAAAAATCATGTTAAATAGGCCTATCATAAAGATCAGAAATTATTTCACTAGTAATCAAAACAATGCACAGACAACTAGTGGAGTCACAAGTGACGGGGTCCAGTCGTTTACTCAGCAAAATTTTTTCTGATTGACTTTAGCATCCTTTAAGCTGGCGCTGGAGCGCTTTTGTCAGGGACTAAAGGCGCTTTAGTAAGTCTAGATATATAACCTACAGACGAAAGTACATACATACATGCGCACGTCCATATGTACATAATATAGGCCTACTTACGTACATGCATACATAAATATACATACGTATTACATACGTGCAAGCATAAATACATACATGCGTACGAACAGCATGTATGTATGCTTGCATGTATGCTAATACACTGTACGAACATTCGTACAGTGTATCAGCATGCATACAGGCATACATACATTCGTACAGTGTCTTAGCTTTTGGACCATGCTTGAGAGTATGGGTATGAAGTGTTAGCGACTCTACTTTCTTTGCCTCGGTGTATAGGGGCAATGATCAGTCTTCTATGTCACAGTCTGCCTTTCCCACCGACAGCCTATGTAATCCAGTAACTGCGGTTCAAGGTCTGATAGATTGCAGCTAAAACAAGAGACGTGCATGATTATGATGATCTAAAAGCTGGAAGAGTCACCAATGATAAAGCGTCATCCAGGATTGGAAGTTGATGCTACAAATTATATATATGTAAGCCAGAACAAATAACAATCTACACATTACAGTTCTGTGTTTAACTTAATGGACAAAAGCGTCATAATACATTTCAAAAGTGACTTTTCTATTAATCAGGGCTTATTAAGTTGACCATTCGTGTAGTCTACACAACAACACTTTATTCAATTGTGTAGTTTGCGCCTATTTTAACTTAATTTTCAAAAATAAGCAGTATTTAAATTTATTCTTGTGATGATACTAGACTCTTTTCTACGTCAGTGTAAAACGACTGTTAATTAGAATTAATGTCACATTAAATAGACGACAGGAGCTGACCTGACACGCCTTACACTTACCCAAAAACATTCGTATTGATTCTAGAGTCAATAGCTTTCCCTGTTCCACGTCTAAGTGCAGTATATATCAATCAATGCAAAGGTCGGCTAATGAAGCGTCGTTACTGTTTATCTCAAATCTAGTCAGCTACATATGCAACAGACGTCTGACTAAGGATTTCGATTCCAGCTACTACAAACAGTGCGTGACAGCAATCAGGCTGCATCCTCGTCAGAGTCTTACACGGTCTTGATCATCATTTTACACGTCTTGAGCTGACCTTCCGACGCAAGCCCGAGGTCTTTGATGGTGAGCCAGTAGAATCGGGTGTTATCAACGGGATTGTTGAGGTTGCAGTAGGAGCAGCCATTGTACCACCAGCCACCGCCGCCTCTTTGGCTGGCACAGTCGAAACCTGCCAAATGATCATTGTCCGCATTGATTGTCGAGAACTTCATTCCATTATGATAACAGGTTCCGGAGAAGTTATGGGAGTTCTGAAGAGCGTCTCCTGCATCTCCCACGTAACCAGACACGTTCAGGGCGTAACCGTTTGCCTCGGAGTCGATGCGGAACGAATCATACTCAGCCGAAAACCACATCTCGTTGTCTAACGATTGAAACTCAACACGAAGTCGGTAAGGAGAGCTGGAGGTCAGCTGGTGCATCTTTTCCAGACCTAGCCAAAAGTTGTTGGAGACGTTGCCAAAGCCAACCTTGTATTCGGACCACTCTCGGGTGAAGTTTAGGCTTCCATCGACTCTCTGCTGAATGACGATCCAGTTGTTGATCGACCTTAGCAGAGTCAGTCCAATGATAGTCGGGATCGAAACGTTTATTTCGACGTAAGCAGCAGTAAAATTCCCTGACCACAAAAGTTAGCACATTAAACACCAGTTAACTTTTGCAAATTTGTTTTATCTCATGGATATATTGCTATCCTGGACAAGTTAATTAACAACAAACGTGAACATGTCCATATATTTTATAGGCTTACTTATGTATATACATACATAAATATATACATATATACATACATACATCCAAGCATAATTATGTCTGTATGCATGTATGCTTAATTGCTTATACACTGTTCATGTCTTGCCCAGGAGCACCGCCGCCACCCCATTACTACCATCAACACCAACACCACCACCACGACCAACACCAACACCAATACCACCACCACGACCAACACCAACACCACCACCAAGGACCAACACCAACACCAACACCACCACCACGACCAACACCAACACCACCATCACCACGACCAACACCACGACCAACACCGTCGTCTTTGTAATAAACTTAGCAATTGTAATCATTGCCAGCATTTTGTATCATTTTACAACTTTCCTAATTCATAGTAAACACAAACTGTCTCGCTGGCTAGGCTCCACGTGTATGCCGGAGCTCACCAGTGTTGACTTTTCGAACTACCTGCTTGCAAGGGGACTAATTGTCATTAACGAATTTTGATACTCAGACTACCGGGAACTGCGCTTTCCGTTTGTGATGTGCTTAAGAGGAACTATGTCAGTATACATACATACATTGCATACATTCATACGAACATACATAAATTCATATATACATGCATGCATACATAGTATTACATACATACATGCATATGTGCATACATGCATACATGCATACACATAAGCATACATGTACATACTCGGTCCCCGTGCCCATGATCGCATAGTCCACCGGCCGACATCCTGATGCGCAAAGCATATATTGTTATAGGATGTTACAATTGTTACATACTTTTAAACTGTTTTTATTAGATTTTTATTAGATGTATGTACAGTTGTACACCCAAGAGCGATTAACAATTGGTTGATAAAGAATATACATACTTACATAGATACATACTGTCATGCATTCATATTAAGACAACAGATATTGTATTTTACTGGCATACAAAACAGAATCATAGTTTTGCTTACTGTCTTGTCTATGGCAAGTGACCACGGTTCGATTTCTTGTAAGACATCCGAAGTTGCAGGGAACGCCCGTCAAGTTGGCCACACAACCGGTATAGAGACGCGTGTCGTAGGTAAACGGTATCGAACAGTTTTCAACTGGTATGCCTCAAAACATAAATATGTAACTGATATAAGCTGCGTAGAACAATTCCTGCACCTAAATAAGGTAAATTTAGATTGCAATTGGTTTTGTAATGAGAGATATATGTAGAGCTGCACGAGAAAAGTTAAGCAAGGCGTTCTCTGCCCAAGACTAAACGCTATTAAATGGCATCACGAATACAAAAGTATAGGCTATATATATATATATATATATATATATATATATATATATATATATATATATATATATATATATATATATATATATATATATATATATATATATATATATATATATATATATATATATATATATATATATATATATATATATATATATATATATATATATATATATATATATATATATATATATATATATATATATATATATATATATATATATATATATTAGGGTGTGTCTATAATTTGAAGTTTCAAAATTAATATCGGCCAGGTTGTTTTTGTGTTCCACCTTGAGAAACATTAACATTTGCCAAATTAGATGAAAATCAAAAGAGATTTAGAACTGGCGCAAAGCCCGGGAAAAATTACCACTTAGAAAACAATGTCATACATTGTAATTCTCGAAGATCCAAACAATTTCAACACTTAAACATAAAAAATAAGGCAAAAGCAAACCAAGAACCTTCAGTTATTTGTCATTACTTAGTCCCTTTAGTGCCTTTGGGAATCTATTTCGATGGTATTCAACCATTTGAAGAACAAATTGTTTCTCTTCCTCATTTCGAACCAGGGCTTCATTTGAAGGACTGCATTAGAGCCACTCCTCTCTCCGCTAAATCGTTCGTCACTCTTAGGGCGGATATGATGTCTTTCGCCTCATTGAACGAATGCTCTGACTCCCATTGTTGTGGATCTCGATCAAGAAAAGCGTAATCGAATTTGAGGAGCTGGAAAAGTTTGATGGTAGAAGTGGTAAAAAAATCGGATAGCGCTTTTGTAGATGGATCATGTATGGGAGGAAGCCTCTTTGGAGGTTCGTCGGATCCCTGATTGTTGCGCATGTTATAGACCATGCGCTGTTTTTCGTCGAAGGTGACTACATCGTCAAAAAGGCTGAGGCCAACCAAGGTCTCCGACAAATACCAAAGGTGTCGGGAAAATGCTGTTAGGGCGACCTGTGAGACTTCATTATCTGGGTAAGTATGGATTGCCTTCAAGAATTGAAGATCGTTCCTTGGGGCTTCATTGGGTGATGTACAGGTGAACCAGTACTCCACGTAGGTTGTGGTCACAAAAGTGAACCTCGAAGTAGATGATTCCACATCTTTTGAGAGTAATATTGTCGAGATGCCCTCTGGTGTTGTTGAATGGGAAACGGCTCTCTGAAAAGCCACATCTTGATTGCATAAACCGCACGTGCCATCCAACGCGCGCGGTGAAATGCCTCTGGGTACCTGAACTTTATTCCTTTCGGTGGAATTCCTCCTAGGAAAATGGCTGTTAGTTCTACTTAGCTCTTCGTAGTCGTCTCTGTGGTATTCAGCATTCAGTTGCTGCAGTGCGAAGGTGATGACATTCTCTCGAATTTCTTTGACTCTTTGTGCTGCGTCTTTATCCTCCATTGCTGTGCGATACTTGGTCTGATCGATTTGCGGCCAGAAGTCACGGAAATGACTGAAGAATTCCAATTTTGGAGACCTTACAGAATCATTCAGTGAAAATATCTTTTCCAGAACAATTTCAGAAACATGATGTCGACAGGCAAGGTTCAAGAGGTCTTTTCCTAATTCCCTTTTCCAGCTTGATGCATACGCCGCCCTTGCAAACCGTGTTACTCGCCGTTGTGTCGAAACACATGGCCACGATTCTGTCTTCCAATCCCCAACTTCTGATCTCGGCCAAACACGCATCTGCCATGAAGGTAGCAGTCCCTTATTGGAGCTTGGGGATGGCCAATAGTTTGGTCACATCCTTACCAGATACCATTATTGGAAGATGATCAACGCACACTCGTCCAGTTTCTGTAAAATCTGGCATGATCTTGCCGTCCCAGTGGATAGTAAGGGGAACCTTCGGATCGAAAGATTCACGAATCTCAGCTGCTAGGGCTGCACGGTTATCCTTCCTTGCTCGATGGATAGCAGAAGGACTGACGATCAGCTCACCAGCTGGTGCTGCATATAGATTGGATGCAGCGAGAGCAGAGAAAATGTGAGAGGCATTCCTGCTGCTGGTTTTGGTACGATCTAGAGCTGCTGCAATGCAACATCACGGGTAACTACAGAGATTGTTCCCTTTCGCCGCTTTGGTGGTCCAGCTAACGTTGAAGGTTCTGGTTCTCTTTCTGAGCTATTTGATGACGCCTCTTCCTCAGATGATGTTGCCAACAGAGAAACCTCCGTCGCTACCGCCATGCTTGCACGATATCGTCATGGGCGAGGGAATTATTGTTGTAGACAGATTTGCTCCGATCGGAAACCACGACATTATCTGATTGGCACAAACTCCTTCGGGGCTCAAACACATACTCTTACCAAGGGAGACAGCCACTCGCGTTAAATACCATGCTATTGATGTAGCACCAGGTGTCTCCTCTAGAAAACCACAATAGCTTAATTAATTACTATAATTATGTTGAAGATCGAGAACACGAAGAACAGACACCGTAACGTCTAAAATTTTGGCCAAACCGAGACAGGTCACCGGGTTCCTAATTTCGGTCGCCTTGCGCCAGTCCTAAATGTTCAGCTATCGCGATATAATTTCGGATATGGTGTTTATACGCTAATTGGCATGATAATTTGACCTGGCCGTTAAAAGATCTTTGAGTTAAAAAAACCATGTGCATCATAAAAACACCCTAATATATATATATATATATATACCAAAACATTTTACAATCCTTATATGGACCAAAGCAAAAGGAAACGGCCCTTATGGACCAAACATTGAACAATCCTTATGGACCAAAACATTGAACAATCAATATGGCAGTGCATATATATATGTGTGTGTGTGTGTGTGTGTGTGTGTGTGTGTGTGCGTGCGTGCGTGCGTGCGTGCGTGCGTGCGTGCGTGCGTGCGTGCGTGCGTGCGTGCGTGCGTGCGTGCGTGCGTGCGTGCGTGCGTGCGTGCGTGCGTGCGTGCGTGCGTGCGTGCGTGCGTGCGTGCGTGCGTGCGTGCGTGCGTGTGTGTGTGTGTGTGTGTGTGTGAAAATTTCAAACCTATGTTTGGCTGTTGAGGTCGCATCTGAAATATAAGAAAATGAACACGTTATTTGAATATCTTCAGTTGCAAATTGTTTTTGTAATCAGTGTACTGATAGACTAAACGTTTTATTTAAAGTATAAGGTTCGTTTACTCAGTCAAACATAATCAGTCCTTAGAACTTCACTAGGACGCCTTAACGGAAAAGAAACCATAGAGTAGCTATAGGACCTAGCTTTTAGCCCCCTATCGAACAAAGAATAAATATGCAGTCGTTATAAAGTCTAACATTTACATGTTCACAGATTTGTTATTCTCCTTGAAGCTGAAAAGCTCTTCTTAAATTTCGTCAAACCATTTCTGAAGCAGAACACATCTAGAGTTCTAGACACTTAACATCGTAGGGTCAAGTTTGCTTGCGTTTTGAAAGCTACAATTGGTGCTTTATCATGGGCGGGCAACGAGGACTGACTCAACGCCTTGCGGACGATGGCGATCAGCCACAAATTAATCGGTGAGTACGGTGAGATTGTAAGTTAAACATCAGAAACCTCAACAAAAATCAAACGCCGTGATCTAAGTTTTGTAGTGCTGTGCTTAACTTGATTTCATTTGATGACATTATTACACAGTTTAGGCAGGCCTACAGCTGCTAAAAGTCGCAAATGTTTCTGAACCGTTAACAATGAAGAGAACAGAATCAAAATTTGATTATAATTTTACGCTAACTGTAGGGCCTATGTTGTCAATATACTGTAACAAACATTTCACACAACCTTAGACATAGTCCCAAAATGCAAAGCTTTAATGTTGGGTTGTATGCCCTGACTACTAATTTGAGCAACGCGGAGCACTGCATTGACCCATCTTTACTACACGCCGATTTGACTGTCTATCTTAACGACAACCTCATCATTCCATGCTCAATACGACAACGCCCCCCCCCCGTGTATATTTAGCATGGGGCCCCCTAGTGGTTAATCCGGCTCTCGCCGGAAGGTCAGGTCTGACGAGCGTTACCATGTAAAGCGAAAAGTTATTTTGGTTTTATATTCTGTAGGTTAAATGGACTAATAAACACGTCCCTTAAATTTAATTCTTCATCTTAGATTTACCTTGTAGTTTAAGGTTCTGTGCTGGGCACTATTTACCCCTCCATTGCAACTATTTGTCCTCTATTGGAACTATTTACCCTCAATTATAACACCTCCATTGTAACTATTAATCCTCAATTACAACTATATGCCCTCCATTACAACTATTTACCCTTCCATTGTAACTTTTTACCCCTCCATTACAACTATTTACCCTCTATTGTAACTAATCAGCCTTATTGCAACTGTTTACCTCCATTACAGCTATTTACCCTCCAGTGAAAGTATTTACCTGCCATTACAACCATATACCCATCCATTGCAGCTATTTCCCGAAGAACAGCGTTGACCAAGAATCGTAGCCAAGGGATAGAAGCACGTTTAATCACGAAATCTTATATATACATTTGTGTACCTTTCAGTATATAGTGTTTTTATAATGAACTATAAAACATGTGTTGTAGCAGAACTATATAATTGCCCAAATGCATAAATGCGTAGAACGATGATGTTAACATTGCTGCGAAAGTCCTACTCATAAGTATACCTGATAGTGGCGACATCCGGTCCTTGGTTCGTAACACTTGGGTCTGAAAGAAAAGAGATGGCAGATCTTGTTCGATGCCAAAAAGTTGAAGTTCATGCACTTGGAATCGCGATGACAAGCTTCCGAACACATCAGGGTCGATCTCATTGAGAGAACTTTCGCTGGTTCGTCAAAGGCACACAGGTCTTTCTCGCTAAGAACTTGTGCCACCTGGAAATGACTCTCCGCTTTTCCAGCCTTTCCCGACGACACGTTAACGTGTAGCAGAAGCACGAAACAGCGAATTGTTAGTCCAAGGCTAGAATGAAGAGGATAGGAAACCTTCATATTGCGTCTTTGCAACGGTTTACCCTAAAGAAAGAACTCAACTACTTGTGCTGTTCAACTGTTTAGGTCTATGTAGATACAGGTTGTGTCATTGTGCTTTGCGCCTGACTTCAAATAGCTAAACGTAATCAGACACCTTCCTTCGATCACAATGTGTTGCCAATGTAATCACAGCCTAAACAACTGAAGTGCCTTTGCAGGCCGAACTGATGCAACCTTAGGCCTACACTTTAAGTTCTTCAAACGTGCGTTTCAGTGGAGCGTTCTGCCCCAGTAAGACGCTCAGACAAGTCAGCGAATGCTGTTTAACAACTTATGTATATGATAGAAAACGTATTCTACTTTAGGCCATCTGAAAGTTCGTTAAGAACGACAAGTTTATCAGATCAGCAAACGAGTAATTGTTTTTCGTTGACTGAGCATATTGTCTAGTACTCCAGTCATAACTAACGTAGTGAACAGAAAAGAAAAAGAACAAGAAAAACCAGAGATGAAAAAACGACAACGCTTAACTATTGCATGCAAAATTTATTTATCTACAATCAGTTATACAATCAATTATAAACTAGAACTACCCCACCACTAATTAAATACAGTCGTAACATACTATTTAACCCCTTATAGACTTTTTGCCTGCTGAATAGAGGGAGGAACTATATTCCAAACACCGGGACCCCTGTGAATTTAATAGAGAATCTGCGGGAGTTACAATGAGCAAATTTTGAATTTCTGGTAAAATGGGAGTGGATGTCCGATCCAAGGCGGAAGGGACCACTGAAGTTCAAAAATAATAGGTCATGGACAAATCTGTACATAAAGACTACAAACTCCAATGTGAAGTGTTCTTATCTGTTGGAATTTTAGAAATTTAACGTTTTTGAATATTGGGTCTGTGTGTGATCATTCCATGTCATATGCTGGTCAACGAGGACCCCAAGAAATTTGGTAGAATTAGCCTCAGTAATGGAGGTAGGCTACCACTAACGGAAAGCCTCAGAGAAGTATCGGGGGACACATTTTCCTATGTGACTTGAAGAGAATAAAGGCAGTTTTTTTTCTAAATTCAAGGAGAGTTTATTGGCAGAGAACCAGTCAGCTACAGATTCAAGTTCAGCGTTTACAATCTGAATTGAAGTATGATATGGTCTGTGAGAATTAGAAGACATTGGTGTCGTCTGCAAATGAGATAAATGACAGGACAGGGGATGCATTTGGGGAGATCGCTGATATAGAGGAGAAAGAGTAAGGGGCCAAGATTCAAGCCCTGTGGTACCCCATATTTAACTTTTCTTAGGTCTGATTGTGAAACATTACAAGAAACATATTGAAGGCGGTTTTCTAAGTAGCTAGTGAACCACTCTAATTGGATGCCTCTAATACCGTAGGAAGACAGTTTTTGTAGGAATATATCATGACTCACAGTATCAAAAGCGTTTGCTAAGTCTAAAAAAATGCCAGTAGAGCAATCATTATTTTCAAAAGAATCCGAAATTTTCTCATACATCATCTCATATATGTTGATAGAAGTGACCCGATTCGAAACCGTGCTGAGAGTGAAATATAATATGTGATATTTCAACGTAATTAGTTAGCCTTTCAAGCATAATTTTTTCATAATATTTAGCAAAATAAGGAAGGATAGAAATAGGTCTATGGTTGGTAAGTTCGTCCCTCTTTCCTTTTTTATGGATAGGAACCACCTTAACAATTTCTATTGCTGGGGTACTACACCGGTGTTAAGGGAGCAGTTGATAACTTCAGCCAGCAGAAGAGCAATAAGAGACATGCACAAGGAGTCGCAAAACATGGGTCGATGTCATCTGCCCCCTTACTGTGGGTAGTATGAATAGTATTGCTCAGCTTGAAAATTTCGTCTGGAGAGGTTGGGATTAATCCAAAGGAGCAAGGCATGGGCACTGGGCAGATTTAGATACTGTGTAACTGAGAATTGAGTTTTTGGAACTTGCTCAGCTAATGATTGAGCAATGTTGGAGAAGTAGTTATTTAATGCGCCTGCAATAACTTCATGATTCTCACTCACAATTCCACCCATTCTGAGCGATTCTATTCTTAAATCTTGCTCACCCATTTTATTATTGAGCGTATGATTCCATGTTTTTTAATTATTACTATGCCTTGTGAACTCAGCTAAATAGTAACTCCTTTCCGCATTATTTCTGATCGTTTTAAATTTATTCCTATAAATCGTAAATTTATTTTTATTTGCAGGAGTAGGGTTTTCACAGATCTTAAATATAATTGAGCCTTTGTAGATCATTTAAATTAACACTTACGATTACAATAAGGCAAAATATTGTGACAAACTCACAGGAGAATGTTTTTGTAACTAATCTATTATAGTGGCTTATAAATAAAATAAAATTGAAAGACTGCGTGGCATTACTTAAGTTAGCGCTGCGTTACAAATATCGGTCGAATGTACAGTTCGAATCCCGAGCGATTGACAACTTTAGAAGATCGCTGACCGGCAAAATTGATATAAGCTGCAGTCTACAATTTTGTGTGGAATTGAAAATGAAACCATATTGTACAAAATATGTGTAAACACTGTCTCCGAATGTTCTATTTTAAATACTGTCTCCGAATGTTCTATTTTCGCACTGAAATCTCTACTGCATTCGTGAATAATCCGCCACTTACCCTTTTCAGGTCACACTCTTTTTATGACTTATTTTAAATGGCAACTGTTAAATCAACAAGACAGGTCGCACATTAAGAAAATGGCCTATTTCACTTCTAATGAGCTTATTACTCCATAGCGGACAGGAATATTTTCAACTTAAGCCGGGTATATTGACGGAAGCGGGTGAAAAATACCGAAAAATCGAAACCGTAAGTGCATCTTCGTCGATTAATATTTCGACTGTTATGTAAATTCGGCCAAAGAAACCTGTTGCTCTTGTTGACACGCAGTAGGTTTTCCTGTGTGATCTGCATTTATATTGATCGCAGTAAGTGTTGAGGTTTAGCGAGTATGCGTTTAATGCGATGTGTCGTATGCCAAGAGGCTTTCCTGCAGCGTGTTCTGAATTTGATGATCTGCTGAAAGCTTTCGTCATAATTATCCTTTCTGGCAGGTATACGGAAATGGAAAGAGCAAAGAATTGGCGTCTCTTATGATGAAACCGGCGCTTGAGTCAAAGGTTTGCTCGAAATACATAGAAAGAATGGTTTTAATTCTCCAACAGATATGTCTAATTACTGAACCCGTCTGTGTATAATATGGTCTCTGCATTTAGTTTTACTCACAATCCTGTCATATAAGGTAATCGATCCTTTGAGTAAAGATAATTTTTATATTAATTTTAGTTTTTAAGAGGTCCTAGGTGTAAGACTTCATAAGTTCAGCAATAACACTGAGATGGAAAATAATTCGCTTCTGTGTGTGTGTTGAACATGAATGCTGCAGTTAATGCAACGCTGTCATATAGAAGTATTTTATTTAATTGGAGAATATTATTTGAATGTTCAGATAAAGTTTTCACTCTATATTTGCTTGCAAGACAAGTCCCGCTTAGAAGAAAGAGTCCTATTTATTCAAAGCCAATCTCTTCACTCTATTGGGACAAATTTTTCAGTATTTTAGAATTTGTCCCACTAGGTTGGGTGATTTGTCCCAGGTAAAACTCTACTTTTAATGTCATTTTACAATATTAAATTATTCAAGTAGAACGAGTGATCTCTTACTAGGCCTACAACAATCTGAGAACAAGCCATCGACTTTCAATGCCTTTTGGATACCGTTAATCATCAGTTGTTGATATCCTCAATTGAGTGAGCACTGCATATTTTGACCTTATGTGCATGTTAAACTTCGAATTATGTTCGTCATTTTCCTTTCAGGCAATCTGTCAAATTTTCATCGTCAGATTTCAGGGATTTTACAAAATCTCTGGTTTTTCACGGATTTTGTAACGTGCCTGAGTGAATTATGGATTTTACAAATTACCTAAAAATTTCAGGCATTAAAAAATCTTTGATTTTACAACTTCACTGTAACACATATAAGTGTGTGCTACCTACAGTGACATTATATTTTACATAGGCTTCCTGCATTCATCCGATCATCTGTAATATGTTTTGAATTTGTTTCAAACTTTCATTGTATTTCTTTCCCTCTTTCTTTCTTTGTAGTCTGTAATTTAGCACTCAATGGACGCTCTTGTTTGAACTACCTTTGTCCGATTGTTATCTTTTATCATTAATTGATGCTACTAGAAACGTTTCCCTCCCCCAAGCGTCACAGTATCTTTCTCGGCTTAAGCTCTTTGGATTTCAGTCTCACTTTGTTGCCAACCCAACATGCAGATTTGATTGAACATTTGTGAAGAAGAAGAAGAAGAAGAAGAAGAAGAAGAAGAAGAAGAAGAAGAAGAAGAAGAAGAAGAAGAAGAAGAAGAAGAAGAAGAAGAAGAAGAAGAAGAAGAAGAAGAAGAAGAAGAAGAAGAAGAAGAAGAAGAAGAAGAAGAAGAAGAAGAAGAAGAAGAAGAAGAAGAAGAAGAAGAAGAAGAAGAAGAAGAAGAAGAAGAAGAAGAAGAAGAAGAAGAAGAAGAAGAAGAAGAAGAAGAAGAAGAAGAAGAAGAAGAAGAAGAAGAAGAAGAAGAAGAAGAAGAAGAAGAAGAAGAAGAAGAAGAAGAATAGGAAGAGTAGTCCCTTAAGCTCGCCCTTTGGCAGCATGAGTTAGTCATGGGTAAGAAGTGTTATCGTTCATTTTTCCTATCCTCAGCATAAAGAAGGCTGGTGGCCAGCACTCTAGCTCGGCACCAGCTATTTCTTCTGACTGCGTACGGTTAGTGTAGTATTATACACGAGGCATGCATCAATGCATTATATTGAGACATAACTCAAGGTGTATGTAGGAAATACGAAACCCGCAGGAGAGCATTGTCTTGTGGGCTTCAAACATCCTACTTCTGTATGTATATTTGTTTGTATGTATGTATGTATGCATGTAGGCCTATGTATGTATGTATGTATCTATATATGTATGTATGTATGTATCTATATATGTATATATGTATGTATGGATCGAGACACTTAACTGATTTAACAAGTGCGTCTGAAGACAGTTTGAAAATGTCTGCTGCATAAAGCCTTTAGACATTGTTGTTGAGGAATAATTCACAGACATTGAGACACCGTCAATATCTTGCCATCTGTTTTTTCTGCTATTCACTGAATTCGTCATAACAGTCAAATGCATTGATCGCAGTTGTATCCAGTCTCAACCCTAACAACAAGATAACCAATGAAATGGATAGGCATGGCCTTGAAAATGCTGCATAAATGGTGGTTTCTATTCCGGACCTAAGGCCCCTAAGCTATTGAAAAGACACATCGCTTTACTATTGATTCAACCGTTTCTCCCTGTGTCTTTTCGTGCAATTTCTATTGATCTGATGCTATACAACTCTTCGTATTGAGTTGCATACCATAGAAACACCAACTTGTAGTAAATATCATGAACATATTACATGAAATGTTTTCCCGCACTTCAATCTCGTGAAATTCTGTATCAGATAACACGCGATGATTTTGACCCTGAAAACTGATCGTGAACAATCCAAAGCCTCTGTTTCATCGACAACGGATGACGGAAGATGAGTTACTCTTTGAAAAGTTATGTGTACTAATATCGTATACGGGTAACTTATTTTAGCAAGAGATGGGCTTTTATTCCCCAACCATCCTCTCCTACCCTGCAAAGGCAAATGGACGCGGTGAATGAGTTATGTTCAGTTATGGTGTTTATTGATTAAAAAAACAAGGCTACGTTTCCTGAGTTGGCAGTGGAGGAGGACGAATTGAAGAGTTCCTCTTGCTACTATAAGATTACATCGTTAGGAGGTTGCGTATTTCTCAACTTACCATGTTGCTTTTTGCAAGAAGCCAGTAGGCTACGCCTCATCGGGTTTGAAAAGCTTTTTAGTTTATTATTTGCTATCTTACACAATGCATAACCGTTAACATTCCTTCTTAACCTGCGAAGTTTTTACATTTCCTTATTTATACAGCCACTGGTGTGGCGCAATTCATGAAACTTTCAAACTCAGTTTTCATATTTGTATAAGGTGCAGGGGCTGAAGGCCTATGTAAAGCTGTGGGATCCTCTACTCTAAAAACAGAGATAGTAGCCATCTAGCGAGTGAGTTAATAACCGATTGTGATGTATGTGCCATCCATCGAGTTAAATGATTTGTTGAGAAAATTGATAATCATCAACCAGGCTGTAATCTAGTCCCCCTCTCGTGGGGGGGAAACAAGTTTCCTGGGGGGGGATTTTCCACCCCAACACGTGTCTACATTACAATATTGCTGGATTCTGGGGGGGAAACATCAATCCTGGGGGGGAAATTTACCCCCCCCAAAGACGTCTAGATTACTCACTGATCATCAACAAACGGCTCAGAAGAGGAGAGATGCGTTGTGCATTCCATCTGGCGCGTTAAAATCAATTCAATTATATTTATAGACCTTCGAATGGAACAATCCAAGAGGCAATCCATCCCTCGGGTCTGATCACTCACCCTTGTCCATGTTATTGGCCGTTGGCTGCGGGGACACGGTAATTGGGAAGAAGGGGCCGGCACAGCTTGAAGCTATTCATAATTATTATGCAGGCTCAACTACCGGTTCAGGTTGGCATAGCTACTCCACATGGGTGTGAGGCGACAGTCCATGCAGCAAAAAACAGGTCACTGCTATGTCCCAGGACCATTATAGGGCCTATTTGTTAAATTGGACTTCACTAAAGCACTTAATAGCCTACGCAGAGATGCAATGCTTCAGTCTGCCTAAACTGTGATCCTGAAATTTACAGCTTCGTTCATAAGTCCTCTTCATCTGCTTATGTGTTGAAATTTGGTTTTTCTCCATCTCATCTTAAATGGGCCACAGTAGGGAACCCACCCCCCAGGTCAAGCAGGGACCCCCTAGGTCCACTGCTATTTTGTGTGCTCTCTTTGTTTGAGAATAATCGTAGGCCCCTAACCATAACAACATTTTCTTCTGTTTGAAGACAATCGTACAGTATTTATACGTATACTTTTTATTTGAGAATAATCGTTACCATGGCTACATTTTCTTCTGTTTGAAGGCAATCGTAACTATATTTCTACGTATGCTCTTTGTTTGAGAATAATCGTTACCATAGCTACATTTTCTTTTGTTTGAAAACAATCGTAACTATATTTCTACGTATGCTCTTTGTTTGAAAATAATCGTTACCATAGCTACATTTTCTTCTCTTTAAAGACAATTATAACTGTACTAGTGTATTTGCCCGTCATAATTATGACGTGACGACAGTGTATCATTATAGGCCTATATGTATTGTTTGTTAAAATGCTCTGATCGCCGTCGTCAAGACGACAGTCGTCAAGACGGCAGTACTGACGTCACAAACGGTTTCACAATAGAACAGAACCCGTTTGTGACGTAGCGTCCACCCGACAGACGAACACTATATGGAAACTATATGTATACTAGCTGTAACCCGTGAAAAATCACGGTATATAAAAAACAATTATTATTTTGCAGTGATAACAATAACGTCATATTATAGGCCTATAGCCGTCGTCAAGACAACCGTCAAGACAACCGTCGCCAAGGCGGCAGTATAGTGACGTCACAATAGTGTTTGTTTACGGGACAGACAGACAGACAGACAGACAGACAGACAGACAGACAGACAGACGTACAACGGTTATTATGTAAGTTGATAGATATCTACGTATTTTTGTCTCAAGTGAATCATAATCTCTTTATCTCAAGACAATCATAACCATAAATCTACGTATTCTGTTCGTTTGAGAACAATCGTAGCAATATATTTACATAATTATTCTCTTTGTTTGAGAGTAATCGATATCGCATCTACGTAATATTTTGGTTTGAAAAGTAGCCATATGGAACGTATTCTTCTATTTATAGACAATCGTGACCAAACATCTACGTGCTCTCTTTGTCTTAAAACAATCGTAACCATATTTACGCATTGTATTGTATTGTATTCGGACATTTATAAAGCGCCTCTAGCGGGACAGCCATTCAGAATCGTTCCCATTGCGAGAGACCCGAGAGAAAAAGCAAGTTTTAAGAAAGGTAAAAGAGGACGTTACCTGAGAGAATGGAAGAACGAACGGACGGAGGAAGCTCATTCCAAAGGGCAGGGCCAATGGAAGCAATAGACCTAGATTGAACCATTGAAGTCCTGACACGGGGAACCAGAAGGTCCAAACGATAAGAGGAACGAAGAGGATGGAGAAAAGCCGCAGAATGAGGGCGATGAATTGTCACATAAATATCGGAGAGAATCCAAGTTGATCCTTCGAGACAAGGATGAGGACCTTGAATTGGATGCGGGCAGAAAGCTGGAGCCAGTGGAGTTCTGTCATAAAGGTGGCGATATAAGATAATCGAGAAAGACAGGCAACTAGTCTTGCAGCGCCATTGAGAACGGACTGAATAGGAGCAAGACGGACCTTGGGAAGACGTCGACAGTGACGTATTATCTAGGCTACGTATTATTTTTGTTTGAAAACAATCGTAACACTATCGACGTGTTCGTAACCCATATTTCTTTTATTTGAACACAATCACAATCGTAACCATATCTACGTATTCTCTTCGCTTGCAAAGAATCGTAACGATACTTAGGCATTGTATTTGTTTGGTTGCAGAGGGTGTGCATCACATGGCACAATGTCCCGAGGGTCTTTTCTGCAGACGATCGATGACATTTATATGTCATCGTCGTCGTATTCTACTGAGCCTGCAGTCACGACACACGGATCCTGCAGTCACGACACATGTTGAAGAACTCAGCGACCACCCCTCCCCCTCCCAAATCCCACCTGCGGTTGACGCCGTTTGACGCAGCACCTTTTGCGATGCCTTTGTAAATATTATATTAACTAATTCATTAATTTGCTTTCTCTTTTTCTGTCTCTGTCTCTCTGATTCTCTGTCTCTGTCTCTGTCTGTCTTACTGTCTCTCTGCCTGTCTCTCTCTTTCTTATGTTCATTTTCTAGTTCTTCTTATCTCTATTATGTTTGTTTATTCATACATTCATTAATTCTTTCTTTTTTCGTTCATTCATTCCTTCATTCATTATTTCGTTTAATCATTCGTATATGGTTCGCAAATGCAAGAAATTGTTAGCTAATTGCTGTTTAACGACGCTGTAATTTCACAGATGTTAAGCGTTGCCCTCCTTCTTTCCAGGATTGGGACATGCACTAGCCTACAGTACCAGAGTACGGGCAGTGGCGGAGAAAATGCTTCATAATTTTTTTGTCGCTTATTCAGTAGCGCCTGGCGTTAATTATTTAACGGCCCTGGAGAATGGCGACACTGTGGATCTAATAATGCATTGTATTAGCTCAGTTATTAACATTATTACAATTTATTTACTTCTTCGTTTATTTATTTATTTCTTTGTTTGTTTATTTCTATAAAGCAGCTATTTCGTGGAAATTCAGCAAATCTGAATCATAATCGCAGTTGAACGTTCGCTAGATGGCCAACACGGAGATGATGTTTCAATGGGAATTCGCGAATCTCGATTAATAGATGAAGATTGGAGGCGTTGTCGTGCATTCTGGTAGCGTTCATCGACGACAGGGCTACACATACACAAGTATGTGTGTATATGTATGCATGTATGCAATGTATGAATGCATGTACATTTGTATACGTGTGTATATGTAGTCTAGTATGTATGCATGCATAAATGTGCGTATGTATATATGTATGTGTGCATGCGTGTATGTATACATATATGAATATTGAATATATTGAATTCGGATCAATAAAGTTGAATTGAATTGAATTGAATGTACATATGTATGTATTGTGTGTATGTATGTATGTATGCATGTAGCCTATGTATGTATGTAGCATGTAGCGACGTATGTATGCATGGATGTATATATATATATATATATATATGTATATATATATGTATGCATGTAAGTGTATGGGCGTGTACGTGTGTATTTAACCTATATATGTACTACGTAGGTATGTTTATATATGTCACTGACTACAGTACATTTTGTGTAACCCACACCACATAGGCGCCGCACGTTGACTGTCTAACTCATCTAGACATCTAAATGCGTTTAAAGATTTATTTGAGAATGTTTGCTGAACAGAACTAAATGCAGTGTTTTTTCCGGACGTTCCGGCATCTTCTTTTAGCTACTAAAAAATTATTTATTTCTTTTAATAACAAAACAATAATTTAGTTATTTTAAGTTAATTTCAGTGTTGTGAACTGTTTTCAGTGTTTATTGAGACCCCTCCCATCCCCAAACCCCGTTTTTTTTTCGGGATTTTAGTCCTTCCATAACTGTTCAGTTCCGGAACCTTTTTTTCTAGAAAAAAAAACACTGACTAAATGCAACAGCGGAAAAATGTTCCTAGAGGAAGTTCCGAGATATGATAAGATGCAATGGACCCTAGTTGATGCATGTCTACGGAAGCGCGGCCTATCTTCATGAATAGCTGAGCGCAATTATCGCTGGCCTGCATGGTTGACTTGAGACTTGAACCTGAAGCTCCCTGATGTATACATGTAGGCCTATGTTCATTGTCGGCAAACGAGGGCCACCCAAGCAGGACAATCTTGTGTTCTTTCCTATAGTGATACTCCATATCTGTTATAACGTGTAGTAATAATCTTCGTGTGTTCACTGTGTTTCTTTAGGTGCCGGTGCAGTGCTGTTTGTGGCGAGATGGGATCGATCGTGTTGCGCGTTACGATTGCACTGAGGCTCTGTCCTGTTTTTTTGGTTGTATGTTAGTAGTTGTTTGTGAGTAAGCGGCCTCTGGTGTGGCCTAAAACACCAGTAGCTCATGGAGTTTGCTCGCTTGTTTTCGTATTTGTTTTGTAGTAGTTTGTTAGTAGTATTTGACCTGCGTGGGCCTCTAGCGTGGCTAAAAACCCCGTAAGTTTCTGGTTTGACAGTCGGGCTTCTGGCTTGGGGTAAAACCCCGTAAGCTCATACTTTATCAGTAGTTTTGTGTGGATTATTTTGTCGCTGTCCAGGAGATGAACCGAGGATAAGAAGGAGGATGATAGTAGACCAGACTAGACCTCGACGTGAAACCAAATTCCTTTTCCAACGTCTTTCCATCTGTGTCCAGAGCAACAACGCAATTGCATTCAGAAGCAAATGGTTGTGAAACCTGGGACCAGGCCTGATTTCTCGGCGATAAATTTGTTAGACTTCTGAAAAATTTGTTGCTCCTGATGGATTACTTCGACCTCGGGTAAAAAAAACAATAATAACAATAATAATTAGTTATCTGTTAATATTGGCACACAAAAATGAGGTACAGTTGTAACTCTGGAATCGTCTGGTCATTTACTATTTCTGCAAATAACTTACAATCCGTGAAAATGCCTTCATTCATTCCTATAGTTTACTGTTGCAATGTATTCACTGTGATTCATGTCAACCTCAGTTACAGCGATTTCTCATGTATAGGAAATAGTTTCTTCAATCGGGAGAATAGCAGAGTCCATTCAAGGCGTTTCACCAGTTTTTGTAGTAGACCTATTACTTGCATAAATTGTCGGCCATACTTATTTTCGGCAAGTATGCAGCCCATACAGGTAGTATGGGAGAAAATTGGAAATGTGATTTGATCACACGACAAGCCTATAGATGGACCATAATATAGGTTAGTATAATTATCTAAATGTTATGCTTGATTAACATTTGTGTCCAAATGAAAGACAAATCACACAACACGTCTTGACTTTCATTTTGCAACCATCTGTGGAATCATAAAACCCAAGTAATATGAAAAAAATTTCGTTCATTTTCAACTCTATAAGAACGTTTACGAAAGTTTTTCTATGTCGTTACGATAAGGCGGAGAATCTCACACATTGTATTTGAGGCCTACATACAGACTTATATGCAGACGAATTAGTGGCACGACCATGAACATGGCAAAGATGAGAGGCAATAACATTTTAAGAAAATGGCTAAAACAAAGCACTTTGAGGAGGTTATCATGCAACGCCTTACTGCCTCCACTACGTCACAGAATGCAAAGGTAGAGACACCACTCATGTCATATAGGCCCTAATAGTGCATCATTTTGTAGCTCAGTGGTCAAGCACATGCTTTGTTACAGGGAAGCTTCGTTTTCATGTCTCTGAGACGGTGACAGTGCATGTCGACACCTTGAGTAGGTTCTTCCTCTTTTTCTTTTTCTTTTCTCCTCATCCTCCTTCTCCTCCTCCTTCCCCTTCCCTTCCCTTTCCCGCTCCCCTTCCCGCTCCCCTTCCTTTCCCCTTCCCGCTGCCCCTCCCCTTCCCCTTCCCGCTCCCTTTCCCCTCCCCTCCCCTCCCCTCCCCTCCCCTCCCCTCCCCTCCCCTCCCCTCCCCTCCCCTCCCCTCCCCTCCTCTCCCCTCGCCCTCCCTCTCCCTCTCCCTCTCCCTCTCCCTCTCCCTCTCCCTCTCCCTCTCCCTCTCCCTCTCCCTCTTCTTCTTGTTCTTCTTGCTCTTCTTCTTGTTCTTCTTCTTGTTCTTGTTCTTGCTCTTGCTCTTCTTGTTCTTCTTGTTCTTCTTGTTCTCCTTCTTGTTCTTGTTCTTGTTCTTGTTCTTGTTCTTGTTCTTCATCTTCATCTTCATCTTCATCTTCATCTTCTTCTTCTTCTTCTTCTTCTTCTTCTTCTTCTTCTTCTTCTTCTTCTTCTTCTTCTTCTTCGATCCGATTGGAATTCCTGTCGGTCGACGCGTGCACCATGAACCAGCGAAAACACATCCGCACATGTTGAATGCTATTATCAATTATTCGGCAGTGAGGAGAGTAGGCGTCGAAACCTGCTCATATGCATGTATATTCATATATATAGATCTACCCCAATCATATATATCGTGCATATATACATATATATATTCAGTATACATAAGCATGATGTATATTGGCCGTAGACATAGGAGTCGAATGTAGTCTCCACGGATTCTGCACAGTGCCATCTGGCGCCAACAGCTTCCATCAACAGTTAAAGCTGCGGCGGCTTTTCCACGAAGCAAATGAACCAACGGACGGATCAACCGACTCATTTACTGACTGACTGACTGACATCCGCTTGCTCAACACGTAGCTCCATGGACTTCTGTCGTAATGCCCTTGGAAGTGTAGATGTGACTGCTCAGAGTGATATCTGCCTTGACCGGCAGAAGGTCGGTCTTCTGTGCCAACCTAAAGCCTGGTTCGCTCCAGTTGCTTTCCAGGATGAATCGATGGTTGCTGACACTGAGCCAGAAGGCATCCTATAGCGCAGCTCTCCGGGCGGCGGAAGAAAGAAGAGAGACGCCACTGGTCCTTATAAAGAGGAAGTCAAAGAAGCGGACAAAGACGATATCAAGACAGACGAGGAGGAAGAGCAGAGGAAGAGCAGAGGAAGAGCAGGTGGAATCCTATATGTCCATACATACATAAATTACATACATATATATATACACACACAGAGCAATCCTGCAAGTAGAAATGCAGTTCGTACATCGAGACCCCGTGTGCTCTATGCCCCAAGGAACTTGTTTCGATTAGACCCGCAGGGTATACATCCACAGGCATTGATTTATACAGATATATATGTAAATATATGTGTGTATATATATATATATATATATATACGATTTATGTGCATATATGATGCATGGGTGATGTATTATGTATTCCGAGACGCAGACGCGGTGCCAGACGTCATAGTAAATTATATAAACATCGATGGAATTATATATATGACCCTACACCATATGCCTCATATACATACATACAAGAAGAAAATACATACACATAATATGGGTCTATATATACACACTAGTAACTAGTATATACATATACATATATGCAACACAGAATCATCCATCGTGCATGTTCATCGTTAAATCCTGATTGATATCAGAAAGTATACGATATTCAATATGTATCAATATGTAGCCAATTTCTAAATATATAAAATGTACGTGTGTATGTCTGTGTGTGTGTTTCTCTGTATGTGTGTCTTTGTGTTGCTCTGTATGTGTGTTTGTGGGTCTGAGTTGCCTGGAATATCTAGAGCTGCAATCGCCAAAGCACTGGTTAGATTGTGTTATCCTAGGGAGAAAAACCTTCGTTTATCTCCTATGCAAACAGGCGTCTATGTATTATTATGACAGCCGATACGCATGCAATGTGATCATATACGCAACCTGTACACATCAATGTATGCACAACGAACGTCTCTACAGAACTGTATACCTTATCCATGTTATACAGTTCGCCTGTATACTCCTAAAGTAACGTCTGCAAATGCTTCACAATGTAATTTTTGTATTTGTAAGCGAACATTTCTAAAAGCACCACTCAATGATTCAGAGTGTATACATTGTAATAGTAGATGTACACGTTTTTCTTTAGCAAATGTATGGCCTGGCTTCTGCTCATTTTTCCGTGAATTGTTCGGGTGAGCTTCTTCATCCTATTTAAATGGTTGCCATGCTTTATGTCCTCGTGTGCAGATCGCACTATAGCCAGAGATTGAAATCTCTAAAATAAACCAACATCTCTGTGCATCGATGTACACGTAGTACAACAGTCTGTTGTTGTCTGATAAAGCATGTCTACTTTAGTGTAAGTTATTGTGACCGGTTTAGTTACATAAAGGAGAGAGAAAGGAAACGGCTTATAGACAACAGAGGCCGTTGTATACGTCAACTGAAATGAATTTATGCCAACATTGCAGTCGCTTCGGCAACACTCTGTTTATCTGCAAGACAAGACATTGCTTTTGTATTCCGTACTACAGTCGACGAGATGAATTGGACTGCTGAAGAGATGTGGCTCTTATGCGCCTCTCGGCGTTTCGCTGTGCTAATTCGATGAAGCTAAAAGTTTCATACAGTTGTTTTATTTATGTTGACTTGAAATTGCAGATTATTAATTAATTCGCCTTTGTAGTCTTCAATCTGTTGTCATCCGATTTTGTAACATAATTGTGAGTGTATTATATTGTTATCTATTTCACCGCATGATTTGTATTAGACTATTATAGTGGCGGAGGGCGCGGTGAGTCTTGCGTGCCTTCACCGGCAGTCTGTCACTGAATGTATGTGAGTATTCCTCTCGCGTTTTCACTTTCTTTGCTGAATATGGCGCATAAATAATTATATGGGCCTACTTTGGTTAAGCTAAGAAATAGAACACAGCAAGCAATCATCTGGAAAATCTTTGTTACGTTAATGGTTTGCCAGACTTGACAGAATATTTTCAATTTCATGCAATGCAGTAAGAATTAATTAAACCCATGGGCTCATCAGATATGAAATCCTATTTGTTAGCGATCATCCATCGATCATGTTTCCAATGAAGGAACTTCTTTTTCACATTTAATAACTTATTTTCTATTTTCTTTTTTTTGGCAATCTCTTTATCAAGCTAGCATGAGAGGCAGCCATGGATATTCATTCATTCATTCATTCATTTTGATAATTTATATAGCGCCTCTTCAAGAAACCTACTCAGAGGTGCTCCCAGTCCAGCCACGGTTAAAAAGAGAAGTCTTAAGGAGGCGGTAGAAAACAGGTGAATTTCCTCGTGGAAATAAGCGCAAAGAAGGTGGGAGCCCATTCCACATAGAGGGGCCAGCCACTGAGAAGGCACGACGCTGTTTAACTGAGGAGCGGAACCGAGGAACCAACAGCTCACCCCCAGCTGCAGAACGTAGAACTCGACGGGACATTATAGGCTAGAGAGCGGACAGCAGAGATCAGATAGGTAAGACGGAGCTTCACCACAGAGAGACCGCCAAACTAGATATGAAGTGTTAGCGACTTCATTTTCTCAGTCTCGGTATATGAGGGTGGGTGGCCAGTCCTCTCCGTCGCCGTCTGATCTTCCCATCGACAGTGTACGGTATATTATATATATAATATAGCTGGAACCGTTGTTCTACTATGAAAAACATTCAAACACGGAATGACTCTGGACAGTAATCTTACATTCCAATCCCACATAACAAGCCTTTGCAAATCTTGTTTATATATCATATAAAGGCAATACATAGCACTGGGTCTGCTCTCTTGACCCGCTCTCGTATTCAGTATACGAACTCTGTGCTTGGAGGTTAATCAGATCTTGAAGTCAACAGGCATACAAAATTCTCTGGCTCGCCCTCTCGTTCAAACTCCTTAACTCAGCTGCATTGGCTTCCTGTAGATTCAGAATAAGATTTAAACTGGCCAACATGTCTTACCTAAAAAACCATCACAACGAACACTCCAACCTACCGTCAACCACTACTATCTCCTTACCAGTGTGCGATCTTTGGGTTTCGATCTTTTGGTTGAGCCTCAATGGTGCAACATTGATGTAGCACCATTGTAGCACCATTGCTGTCATGGGTGCTCGTGCATTCCATGTTGCTGCTCACGCGGAATGGAACTGACTAGAAATGTTTGTCTGATGCTCCAACTCTTTTTTCCTTTAAGAAACGCAGGGACGTCATTTGCCCCCACCCCGTGCGTTTTAAGTAAGTAAGTAAGTATATCCTTTATTCAAAACCAACTGCTAACCGCATTTTGGTGTACATAGTTCATAGAATTAATTTAAGCATATAACATTCGAATGACAAAGGTCTTACGAGCTAAAGAGTCGGCATTAGGTATTATTCTATTGTGTGCCCTGGGGCGCAGTGAGTATACAACAGCTTTCTCTGAGGTAATAACTGATGCAGAACATGATTGTGTTGGGCTAGTTATGATGGCTGAGAAAAGGTTACAATCAGCTTTCTGGCAGAGTTGCTCGAAAGTAAGAAAAAGGAAAAAAGGATGGAACAAGAAAAGGAGGAAGAAGAAAGGGGTAAAAAGGAAAAAAACTCAAATTCAGGAACGTCATTTGAAGGATGTAGGTCTGCACTGCAGGGACTAGCTTATGGGCATATATGTGATGGATTTACCATGAGGCAAATGGGGCATTCTGGCCAAGTGTTGAAGAAACATCACAGAAAGGTCAACAAATTTTTTCACGCGTGAGGACGAAAAAAATGTTTTCACCTCTTTTTTCACCAGATCAGTTCAAAAGTGTCCCGTGTCCCCCACATGTCAAACAAGATTGCCGCCAGTGCCCCCGGAAAAATGCTGAAATGAAGTCCCTCCCCCTCCCTGGAAAAAGCTGAAATGACGTCCCTGAAGAAACGCCTCAAAACTCACCATTTCACATTGGCTCTCAAACATCTCGGTATCCAACAGTTTTTCATCTGTTTGACCTTGCGCGCGTTAAAAATGTCTGTAATAATAATTATTATAATAATAATAATGATAATAATAATAATAATAATAATAATAATAATAATAATAATAATAATAATAATAATAATAATAATAATAATAATAATAATAATAACGGCTGGGTCGACTAAGAGATGCATATTGAGCAGAAATCTCAGAAAATTCCTGTCCTGGCGGGTATTTGAACCCTCAACCTCTTGGTTTACAGTCTATCACGCTTAGTCATAGACTTTCGTGAACCTCTGGCCCCTTGTGCGTTAAATACGTTTTATTCAAACTATTAGCAACTCCTTGATGCAGAGTGGTTTGTGATATAGTCCGCGAATGACTGAAGCATCAGTGGCGGGTTTAGCGTTGTACCTAATGGACCAAATAATCGTAAACTTAAGCGGAGGTTTATACAGCGTCTCTTCAATAAAAAATCAGATATTTTTGGATGAGGGATAGATAAATGGTAACACTCTTGCTCAAAGAACATGTAAGATCTCGAAAGACGCGGTTCGATACCCATAAACCCCCTATAGATCGACTCAGCCTTCCACACCCTATGGGGCAGCTGTAAAATGAGTGAGCACCTAACAGGCTGCCAAGATGTGTGTTCAATAAGCACTTGATAATTGTACCGTCATATGCTTCAATGTTGCTTACTGCGATTTGTCAGTGAGCTTGGCAATAAACATGAATATATTAAAAATCAGACGTTTAACAAGTCGACAAATTTCGTCTTCCGTCAGGATATTTTATTATTGTGTTTTGTTTCCAATATTTTATGACCACTTTTGTTTTTTTCCAAAAAATTGTTGACCATTCTCACTTGATTGAAGATGATAAACAGTTGTGTTGATTCCCAATTTGACCATGATTGCTAAGTTTACCTGACAACTCCTGGCTCCAGACTGTTTTGGGGAGTAAATTGTCCCAATCAAACAATGTGGGAGTCATGGCCACAATGGTCCCTGGATCCATCCTACATGCAAGTGAGGACATCTCTATGGAAAGGGCGCTCGATTATGTATACAGTTACATTGCGCATATAACGGGCAAGCTTATTGTATTTTATTGCATATACAATTCAATACATTACACATAAGTTTATTTGTATACATGTCTGTAAATACGTGGTGGGATATCAGACGAGAGCTTGGAACTCTGTATGGGTTCTAAAACCAGACTAAGAGGACCTGAAGTAGGCCTACTTGTTTTACTCGGTGATGTATCTTTTTCCTATTCCCGTCTGCCATGTCTTCCTGTTCAGCATTCGGCTCATGATTTTCTAATAACACTGGAATAATTTTGGTGTTATTTGGAAAAGAACACGAATGAGGAGGAGGAGGGGAGGAGGACGAGGAGAGGGAGGAGGACGAGGAGCATGGAAGAAAGTGGAGAATGAATAGGTGGATGAAGTGGAGTAGAAAGAGGACGCGAAAGAACGGGATTAAGTGGATAAGAAACAAGGAACAAGAGAACGAGACAGCGGATCACAGAGAAGCAGAAAGAAGAATAAGAATAAGAGTAGGAACAAGAAGGGGACTGGTAGTGAATGAGCGGAACCGGTCCAATCTCAAGTGTCCCGCCAGACCACTTGAGTCAAGCACCGCGGACTCATTGCTCGAATCAACACGAATCCTTAACCGCTCAAGTCCACAGCACTTCGGCTGAAGGTTCTTTTCCCATGCAAGCACGAAAACATCGCATAACAATACCAATAATAACCCATTATTCATTTTATTTATCTATTCATTCATTTTTCTTTTATTAATTCCTGTGTTATATACATTCTGTTATTTGACCGATTTCTTTTCGTGTGGGTATATATAACCTCAAACTAATCCTCCGTATTACATTTTCATTTATTTATATAGCACCATGTTGTGATGACTAGGTTTTACTTGTTGAGTCTGTGCAACTTGGAAACAAAGAGGGCTCAAGATTTCTAAATACTGGCAGTCTACATGGGTTCAAACCTGTAGACAGACGTTCATCCAATTAGCCATTCTTAGAGGATCATCTGACTATCTGAAAGCACGCTATGGTTAACTGCTTGCTCAAACCCAGAAAAACAAACATCGTTACTTTGCCGATAGTGTCATGTGTTCTGGTATCCATGCAAATATGCCAACGTAAAAGAGTATATATGTTTAGAATTAATGTGCGGTTATGTACCACAGACTGAAATACAAGTATTTCCATATTTACATAATATACATTCAGCGTCAAATATCGGGCTTTAGCCATTTTGTGCCAAGTACCACTTGCGGCCCTATACGTTCGTTTGCAGAGCTTTTACGTAAGCTTTAGCATAAGCCTTGCTTAGAATCCTCGTATCTCGTTCTCCAGATCCTATATATAACAATCTGGAAGAAAGCTGCATTTCCAGGAGAATAGTAATCAGTCATATGTATATATGTATATATGATAAAGATATGTATGATGAATATATATAATGATGTATATATATATAAGTTCTTATAATAGCCTGTCAAGGAAGTTCTACGACTTTGTAATCACAACTGCCTGATTTACAAGTGTATGTAATATACAGTATGTTATTCAGACTTTCCTGTAATGCATACATATAGATGTATACATAGCCTATTATGACCCTATATATATATATATATATATATTCGTGTTATGCATAGACCGATATGAATATATGGCAGCCTCTGACATGCAGTTGGTGTTTTCAAGGATACGACTGAAGACTGAATGGGCGGAAGAACGCCTCAGCAGATAACTCTTATCGCTTGTCCGTCTGACCAGCCGTGTGCATATCCGCGTGTGTATGCTAGGTTGTGCTTCTGCGTCTGCGTTCGTGTCAGGCGAATAACGTTCCATCGTAAGTAAAGACCCTTGTATGAAGTGCGCGGAGGTATTTTAAAGGCCGTCATGCCATGCTTTATCGGCTGCAGCATGCCATGCCTCGCCTTTCACACATGCGACCGACTAGGCATAGGCCTATCTGGACTGCAGCCGCAAGCACCGTTAGATCTCGCCTCGTAGACTTGCACGAAGTCGGACTATTTTGACCTTGATTTCTGCTACGAAAGATAGCGGTGTAATAGGCTTGCAATGGTTTTTAACGACTTAGCATTTTCAAAACTTGACGCCGTTAACAAGATGGGTGTTGAAACACTTAACACCTTCATTCATGCAACGATGAATTTTATTCTATGAAGTCATATTCTAGTCGTGTACCATAGTAAGTTCCGACACTAGAAGATCCAATCCAGAAGGTAATCCAATAAAAGGAAAGTACGGGAAGTACGTTGAGAGCACAGAGCTCTCTAATCCATGAGTAGGGTATCCTATACTCGCGTCACTTAGAACTACTGTTCGTTGAGAGCGCAGAGCTCTCTAATCCATGAGTAGGGTATCCTACTCGCGTCACTTAGAACTACTGTTCGTTGAGAGCGCAGAGCTCTCTAATCCATGAGTAGGGTATCCTACTCGCGTCACTTAGAACTACTGTTCGTTGAGAGCGCAGAGCTCTCTAATCCATGAGTAGGGTATCCTACTCGCGTCACTTAGAACTACTGTTCGTTGAGAGCGCAGAGCTCTCTAATCCATGAGTAGGGTATCCTACTCGCGTCACTTAGAACTACTGTTCGTTGAGAGCGCAGAGCTCTCTAATCCATGAGTAGGGTATCCTACTCGCGTCACTTAGAACTACTGTTCGTTGAGAGCGCAGAGCTCTCTAATCCATGAGTAGGGTATCCTACTCGCGTCACTTAGAACTACTGTTCGTTGAGAGCGCAGAGCTCTCTAATCCATGAGTAGGGTATCCTACTCGCGTCACTTAGAACTACTGTTCGTTGAGAGCGCAGAGCTCTCTAATCCATGAGTAGGGTATCCTACTCGCGTCACTTAGAACTGACGCATGTTGTCAAACGCTTGTTCGATAGGCCCATACGATTTCAGTTTTTAAACATTTATTTGAAACCCGAACAACGTGACTGAACGACAACGATAACTCTCAAAACACGAACGCACTATCTTCTAAGTATACACCACCAAGTGACGTCACAACCTACCAGAAAAAATAGAGGCTAACCATTATCAAATTTACTAAGTAATTACACTTAAACTTAAAACTAGTGTCTTCTGAACAAGGAAAGTACGGGAAGTACGTTGAGAGCGCATAGCTCTCTAATCCATGAGTAGGGTATCCTATACTTGCGCCACTTAGAACTGATGCATGTTGTCAAACGCTTGATTTCACGATATGATGGCAAGACATTAATCACAATGAGAATCGAAAAGTTTGACATGTTCAAAAATCAAAATATTCATTGGTAACGACAAAATGCTGCCTGAATAAATAGAGCTGGAGATTGGAAGATGGAAAAGATTTGTGCCACTCCATTCATCCTCTGATGAAATGAAACGGAAGATCAGATTCCGTTAGTCTGATATTTCTTACATGTGCACGATCCTTCCAAAACAAAGCCAGATTATAGCACAAACTACAACAACAGTGAAAACATTAGAGGTCACAACTGAAAACGATGATTTAGGCCATGTATATATATATGTAATATACATATATGCATATATATAATATATATGTTTACAAATGTTGTGGGATTTTGTTAAACATCTATGTTCATTCATTCATGCATTCAATTTTTATTCAGTCTGAGCATTTATATAGCACCTCTTCAAAGCACCAACACGGAATCGCTCCCAGCAGCAGCATGCATAGGGATATATATGCATATATATATCAATATATCAGTATATATATCAATAGGGATATACCTATATATACACTAAATGTATAGGCTGACCCGACTTGTCTCTTTCTAAATGTCTTTGTCTATCGATTGCACACATACACATATGCATACACATAGGCCTAAAGCAGAAACTATACATATAATATATATTGCCTATATATATAATATATATATATGTCGATTACCTGCATATATATACAACATACACATAGATTAAAAGCAGACATGTGTGCGTATATATCACGAAATATATACGTCGACGTGCTGGTGTGTGTGGCAGGAAAGCTGTCCGCTTGTTTGCCTATAGCTCAGACTGAGTTGGCTTATAAGTGGTCTACCACGAACTGTCACAGTCTGTCTATATTGACCTATTGCTTAAGTACGTGTCGATGTTGTATGCCTATATATATTTTATATATGTGTGTGTACACACGAGAATGTGTTTGCGTTTTGTAGGTGATGTGTATGTGCACATGTGTGGATTTCTTAGGCCTATATAATTAGGACTGCAGTGTATAAGGTGATAATGTTCTTTGCTGTTTGAATACCAATTAGTGCTAACAGCTTTTTCATCCTGCAATACATATGAATTCAAAACATTCGTGGTTCCAGTGCGTTGTTTTTGGTTGTACGTGTGTGTAAGAGCCATCAACGGTGTCTTTTCCTACAGTGGAGTCCGGGGATGAACCTCTAAAGCAAACGCATTTGACGAAACGAAATAGGTTCGTTATTGAGGAGTTGGAAGAGACCTGTTGGACGCCATCGCCACACATGGATTAGTACGGTGGACGCTAACTCAGGCTCAGTGAACTTTGGGTTCAGTGGGAGCACTGAACGGGCAGAACAGGTCTAAGACTGGCCCAGAACAGAGACGACTCTCTGTGTGTCGTGGATACGGCACGCTCCAGAGAGAAGCACGCCACAGATGATGGTGGTGGTGGTGGTGGCGGCGGCGGCGGCGGCGGCGGCGGCGGCGACGACGACGACGACGATGACGATGATGATGATAGTTGTCGAATGCTGGAAATCATTTTCGATGTATGACCCGTCGACAGACGTGCAAAGTCATGAGTCACAGATCGGAGAATAACCTACAAATCTCATGGTAGGCACAGAAATCCCAAGGTTCATGCTCTTGGAGATTGTCCTCGATCCTATATACCCTTTCCTTCACCGATCAAGCTAACCTTGTATCCCGTTCTTGCTTTTATCATCTACGCCAGCTTCGATCCATCCGCAGGTGTCTTTCGGTCCAAATGGTTGAGTACGCGCACCTTAGCAGCCTTCTCTGCTCTGGATGCTTTTCTCTAATCGCTTACTGCTGAACCCTGGCTTGGTGGTCGCCTCCAACTCAGCAAGATTGATTTGGAATTCCTTTATCTCAGGTTCCCCTCATTCGGTTCTCCTCCTCTGTTGGTACCTAGGGGATTGTCCTTGATCCTACCCTTTCCTTCACCGATCAAGTTAACCTTGTATCCCGATCTTGCTTTTATCATCTACGCCAGCTTCGATCCATCCGCAGGTGTCTTTCGGTCCATGCTGTCACTACACTGGCCACGCTTTGATCTGCACTCTGGTGGACTTTGGCAATGCTGAGGACATTGGCCTGCCTGTCCTCCTCCAATATGCACAAACTTCAGTATTCTTAATGCTGCTGCTCGGCTTATAAGTGATATTCCTAAGTTCGCCCCCATCATTTAGGGTGGCGCAAGCAGCGCTTGTGTGAAGTACATGAAAGGCGCTATATAAGCATCTATATGTATAACTCCCTTTCTATAGAAATACATATATCTGTATACATATATATATATATTTATATTTATATATATATATATACGGTGAGTCATTAAAAAACGTGTCCCTACATAACTTAAACTAATTCATGCATATAGCCATCAATTTTAATGAAACTTCGTAATAATGAAGCTTGATAGTCCAGTTAAGTGCTGTTTTTTTTAATAAAAAGCCGCACCCGTCTAAACTATGATCATGTCACGACAACCCTCGGAAAAATGGTGTTTACCGAGGAAGATAAACATTTCATAACCCCAAAAGAATAAAAAAAATGACGGTGCGGAACGTTTTTTAAAGGAATTTTAAGATAAAGGGTTGATTCATGGTAGATTTAATGTTCTCCTTTCAAAGATCGATAATCTTCTTGATTATAAATGCAGCATGTTAATACTGGTTACAGGTTGCAAAGGGTGGCCCCAAAGGGATGTAATCCCGCTGAGCGAGGTCACCCATACATCGTATTGCAATTTCTAAGTCCATGGCTGGTTTTTCTTAATTAGGTTCAGATTCTCTTAACTAAATTCTTAACTAAATGGCTCAACGCCCGGGCCCCGGTGCACGTACACGTCCAGCAACTGAGGATGTCTCTTCAGTCAATTAAGGCCTTATCATATCACATTGGGGAGGGGGAAAAATAATTATACATTAATTAGATGTTCTCTTAGTCGAGTTTTAAATTCGAAGCGATTTCTAGAGTGACGAATTTCAAGTGGAGTTTCATTCCATAGTTGTGGCCCTGACGCTTTCAAACTAAACTCTCTTATATTTGTACGAGCGCGTATTGGGCGATAGGTAGCTGCACTTCTAGTGTTATGTGCATGGATTTGTGATCCCATGGTAAAATATCCTCTGAATGAGTTTGGGAGTAAGTTCCGTTCATACTGATATAAGAATTCTATTATTTGCATTCTTCTAATTTGATCAATTTTTAATATATTTAAGTTCTTGAATATTGGGTCAGAATGTTCGCTTCGGTGGGACCGATTTATTATTCTCACGGCTTTTTTTTGTAATATCATTAGTTTATTAAGTCTGGACTCGTAATTAGAAGCCCATATCATACTACAATAACTTAAATAGGGGTATATTAGTGAGTAGTATAGGTTCAGTCTGATGTCCTTGGGAAGCAAGTATGATACTCTAGATATTATCCCTATAATTTTGGCAATTTTCAATGTGATATAATTGATGTGGTCCTTCCAATTTAAGTGTTGGTCTACGTATACACCAAGAAATTTAGTAGTTTTAACTTGGGTAATGGGTACTCCATCAATTAGTAATTCTACATCAGCTACGTTGATTTTTCTATGCGACTTAAATAATATAAAATTTGTCTTATCAATATTAAGGGTGAGTTTATTTGCTGCAAACCATGTGTTTATAGTTGCTAGTTCCTTATTAACAATCTCAGTGAGGGAAACAAAGGAGCTGTTTGAGTAAAAAATATTGGTATCATCTGCGAATAGTATAAAATGCATGACTTTGGAAATGTTTGCTAGGTCGTTTATGTATAAAAGAAAAAGAAGCGGTCCGAGGTTTGAGCCTTGTGGAACTCCATATGTGATATACCCAATATCTGATAATATACCATTACATGCCACCTTTTGGGTTCTATTTTGTAAATAACTTTGAAACCATATATATATATATATATATATATATATATATATATATATATATATATATATATATATATATATATATATATATATATATATATATATATATATATATATATATATATAGAGAGAGAGAGAGAGAGAGAGAGAGAGAGAGAGAGAGAGAGAGAGAGAGAGAGAGAGAGAGAGAGAGAGAGAGAGAGAGAGAGAGAGAGAGAGAGAGAGAGAGAGAGAGAGAGTTTTCTTTGTCCATAATATACTTTGTTGTTTTCTTGCGTCATTTTCATTAGCTGATTAGTTGAACACCTGACTCTACGTGGCTTCCTTTATCTCCCCCTTTCTTTGTCCTCTGGCTCTTTGTGTTACTCGTGCATCTAAACATCTGTTTGCAGGTCCGCTTGCGTGTCTGCCTTCGTGTCTGCCTGCGTGTCTGCCTGCATGTCTGCGCGTTTGTCAGGCAACTTGTATCAAGAGTTACGTATCACTTGATAATTAAAGGAATTCCTTCTGGGAGTCCTGAGACCTGATTTATATAGCGGCTGATCTCAAGTGGTACAATAATTAACAGATGGAATGACGGACGGACGGACAGACGAGGGATGGGGTGGCCCTATCGACTGAGGAGCGGTCGGAGAGGGAGGAGGGAGGGGCTTGGAACTGGTAATCTAAGTGATGCAACCAGCAGCAGCAGCAGCAGCAGCAGAGCATCTGGCTGCAGTCAAAATGACATTCTATCGAATGGAAGAGATGCTGACAACTTTATCACAGTCCAGTGTCCGTTGAGTCAACGGCGCTTAAAGAAGATACATCCATGCGTAAATACACACACACACACACACACACATACAATCATGCATACATGCATACATACATACATACATGCAAATACACATATATACATACCTACCTACATACATGCGTACATACATACAGATATACATGCATACATACATACACATATACATACACAGTGCTTTTTTTTCTAGAAAAAAAGGTTCCGGAACGGAACAATAGGTGCCGGAACGCAACAATTATGGGCGGACTAAAATCACGAGAAAAACGGGATTGGGGGTTGGAAGGGGTCTCAATAAACACTGAAAACAGTTCAAACACACTTAAATTAAATTAAAATAACTAAATTATTGTTTTAATTATTAAAATAAATTAATTAATTTTTAGGAGCTGAAAAAGGTGCCGGAACGCCGTACCGGCGCGTTCCGGCTGAAAAAAAGCCCTGTACATACATATATACATGCATACATACATAAATACATATATACATACATAAATACACATACATACATACATACATACATACATACATACATACACACATGCATACATACACATGCATACATACATACATACATACATACATACATACATACATACATACATACATACATACATACATACATACATACATACATACATACATACATACATACATACATACATACATACATCATACATGCATACCTACATACATACATACACTGTGTCCCGATGAAAGTGGACCCCAAGAAAAAGTGTCATAACTCGGTCAAAACGTTTAGCATTTGCCTGATTTTTTAAAAACAGCAACATTAGCCATATTACCACCAAATCGTAACGCCGTTTGGAAATGTTAGTGAGTTTGTCAAGTTTATGAACGTTTGAGATGCAGTAGTGAAAAGTGGAAATTTCCAACATACACGAGACATAAGGAAGTGAATGAAGTTCAGCTACAGCTGGTGTTCAAAATGTCCTCCTTGTTCACGGACACACGACCATAGACGTGGAGGCCACTGTTTGAAGGCCCGGTCGATGATCACGTGGTCAAACAGCTGCCACTCTTCAATCAGTCTCAGGTGATCGACGTCACGAATGCAGGAACGATAAACGCGCTCCTCCAGTACACTCCAGATTTGATAGTCAACTGGATTAAGGTCTGGACTGTTGGGCAACCACAGCTGCGGGGATATGAAGTCGGGTGTCTCCCTGGACAGCACAGCAATGGTCTCACGTGCTCGATGCGAAGGGGCACTGTCTTGTTGAATATGAAGTAGCCGCCCGATGAAAAGTAGACCCCTAAACGTTTGTCAAAAATTTGTATGTTGGAAATTTCCCCTTTTCAGTACTGCATCTCAAACGTTGATAAACATGACAAACTCACCAACATTTCCAAACGGCGTTACGATTTTGTGGTAATATGGCTAGTGTTGTTGTTTTCAAAATTTCAGGCAAATGCTAAACGTTTTGACCGAGTTATGACACTTCTTCTTTGGGTCTACTTTTCATCGGGACACAGTGTACATACATATTATAATTATGTCATTCCCAGTTCTTACTCTTTCATTCTCAACTTCTCATGGACAATGTCTGGACTGTTCAGTTTCTTTCTGTACTTACCACATCGTTCCTGTGTAGCTGTGTGCTTACAACTGTCTGTGTCTTTTTAGCTGTACGTTTGCGTGTGTCTATGTCTTCATGCATGTATCTAGTTATTTATAAAGCGTTCTTTAGGACCCTCCTAACAAGGGCAATGAACAGAGAAATCTAGCAGATTTTGCTTTAACATAATTTTATAGCCTTAGAATGTTTCTTGAGCTTTCTGTGACGATGTAGTGCGCATGCTTAACTGACGGACCTTTCCAGTTGGATGGTTCAATATACGAGAAAGAACTAACATGTGCCCGCATGATTGCACAGAGGCGCGGGACCTACAAGTCCCCATTGGACGATGTGCGCAGCGATCACCGACCATATATATTACTGGAAACACGACCGATCACAGTTGATGATGGACTCAGTCTGTCGTATCCGGCATTTCGACAGGACTGCGAGGACATGTGTGCGAGTATTATTATTATTATTATTATTATTATCATTATTATTATTATTATTATTATTATTATTATTATCATTATTATTATTATTATTATTATTATCATTATTATTATTATTATTATTATTATTATTATTATTATTATTATTATTATTATTATTATTATTATTATTATTATTATTATTATCATTATTAAGGAGCTTTTATATAGCGCCCCTTCAAGGTGATCTACTCAGGAGCGCTCCTAGTCCAACCACGGCTAAAGAGAGTAGTTTTCATATGTATGCATACATATGTTTTTGTGCATGTACGTGTGTATGTATGCATGTTTGTATGTATGTGTATATGTATATATGTAATACGTATGTGTGTATGTATGTATGTGTATAGGCCTATGTATGTATGTATGTATGTGTATTTGCATGTATGTATGCATGTATGTATGCATATGTCTATTTATATAACACCTTTATTTATGACTTGGCATGATGTTTCTTGAGTATTTTGGATGAGTTAGCTTGCTTATTTGTGTCTGAATCAGAAGCTACATCAGTGTTTCACTCTATTTCTTCTAATTTCCTCTGAATGTAGGCCTAATTAGTCGTAATTGTGGATGCAATCATAAATGTAACTCTAATTATAGTAACAGTTATAACCAGAGTTGTTAAAAACGTAAGAAACTAAATTAGAAAAACGGAAAACACGTCGTTTTTTTCCAAAGTAATAAAAAAAACGGAAAGAAACGAAAAACAGGAAAAAAACAAAATAATTTGACTTTATTACATCTTGTAGTACCACCCGAATAACTTCCTCACAGTAAATGCATTTCAATTTAGCTAATGCTAAGTTTTTCTCTTTCTCGTTTATCAAAGTAACGTGAATCCATTCTGCACCATTTTCTTTTAGCACTTTGGATAACTTAGAAATAACTTTTATAAATTTTATTTCTTGTACAGTGCCATTTATTTCTCAAATGATGACGCTAATATAGTGACGCAAATTAGCTGAATCCTTGAAAGTAGTACGGAGACAACCTAAGGGTCATCAGACAAAAATTTAAATTAAACAAAATAATAACAAACAGTAAATAAATAAATAAAGTTACATACAAAAATAAAAGGCGGAAAGAACGTGACGAAAAATTAAAAAAAAACGGAAAAAGAGATTTTTGTGAAAAAATAAAAATCGAAAAAAACGATTTTAACAACTATCGTTATTAATTTTACAAGACGTCCATTGCAGCTTTTCGCTCAGTCCTCCCTTAACTCGAACAACATTTGGCCGCCATCTGGACGACGTCCGAAGCCGAGATTAGACGAACCTTATTTCGGAGACTGGGTGTCCGCCACTCCACAGTCGGCGAGGGAAGGGTGGCTGGAGAGTGGAGAGTACCCCTGCTGCGCTGCATTAGCAAATTAGGTCCTGTTCACCGTTCGTTTCGCCAAACACAAAATAACAAGCGGATAGGAAACTGATCCAAGACAATTCAGGTCGGCTGCAACACCAAGTGGTAGTTCAGTTTCGTACGCATACGCTGTTATACAGAAATCCACGGCTCTGGTAACCGTACACTGGCAAAATAATCCAATTTTCCGGGTTAGGACTGAAGACGTCGTGAGATTACAAACAGAATTTCTCCCTGTCGATTCACGTTGGCTGAATCGCACGCACGAAGCACCCAGCCTGCTTCCCACTGTTCCCAGCTGCAAGGAGCATCCTCCCGCTCTGAGGCCGACACGCTCTACCTGCCCATTTCACCCGCCACTCTTCGGAACCCACGCAGAACAAAGTAAATTGGCAAAAGGAAACAAAATCCAATGATTTCCTGATGTTAACAACCTTTGAAGAAGCGGAATTGATTCGCCGAGTAAACTGATGTTGCCAATCATTATCTGGATTGAACTTTCCGTTTGCACCGTTCTCAGAATCGATAGAAGTATACGTGAAGTATTTCAAGTATATCACAATGACATCAACTATCCCTCGCTCAGCTTTCGACTTTGCATTCTTGCTATTATATTCTATTTCTACCAATTATTTAAATAGATATGTGTGCACACTGCACATGCCTACGAATATGTGACCACAGAAAACATATATAGAAAAATATATATCAGATTGCGATTTGCAGATAGCTTACTAAATGGGGTACTCGACAGTGTAGTGGTGAACGTGCTGAACTGCCAATTGACAGGTCGGGGTTCAAATTCCCGCGATGGCAGAAATTTGGTTCGAGATTTCTGTTCTACCTGAGCCCCTAGCCAACTCAGCTATAATGAAAACACTGACCGTACCCTGTCGGTGGGAAGAGAAGACGGCGGGGGAAGGACTGGCCACCCGACCTCATATGCCGAGGCTAAGAAAATGAAGTCGCTAACACTTCATACCCAAGGCTGCCTCAGGGCTAGCTTAAGGGATTGTTCTTCTTCCACAGTTTTTAGTATTTCTGAGTACGAATATCATACTACATTTCGCCTAAGCTACGTTACACCGAAGGAAACGTTACAACTTCTCAAGAACTCCGTGGAAGATAACCTGGTCTGGACTCTGCTCAAACGACAATAGTGGAGAATAATCTAAGTCCATCCTCCACCCAACAGAATGCAGGTTACGGATAACCAGGCCCGCATTAAGGGGGTGCTTATGGTACTGCAGCACCCGGGCCCGCAGTTTTGAGGGGCCCACATTTTCCGAAGTACATTAAAAATATTTATTGTATATTTGTATTTGGGTCCCGCACTAATGACTATATATAGGTAATCACAGCACCCGGGCCCGCACTAGTCTTAATGCGGCCCTGCAGATAAATATATCGTTCTAGTTGATTGTAGGACGACTAACCCTGTAAATGTCTATTATTCTTCGCTACCCCTTTCTTCTCCTTGGTAACCCATTATATACCGTATAGTTATACGAATCCGGATCTCTGCATAGCCTGCTTTCGCCTACATGTGTCAGTTGAACCCAGTGTCTTAATAAGAAGGATTAATAAGTCGGATCCGTTTTCTTAGAATTCCTCATGACCACTTAATTCTCAATTCATAATGTCAGTGTTTTTGCCGTAACCATAGGCGTAATTTGTGGGGGGGGTACGAGGGGCACCCGTACCCCCACTTTTTGAACCAGGGGGTTCCGTACCCCCCACTTTTTGAACAATATTAATCAATATTTTATTATTGGGCCTTCCCAGAAATGGCAGCCTCCGCCTTGCTTTCTGTATGTAAGATTTTGGTACCCCCACTTTTTAGACCAAAGTTACGCCCCTGGCCGTAACTAATTGCCACACGGCTGGCAAACACTGCAGCTCTGCCTTGACGGGTGATAACTTGATAAGTGCATGAGTAAATAGTTAGCCTGTGGGACAGAACCCGGATGTTTCATGCTCGCAACTACAACCCTTCTATTCGAAACGTGACTTACATTAATTTATGTAGCTTCACTTGCAAAGTATTCCACTCATCGGAAACTCACAACAGCTTACTTACTTGCTAACTGGAATCTACACTGTGAGATATACATACGTACATTTACACATTATTTGCATTCATGCATGCTTACATTCGTGCATAAATACATTCATAAATAGTAAACATAAGTACATGCATACAAACATACACAAATGCATACATACATGCATACATACATACATACCTACATATACAAACATATACATGCATACATACATACATAAATACATGCATACATTCATGCATACATACATACATATGTACATGCATACATATATGCATACATGCATACTCAGATGACCATAGCTGTGAGTTTAGAGAACCCGATCATGTTTAATTGCAAACGTGTAACATGACCCTCCTATCTAAACTGAACAAGGTGCATGGGTAAATATCGCGGGCGTTTCAAGTTCGCCCTGCCATCACGCGCACCGACTTCCATTTCCTGTTCCCTCCGTCTCACACTGCTCCACTACCCCTCTCCTTCACCCCAACCCAAGCTTACAAATTCTCTTTTACGGCGTTTTATAGGCCCATGCTAAGAAGCAACAACAGCTAAATCGCACCGAGTCTGGGAGAGTTAGTAGGCCTAGACAAAATCGGACCTTGTATCCAACATCTGAAATGTTAACAAGAACGAATAAAATAAGCGTATACAACAATAAACTTGCCGATTCCGCGCCAAACTTTATATAGCCACATAAAATTATATTATATCTAGCACAACCTAACTCGATTTCAACTCCGTAACTCTAGGCCAACAAATCTCTACCCTCGACTTTGTGTTCCCTCTCTGATGTTCTTAGCCCTAACCTATACCCACCCAGATTCATTTCGCATGGTCTTTGTCCTGATCTGTTACATATTCTCGTCCTAACGATTAGGCCTACCCTTAAACTGGCCCTAAAATCATCGGCCTACCTAAACCAGTTGCTTGTGTACCATTTAACACTTAAACTGGCTCTAAACAATACCTAAAACAGTTGCCTGTTTCCGTTTAACCCTTAAACTGGCCCTAAACAATACCTAAACCATGCAGTTGCCTGTTTTCCATTTAACCCTTAAACTGGCTCTAAACAATACCTAAACCCGTTGCCTTTTCCCATTTAACCCTAAAACTGGCCCTAAACAATACCTAAACCATGCAGTTGCCTGTTTTCCATTTAACCCTTAAACTGGCTCTAAACAATACCTAAACCATGCAGTTGTCTGTTTCCCATTTAACCCTCAAACTGGCTCTAAACAATACCTAAACCCGTTGTCTATTTCCCATTTAACCCTTAAACTGGCCCTAAACAATACCTAAACCCGTTGCCTGTTTCCATGTAACTCTTAAACTGGCCCTAAACAATACCTAAACCCGTTGTCTGTTTCCCATTTAACCCTTAAACTGGCCCTAAACAATACCTATAAACCAGTTGCCTGTTTTCCATTTAACCCTTAAACTGGCTCTAAACAATATCTAAATCTGTTTCCCGTTGCCGTTGCAAGACCTGACTTGTTTTATTGGTCCATTATGTTCATGAATCTCTTTACCGCCCACCTACATTGTACGATGCGTATATTTTACGGGTTCCTGTTTCCACTCCCATTCGTAAGCGCATCCTTATGATTACCAGACGAACTCTATAAAACTGTCAATCAGTTCGATGTTAAAAAGTGAATTATGACGTCATTGTTGTTTTTGCTGGTGTTGGTCATAAATATCACATACAATATGTCCTGATGCATGGCCTAATCTAGTGCAATCCCTGCATACACGTTATGTCTAGTGTAGAGCATACACTATAATGTGGCTTTCGATAGTGTTTATATATAAAACACTCATAGTGTGTCTGATAGCCAGAAAGTTTGTGTGGTTCTTTCTTAGGTGCGTCTTCTAGTTTTATTATTTTATCTCTATAGTGTACACGATGGACCAGGAAGGAGGATCAACAGGAACTCTCTGTCTTTATTGCTTAGGCAAATAAGATTGCAATGTTGCCATAGCCAACAAGTTGAAGTAGTCCTCTGCAAAATGGTTTTCCAGCACCCCTTCCATAGTCCAACATGCCATCGTAGGAATTCTTCCATTTCGAGCATCGAATCGTTCATAATAAGACGGGAAATGACCTAAGCAAAACGTTCGTGCTCATCTGAGGTGAATTAAAATTCACATGATATGTATGTGTGTATTTGTATTTCACGTACTATTGTTGCAGCTTTTAACCTGCCTCTCGTCTGCTTATGCGGCACTCCAATCGAAGTTTCTTGTAAACAGGCAGTGATGTTTGACCACAAATGTTACGCAAGTTCGATTACACACACATACACACACACACCAACACACACACATATATATATATATATTATATATAATATATATATATATATATATATATATATATATATATATATATATATATATGCGAGCTATGTCGAATTCTAAATTACTGACCCTGGATTCGAACCCTGCAGGTCTCTCAGATTAAAAACCCCTAATACTACCCAGTGTTGAAATAATAGTTCGGTGGTTAAGATCGACAGTGCAGGCAATATATCTATAGGTCTTGTATAGGACGCGGGCCACACTGGATTGCAGGAACCAACATCGTATCATTCAGCTCAGCTCCTCTCTACGTCGGTTTCATACTATTATCCGAACTGCTTATCTGTCTATTGGTCGATAGGCCGGGACTATGCATTGCGCAGCGTTTGAAAGTTGGTCGGCAAGGAGCTCTGTTCTGTGCTATAGGGCCTGAACAATAAAAGTTTATGTAACTTCCGAATGCCTCCAATCCGCCTTTTGTATGCGCTGCTACGAAGAACGCACTATAGACGATGACCTGCGTTGACCTTCTTCTTCGGACCAACCACGATCACTGTTTGCATTCGCCGTGTGAGATAAAAAGAGAACACGTTCAACATAACATCCTTAACTGTTATCTCTTTCTAATGCGCTTCTGGAATTCGCTCTCTCTCTGCCTGCATGCCTGTATGCGTACCTGCCTGTGTGTCTCTGTGCGTGTTTTCGACTACTTGGCTGTCTCTATATGTATGCATGTATGTATGTATGTATGTATGTATGTATGTATGTATGTATGCATGTATGTATGTATGTATGTATGTATGTATGTATGTATGTATGTATGTATGCATGTATGCATGCATGGAATCGTGCACATAGGTATGCATGTATGTATGTTTGTACGTATGTATGCATGCATTTAGGTATACATGTATGTATACTGTATGTATGTATATATGTGTGTGCACTCAAAATGGCACCTTTATAGGTACCTCAATAAAGCGCCAGCTAAGAGAGATGAAAATCTTTGAGAACAAAAAAGTTGCTCAATACGGGACTTATATGCTGAGATATCTAGAAGAGTCACCACTGGTGAGCTGCCGCAGGGCTATCTGTTGGGCTATTGTAGTATGGAGTATGGACACAATGTTCGAAGTTCTTGAACTACGTAGCGTCGAAGAAGTGGAGTGACCGCAGGCGACGGGGCTCACAACGCACAAACTCTAGCACCAAGCAACCCCCGCAGATGGTAGAAGGTGTCTATGCATGACTCTACAACTGGGTCGTTGGAGAACTAAATTGTTGGCAGTTGGCAATTGGTTGTGAAATGTCACTTCAGTAGAACGGTCCAAACACTCTCTTTAAAATTATCCCACAAAATCAGCACGTGATCAACTAATTGATCGAAATGAGAAACATAGAGAAACATATTCACCCATCTTAGCCACTTGCGCAGAGTATTCCTTCTTTCATTCATTCAGCCATATGGAGAATTTATATAGCGCCTCTTCAATGTTATCTACTCAGAACCACTCCCGACCTCGGCTGAAAAGTACAGTATAATGTGTATGTAAATTTGAATGTGTGTCTGTATTTATACTGCCACTGCCTGTATAGTCTCATCCGACTAAACCTCAGTCGACTAAAATAGAGCTGTTGACGTAAATTTTACCTTATCCTACGAGCAATACGTTAAAGTTCTATGTTTGTTGTCTTCAGCGGCTACAGGTTTAAACTTCCACGGTGAACCTACCACTAACCATAATCCGTACCCTACCTGGTGCTGCTGTCTCTACTTGATGGATGTTTCTAGCTGGGCACTGTGTGAAGCATGCTTAATAATAATTACTGAGAATGGGTGAAAGTCGTCTTAAGCTCCGCTTTTACTTTCTATTCGTAAACAAGTGTGATTTATAAGCGATTCTTGGACGGAAATTAGTAACTGACGACGAGGCTGCAGCGGGGTGTTGACAGTTGACAATTAGATAGAGGTCAAAGGGTGAGATTATCTGGTAGGCGGGGCACAAATGACCCTGCATGTTATTCCATATTGGACGTATGGGTAGGGTTCATAACTGGAGGGAGGGAGTGAAGGAAGCACCGAGTATCAGATACAGAGGTCGAGGAGAAGCCACACGAAGCTTAACAATGTATGTGTGCAAGTATGTATGTATGTATTTATGTATGTATCCATGTATCCATGTATGTAAGCATGCATGCATGTGTGTATACATGTATGTATGTATGTATACATTCTTTCTCTTTGTTCTGTTTAGCTCATGACTCTTTCTTTCTTCAGCCACCGATCTACCGATGCATGTTAATTAAGATTAGTTAAGTAGCTTAGTTATTACTGTTTCTTTTTTCCATTTTTTGGGTTTGTTTGTTTTTTCCTTCCTCGAAGGTATATTATCGGTGTGCCTCCTATTTGTTTGGTGAGCGCTAGCCGGCGCTTTATTTGTATCTTCTTATCTAGAAGGTGTAACCGAGGCTTCCCTATGACGACAGTCTTACAAGCAAAGTTCAATTACCAAGTAGGTGTCCCTACCTAGCGGGAAAACTCTTCCCTTTAGGGTCACCTTTTTGCCTCCAGTGACGTGAAATACTAACAATTCTTGCTTACAAGTTCAGTGTGTCATAACGTTTTGGATGCAATAAAAGATTTTTGGTTTGATTGATTGATTGATGTGTGCATGAGTGCATGTATATATGTATGTATGTATGTATGTATGTATGTGTGAACTGAGTTTTGTGTACAGTCTTGCAGTGCGAGATGTTAGCGTATATATTTAGTGCGTTTACTTTAGTTTCACGTGTATATGTATATATGATAGATGTATAACGTTTAGTCTTAGTGACACGCGCGGCCGGCCGACATCGGCAGCGGCGCGCTATATGTATATTATTAGAGTTCGCTTAGGCGCACAGAAGACAGGTGTGTCAAGAGGCGCGAAGAATTATGCTGACTAGAGAAGTTTGAATTCGAGTATGTTCGCTGTAGTAGTGTGGCTGACTAGTTGAGTTGTAATCGAATTGAGTTCTGTCTGTTTGTTTCTTATTAAACTGAAAAGATATTAAACTGTGTTGTTGATTAATTTAGGTTATACTTATACGTAGAATTAGTGTTCAAAAGGTGAACGTTAAATAGACGTTAAGGACGAAGAAAACAAGGATTTAATCAGAAGGATTGTCAACGGAAGGATTGGGTTGACATTATTGGTGGCAGCGGTGGGATAAGAACTCACGGTGGATAAATAACTCACGGTGGATAAATACTCACGGTGGATAAATACTCACGGTGGAATATATACTCACGGTGGAATAAATACTTACGGTGGATATAAACTCACGGTGGATTACAATTCACGTTATCACCTCCTTCGGCGGATAGAAGAATCTACGACGGTGATAAAAGAATTTACAACGGTGTTAGAAGAATCTACGACGGTGTTAGAAGAATCTACGCGTTGTGTGCTGTGTGACGAGTTTACGATATCAACGACGGTGGAACACGAGAAACGGTATAAAAATTTCGTTGTTTTCCACGAACAAATATAAAAGAAATCCCGTTTGTTTATCGATTCACACAACAAGAAAAACCGTGACTTCTTTGAAAAGAGAAATCACCAAAGTAAACAAGTAAGATGGAGAAACTAAGTGCTGAAAGACAAGCAGATATTAAGAAGATGTCTACGGAAAGGCTAAAACAGCGTTTGTTGAAAGCCGGTTTTAAAGAAGAACAATTAGAAGGTATGTCACGTGGTGACATGATACAGGAACTCGCTGAAGTGTGGGTGAAAGAAGAAGTCGAAGAAGAAGGTGCCGTTGGCGGTGCCGTAGAAAAGGCTATTGAAAAACCTCCTGTGCCTATGTCTATGGAGATGTTGATGCAGTGGATGATGATGACGAGGCAAGAAGAGAAAGAAAGAGAGGAGAGACGAAGACAAGAAGAGAAAGAGCTGAGACAAGAAGCAGAACGTGTTAGACAAGACGATTTGCGCTTGCAGAGAGAGAAAGAAGAGAAGGCAGAATTTGCAAGGCAAGAAGAATTGCGCTTGCAGAGAGAGAAAGAAGAGAAAGAATTGCGCTTGCAGAGAGAGAAAGAAGAGAAAGCAGAACGTCTGCAGAGAGAGAAAGAAGAGAAAGCGGAACTTGCAAGGCAAGAGGAATTGCGCCTGCAGAGAGAGAGAGAAGATAAAGCAGAACAAGTGCGTAAGGCAGAACTGGAATTGCAAAAGCATCAGTTTGAGATTCAATTAGAACAGTTGAAAAGAGATAGGGAAGATGCTGAAAGAAGAAGATTGGAGCAGATGATTGAATTTGAAAAAGCTAGAAAAAGTGATGAAGAGGTTCGTCAGCAACAGATTGAAGCAAAGAGAATGCGTGAAGAAGAAAAAGAAAAAGCGCGAACTTTAGAGTTGGAACGCGCAGAACAGATAAGACAAGAAGAACTCAAATTTCAGAAAGAAAGTTTGGAAAAGGCAGAGACAGAAAGACAAGAACGTCTGAAACTGGAGAAATCAAAATTGACATTGAAAGAAACGCAAATGAGAGAAGAACGGGAAGCTGAAAGAAGGAAACAGCAAGAAAGTGAAACTTTGGTGTCAAAAATTAAGAAAATAGGTGATGCAATGAAGCATGTATTGCCTCAAATGCCAACTGATATGATGGAGGTGCCATTATATTTTGAAACAGTCGAGAACGCGTTTCGTAGCTTTGCTGTGGAGAAGCCGTTTTGGGTGAAATTATTACTACCATTGATGACGCCGAAAGCTCGAACCGTTCTGAATAGATTGTCATACGATGATCTAGACAATTATGATAGAGTCAAGCAGCACTTACTAAAAGAATTTAAGTTGACTTCGAGAGAATACAGAGCCAGATTTGTGGATGCTAAGAAGACGACAGAAGAGACTTATACGATGTTTACGGCAAGACTGAAGAACTTGCTAAACTATTACGTGAGAAGTCGAAACGTGAACAGAGAGTATGATACGCTCTTTGATTTGCTGGTAGCGGATAAGCTAAAAGAATGTTTACCGCCAGGTCCACTACAGTTTGTATTGTCGAAGGAAGGAACTGACTGTCTTCAAGCTAGTGCAGTGGCAGACCTAGCAGACATTCATGTAAACAATCGAATTGGGTTTGCGTTCCCAAATATAAACAGTTATCCTTCTCAACGTTCCGTAAACCAAAGCCAGAGTGGAAAGTGGAGAAGTAATCCAGGAACAGGGAATCAGTTCAAAGATAAAGAAGTCAAGGCTAATGTCCCTGTACCCAATGAGACCAGAAAAGTGACGTTTGGTCGTCAGGGATTTAACAAATCGTCAGCGCCGTTTGCCAAGAGGGAAGGCAACACATCGTTTACGCAGTATAAGAGATATGAAGGAAATGAACAACGAGGTATGGTGGTGAAGCGTTGTCACAACTGTGGTTCAGACAAACATTTGGTTAAATTTTGTCCAGTTCCAGTGGCAGCAGCTAGTTCTAGCAGAAATCAAGAACACACAAGGGTGAATTTGATTCAAGTGGTTAGTGATACAGATAATCAAACCGCAAGTCAAGAAAACCAAGAGACTGAAGTAAAGTCGGTAATGAAATGTGGTATTCAAAAAGAAATTCTATTGGATGCTGGAATTCAGAGAGAAGTCATAGGAAAAGATGACAATCGAATATTGAAGAAATCGGTCGAAATTCGTGGAGTAGACGGTAAAGAGCCAGTGAAAGTCAAAGCACTGAGCGACTCGGGTGCAGAAATTCCGGTGATTAGTGAAGAATTACTGGAAGGCATGAAGGTGGAACAAATTGGAAAAGTGAATTTGCAATGTGTGGCAGGAGATGCCATTCCTGCGAAGTTAGTGAAAGTCGATGTTAGACTGTGTGATAGTGACGTGGAAGAAGAGGGATTTCCGCGTAAAATCCAGTGTTCACTTACACCTTATGTCACCTTGATGTGTGCTAGTATTGCAAAGATGGGCAGTACAGAAAAATTCTTGTTGCATCCAGAGATAATTGCCGAATTAAAAGCCGTACCACAGATGAAAGTTAAAACGATACAAGGAGATGTGAGTGTACGAGCAAATGTAATGACGAGAGCGCAGAGTCGGAAACAGGAAATGGTAGATGTTGATGAGAAGAGTGAAACTGAAAGTTCAAGTGATGAGGAAAACGAAAGTAATAAGCAACGAAGCTTATCGCGAGATGGTGTAACATCAGAGATAAACGAGCAAGAGATGGCTGCATGCGAGAATGGCACATTAAATGAAACTGAAGAAGACAATGAATGTGATGTGGGGATAGGAGACTTGTATAGAGATGAAGAGATGGATGAAGAACAAAAGGTGCAGATTGCCGATTCGAAGAAGTTCGAAGAGCAACAGAGAAAGGATGAATCGTTGAAGCCGTGGTGGAAGTTAGCACAAGAGAAAGAATCTGAATTCTGTGTGATCAACGGTTTATTGCATAAGAAATATCAGATATTAGACCAGACGATATATCAACTAGTGTTACCAAAAGAGAGACGAATAAAAGTGATGGAATTGGCGCATGAATCGGTATTTGGAGGACATCTAGGAGAAGAGAAAACAAGAGAACGAATAAAATTATCTTTTGTATGGCCAAAGATGAGAAGAGACATTGTGAAATTTTGTAAGTCTTGCGAGAAGTGTCAACTAAAGGCAAGGAGTCTGGTGATGGATAGAGTGCCTATCACTCCGGTCTCAAGAGAAGAGGTCGCCTTCAAGAGAATGACGATGGACCTCGTTGGCCCGATCGATCCGGTATCTGCTGCAGGTCACAAGTATTGTTTATGCATTGTGGACTCGTGCACCAGATGGCCTACAATCTTCTTATTGAAATCGCTGACAGCGAAGGCTGTGTGTGAAGCGTTGACGGAACTGTTCATGAACGTTGGTGTGCCGTCCGTGATTACAAGTGACCAAGGAACGAACTTCACAGCCAGTTTGACAAGAGAATTTCTCAATTTAATGGGCTGTAGTCCAAGATTCGACACACCAGGACACCCAGAGGCTGCTGGATTAGTAGAAAGATGGAATCAGACATTTAAAAAGATGATCCATCATGTGATAATAGACAACCCGAGGAAATGGCATAAGATAATTCCTTTCACAGTGTGGGCATTACGAGAAGTGCCGAATGCAACTACTGGAGTATCACCATATATGCTTGTCTATGGGAAAATTCCGAGAGGACCATTGGCAATATTAAAAGAGAGTTGGACTAGAGAAATAAACTTACCACCTCATGTTGGAGTTAAACCAGAAAAGTATTTAAAAGAACTCAAAGAAAATATGGAGAAAGCATTATTGTTTGCAGAATCTTACTCTCGAGAAAAGCAATTACAATACACGAATCAGTATAACAAGAGAGCAAAGCACAAAGAATTTGAAGCTGGTGAGAAAGTCATAGTTTTGTATCCAACGTCAACAAACAAACTTATTTCTCGATGGCATGGTCCATGTACGATCATACATCGAAGATCAAAGTACTCTTATTTAGTCGATATGGGTGAAAATGGTCGAAAAATAATTCACGCCAACAAGATCAGAAAATATGTTACTCGAGCATTAAGTTGTGGTCTAATCGTTGAAGAAGATGAAGATTTTGGTTCAGTGGTTGAATTACCAATGAGGAATGAGGTTCAAGATGACAAGAATTCACTTAACCTCGATCCTGAACAAATTAGCCATTTGACAGTAACTCAGCAAGAACAGTTGTTGAAAGTTTTGAACAAATACTGTGACAGATTTTCAGAAAAACCCGGATTATGTACATTGGTCGAACACGAAATTGAACTAAAACCAGGATTTCGTGAAAAGGAATTTGCAGCATACCGAATTCCTTTGATTTATCGAGCAGAAGTGGAACGTCAGATCAAAGAAATGTTAAAAACAAACATTATTAAACCATCATCGAGCAGAATGGCAAGCCCTTTGGTTATTGTTAAAAAGAAAGACGGATCTTTGAGACTTGCCTGTGACTACAGATACATTAACTCATTCACAGTGGATTGTAAATATCCGATGCCGATTGTCAGAGACGTTTTGAACAATGTTGGAAAGTCTAAAGTGATTTCTATTTTGGACTGTCGAAGTGCTTATTGGACTTGTCCTGTAAAACAATCTGATCAATGGAAGACAGCTTTTGTAACACATAATGGACTGTATGAATTTACTCGTGTTCCTTTTGGAATGATAAATTCAGGCCGAACTTTTGTTAAGGCGATAAATTTAGTTTTACAGCCTATAAGTGACTTTGCAGAACCGTATGTTGATGACATTGCTGTGCATTCTGACAGTTGGAAAGTTCACTTGCAGCATCTAGATGCATTTTTGATGCAAATGAGATTGCATAACGTTACTTTGAATTTGAAAAAATGCATATTTGGTAAGAGTGAAGTAAGGTTTATCGGTCATGTGGTTGGGTCTGGTAAGATAAAGATGAATCCAGACAGAATTGAAAGTTTGACTAATTTGAAGATCCCAGAAACTAAGAAGCAAGTTAAGCAACTGCTTGGATTTTTTAATTATTACAGACAGTTTATTAAGGACTTTGCACAGATTGCGAAACCTTTATCTGATTTAACTAGTAAACGTGTTTCTGATAAGATTGATTGGACTGTTGAACATCAGCAAGCATTTGATTTACTTAAAGAGGCTGTGCGATCCAAAGTAGTATTATATGTTTTTGAAGTGGGAAAACCATTCAATTTGTACTGCGATAGTAGTGACTTTGCAGTTGGGGCTGTTTTAGCACAGATGGACGACAAGGGAATAGAACGCCCTGTGTCATTTATCAGTCAGAAATTAACTGATACCCAGAAGAGATGGGCTACTGTGGAAAAGGAAGCCTATGCTATTGTTTGGGCTCTAAACAAGTTAAAAGAAATTATAATTGGATCGAAAATTTTCATTTTTACTGATCACAATCCTCTTACATATTTGACTGAGTCAATGTCTAAGTCTGCTAAACTTGTGCGTTGGGCGTTAGCCTTACAAACTTTTGATGTTGAGGTGAAGTACAAGAAGGGCAGATTGAATGTTATTGCTGATTGTTTGTCAAGGTTATAAGTAATCGTAAGACTGTTCATTAATTAGTTAGATATATATATATATGTTTCATGTATTTTGGTAATTTCGCAAATTTTGAAATTTAATTTGCTCAATTCCAGAAAAAGGAAGGAGGTAATGTGAACTGAGTTTTGTGTACAGTCTTGCAGTGCGAGATGTTAGCGTATATATTTAGTGCGTTTACTTTAGTTTCACGTGTATATGTATATATGATAGATGTATAACGTTTAGTCTTAGTGACACGCGCGGCCGGCCGACATCGGCAGCGGCGCGCTATATGTATATTATTAGAGTTCGCTTAGGCGCACAGAAGACAGGTGTGTCAAAAGGCGCGAAGAATTATGCTGACTAGAGAAGTTTGAATTCGAGTATGTTCGCTGTAGTAGTGTGGCTGACTAGTTGAGTTGTAATCGAATTGAGTTCTGTCTGTTTGTTTCTTATTAAACTGAAAAGATATTAAACTGTGTTGTTGATTAATTTAGGTTATACTTATACGTAGAATTAGTGTTCAAAAGGTGAACGTTAAATAGACGTTAAGTACGAAGAAAACAAGGATTTAATCAGAAGGATTGTCAACGGAAGGATTGGGTTGACAGTATGTATGTATGTATGTATGTATGTATGTATGTATGTATGTTAGGGTGGTCCTTAGAGTAATAGTAAAAAAAAAATTTTAATGTTCAGCTCCCACCCTTTTAAAGTGTTCCTTTGGGCAAAAATAGAGTATGCCTAAAATATTTCTTTAATCAGACAATGTTGTGAGGTCGCCCAACTCGTATTTTGATCGTGCTATATGAAATATGAACACCGATTATTCCGAAAAGAGTACTTTTAGGTAATAGCAATGCAGTAAAATAGGCAAATAATTTGCAATTGTTCAGTGTTAAAATTAACATTGTAATGTTATAGAAAACGTTTAATTGTCAAACAGTTTATTCCAACAGTGTGAACTTTAGACAAACTGGGTAGCGACGTCGATGATCAGCCACGACTTGGAGCAGGAACTGGTCCTCATCGTGGGTTATGAGTTTGCTCAACTCCTGCACAAGGGCTACACCTTGTTCAGCGTTGTCATTTGTGACAAGAAGCTTGTTGATTATTGCTATGCCTTGCCTGTAATCATCTCTGCCCACCCATGTTCAAGGGTCCAAACATAAGAAATCGGAACCAATGTGCAGGCTGCTAAGAATATCACGAGTGCTTGGAGTTACAAAGTCCTCCAAGTTGTGCTGTGAGGCCTTGCTTGCTCCTAATTTGATTCGTTTTGAACCAAGTGGAACAGATTGCTTGGACTGTAATGCAATCGCCATTTTTTGTTTTGTCTCGCACGACTTTGGGATCGAAAAGAGCAGGACCCACTAAATATTCTGACAGGAACCACAAACTTCTTGCACGTTGCAGTTGCAATTTTGTCATCATGCTGCCTGTAGCTGTACAGACCCTGAAGCAGTTGAAGGTCAATGCGAGGAGCACTGGCAGATAATGGTGCTGTAAACCAGGCTTTCAGATAAATGATGAAAGGAAAGACACACATCTTGCGGAGGCCTTTCTCTTCAAATGCTGTAAGCTTAAATTGTGATCGGAACATCCAGACTTTTAGTGAGTATATAACTTTCAACATCCACCTCGCATGCTTCTGAATCGTTGCATCGATTTCCTTTCGACTGTTTACGAACTATGGCACTTAAATCTCTGCTATTATTATTATGGTGCATCGCACCTGGTGCCATGAAGTTGATTCCACGTACGGGTGAACCTCCGAGAAAGATGATCGACAGCTCGATGAATTCACAGTAATCATCTCGCACGGACTCATGAAGCAACTGGTTTTGAGCAAATTCCAGTATTTCCTGTCATGGATTTCATCAAGTTCTGTACCTGTGTGATACTTTGTCTAATCAATAAAGGGCCACGCTTGCTGAAATCTTTTAAACAGCAGAACCTCTGGAGCCGATGAGGGAGCAAGGCTTGCTGTAAATGCGGCTCCTGCCAATAGCTCTATTATATGGTGGCGGCATGCAAAGTACAGCAAATCCTTCCCAAGCTTTTGCTCAGTTTCAACACAGGCCCTAATGTCGACGCCTGTATTTGAGCTAGTTGTGTCAAAGCACATTCCGACTACACGTTCTTGGACACTCCACTCCTGCAGTGCGAAAAAAGACCATTTTGTTTTAAAATGTTGAACTGTTCAGTGTTCATGAAATAAATTATCACCAGAAATGCATTTAAGTTGGTGTAAATACATTACATAAATTGCTTATACTCACTAGTCAATAACTTTGTAGATCGCATTTACTTCGATGGATTAATTATTTCACAAATTCTTAAAAATTCAAATTTATTCAATATTTATGTTTTGAAAACAATGCTTCAAAGAATATTTAATTACTTGTTGGTTGATATGTAGTTACTGAACATCTGAAATGACCAAAATGTAAAAATGACAATTGACAAAGTAGTTTTATGAATAAGTCCAATTTATTGAAATTTCGGTATTAAACCAATATTATATCATGCTTGGGCGACCTCCAAACATTATCCAAATTAGAAGATATTTATACCTGAGCATCATGCCATGTAACCAAACAACTCTAGAGGGTGGGAGCTCAACATTTCAACATTTCAAAAATAAGGACCACCCTAATGTATGTATGTATGTATGTATGTATGTATGTATGTATGCATGCATGTTTGTATGTATGTATGTATGTATGTATGTATGTATGTATGTATGTATGTATGTATGTATGTATGTATGTATGTATGTATGTATGTATGTATGTATGTATGTATGTATGTATGTATGTATGCATGCATGCATGCATGCATGCATGCATGCATGCATGCATGCATGTATGTATGTATGTATGTATGTATGTATGTATGTATGTATGTATGTATATAGGTATGTATCTCGTAAAGAAATACAGCATTCATATACAAGCTTGCATATATTGTTATTGTGAAACAGATTGTTCCAACTGCAGGATTCGTTAGACCGAACTGTAGATGACTCTGCTGCATATAATATAACAGTAAATTAATGCATCGTTGCCCTTTGCTCTTCGTTTACCAGGCGTCTCTTCTCCTGTGTCGCATTGTGTATAATTTGCATCTGTTAGCAGACGAAAGCCTTGTTATATAGATGAAGCCAGTGTCTTGAAATTCAATGCGGATGTTTGTGTCACTTCTAAATGAGAGATTCATTTGGCCGAGCAAGGTTCCTTCGTTTGCATACAATGCGAAAAGTCGTCTGGTTGACAGATGTATATATACATGTAGACGACGCATTCACGTTTGGACCACGACCTGCTGTTGACTATGCGTCTGAACTCTGACCCCTATCTGTCTAACTCATGTTCCGACTGTCGATTCGACGCGTGACTTTTGCGACCTCTGACCCTTGACCGCTGAATTAGTTTCTAGGCCTCAACATCTATGGTCGGTGTGAAGACAAATCAGGACTGGGCGAAAACAACTCCCATGCGCAACGTGATTGGTTCACGTTACCACGCAGGACGAGGAAATTTGTTTCTAGAATTAATAGCTGTTTTGTAGATGTCGTTGGCTACACAATGTTTTTGCCTAATTTTGGTAACCATGCATTATGTTTTGTCTTAACATCGTTATTATAATATTATTAGGACAAAACCTGTCCTAAATCACGTTTTATAGTATTTTACGACTGCATTAGTATAAACTGCTTTGGCAATTGAGAAGGCTTTAATTAGCAACTTACCATAATATCATTTGCTGTCAAATTTTTCCACCACTGCAACACAATGCCTCCAAATTTGCCTCACACTTTATAATGCCAAAAGTGAGAACGGTCGGATCAGTCTTCGCCCAGGAACCAATTCTGCAACACACCGAGACATGGTAGTGTGGTGTTTAGGTCTATAGCACTGTATGGAATTTGTAGCCGGGCATGATCGATACATTTATATAGCCCTTGGTTTAACTCCATATATAATATATAGGCCTATGCACTTTAAATCTATTTTAATCTAAATACTTATGTAGCGCCCTTTTCATCATGAACAAGCGTCAGTCAGTGGTCGCTTCAAGTGTATTATTATTATTATTATTATTATTATTATTATTATTATTATTATTATCATCATCATCATCATCATCATCATCATCATCATTATCATCATCATCATTATTATTATTATTATTTTTATTATTATTATTATTATTATTATTATTATTATTATTATTATTATTATTATTATTATTATTATTCCAAATTTCTTTAAATTTCTTTTTCAGGCAATCAAAACTATGACTGAAATGTTATTATTATTATTTATTTATTTTTTTTATTATTATTATTATTATTATTACTATTACTATTATTATTATTATTATTATCATAAGTCTATTTGTGAATAGTACAATAAAATGAACTGTAAATCAGCTAAAGCAGATGTTAATAAGATGACATAAACAGTTGACTCTTCGTAATCTTTCTAAAGCCCTCCAGCGATATCCCAGGATCCTGAAGCACAATGGGCAGAGCATTCCACACCGTCGGACCAGATACGGCGAATATTGCTCTTGACCCCGCTGGCTTTTCCCGTCCATAGATCGTAAATTCGTGCCAGAACGCTGCTGAGACCGTCCCGGAACCGATTAGGTCTGCAGCACACAATCATCCGCCCGCATGTAGAGGAGTATACAAGCATAAAGATGGGAACAAGTGCAAGGAAAATTCTTCAAATGAAGCCAATTGACATGATGTTTATTGTGCCAGGTTGACGCACAGCATATTAAGTGGATCGGAACTGACAGAAGCGGACACCTTAGAAATGTGAATATATATGTATATATGTTTTTAAGTATATCTGATATATATATATATATATATATATATTATATGTAGGTCTGTTCCTAATATTCTATATCTATGAGTGTATATTCTTAATATAATTGGAGTGGGTATAATTATATATATATGTATATATATTGTTAGCTTGTTAGTCTAGAGGTGAAATGTGAGTTAGAATGATATGAGAAATGACAAGAAAAACGAAGACTTTCGCAATATTGATAAAACGTATATTTACACTATGTACATAATACTCACACAACGAAGACAAACGAAACGTCAAAAGACAGACTCTCCAAGAAGACGCCTGCACAAACTCCACAAAGGAAGATACAACTCGAGAACCGGCAATTAAACATAAGTAGCGACCACGTAGGGTACACTCTCTGAAAACGACCACAAAGGGTACTTACAATGCGTGACACAACCAGTGCACGTCTTACGCCTTACTTAACTAAAACCGGTCTCCCCGTAGACACAAGAACACTGCTATATATAGTCAACGAGACCATCCTACTTCTAGCTTCAAACGAGGTGCTTCTTAACTAAGGTTAGAAAGTGCACGTGAGGATGATGATGGCGGGATGGCTGAAGGCCAACTCCCAACAGACCCCCCGACAACGAAAAGAGGAAACATTAAAAGTGTTTCCGACCATGCAAAAACTACAAATGTACATGAATTGAAACTATCTCTAAAGTTCATAACATATCAGTCCACTAGAAACGTTTACAACACAAAAAAGAATCATCTATGTAGGCTTAATGAAAGAGTCTATGAAAAGTCCGTACATTTAAATTGAGGAGCGACTTAAAATGTCTGGTAACACATATTCAATGAGTATTGTTGGAGTTCAAGACTCCATCGCAAAAGTTTCGCATTCGAAGGAGCCATGCGATTTATGAACTGTAGTGGACTATGGTCCGTATAAACAACCACTGGAGCGGAACCAAAGTACACGCTGAACGCGCGTACACCGACCACCAGCGCAAGTGCCTCCTTCTCAATGGTCGAATAGCGTACTTCCGCCGAACTCAACTTCCGACTCAGGTAGCAGACCGGATGTTCAATCTCGTCCGTTATCTGAAATAGACAACCTCCCAAACAAAAGTACGAAGCATCTACAGCCAAATTAAAGGGTTTGTCAAAATCTGGCGGTTTAAGTATAGGCCGTGAAGCCATCCTAGACTTCAAATCAATGAATGCATTCTCAGCCTCAGGAGACCAAGTAAACCGGTGACCTTTCTTAAGTAACAAAGTAAGAGGTAACGTTAACTGAGAGTAATGCGGCAGGAACTTGCGGTAATAACCAGGCAAACCCAGAAAAGATTGAACCTGCTTCTTATTTTCAGGAACGGCTACCGTAAGCGCATTCAACTTACGAAAGTCTGTGCACCAGGTATCAACTCAATACGGTGTGCAATAAGTGAAGTCTTGCCAGGTACATCGCTAAACACACCCTTAAACGTACTAAGCATGCCCAGCAATTCATCCCGTTGCACAAAATCCAAAGGACTATTTGCCACCACCTCTTCTAATTTAGGCGACTCAGACACATTCACACTTGCAGGCACAACCAAACCAACATCAAGTGTAGGCGTACAATCAACACGCGACTCTACATTGGTGAAATCAGCATGCACTGCAGTAGACTCTTTGAATAAGGCACTCAAGTCTACGTCTAACTGCACATTTACATCAGCAGACTTATCTTCTACAGATTGAGTATGCGACACAGGTAAAGAGCCAGAATCGGTCAATTTAACTTGAGCGCGGGTCGTCACTCCCACCTTTATCTCATCTTGTGGGCTATCCAAGTCGTTAGCAATCAGAACATGAATGCCAGGTGGCAAATGGTCTACCAACCCACATAAGATAGTGCCGTTAGCAAATTTAGTCTCAACTCGAATTTCGACCAAAGGAACTCGAAACGTGACACCCGAAATACCTCTAATAAGGCGAACCTCACCGGTGTCAGAGAACTCATTAGCATGCAATAATTCCTTGCTAGCCAAGCTTTGCAAAGAACCAGTATCTCTTAACACAACAATATTGCGAGAAAGTCCAGTGGGCGTATACACATGGCCAGACGAACAGAATGACAAGTAGCCAGCGTCGACCATTTTAGTCGGCCCATCCTTCTGTGCCCAAATTTCAAAATTTTTCGTGTTTAACTCGTCAAGAAATAGCCAGACCATTTTCAGCAGCTTTTCCTCATTGAAAGTTCTAATTTCTAGTCCTAAAATTTTTAATCTTTCCCTCATCTCTTCGACAGACATATCGAAAATATCTGCACATTCCAAAGGCTTAAACGGTAGCGAATTTTCCATTTTAGAAACTGATGCCACTCAGTTCAAACAAAACGACTATAACAATTCAAAATTCTTCTATTCAAAATTCCCAATTTCCGTACTTTAAACTTCACTTTCAAAATTCAATTTCAAAATTCAGCTTTTAAAACTTCAAATAGCTTCGGACGACCTCAAATGTTAGACCGTCAAATACGCAATTCCAATTTCCAATTTTACAAAACTGAAAACGGTAAATTCTTAAGGACGAGCCCCCATATGTTAGCTTGTTAGTCTAGAGGTGAAATGTGAGTTAGAATGATATGAGAAATGACAAGAAAAACGAAGACTTTCGCAATATTGATAAAACGTATATTTACACTATGTACATAATACTCACACAACGAAGACAAACGAAACGTCAAAAGACAGACTCTCCAAGAAGACGCCTGCACAAACTCCACAAAGGAAGATACAACTCGAGAACCGGCAATTAAACATGAGTAGCGACCACGTAGGGTACACTCTCTGAAAACGACCACAAAGGGTACTTACAATGCGTGACACAACCAGTGCACGTCTTACGCCTTACTTAACTAAAACCGGTCTCCCCGTAGACACAAGAACACTGCTATATATAGTCAACGAGACCATCCTACTTCTAGCTTCAAACGAGGTGCGTCTTAACTAAGGTTAGAAAGTGCACGTGAGGATGATGATGGCGGGATGGCTGAAGGCCAACTCCCAACAATATATATATATACATATATATAATTATACCCACTCCAATTACATTAAGAATATACACGCATATATATATATATATATATATATATATGTATGTATATATATATGTATGTATATATATACTGTATATGATTAAATCGAATCAGATTCGATCGGAGAGCAACACGACTCAATTTAAATTGGATCTTGGCCAGATGTGATGAAACGTGAAACCCCCTTTTACCCAATCACCTGGGACGAGGGCGGAAAGGCGATACCGGACGGGATAAGAAGGGATGCATTGTCGATGGTCAGTGACTGACGGATGTACTGGCTGGGCAGCCCCTGGCCACCGCGGGACCCAAGGGAGTGAAGTCGCGGACGGTCATGAAGACCGGATATGAAGAAGGGAAGGAGATGTGCTGGTTGATATGCAGTCAGGCGGAGACTTGAGGGGACTTTGGGAAGAACGGGAGCACTGTGGGGGAAGGGGAAGAAAGAAGTAATGGCAAAGCGGGCGTCGAGATGGATAGAGCAAGACTTGTAGGCCTGAAGAAAGAAGCCATGGCAGTCGAAAACAAAGCAGAGACCGTGATGATTTGAAACAAAGAATCAGTGGGTTCCCTGTTCAGCAAACACCTCTCGAGTCATTGGAGCAGGCTGTACACGTAGAACAATAGATCAGGTGACAAAGAGAAAGGAAAAGAACAAACTGTATTTACAGGAAAACAAAGCGAACGAGATAACAAGATGAGATATGAGGGTGCCATAAATTTATATAAAAATTCAGACCATATCCTGTACAAAAGTTTCGTAGCATGAAAGCCAATCCAGCATCTGAGAATGAAAGTATGCACTCAAATAAAAACAGCCAGCCAGCCAACCAGACAGACAGACAAGCAACAGACAGACAGACAGACAAACAGACAGACAGGTAGACAAACAGACAGACAGGCAGATAGATAGAAACAAGGCAAGGGTAATAAACAAGAGCCAAGATAAGATATTCAAAACTAATTGTAGGACTCTTGATTGATGAAACTATAGTAAATTTAAAGAACAGCTTTCGTGTCATTGTGATATATATATCAAATCAAATAAAAAAAATCTTAATTACAACCAACAGCAGAGACAGTGACAGATTAACTAGTGTAAAGATTACGTTCTAGAGTACAAATATATATATATATATATTATATATATATACACACATATATATATATATTAGAGCCAGGTGGAGACCTCGATTGATTCACACACAAACTGATAAGAGCGAGGTTTAGCCACTCATTGCCAACTACACATTTGTCAACTGTTGACAAACGAACTTTCAGTTTCTCTTCACGCAACAGAATACAAACTGGGGAGAAAGGCCGGACCATCCGGCACCTACATCATCCCCCATCCCCCTCATTTCGCGGAAATGGGGATCGGTTAGACGAGGGGACTGCAAGACGAAGACCCGAATCCATCAACAGTGGCAGCCAATCTGAGAAACATCATCCGAAACATACACCGCCGTCCGCGATAACTCACGGCCAAGCATTGACAGCATTACATTATTAGTTTAACGACCCCTTCGGTTCGTCACGATGGGCGTGGACAGCGGTTAAGAAGCCTCCGACAACACACTCAACGCCGCAATGATCGACAGGCGAGGGACGACGAGGCTAACGGTCGATCGACCGGCGGCGGCTACAGCGGCGTTGCATAGCAGCTCGCCCGGCCGCCGCCGCCGCACTCACCGGCCGAGACCTGCTGCTGATATATGCTAAGCGGGCGCATGCACGGCAGTCTGCGGCGCTCAAGTATATGCGCTCATCTGATATACACGTCTTGGATATCCTCGCCGGGTCGCGTCGACTGTGATTGTGTGTATGGCGGCCGGTCAGTGTGCATGTCTGCGCGCGCCTGCTGTATTGTCCGCCGGACTAAGCGAGGAGGAATCGCAGTGAAGTACAGACTAACGTAGGTTGCGTTGGATTTTGCTGCACGATGGACTTAACGATAACCAGTGATTGCGTTATAGGAAAAGATTCTCTGTTTCCTGAGCGCTGGCAATTGGCAGGACGACACTCGACACTGCTTCCGTGAGGTTCTCTTCGAGGTAGGTCTATTATGATAAATGGGTTTATGTGCCACGGCTAAACGTCGCTATTGATAAAGGTAGAGCGACAGATTTACGTCTAGGCTATCTATAGGTGAATGGAGTGCATGCGGCTAACGATCATTAGCAGTCCATTGCTACAATGCAACTGAAGACGCTACGGCTGTAGGCTACTTGTAAGACGTGATGTGCTTGCTACCTGTGATATGCTCTCATTACCGAAGAATGTAAATCTTCTGCTAAGAACTGATATATGCTATTTGGTCATAATGCGCTGCAGAATGTGAGAGAGAAATGTTAGACTTTATAGGATTAGCGTTACGATTTGTTACACAACAATCTTTTACATGGGGTCATAGGCCTATTGTTTTATAACGGTGATCGATCACATAACTTTTAGATGCAGTATGCACATCTTAGATGGTGGCTATTAATGTATGCTATCCCATTAGAGACTGCGCACTTAGCGCGCTACTAATGTACCTCCTGTTATTAACAGGATGCATTAATGAGACATGTTTATGGGTGAAGAATAGCTGCTGTGCTATAGAAGGCATCTTGTTTTAATAACATATGTTACGCTTCTATAAAACTAATTACAAAGCTAATGACCTAATTAATAACTTGAAATGATTAATCATTCTCTGTCAATTCATCATACAATTCATTTCGAAGATTCCCTCCATATCGGTAAATGCCCTAACGACTCTTGGTTGTATACCCAATACACAGTGACAGTTCATGCATGTTAGCTTCATTCATTCATTCAATAATTCCTAGCCATATATAGAGCCTTCGAAATGTACCCTCATAAGGCGCTCCCAGTCCATGTTCGACAAAAGGGAACAGGTTTCACGTGTTGATAAAGGTAGGGCCTACATGTTCTGTCCCTAACCCGCTAACCAGAATAAGAGACTAATCCAAGCAGATAAGGCAATACGATACAATAGAATAGAGTGGAGTAGAGAATTGTAAACATTAGAGTATGTGGTAGAGCAGACAACTACATGGAACATAGTAAAATGGAGTAAAGCGAATCAGAATAATGTAATGGTTAAAATAGAATACTACAGAACAGGATGGAATAGCGTAGAATAAAAGATTAGAATAGAGAGGAGTATAGTGCCAGGCATAGCAGAACTTAGAACATGACATATGTAGACCAGCATGATTAGAACTTATATGAAAAACCCAATGGAACAAAACAGAATTGTAATTGCAGTTAGTAACTTCTATCGCGACGGTGTCTAATGCACAAACCACCAACCGATGACGCACCAAAACAAATCCGCAATCAGGTTAATATCCAGAAGACCGTCGCGATAGAAGTTACTAATTGCAATTACAATTCTAGTTTGTTCCTTTGGGTTTTTAATTGAGACTATTATATTCTAATCATGCTGGTCTACATATGTCACGTTCTGAGTTCTGCTATATCTGGCACTATATATACTCCTCTCTACTCTAATCTTTTATTCTGCCATTCAATCCTGTTCTGTAGTAGTCTATTTAACCATTACATGCTAATAATATGGCAAAACGCATTAGAGCAGAGCAGGCAAGATTCATGTAGAGCAGAGCAGAGAATAGAACGTTCTAGACTGCTCTGTTTACATTAGCATGTGACAGAATCTTTCCGTTGATGTATGCCTACTTTCTTCAGCACCAGTTGACCCGTGTTCCTATTGATCGGCGCCGTTGCCACATGGCTCATCTATTTGCTCAGGCCGATGACACATTAGCGGGGTTTCAGATTGACAGGAAACTCGCTAATGTGCTATGGCCTTCAGTTTACCTAATCGCGTCAAATTCTCGCTTCGTTATTTGTTGTCTCCGTCCGCCAGAGCTTCTGTTCCTTGGGAACATCATGCCAACGACTCACGACTGACGCTTGCAGTCTGTGCTATATAGTTTAAGCTACAATACACACACTTAGGCTTTAGATTGTCATTGATACCACACAAACCATGGCCTCGTTAGTCTTGAATCAAACAGCTGTATTGTCAATTTTGAATCACGGAGGCTAACTTAACTGTCTTTTGCTAAAGACTCGGCTCTTTCAGTATATGATAGAATTGTTAGTCAGTGTTAAGCCGGTGGCCGGTTTGTTGAGCGCTTGCCTTGTATTCGTGGAGAAGAGGATGGAGTCATCGAAGACGATCACCGCTTTAGGACCTTGAGTAACTCATTCCCACGCGATAATTGCGTATAGCGCCATCTACTTCCAGTATGTTTCGTCAATTGATGAATATGATAGGCTATTGAGTCTTATGATGGACCACTCTTGCATGACAGATACATATTTTCCATAACATGTCACACATTGCCGTGACGTGCCAGTGGCGTACATATTAGTCCCAGGAGACGAGGCACAAACTCAGCCCATCAAAATTCTAAGCTAATTTAAAAATGAAACGGCTATAGTTACTATTTTCCCTCAGTCGGCCCTGCGCTCTGCAGGCAATATATCCACTCTTCGTTTCTGTCGCTACTTCTCTGTATACCACTAACTGCCATGCGTGATGAGGCGTATAAATGTACAATATACATGCATAATCTAGACACTACTACTGCACCTTACAAGTACCTCTTACAAGCTGTGACTGAGCTGGGAGCGCCTCTGAGTAGGTACCAGGTATCTTGAAGAGGCGCTATATCAAATCCTTAGAATGAATGAATGAATCAATGATGAACCTCACTAACGCTCTGCATTCACCAGCCTAAATGATGTCAAAGTCATCAGAAACAAAAGGTTATCAGCAAACGTCCAAACATCGTCCAAAGCACTCAGAAACAACCGGCAGAAAAGAGAAATAACTCCAAAAACTCAGTCTAGGTCACATTAGGAGTCGGAACAAACAAAAATTATGGCGCAAATCCGGACATGACCAACTAATTGATCACAAACGAGACACTATAGTTAAACATCCGTTCTTCTGCGCCATGCATGTGTGCAAGTATAGGCCTACTTCTATTTTATTGCCATGTTTAGTTAAATATGATGTGCCGTACATTGCCAAGATATGTCACTCGTTGCAGCGATAGGCTTTGATATGCCATAACATACATTGCCATAAGAAATCATGCACTGCATAACTGGTCACATATTGTCCTGAAACGTCACACCTAGGTGTCTGGCTGAAGGCAACAGTGTCTGAGTGTCCCTCGATATTAGACACTGAATGTCATCTTGTATATTGTTCATGCTCTGTCTGACAGGAATTGCATGCATCTGGCAGTATTAACACCTGTGCATTTCCAGGTAAAGTTTCTGAGAAAACGTCACCTGGACTGAAAAGCTTAATTAGCATTAATTAGATTACAGGGATCAGCAATCAAGGGGCTAGCACACGTTTTTAATAGTCGGCGCCACTGTTGAGTCTCCTGATGTTGCTGCGGCTGCTTTGATAGTGATAATGGTGATGATGGTGGTGGTGGTGGTGGTGGTGGTGGCGGCGGCGGCGGCGGCGGCGGCGGCGGCGGCGGCGGCGGCGGCGGTGGTGGTGGTGGTGGTGGTGGTGGTGGTGGTACTACGTCTACTGCCACTCCTATCGATTTCTGTGTCCATCGAGTGTGCCAGTCATTGATTGGAACGGCGTCCACGGGTGCCGAATACAGCGACGATGTCAAAAGCCACGTTGCCTCCCTACCCTTCCTTCCTCCTCTGCTCCTTCCATTCCTGCTATTTATGTACATCCCTACGTCCCTCCTTCTTCCCTCATTCCCTCATTCGCTCCCTCTCTGTTTCCCTGCCTCCTTCCTTCAGTTTCATCCCCTTCAACCCTTTCAATCCTCATTTGTTAATTCCTTGTAACAGTCGACATATAAGCCGAACGCCAATAGTCAAAGGACTAGCGCACGTATTGGCATGAGATGGATGGATGGACGGACGGACGGACGGACGGACGGACGGACGGACGGACGGACGGACGGACGGACGGACGGACGGACGGACGGACGGACGGACGGACGGACGGACGGACGGACGGACGGACGGACGGACGGACGGACGGACGGACGGACGGACGGACGGACGGACGGACGGATGGATGGATGGTGGTAATGTAATGCATACGGTACGGTAATGGCAAGTTAGTTACTATACACTGTGTCCACGATAAAGTAGAACACTAGACTTTGTGAAATATCTTGGTCAATTGTAGTATTATAGGTACTAAATTTGGTGCACATGAACTTCAGTCTATTCTATCCATACCCTGCAAATTTTATGACAATTGATGCAACGGCTACAAGGATATACCCTTTTGAAATTGGGTGGTTCAGAAACCAAGTTACCGAACAGTAAAACGCATAGAATTACGTCATTTTCTGGCTACCGAAGAGGATACATAGGCTGTTGTTAATAAGCGTCATTTTCGGAAACAGTTACACTACGAGACCTGTTTTACGTAACAGTAGTTGGTTGTAAAGAAATGGTTTTCAGCGCAGAGGACAAGATTTTAATCAAGGAGTTGAAAGAGACGAAGGAGTATGGCGCAAGGAGACTCATTACAGAATTTCCAATGAAAAATTGGTCCTTAGCTGGTGTCAAAAAAGATTGCCACAACCGGATCAGTTGGAAGGAAACCACGAGATCGGGCGTTACGAAAGCAAACAAATATGATATACCCCTTCGTCTCTCTCAACTCCTTGATTAAAGCCTATGTATCCTCTGCGGTAGCCAGAAAAATGACGTAATTCTATGCGTTTTACTGTTCGGTAACTTGGTTTCTGAACCACCCAATTTCAAAAGGGTAGATCCTCGTAACCGTTGCATCAATTGTCATAAAATTTGCAGGGTATGGATAGAATAGACTGAAGTTCATGTGCACCAAATTTAGTATCTATAATACTACAATTGACCAAGATATTTGTGACTTGCTCTGGCAAAAGGAGGCGGAAGTCGCCAATGATAAAACAAGAGAAATTAAACAAAACACCAATCAGATGTAAATTTTTCAATTATCGTTTTTGTGCATATATCAATAAATAAGATGTTATATTATATGAAAAAATATTGATTTAATAATATTTCACTTATTTCATGAGAAATTTAATAAGTTGCTTATTAAAAAAGATTGATGAAAATTATCCGAGAATAAAAAATTTGGGGTGGGGCCAGATTCAAGAGTATTTTACGGCCTTCACCCTGTTAGGAAAACCATGAGTAATACGTCATTTGAAAACTTATGCATTCAGCTTGCTAAAAATAACCTCATTTGTCGCGTTTTCCATAGTGATTTCCATAAAGTTAAAGTCAAAAACACTGAAACTTTGAAAAATTTTTTAGTTTGTATTAGGTTAATAAACTTTGCTTGCGTTTTTCTCGAAATTGTACTTCCGAGTAGCAATACATTCTAGACTTCATATCTCTGGAACCAATGAAGATAGAATAATAATTTTTTCAACATTTTAAACAGAAATTATTATTTATCATTTTAAGCTCAAAATATACAAAACTAAATTTTTTGCCAACAGCCTCCTTTTGCCAGAGCAAGTCACATTTAACAAAGTCTAGTGTTCTACTTTATCGTGGACACAGTGTAGTTAGCTAGTGTACCGCGAGATGCACCAAAAGATGCTCTATTAAGTGCCCAGATAAATGAAAATACCATATACATACATACACATTTACAAACATACATACATATATACATACATTATACATACACATATACACACATGCATACATACATACGCTCATGCACACATACACTCATACACACATACACGCATATACACATACACACATACATGTATGAATGATACGTACATAATAAGCTCAGCACGTTGTGACGTTAGTGAGCTAGTTAAACTCACCATATAAGTTTGTTGAGTAGACATTTGGACAACAATGTAGTCATGGCATACAACATTAATCACATAGACAATTACATAGTTTAGCAAAGAACATTAGAGCAGAAGTTAATACTATCTCATAGACTCTGCTGTTAGACATGGTGTGTCTGTATTACAGCTGTGGATTAAGTGATATATGTTCTCAATTACAGAGTCGTGTCCTAAACCGGTAGCTAAACAAAACTGACTGTAGGCCATAAGGATCCATTGCCAGGCGCAAAATGACCACTTCAGTAAATTGTAGTTGGTAACTTCTATTGCGCCGGTGTCTAATGCACAAGGAATCAACCGATAGCACATCAAAATCAAGCCGTAATAAGGTCAATATCCAAAAGATGAGTCCTTAGGACAGAGAGGCATCGAATGGTGGATGAGCAATTTGAAAGAGGTAAGTTTTGAGTTGAGAACGAAATGACAAAAGCGATTGAGCAGAGCGCACAGATAAAGGGAGAGAGTTGCAAAAAGTAGGTAGGTAGGTAGGTCCAGCAACCGAAAAAGCTCGTTCACCAAGAACAGCTTTTGATTTAGGCATGACCGGACAAAGATAATCAGATGACCTCGTTGAATAATAATAAGTCTGGGAAATAAGAACTGATTTTAAGTATCGTGGCTGGCCAGAGTTCGAAGTTTTATAAACTATGAGCCTCTATTGAGTCTATTTGAAACTTCTTTGTGGTGTCGGCCCTTACCAGATATTGCTTGCAAGAATGTAACTTTTGCTATAGAGGCCACACAATTTTCTTGGAGTTGACGTCAGTGAATGTGCGGTATAAGCCGTTGCTAGTAATAAAGAATATACTTACTTACTTGCTTATTTACATTACGAGTATCATGTACTTTATGACTAAACACGTTTTTATCTTTGAACATTCTAACAAGTGTTTGCTATAGCAGACATTACACTGCAGAGTGCATGTTTGTTATCAGCAGAGATAAGGCAATGGACAATGGCAATGTCCTTTGACCGCCTCAAGATAGGGCCTACTCAATACCTTTATCGGAAATTACTTACTCCATTTTGAAGTACGGCCGTCGATGGATTTAAGACAAATGCGATTGAAATGAGAATCGAAGACGTGAATGTGTCAAATGTAGACGTAGGCTATAGTGTGAATGTAATGTTATATTGAACGTAGGCAATAGTATGATGTAATGTTAGATGTGATCATGTGAAGGTCTAAGCTATAGTGCGAGTGTAATGTTAGATGTGAACGTAGGCTATAGTGTGAGTGTAATGTTAGATGGTAGATGGTATGAGTGTGAGTGTAATGTTAGATGGTAGATGGTAGATGGCAGATGGTTTAAATGTTATGTTAGAAGTGATCATGTGAACGTATAACCTATACTATAGGCCATAGTGTGAGTGTAATGTTAGACGTGAATGTAGGCTATAGTGCTAGTGTAGTGTCAAACGTAAACGTAGACTATAGTGTTAGTGTAATGTCAGATGTAAACGTAGTCTATATATCATGAGTTTAATTTGAAAATTACGGTATAAGCCCATGGATTTCTTCAGCGTCGTGACCACGTGACCACGAATAGAAATATCGGACTAAAATCTCAAGTTCCACGCGGTCCAGAATCCGACCAAAGAATTCTGGAACCCTGTCTCTTCCGCAGACAATGGAGCCACTTCGACCATTGTTCCACTACCCTGCCACCCGGTGATGCCAGGCATTGTCACAGCAGCACTCGCCCGCGCCACGACCGTCTCCACCCCCACCCGAGGGGCAAACAGTTTAACCGTGAAAGTCCCAGTCGTTTTGTAATGCTGAGAAGGACCGATCGTCCTTTGAGAAGCTTAAGCGGCGAAGGATTCAACCGCTTAATGGATCGACCAACATGACAGACCTGAAGCGATCGATTGTAAGAACCCACTTCACCGTAAATGCACAATAATCCACGCACATGTACGTAGGCATACTTCATACATACTTCATATATATATATATATATATATATATGCAGGCTTATATATGTTAAGAAATTAGTTTACATATACATAAGTATTCAGATATTTTACGCTCTTATACATGTATATTAGTATAATTATGTATTCATATGTGGGCATAGTTGTATATCTATAGGACTAACCGCTATATATATATATAAAATCATGTATGCATAATCGCATGTATATGTATGTATGTGTGCATACGTGTATATAATGGGGTGAGATGGAAGCGATTGTGTGTGCTTAGACGCCTGCGTTGGCCCGTTTGAAGGGGTTGAGTCTTTCTCGGGGGTAATAATGGTCCGTTGGGGCGATGGGTGAAGGGACAATAGAAGAACGTGTTCGCGAGCAAATAATTACTCGAGCACTCGGCTGCCGCTGCTCAGGAGATGGCCTGCCCTTCTTCCATTGACGTCTTTGGCGCGACCTCTACCCGTGTGGTAATTGACATAATGGGGTGATGATAACGATGGTGATTGTATTGACGATGATGATGACGATGATTACGAGCAGCAATGAATGTCATTATTATTATTATAACGATTAATGTGATGATTGATAATGATGTGAATTAACGGAACGTATTGAAGTTGATTGGAGAACATTTATTCGTGCCAAATGGCTGGTGTCAGGAGATGATGATGATGATGATGATGATGATGATGATGATGATGATGATTATGATGATGATGATGATTATGATGATGATGATGATGATGATGATGATGATGATGATGATGATGATGATGATGATGATGATGATGATGGTGGTGATGATGATGATGATGATGATGATGATGATGATGATGATGATGATGATGATGATGATGACGATGACGATGACGATGATTGAAGTTGCTTAAAACTTGGAGCAGTGTGTGTTTTCGTATGTGCTGGTAAACATCATTACCTCTTCTACGACTGTATTAATTAGACTTTGTCCCTATCTGCTATATGTCTGTAATTAATTGGTGACTGTGCAGTTCCTTCGACAGGTCATAATCACACTCATCTTGCTCGTCGTTTCCGTGATCGTAATCCAAAACTTCGAATGACTAAAGCTCTACTGTAAAGCGTTTAGCTTTAGAGTAGCGCATGAGAAATTTTAAGTTTGGATTATTGCATGGCACCAGCTTATTCACGAGCCCTGCGTTGTGTCAGAAACCCGGCAACTTATCTATGATCCCTACCATAGGCGCCGACTCCTCGGGAGCCTTGGGTGCGAATGCATGCACCGAGAGAGAAAGTTCAGTAGGTGCGTCGCAACCTGAAGAATTCGGATCTTAAATTCAAAATTTTTACACCTAAGTAATCTCACAACTTGAGACGTAAAACTGCAACACAAATACCCAACATATGCATGATCTCACAGTCACAGCCCGTAATAAATAGTTTATTTATTTATTTAAAATAATAAAGAAACCGGATTCGGACCTCCTAGGACCATTCTCTGGGAAAACACCCTCTGATTTGACGTAGCGCTCGTGAATAGGCTGGTGCCCTGCGGGGATTACGATTACGATTATGTCTAGTTATAATAATTACTTATACGATATATACAACCGATGGAGCGCAGTAAGCGAGCGTGGGAATTGAAAGGCTGAAAACTACTTTCATCTCTCTTTCAAATATGCGTCTTCCCAGATTGCAAAACTTATATGCGCCCAACGTTAGCCTCCTTCATAAGCCGGCTATGTATATCCTGTTTGCCTATGAAACACAGTTTAACGTTGAGGCCTTGTATGATCTTCAGTACTTCTGTTCTCATGCAGGTTTGTATATACAGTTTTCGATTCTTAGATATTGCAGTGGGCGGAAATACAGCGATCTACATGTGACCAATTCTGTTTAGACGTTTCCCACGCTTTCACCAATCACCAGTTCGTATGGATTGCCTATCTAAAGCGACTATAACTCCTTCGTATATGATATCCTTAGGGCTTCATTCGATGATGTTGTGTTCAGTTGTTTTGAGAATTCTTGTCTTTGTGGAACTTTCAGATTTGGTTTCTGACTCGAGGTGGACTGTTGTAGACTGTG